>OZ035880.1:157061938-158275344 GCA_964034835.1 Muscina levida
AGATGTCCCAGTTCTTTCGACGTTTGCATTCCCGTTCCGTCCATCACATTTCCTGTATGGTGGTTTCCTAGTAAATGTCGATGACAGCCGTAAGTTGAATAAAGGCACCTTCACTGTAGAGAGTTCTGACATTCCAGGCACATTCCTTAAATCATGGTCCTTATAACATATGCGAGGGTCGTCATCATTTGGGGGGGTTCTTGATTTTCCTTTTCTTCGAGTTTTCATAATAATTGGTTTTGTTTAAGGAGAGTGGCTTATTAGGCCACCGCGCCCGATACTTGTTGCTTGGGGCTGCCAAAGCCACTAAGAAAGCCTGTGTTGAGCTTCAGTAACTTATGTTGCCTACTTCCTAAGACGCATCGGTGGTAGCATGCCGATTAGGTTACTCAATAGATATTACAGATATTATATTAAATTTTTACGAATAATTAGCAAAAAATGTTCGTTGGTTAAACAATATGAATACATTTTTAATGTTAAGTATTATGTGGTTCTATTTAATTGTTTCTCACTGTATCTCATCCTTAATTTATCCAATTCCCTTTATGCTTATTGCGTTTTTATTTTTGCAGGAGGAATATGGCAGTTCCAAACTATACCCAATTTTTCCACGTTACACCATGCTTAAAGACATGATCAAGGGTATAATGCACGATCCCGACTATATGGAAGTATGTCATGAAATAACCAATTGAAGTTCTACTACATGTTAAATATTGTAAAATGTTTCAACAAATATTATTTTGCAAATATTCTGTTTAAAATTTTGACATAAATGTAGTTTGTAGTAGTGACAATGTGTAAAGACCATACATACATACATACATAACGATGAGATGAAAAGAAGTAGAAGAAAAATATCAGAAACCTTTTTACAACTAAAAAAAAAACATAAAACAAATCTGTAAGCTGTGACATGATAGAGGGAAAATGCATCCTCACCAACACCATCATCAGCAGTAGCAGCAGCAGCAGCGGCTCATAAGAGTCAGCAACATATAGCTGCATCAGCAGCAATAACATCAACAACAACAATTACAAAACGCACACATATGCACAGGCGTTGCCTGAAAATGCCTCAGGCATTGAGTAGATAATACAAGAATACCAGGGAAGAATCTCAATAAGATGACGAGACGATGAAGAAGTAGCAGTAGTAGCAGCAGCAGATAATCGCCACCGTCATCATCAACACCAACACCGTCATCATCATCATTATTATACTCAACATTAACAACAACAAAACATAACTTGGCTAAAAGCAATACAGCAACAACAACAACAACATCATAATACTTCTTCGTCTTCGTTTTAACTTCCTCTTCTCATCCCCCTCCTTATGAACTAAATACCAAGGAAAATTATGTTTTTTAGTTTTCACAAAGGCGACAAAAAAAATAGCATATATAAGATGTACTATTTAAGTTTTTGTTTGCGTAGTTAGTTAAATTCTTAAGAAACTATCACAAAACACAATAACATAACATAACGCTTGTTTTCTATAGAAAGAAGAAAAACTATTATTACGTTTAGTATAGAGAGAGAAAGTATCGTCAGCCATAGTATATCTTGCCAGAGGGAAGCTCTTCAAGTCATATCATATCAGCAATCATATTTACATTATCATTAAAGCAAACAGAGATGCAAGAGAATGTTCACTTAAACTCAATGGTGATGTTAGACAATACAGATTTCGCATATGAATCGAAGAATTGCTTTCGAATGCAGATATGGTGCCGTGACATAACCCCACACGGACATAATCCCCAAAACGATATTGGGGCTTATGTCCGGACAACTTGGCGGACATAACCCCCAATTTCATTGGGGATTATGTCCGACACTAATCTGCGGACATAAGCCCCAATGGGGATTATGACCGAATTTGTTGTTGTTTTTAGTATTTCAACATATGAAGAGAACAATTTTAAATATTGCTATTGTAGCGCCCACCCCCATTTCATCAACTTCATCAACCTTTTTCATTACTTTTAGTCGCAAAATTAGTTTGGGTGTTATGTCCGTTATATTTGTTGGGGCTTATGTCCGTTATGCCCCGCGGACATAATCCCAAATGCAAATTGGGGGTTATGTCCGCAGAGCGTGGCGGACATAAGCCCCAAAATCGTGTTGGGGATTATGTCCGTGGGGGTTATGTCCGGGCACCTGCAGATATTACACAATCTCCCTCATTATGTATGTCGTAGTCACGTCGAATCTTTGTCGTTTTTCAAATATGGCATCGCTGATGTCTTTTGTTAGACTGAAATACGACATGACCTTACTCCTACCATTTTCTTCTTCATCAGATGATGAAAAATTCTCAACACTAAACATTTCTGTTGATTATTACTAATTTTATTCATATCAAAAAATCAATCGAATGTTGTCGAAAGTCGACTACGATATCCGTAATAAGAGGGAATATATTAAGAATTTAGATTTGATAGTATTCGTGATGACTTTTCAATTGTTGACCGTCAGTCTATAGACTTTTTTTGGATATCGAGAACCATTTAAGATGTGTCAAGTTGTCTATAGATTTAATCAATTAAATTTGACATTGATCATTGCCTTAAAAATTGTATTACTTTTATGGACATACTTTGGATATTGTCATAAAGAAAGCCATGACCATAGCTCCTTCTAACAACAAATTATAGATGATAAGTGCTCTTTGGGTTCAAAGTACTTGCAATGTCCATTGGTTTTGTCTCAAGATATCAATCATATTACTAAATGTTGTTCTCTTTATAGTTTTATGAAATTTTCAGTTAAAATTGCAAACACGAAATTTTTGTATAGATGGGAATATAACTCATACCCATTGGTTTAAGAATGTATTCTATTTGACACGTAAAAAAACAATGTTCAGAAGTACAACTACAAAGCTGGTTAACCCCACAGCTAGAGTATACAAACATTCGACTTTTTTGAAAAACCGGTTTCGGTTATATTCGAAATTTACATAATTTCAAAAACTCGGTTTTCGAATACTTAATTAAGAAAAAACCGGGTAACCGGTTATTTTTCGAGTTTTTTATTTGTGCACAAAAACAAGAAAAAGTGTTACTATTATGAGCAATTTAATTTAGAAATGTTAAAAATGGTGTATGGAAGGCAGCGTTTAACAGAAAAACATGTCTAAATCTGATTCTAATATTAAGTAGACAAAAATCATGTAATATAAGCCAATTATTGGGCATTTGAAGCCAGCAAATTTTTAAGGGCGGAATAATTCCTTTACGGGATGAAAGCCTTAGATGAGTATATCACTGATGAAGTTTTCAGTTTAACCCATAATAGACATTGAAATAGGCACTTAAGACTACGTTTCTTACCCTTATTGCTTTAGTGCATTTTCGATATCAGATGTCTGCAATACAATTTAACGATAATTTTTTTATGGAACTTTTATGGCACTGTCTATTTTGAATTGTTACGTGCCCGTTTCGTACCTGTTTCAAGAAATGTCAGAAAAATATCTTCAAATAGGACTTTACAACATTCAAATGCTCTACAAAAATGCTTCTCGGAAAATTTCACATGGGGTGTTGTAAGACCAAAATCAATATTTCCAACTTTTACTACTCATTATACCATCATCCATAAGGATGAGGGTATATATCATTTGATACGACCAAAAAGTGTAACACATAGAAAGAGCCACTTTAGACCCTAGGTTTCTTTGAACCAAATTCGATTCAGGGCTTTTTAAGTCATTTGAACCATGTCCGTCTGTCTGTCTGGCTGTCCGCTGGTATGCACGATAACTTTCGAAAGACGCAACCAAATGTTTTGAAATTTTGCACGAGTTAATATTTCCCCAAAACTGCTTACGGTATTGCAAATGGGCTACGTGGCCCCGCCCCTTCTGGTACCTCTTATACAAATACACCATTCCGCCCACTTTAGAAATCGAGTTATAATATCAATACACCCAACGGGATCGTACCCAAATTCTGTACCTAGTAAAGCTATAACAGGATAAAGTTTCGGAAAAAAATTGGATGTCTACCCACGCCCCATCCGATACCTCCCATACAAATGTACCTTTATGCCCACTTTAAAGATGGAGTTATAATATCAATAAATCCAACGCGATCGTACCAAAATTCTTTCTTTAGTAATTCTATAGTAGGATACAGTTTTTGAGAAAAATTATAAGTCTAGCCACGCCCCATCTGGTACCTCCCATAGACATCTGGTACCGCCCACTTTAGAAATCTATTAATATTATAAATATACCTAACGCGATCGTGCCCAAATCCTCTATTTAGTAAAGTTTAAGCAGGAAAAAGTTTTAGAGAATCTGGTGTTTAAACACGACCCTTCTGGTACCTCCCATACAAATGTATCACTTCGCCCACTTTAGAGATGCAGTAATAATATCAATACACTCGACACGATCGTGGCCAAATTCTGTATTTTGTTAAGTTAAAACAGGATAAAGTTTTGGAGAAAAAATCGGAATTCTAGCGACGCCCCTTATGGTACCTCCAATACAAATGTTTCTTTTGGCCCACTTTAGAGATGGAGTAATAATATCAATACACCCAACGCGTGCCCAAATTCTGTATTTAGTAAAGCT
Source organism: Muscina levida (assembly GCA_964034835.1). Taxonomy (NCBI): domain Eukaryota; kingdom Metazoa; phylum Arthropoda; class Insecta; order Diptera; family Muscidae; genus Muscina; species Muscina levida. The sequence continues at coordinate 157,066,533 of OZ035880.1, forward strand.
ACAACAGGATAAAGTTTAGGAGAAATAATCTGGAAGTCTAGACACGCCCCTTCTGGTACCTCCCATACAAATGTACCACTACCCTACTTTAGAAATCGAGTATAATATCAGTATAACAGAAATTTTTTTTGTCGTACAGAGGGTGATGGTATAAGTAAGTCGGGTTGCCTGACTGAAACTTTCTTACTGGTTTTGTTTCTTTTCATTCAGAGTCTGAAGTTTGTCATTGTTTTAGCACTTATTGATATCAGATGCCTTCTATGAAATTTAACGATTATTTTTGTTGTGAAACATTTAAACTCTCTATCTGGACTCCTTACGTGCCCTTTTCGTTCTTATTTCAAGAAAAGTGTCGTAAAATGGGACTTTGGAAAAATAAAATTTGCTACTAAAGATGTTGCTTAGAAAAATTTTTGGGGCTGTTCTAAGGCAAAAGATCGATATCTTCAACTTTTCATGATTTCAGAAAACCGGTAAAACCGACCTCAAAAAACCGGTTAAACCGGTTATTCGAAAATCGATATTTTGTAAAAACCGGCTGACGGTTTTCAACAAAAAAACCGGTTTGTCGGTTTCCGATTTCGGTTTTGTATACTCTACCCACAGCTTAAACTAATGTTTTTTTAATTTGGCACATCTCAAAGTTAAAGTCCCATTTTTAGGGACTTTTCTTTTAGAAATAAGGACGAAAAGGACACGTAAGGAGTCGAAATATAGAGTTTTAAATGTTTCACAAAAAAAATTCTCATTAAATTTCATTGAAGACATTTGATATCCAAAATGCACTAAAACTATAAGAAACATAGATACTCTGACAATTTCAGGTCGCTGTTCACACAGTGCTTTAAAAAGGTACAGAATGATATACAAAATTTGGAGATATCGATTTTTGGTCTTAGAGTATCCAAAGTAAAATATTCTCAGCAACATTTTTGCAAAAAATTTGAATGTAGTAAAGTACGATATAAAGGCCCTTTTCCTATGTTTCTCAAAATAAGGACGAAAAGGATACGTAAGAAGTCGAGATAGAGAATTAAAATGTTTCACAAAAACTAACCTCGTTGAATTTCATTGCAGACATTTGCTGTCGAAAATGGACGCAAACAATAAGAAACATATATACTTTGACTACTTCAGGTCTCTGTTCACTCAGTGCTTTAAAAATAGACAAAATTATATACAAAATTTGGAGATATCGATTTTTGGTCTTAGAGCACCCCAAGTAAAATTTTCTCAGTAACATTTTTGCAGAACATTTCAATGTTATAAAGTCCCATTTTAATGCACTTTTCTGACTTTTCTGGAAATAAGGATGAAATGGACACGTAAGAAGTCGAGATAGAGAATTAAAATGTTTCACAAAAACTAACCTCGTTAAATTTCATTGCAGACATTTGATGTCGAAAATGCACGAAAATAATGAGAAACATACATACTTTGACTATTTCAGGTCGCTGTTCACACAGTGCTGTAAAAAGAGACAAAATGATTTGCCAAAGGTTTGAGATATCGATTGTTGGTCTTAGAGCACCCCTAGTAAAATTTTCTCAGCAAGCGTTTTACATAACAATTGAATGTTATAAAGTACCATTTTTAGGCACTATTCTTAAATTTCTCAAAATAAGAACGAAAAGGACTCGTAAGCCGTCAAGAAAGCGAATTTATATATTCCACAAAAAAACTTGTTTAAATTCATTACAGACGAAAATGCACTTAAACAATGAAAAACATATTTCTTTAGGTTCTAATTAAAATTATATTTTAGGAAAATGTTCTCCGAGAATTTAAATATACCCAACTAAGGCTTTCATTCCGTAAAGGATATATTCCGCCGAAAGTTTTTCCGAAAGTTGTTGTATTGATTTACATGGCGCACGTAGAAAAGTTTTATATACGCCTCGATCTTTTGCGCTTTTTTCCAGTTCATAGCACCAAATTTCACATGTTTGTTAGTAATCAGCTTTTTCCAAAGAAGTTTTAGAAGCATTCTACTATATCGAAGACTTTTCGAGCTAGAACATACGCACAACATAACCCAGCCAACAAGTTTGGACCAATGGGTCTCCAACTCTCTCTGGACTGAAATTAGACGTCAGTTTAATGAAGAACCTCAAGCGGATTCGAACATGTTAGATGTTCTAAGAGATAAAATGTCACTTCTTTTCTTAAAAATTTACCAAAAATACTATTTAAAGTTAATGTTGAAATGTGAGATATGATAAGTTTTTGCGATTTGTGAACCCAGAAAAACAAAATCGCAGTATTTTCTTTTAAATCTCTTTCGTCGACGCGCAACATTTTCAATCATTTACCCTCCAGTTTGCTCGAGCCTATGGTACCTAATTTTTGCAAGAGAGTTTGTGGCTCTATATAATATTGCTCTATGGTTGGAACACATTTAAACACGTCAATGACGGTATACATCTCGTACAGCTAATGATTCAAATCATCACTCACGTTATTGATACCATATATTTTAAAAAGAGTATTTCCTTTAAAGAGAAGTTATAGTCGCCTTTGTTTACGTAGAATACCAGAAGATTCTCTGTTCGCAGAAACTAACACCTTTATTTTGTTCTTGCTTACGGTTAGACCCACTTTCGTTTATTACTTCTAAAGGCCTGAGAAGGCCGCAGACACATCTGCAGCATTCGATAAAGTCTGTCTATATCATATTTATTAGAGCATGATTTCAAGTGCTCTTGAAACGATTTCAAGCTTATGTAATTTTATTTCAACACATATGTTTGTTTTGATTCTGCGATCAAGATATGTACAAGACATCAGCGTTGTTTTAGTAAAGAAACGAAACAAAAACAAAAAAGAGAATGAGAATGTGTAAGTCGCGATCGAAACAGTGTTTCGTAAAACAAATTCACTTAAATATGTAATGTTCGACAGTGAACGTTTTAAAACAAAATTTGTTTGAACCAAAAAAAAGTCGCCTTATTGTAGCAAATAGTACAATTAATTGTACCAAAAATTACTTGTATTGTAACAAGAAGAACGTTTTATTGTGCCAAAAAGTACCAGCTATTGTACCGAAAACTAATTTCATTGATTTTACCAAAAAGTACAATTTATTGTACCAAAAATTCATTTTATTGCTCCAAAAAGGTTTTTTAATTGTACTCAATAGTAAAATTTTTGTACAAAAAGTACTTTCGTTATTCTAGGTTAGATTAGGTTAATTCAGCAGCCACGTTGAACACAGCTCACTTGGGTTCTAGTATGAGTTCCGTTGTGATACCATTTTCGCACCAAATGTTCCTATTCTGTTTGGCCAACGTCGCTGTCAAGCCATGAATGTTCCGCAGATCACCTACTGATAGACAGAAATGTCCGATGACAAAGCATTTCGCATCTCAGGTCACCAAAAGCAGGGCAGTGACATACATGATGCTCCGTGGTCTCCTCATCTTCCTCATCATTGGAGCTTCTACAAAAATCGTTGTAGGGTAGTTTCAGCCTCTTAGCATGTTTACCAACCGGCCAGTGACCAGTCGTTACAGCTATGATGTTCCCCAAGTAGACTCTGGACAAGTTCAGCACAAATCGTGTCCTCTCTATATATCCATTGTAGGCCAAATTTGGCCATTGTTTCAGCAATGAGGTTCAGTTTCTCCGCAATGAGCTGTTCCCCCTTGTGAGAGGGATCCCAATGAGACCGTAAACTTCGCCCGAGTTCACGGTTGTCGCGGCCCTTTGGTTACCATATATGTCCCCATGTCCTGGAAGGGTAACCGTCGAATGTCTCGCTATCTTCGTTATTCTAAAAAGTATTTTAATTGTACTAAAGAGTACTTTAATTCTGCCAAAAATTATTTTTATTGTACCAAACAGTGCTTTTTTGTAGCAACATATTTTTGTGTTATATCAAAAAACTAAAAAACATTTTGCTTCTCCCGCAAAAAAAAGACAGCATTGATCGTCACTCTATTTAAGCAATATAAGAAAAGGCAGACTTCAAAGCATTCAAATGATTTACTGCATTCACTGACATAGCAGCTAGTAATTATTGTTTTGATTTTGAGAGAAAAGAGCTTATGAGAGCTTATCGTGAGCAAGAAATGCTTTTAGTTGTCTTAATAAAGAAAATGCATATGTGTAGGGCTCTAGTGTTTAGTTCAGCCTTCTTCCTTACATATCTCCATAAGTATGTTAAATGATCACACGATAGCCTAAGGCCTCGTACGGTAAAGTATGGCTCGGTAAGGTTGTAGCCAATTTTGACTGAGATATTTGTGTCGATCAGTGTCATTTCCCCAATGTTTTGATGATCTTCGCAAGAATATCAAACTAAAGTTACGCACAGACGGTTGCCAGATCTTACAATATTGCCCGATAAATTTGCACTTTAAATTTTGTATGGCAACGTTTTGAGAGAAAAGAGCTTATGAGAGCTTATCGTGAGCAAGAAGTGCTTTTAGTTGTCTTAATAAAGAAAATGCATATGTGTAGGGCTCTAGTGTTTCCTTCAACCTTCTTCCTTACACATCTCCATAAGTAAGTTAAATGATCACACGATAGCCTAAGGCCTCGTACGGTAAAGTATGGCTCGGTAAGGTTGTAGCCAATTTTGACTGAAATATTTGTGTCGATCAGTGTCATTTCCCCAATGTTTCGATGATTTTCGCAAGAATATCAAACTAAAGTTACGCACAGACGGTTGCCAGATCTTACAATATTGCCCGATAAATTTGCACTTTAAATTTTGTATGGCAACGTTTGCGAAAAAGCATTGTAAAACAACAATATTGTCAGACATCCGATAATCGTCTGAACAGCAAAATGTTGCCACCTCCACATTTTTGTAAGATAATTGAAAACAGATTTAATTTGCAGATGTGCGAAGTTTATGCATCTGCTAATTTCACCATATGCAGAGATTAATTATATGGCAACACTGTCCATGTCAGTACATTGCCGGTACATTTGCAGATTTGACAAAATTGCTATTTCTGACAACCGTCTGTACTTAGCTTAAGCCATGGCTTAAAGTAATTTCTTCATATCGTGCTGCTGTATAGAGGAGGATAACATCTTGTTTATGGATCTATTTTTCATGGGTCTTTTCCCGGATTTGTCGTAGTTAGTTAGCTGTCTGGTTAGTTGTTGAGTTACCAGGCCTAATGTCACACTGAAAGGGTACGATCGACTAAAATAGAACTGGCTTTGGCTTTCTTTTACAAAACACACACGAAAGGACCTTATATACACTGTCCATGTTAGTACATTGCCGGTACATTAGCAGATTTGACAAAATTGCTATTTCTGACAACCGTCTGTACTTAGCTTAAGCCATGGCTAAAAGTAATTTCTTCATATCGTGCTGTCGATCGCAGCATTATAGACGAGGATAACATCTTATTTATGGATCTATTTTTCATGGGTCTTTTCCCGGATTTGTCGTAGTTAGTTAGCTGTCTGGTTAGTTGTTGAGTTACCAGGCCTAATGTCATACTGAAAGGGTACGATCGACTAAGATAGAACTGGCTTTGGCTTTCTTTTACAAAACACACACGAAAGGACCTTATATACGTTATGTGGGAAATTTCAAAAAATTAAGAAAACTAATTATTCACTATTGTAATTTTTACGCGCTATTAAGCTTTAGTTGTGTTGATAATCAAGGTGAAGTTGCAAAAGGTGTATTTCCATTTTTGTGTAATTGTAGATGTTGAACTAAACTGACTATCTGTCTTAACTTATCTGTGTGTGTTATACTCTAATCGGTGTTGGATGTTAGAAATCTCTAAATGTGTATATCCTAAAACTAAATGTTCTTCTCCCATTCAAACTCCAAATCATAATAATTAATTCATACCACATTCTGTTTTTTCTCCATACCATTTCTTTTCAGATAAGTATCCCATTGGTATTAAATTCGGCAGCCAATAGCTAATTTTGATTACCCATACCCAACAAAACCTCTTTGTACCGGCCCTTTTTGAATTCGAGCACAAAATCACAGTAAATCGCCCACCTAATGCAATATATAGAAAATATCTCAGCATTTTATGACTGATACCTAAGTAATTCTCATAATTTTTCCCTTCTGTCCTATTAACTTTCTATTGACTGACCATTAACATGACCATTAGCTAACATAAAATATATGTGACAATCTATCCCACCAAAAACTTCTGTGAATTTTCTTTCTCCTTTCTACTTAAATCTAACATCTTTAAATTAAAATATAAAGTTCCTTCAAAGCTAGAAAATATCAAAGACTTTTTGTTTCATATGAAATCTGTAGAGTATTCATCACTGGCATTTAATCATCAACAACACGATACATAAGAGCATTTCTAATGGCTACAAAAAGAAAAACAAAATAGATATTAAACTATACATATATATATACATATACATATAACTTATATACTAATTAGATAAATGTATTTATATGTTGTTATTCATAATGAAACAAAACAAAACAAGTAAAAACATAAAACACTTTTCAGTTGTTGACAAAAAGAACCGCATTTATTTTGTACTAATCTAAAAACTAAAACTAAATCTTATACTGAATCAAACAGAAACTGATTAGATTTATTGAGAATATACACACACATATATATATATATATATATATATATATATATATATATACATTAAAAAACGATGCTAGAGTAAGGAACCAGTAAATGTTTTAATATATAGACAAAAAAAAACACAAACAACAAGGATATGAGAATTTGACAACACATTTATATAGTGAGATAAACACAACTTTTAAGAAATGATCATGGATATCCAATTGTTTTTATAGAGGTAAGAGGTTTTTTCGGGGGGTACAGGTTTGTTTCAGGGAAACTGTAACCTCTATAGGATATTTCTAATTGTTTCTGTAAAGGTTACAGGTTTTCTTCGTGGAAACTGTAATCTCTGTAGGATGCGTCCCCAGGTGGCGAATAGGGAAATGCCTACCAGATATGGGTGGTAAGACAGAAATTAAATATGTCTCGCGGACCAACATATAGCTGCGTCTGTCTTATATTAAGTGGCAGCAAACAGCGCCTGTTCTCTAGAGGAGCGGCTGATTATATTGATGGACAACTACAAACCCTTCAGAAGGCAACGGGAAACCACTGAAGTAATTATCCCTTGAAAACCTTGCAGTTATGAAGATGAATTTTAACAATGATACAAGACCCTCATTCTTCAAGAGGGTCTTGAAGAGTGCTTAGAATCCCCGCAGGTAAAACTAAACAAAACCTAAATATCGGTACCTGGAATGTACGAAGCCACCGATAGTGGTGAACTCGTTTTCCATAATATAAAGATGTATTACTCAGGTAACATTCGACTGCTAAACCTGAACTAAAATAATTAGTTAGCAAATTCACTGATGCATGCAGAATAACACTCAATGTATTACGCAAAAGCACATGCTGTTATGCCAGCCAGAGAAATATAAAGCCACCATTGTGAAACATTGAACTTCGGGAACTAAGATCTTCAGTTAGGCGACTTTTCAATAAAGTCAAAGTTAAAAACTATAAAAAATATTTGGACATTTTTAAAACTATTCTTAATCTGTATAAGCTTAGAGTAAGAGTAAGCGTAAGTGGAAGGGCAACAGCCGGACTGCACGGATTTTCATTGAAAGATGATCGGACATGGGTCTTTTTATCCGAAAAGTCTCTGGGGATTCTTCTGGACATACATTTTACCAACAACTACTTAATAACTTGCCATATCATGTAGTTTGTTAGAAGTAATTTCCAGGAGCGGCTTCATGCTGAACACCAAAGTGTTGAGTGTTGCTATATGCTCTCGCTTACAAAGTAAGCGACGATGTCAGTAGGCGCCATTTCAATGGCTATTACGTTATAAGCGGAGTTTTAAGCAAACTTGATAACACGTTTGATTACGAAGTAAGTGACTATGCCAGTTGGTATCATTTCAATCGGAGTTATAATGAGTCTACGATATTATTTTACATTACACACGCATGACATTCTAAGTACATAGATTGCTCGCTTACAATATCATACTGATGTCATAGGTTACTAAATAACTACTTCGTTTCATTTATCGCTCTGTAGGTCAACTGAGACAGCTCTAACCTTATTATGGTAAGTACCCATTGGTAAAAATACCCATTACGTAATCGCTGATGTCAGCTATATTTAGTAGCAATCAGTGATGATTCTCTCGCTTATGTTCTGCTTTACAGTTAGTTCCATTTCGGACGCAATTACATTATAAGCGAATTTCTATGCGAGCTGAAAACACGCTTGATTACGAAGTAAGTGACGATGTCAGCATGTGCCATTTCAATCGGAGTTATAATGAGTGGTGAGTGGACTTAGATCCTCGCTTACAATGTCATACTAATGTCATGGATTACTTAACAGGTACTTCGTTTTATTTAATAACCTGGCGGTCAAAATACCCATTACCTAATCGCTGATGTCAGCTATATTTAGTAGCAATCTGTAACGATTCTCTTGCTTATATTTCTCCTTAAATTTAGCATGGGAGTTTTTTAGCGGAGTTTTTAGCGAGCTTAATAACATGCTTGATTATCAAGTAAGTTATGATGTCAGTAGGTGCAATTGCATTTGGATGTATAATGAGTGGACGCGTGACGTTCTAAATACTTAGATCGCTCGGTTACAATGTCATACTGATGTCATGGATTACTAAATGGCTACTTCGTTTCATTTATCGCTGGGAAGATCAACGCTCTGGGAACTTTCCTAGACATAGAAAGAACTTTCAATAATATTTTACCTACGACAATCCTGAATTCAGTACATCATAAATATCTCATAAAAGCTGTCCAGATTATTGCAGCGTGTTTCAGGCCGAAATCAATGCTGTATACTTGCGGTTGCTGTATCGCTGAGAAAAAAGTAATACAATATGTTACAATTATGTACGACATGTCGCACCGACATCTGAACGATTCCTGAATGTAAATCGAGGGAAATTCGACGCGTCGTAACGAATTCGGACCGATATCTTACCAAATATCTAAAGTAATTCGGATGTTCTTGCCATCGTACCGATTTCTGTCCGAAGTCTTTGGGGAAATATTTTCCGATATCGGATCAGAAATCTGACCTAAATCGTTACTAAAAACGTATGAAGCGGTTGACACCCTGTCTTACCTACGCAGCTAAGGGAAATCTGATGTACGACTTGTCGTTCCGATGTCTAAAAGATTTCTGTAAATGTAAATCATAGTAGTCTGAAGTGAAATTCGCTATTCCTTGAATCAATTCGTTATTTCCTCCGGCACAGAGTTTCGAAATCGCTGCGAACTCAATCAAATATATTGGAGCAAAATAAATAAATACAATTTCCATTCAACGCGTCGTAAAGAATCCTGTACGATATCGGTAAGAAAAGTTCAGACAATGTGCAGACGTGTCGGATATCAGCCAATGTCGATGCTTTGATTTGCTGGGTACAGGCTGTAATTAAATCACCGGAATCCATGTTTGCTACATCCCTGATGGTGAAGGAACGTCATTCATCACTAAGGGTGATGGCTTAGTTTTTAGATATCAGGCTTATCTGGGCACCGGGACAAATCGCATTCCTGGTTATTGTTTAGCGCATAAGCTAACTAGTCAGGGTACTGCGGCACAGCTTCTTTGGACAAAAAAAAGAGTGTTTTTTTTTGGCAATCTCTACCTACCGGCTGCACATTAGGCAAAGGACCGATAATATATTCAATGATGAATGGAGACTCACTCCACACGTTGAATCGCCTATCTTAAGCACGGGACATAGGACACTCAGATTGAGCTGGTGCATGCATGTTGCCATTGTTAAAAAAATCTCTGCCGGCTGTACATCGGCTCCCGCAGCTTTGTTGTTTGTAAACCGTGCAATTGCCTTGCTGATATCGATTTGGCTCGCCAGTGGACAGTCTACTGCGTCATATATGATTGTTGTGATTTCGTCACTTATGCTGCCTTCGGGAACGAGTATATATCGAAAGTGTTCCCTCCATATTTGCAGCACACTCTGAGTGTCCGTGACCAGATTTCCGTCTCTGTCCTTACAGGTGGGGATCCCTGTTCCAAAACCTTTGCTTTTAACCTCTATCCCTGTAGATTTCAATATCCTGGCTCTCTCTTTTCTTCCACAGACGCTTTAACCTCCTGAACAGGCGTTTCATCTCCCTTCTCTTCTCATTATAATGATACGTCACCGCACGCGTCGTCATTGGCTGCACTTTTTCCTTGTATGCAGCATCCATTTCCTCAGACATTTAGCGAAATTCATCATTGTACCACGGATTGTCTGAGCGTGGTTTTTCATAACCCAGTACGGTCGTTGCGGCAGTGGTCATAGAATACGCAATATGCTGGCAATCTCGGTGCTATGCAGCCTTTTGATGTCTAGCTTCTTTCTTACGAACGTTTTAGAAATGCCTCTTATCGATTTCCACATGATTAACCGGTAATTCACATGTACAAAAAAGTTTTGTCTGAATCAAAGCAGTAAATCTCCGCTTGAGCGTTATGAAAGTTACACCACACACGCTTGTTTCGATTTCAACACAAAAACAGACATATGTTTCACTGTTGTTTCAATGTTTGACGATAGTTGGGAGAGTATGATTTTTTGGAGAGCACAACATTTGCACCATGTACAATTCAACAGCGCTGACGCTTATTGCACACCATATTGTTGTGAGATTGCGTTCGATTTTGACTGCCATTGATATGAAGTATCTTTTAAACAATTTGTTAATTTACTATCTGGACAGAGTTCTTTGAGACAACGCACATAAACTGACATTTATGTTGACTTAACTCCAAATTGTAAATGACACATAAGCTTGAAACATCTACTGGAATTCTATGATCTACGATTGAAAGTTGCATTTATCCGATCAATGCTTCCACTAATTTATCTCTTTTCTTTTGCTTCCTTAATGTACAGAGAAATCGTTTGTTTTCTCGGTTGAAACATTAAAACTTATTTGCAAAACTAGTTATAGTTTCATTACTAAATTTCATCTTCCATACAACATGAGCTTACAGTGCCATCAACATCATCTAACATATAAAATCTACACAAAAACTAAGTAATTTAGTATAATTTGCATTAATTGTGAAATAGATCAATCGTATCGAATATTTAGCAAAACAAAAATATTAGTTAATTGAGAAAAACACAAAAATAAAACAAAACAAAAAAACTATTTATAATAGAATTATAAAAGAACAAGTCGGTCTAACTTAAAATAAAACCGACAACATAAGAACAATTCTAAATGACTTTTGTAATTAAAATACGCTTAAAATTACAAATTATAAACTAGAAAACCAAAAACCAAAACAAAAACTAAACTAAAACTATAAAATAAACAAAAGTAAAAAAATTATAAAAATTTTGATATTGATGTTTTTTCTATAACAAGAAAACGAATCGAAAAATTCGAGACATAAGCGTTTAAGTCGTCAATAATTGAATGAAAAACAAAAACACAAAACTAATTAATCAAAATGAAAATATTTATAAAAACAAGAACGTAAACGTAAAAAAACGTGTTAAACAGCTTTCTAAGATTTAAAAAACCAAAAGTGAGAAAATTTAACGTGAAAAATTATATACATACATATATACATATATAAATAAAAAACAAAATAAAACAATAAAATGTTGCTTAAAAATTAGATATATAAACGTACGACAAATACTACATACTAATATTAAACTAAACAAGAAGTAAATTAAAAACTGAAAAATTAAAATTAAATAATAGATAATATATGTAAACAAATATATACATATATATATATCTAAAAGAGTAGTTACTTACAATCATATGCAGTAAGTGTCTGAGTTATCGGAGGGGATGGACAAAACAATTTTCACATTTTTGAGTTCTTCAGTTCGATTTGTTATACTTAAAATTGTCATAAGCGATTTTTATATTTTTACTGACTTATTACTTTATTTTTTGTACTGCTTATTATAGTTCAATTTCATCCACTACGGAGGATATAGAAAGTCTAAACTTATTTGATCCATTAAGATATTTAAGGCTATGCCCGTAGAAATAAAAATCAGTGAAATGTTAATGTTGAATTGCTTCAAAATTTCTTGCAACGAGTATAAGTATCCAGCGGTAAAAATACCCATTATTTAATCGCTGTTGTCAACTATATGTATTGTCGTCGATCCCCCCAGTATGTTTCATTATGGCGTCATTTAAACTTCTTGAGAAAAAAAAATACCACAGATGACACTCAAATTAGATATTTTTATTTTGTCCAATTATTTTTTTCTGCTGCGTTAATTGGTATTGAATCTCCGAACGTTAATGAGATTTTATTTATACCAATTAACACAGCAGATAATTTGTTTTTATTGCACGATTGCAGGCAATATGAAAATGGACTAACTTTATTGCAATTTATTTCCCCCCATTTTCACCACATATTTTTGTCTTAAAAAAATATTTTTTTTTCATAAAAAAACACCTTTCGTATATTTTTCCACGTATTTAAAAACTATACTCAGAACATTTGTATATAAAACTGTTTCTGGAAATTACAATAATTTGATGTTTGAGCTGATATTTATATTACAAAATATGTGGAATATTATAAACAGTATTGGATGTCATAAAAAATGTTGATTCATTTAGTAGTTTGTTTTTCAATTTGAATACAAGCACATAAATTAGAATCAGAGATCGGAATCTTTATTATGAAATGAAAGAACAGTCTTCGACATTTAGGTTTAAATCATTACTTTATTAAAAATTCACCACAACCACTCAATACGGATCAATTCAGAATATTCGATTTTAAATCAGTATGTACAGCATTGTAAACAAAATATTAAGAATTACGCGAGTAATTTTGGCTTCCGGACCGATGATTCCATCATTCCTAACAGCTAATTTTTGAGACTGTAACGACAGTTCGAGAATATCTTCGCCTTGTTTAATGACGCAAATGTGCCAGTTGCACAAAATTCTACCCGAACACAGCAGATCTTCATTATGCTGTTTTGCAGAGCTCACTGACCGAAACTAAAACATAAATTCAAGTCAGCCGATTTCAATTCTTGAAGTTTTAGTCACACTGAGCACTACAGCTGCTTTTATTCGAGAAAGTTTGTTAAAATGTTAAAATTAATTCTTAATATTTGCCACATAAGTGCGAGATATAAATTTTCGATATAATTTTTAAAAGAATCCTACTGCACACGTCACAGCTGAGATCGAAACAGATAAATTGTATTTGACTTTCCTCCTCCAAGACTTTCATAAAATTCTCAAAATTTAGAGACCGCCTAAAATATAACTCAGACACTAACGGCAAGATTGCTAGAAGAAAACACTAAAACAAAATCCAATACATTCCACGAAAAAATTTCTGAAATGTTCAAAACAAATATATAAACACGAAACAAGGATATTTTAGTCAAACAAAGGATATAAGAAAACAAAACTATACCACAAAAATTAACACCCACCGACAACTTTTAACACCATCTAACAGATCCCAACAAAACTACTATTTAGCCAGGAAACACTTAACTCTCTCTCTCTCTCTCACTACCAGCTATAAATCCAAAGAACAAATGACCCACAACACAAATCAACGTCGTCGGCCTTGACCACGCGACACTTATTACACCGATTTCTGAGTTTAAGAAAACTTTGCTATACATTTACAAAATGAATATAAACAACTAAATACATATTTCAGGAATAACTTAGATGAAAAACCAAAACAACAAATGAAACAAAACGCAACACAAAAGATCTACAACAAATTGTATCTACAAACTACAACTGAGCCTATACTATAACTACCGAACTAAACCCAACTTGAAAAGAAAAACCAAAACAGAAAACAAACAAAAAACACACTAAAATATAAATTTAAAACTATACATCTAAAAAAAATTCTACATATTACAATATACATACACACAAACATATACAATATATACATATATATATAATCGTATAATTAATATAAATCTAGTATTGAATTAAACATTTAACTATATACAACAGACGTAATTAATTAAAACCAAACTCAATAGCTAGACATGACTACATTCGTATGTACATATATATGTACGTACTATTGTTGTATATAACGACAACATAACATGCATTAATTGATGATATATATATATACATTCATATATATACAATATATATATATATATTTGCAACAACAATATACCTATACATATACCGCAGCAGCAACAACAACAACAACAACATAATCATCAGCGTCATCATTACGAACAAGCAAATGATGAATAGATAATTTTAAATTTTCCACTTTCTCTAAATGTCTAAAGGATGAATGTGTATTGTACTTATGTTTGTATTGTACTGTCTTGTATTGAATTGTAATTGATAGAATGAAAAAAAAATAACACAAATAATAAGATGGAACATACCCCCCAAACTAAATAAAATAATATGAATTAAAAAGAAAAAAAAAATAACAAACGGAATTGTGCATTTCCATTATGGATGTATTGAATATCAGGTAAGACTTGTGGTGGTAATGCTGGTAACCACCTAACCATCACGTAGATAAATTGAATGACCTGAAAAAAGATGCTAAGTAATATATTTAAACTCGTACTAAATTGTACCAATTTAAGTCTATAACACAGTTAGACCTCGCCCACTCCGCCCCTGATCGAAAATTTATGACTGTTGTACCGAGATTTATATAAAGAGTGTCCCAACAAGAACGCAATTTTTAAATCTGGCAACATTCGAAGTGTCATTGTTTGACATTTGAACGATTGTTATTGTTTGCTAGTAGAAGGTACGAGGTTAGTAAAAATGGAGAGCTACACGAATGAACAACGCATTCTCATTGTGAAATTGTTTTACCAAAATGGTGAAAGTTTTGCGGCTACAGTTCGCAAATTGCGATCAATTTGGGGTCACAATAATGCTCCAAAAGAGTCAACTGTAAAGAGATTAATGGATAAATTTGTCGAAACTGGGTCTGTTAGTGATGTAAAGACAACAACGCGCCATCGACCAGGTTGATCGACCGAAAATGTCGCAGCTGTACGTGATGATGTCGATGATGAGGCAGGTCAAGCGCAAACAATCAATGGTGTTCGGTATCGTGAAATGATAACCAGTTTTTTCTTGCCTCGAATTGAAGAAATTAATGTGGAGGGCATGTGGTTCCAACAAGACGGTGCCACATGTCATACAGCCAGAGAAACAATTCAATTACTGCATCAGTCATTTCCCGGTCGTGTTATTTCGCATTTTGGAGATCAGAATTGGCCGCCTAGATCGTGCGATTTAACACCATTAGATTTTTTTCTTTGGGGTTTTTTGAAGTCGATGGTTTACGCGAATAAGCCGACGACGACTCAAGCATTAAAAGAGGAAATTGGACGCTGCATTAATGAAATACCGCAGCATTTATGCGAAACTGTCATTGAAAATTTCATTAAAAGATCACGTGCATGCCAGCAAAGCCGCGGCGGCCATTTGCACGATATATTGTTCCATACATAACCTCTTTCTGTCTACTTTACGATATAATAAAGTTTCACGATTTTTTAAAATATGTGTTTTATTTAAAATTTAAAAATTGCGCTCTTGTTGGGACACCCTTTATAAGAAATATATATATATATCACATTTTATCTCTCTAGACTAACATAAAGTTTTGCCACACCCATCCGCCCACTAATTGAAAATAAAAATTTCGTCTGCCAATTTCAACCAGTCCGGTCGAGTACCATCTGTGTACCCAATTTATTTCTCTAGGGCTAAAATATAGTTTTGCCACGCATCGCCCACAGATGGGAAATCAAAATTTCGTCTGCATATTCATAACAGTGTTATAGAGCCGGCAGGTTCAAACCTGGCTACAGTCATCTTAAAAGAAAAAAATAAATAAAATTTTCTTTCATTGTCGGCTCCCCTCGAATGTTGTTTGACAGCAACTTCGCAGTATTAAGCGTCGATTCAATCGTCGTGTCTAGTAAGAGCTTCTCAAAAACAGTGACGTTCGCATTCGTCGATAAATAAGTAGGTGCCGTTAGTTGTGAATCTAAAAATAGAAAGCGTGTTAATTCACAACAACGCGAGAAGCTATCCCATACCTCATTCATGGGGTGCAAAGGGAAATTAAGTTTTAAGTTAAGTTACAGAGCACTATCATTCTGTATTTCTCTAGGACTTAAGTACAGGTTTGCCACGACCTCATGCGGGAGATTCATGGTTCGATTCCTGTCTCCGGTCATCTAATTTTTTTTTTAATCGACGTACCCCTCGATGTTGACGAACTTCGCAGTATTCTTCTGCTTCTTCTTTAATGGCAGCAACAGCTAAATTTCATCCATCAGTAGCTGCACGTAGAAAAGTATTCCAAGCGCTTCGGTCTTTTGCGCTCCGTAGATAGTTCGTCACACCAAGCTTAGTTAACAGCTCTTTCACCTGGTCCATCCACCGAAGATTTGGTCGCCCCCTCCTGCGCCGCCTATTGAGTTTATTGCCGGAAACTTTTCGAGCCGGAGCGTTTTCGTCCATTCTTACAACGTGTCCAAGCCAGCGCATTCGGTCTATTGTAACGCGCTTGACTACGTCGATGTTGTTGTACAACTCATACAGCTCATGATTCATTTAACGACGGTACTCGCCGTTACGATGATGGGTCCAAATATTTTGCATAGTATTTTACTCTCGAGGACTCCCAGAATAGATTAATCCGCATGTGTCATTACCCAGGATTCTGCGCTGTAGAGCAAGACAGGTAGTAGGAGTCTGGACGAGCTGGATCTTTGTTCTTCGAGAGCGCTTTGTCGTTAAATCGCTGCTAAGCGCATAGTAGCACCGGTTTGCAATCAAAACTCGTCTTTTGATTTCCAGGCTGACATTAATATTTTTGTTTATGGCGGAGCCAAGGTAGACAAAGTCGTCCCCCACTTCAAAGTTATAGTTGTCAACGTTCACGCAGCGTCCCAGACGAGTGGACTCTTTGTTCGTTGAAACAAATAACTTGGTTTTGTCCTAGTTTATCACCAGACCCACTTTAGCCGACTGCTTTTCAATGTTTGAAAAAGCCGTAGTAACATCTCGCAATCCCCATACAATGATATCTTTATCATCAGAATACGCGAGCAACATGTGACTTTTGTTGAAGATGGTACCATTCCTGTTTACTGCAGCTTTCCGCACGATCATCTCCATTACGATGTTAAAGAGAACGCAGGACAGACTATAGCTTTGTCTAGAACCTCGCTTGATAGAAAATGCCTCTGACAGATTTTTGCCAATTTTCACTGAAGACTTCGTGTCAGTCAGTGTCATCCCGCAAAGTCGAATTAGCTTCGCGGGGATACCAAACTCAACCATAGCATCCAAAAATTTCTGTCGTATCGGACTGTCGAATGCAGCTTTCTAATCGATGAAAAAATGGTAGGGGTCGATCTGCAATTCTTTAGTCTTCTCCGTGATTTGTCGTAGTGTGAATATCTGGTCGGTCGTGGATTTACCAGGTCTAAAGCCACACTGATAAGGTCCAATCAGGTTCGCTAGAATGGGCTTTAGTCTTTCACATAACACACTAGACAGGACCTTGTATGCGATGGGTGAAAGGCTTATCCCACGATAGTTGGTACACACACTTGGATCGCCTTTCTTAAGGACGGGACATAGGACAGTCAGATTCCAATCATCGGGCATGCACTCCCTGAGCCAAATCGTGTTTATGAGCTGGTTCATGCATGTTACCAGCTCATCGCGGCTTTAAAAAGCTCAACCGGCAGTCCATCGGCTCCCGCAGCTTTATTATTTTTCAGCCGTGCCATTGCCGTGCTGATCTCGTTTTGCCTAGGTGGTGAACAGTCTACTCCATCGTCGATGATTAGTGTGATTATGTCACTTATGCTGACTTCGGAAGCGAGTATAGATTGAAAGTGTTCTCTCCATATTTGCAGTACACTATGAGTTGATGTGACCAGATTACCGTCGCTGTCCTTAAAGTTGGGGATCCCTGTTTCAAAACCTTTACTTTTTACCTTTTTGTAAAACTTTCGGACCTCACCTCTATCCCTGTAGTTTCCGATATCCTGGCTCTCTCTTTTCTTCCACAGACGCTTTTTCCGCCTAAACAGGCGTTTCATCTCCCTCCTTTTCTCTTTATAACGCTCCGTCACCGCACGCGTCGCCATTGGCTGCAGTTTTGTCTTGTATGCAGCATCCATTTCCTCAGACATTTCGCGACATTCATCAGCGTACCAGGGCTTGTCTGAGCGTGGTTTTTCATAACCCAGTACCGTCTTTGCCGCAGTGGTCATATAATTCGCAATATGCTGCCACTGTGTGTCGGGAACATCAGAACTAGGAGGGTTTGTTTGGAGTAATTGAGAGAGTTGGGTGGAGTAGGCAATGTATAGTTTAAAGTTAATCGACATATCTAGCAAAAGCTGCTCAAGCAGCTGACATTCGAATTCGACTATAAACAAGTAGTAGTTCGTCCACTTCTCAAACGATTTCCTATAGCGGTCTTTTTAATCTATGTAAATGTTTCTTTTCAAGAAGGGGTAGCATAAAAGGGGCACTTCTCCTTAAAACGTCCATTACTCCCATGTTCAAGTCATATGTTGTGCCAGAATGATTATGTAATTCATAGTAACTTCTTTAACAGCTTGTGTTAATATTTCACATGTTGGATACCTACATCAACTAGGTGTGTACCTACTGTTTTCCCTTGACAGTTCAACCATTAGTATTTCCCAGTGAGTTTCAAACTTTACTGGTTAATGGCTATACTAGATTTGTTAGTGAATTCAACAACCAGTATTTTTGTACGGTTGTACAAAAATGGTTGCAATGCCACAAAGGTAGTGAACACACTTTCTACTGTAATTAAATTTGGTGAATTTGGAAATTCAATGTTTGCGATTATTGTAGATGTCGCTGTAGTACAATGTGGTGACTTCTAGGTGGATTATTTTTATTAACATGTAGCCCGCGAACATATTCCACAATCCTGATTGTGGACCCTATTTGTAGTATTACTACATATCACTTGCAATATGAAGTGGTTTCACTATCCTTAGATGATTTAGTTTGCAAGTCTTTTGTGAACACTAAAAACAAGAGTTGTTGTTGTAATTTTTAAATATCCAGAAAAAAGAAGACTGTTAGGGAACCAGTATAGAAACTTCGGTCAGGTGAACTGGCGGATAAATGTCTTCGCCCTATCTATGACATTGTATAGCTCTTGACTTATTAAATTAACCGATGTTAAATGAAATTACTAATGTATTATTACTGTTTGCGTGTGGAACTTAAATGGTCAGAGGTAGATGTTTTGGAAGTATGTCCAGACGAGACATATAATTAAAACATAGTTTTACTGTACATATAGAAAACGGTAGAAAAGGTTGAATGCAATATTTCTGTGAATATGGTTATTTCTTTATACATATATTTTCCAAGAAGTTCCTAGGTGAAACATAGGGTCATAACAAGGCTGTTAAAAACTAGTCTATTTAATGCCTTGCTTTTATTTCTCTCCAACTATGTCAAGCTGCAAGCGCCTCTGATTCTACAAGTCCCTGCTATGTGTTTGCCGGACAGCCCCTCCTTCAGCTTTCTTGTGCGTTCCAGTCTATTGCGGCTTTGGCGATGTTATTCGATGGTTTTTTCAGAGTATGGTCTAACCACTCTACTTTCTGCGCTTTATCTCGCGTTGTATTGGCTCATGTTGTGTGATATGCCATAGACTAGAGTTAGAAATGGTTGTTCGCCAGAATATGCGCAAAATCTTCTTTAAGCATCTGTTTATGAGTGCCTGCACTGTTTGGATTTCTCATGTTGCGTATCCATTCAGCAGAACCTATTTCATGTTTGAGTTAAAGGCCTGCAGCGTTCCATTCATTCTGCTTGTACAAACAGATAAAACAAGTAAGAACTTGGTTTATATCATAGGTACAAATACAACAAAGAGTAGAACAAAACATGTGCTCATGCGTTTTGGATTGAGTAGAGCGCTTATCATCTCTTTCTCTGGCTCTCATTGTAGTGGAAGCTTTTTTTTCTCTGTATCTGTTCCACTCAGTGAAGTAACTGTTGTTTCTCTTTTTTAAATGGAAATATGCATTTAATATTGATATTCCAGATCGTACGCTTTGTGTTGATGCTGTTCTCTTACTTTTTTCATTTTTTTTTTTACAAAATGTAATGGTGTAAGTTTCATCTGTGGCAAATTTTAACAAAAAAGAAAACAAAAATGTCTTTATGATTGCAGCGTCACGCTCTCCACATATTCCAAGCACAGATAACAAGAATACCGATATATCTGTTTGTTGTGTATGTTATCATACAAGTATTTTTGATACTTAGTACTTTCACTTTCTCATACCTATTTCATCGTTATCTTAAAGAAAAATATTCCATACGCATTCAATCCAAAGGAAGAGAAACAGATACAGGCAGATATAAGAAAATTGGTTCTTTGCCAACCTTTAGTTTGAGTTGAACAGTCTTATCTTTGTGTTGCTAGATATGTATGAGAACCTCCATACCTTGTCCAGTGAGCCAAACGCTGCTCTCCCCTTCCTTATTCTCGACTGTATGGCTTCCGTGAAACCACCAGTGACAGAGATTATGCTGCCCAATAAACAAAACAGTTGGACGTTTTCAATATTTATTCTCAAACCAAATTTGGCAGCATGTGTCCGGACATTGTCTAATTTGCTCTTCTTGTGGGCCATTATGCAGATGTCATCGGCATATTCCATGTCCTCTAGGCTACCATGCATATCCCCAGAAATGCCTCGCTTCTCCTTCGGGACCTTTTTCATTATTTCGTCCAGCGCGATATTGATAAGCATTGGCGAGAGGGTGCAGCCTTGACGGCCACCTGTGTTGATGGGGATAGGCTCGCCACGTTGATTTTCGTGTCTGACCTGACAGGCTGCATCCGTGTACAGCTCTTTGATTACTGTTGTTCGTCAACGCAGCCCATATGTTAGTGACGTATGGTATCGAAAGCTTTTTCGAAGTCGATGAACGCAAGATAGAGAGGTGATTGCCATTCCACCGATTGTTCCACAATTATGCGTAAAGTGTTGACATCGTCTATACAAGAGCGTTGGGGATGAAAACCTGCTTTTTCTGTTCTTAGGTCTGTGTACAGGGCTTTTTCCAGGCGTTTGTATAAAATGCACGCAATGATCTTATTGCTTGTATTTAAAAGAGTGATTCATCTCCAATTTTTGCATTCAGAGAAGTCTCCTTTTTTGGAAGCTTTATTATTTATCCCTGCTTAACCTGGTTTGTTTAAATTATGGAGGTACCGAAGGAGAATCACGGAAACAATATCTAAATAATTCGCAAAAATATCTCAAAAGAAACCACAATTTTAAATGGATGGGGCAAAACTACCAGTTTTTTAGATTCCACCTTTAAATACAAAACATTAAAAGTCAAAAATTTTGAACGTTTTGAGGAGTTTCTTTTGATATTTATGTATTGGAATATTTTAGTTTTCGGGAAATTGGCCAAATGTTATAGGAAGTATCAGTTGGGGCAGCATTAAATGTTTCCGATCTTTATTCGTAAGTCAATGTTAACTTGCACAAAATGTCAATCGTTTTTACCGTCATACAAATCCTGAAACGAATTAGGTTTTAAGATACTTGTGGCCTATCACGTCTCCTTTAATGCGCTACACTTTTTCTTGTTTCAAAGAATATATGTCCTCATCCCTAGGGTTAAGGGTATACAAATTACTCACCAAAGTTTTACAAAAAAAATTTAAATTATTATCTAATTCTAGCCCCCAAAAGTAAACAGTCTAAAGTTTCGCTGAATCAGTCGATCCTGATATTAACAACACCTCATGTATTTGTACAACACAATGCAAAAAAATATAACTTATTTTTCTTATTTTACAGATTTACGTTTCTGCAACTGATGATCATCGTTAGTACTCGAATTAACGGACAGCGATGATGACGATCTCTTCGAGGCTGCTGAAGATTTAGAGCTCGAACCCTTAGGATATTTTGCCGGTTTTGTGTTGCCCGAACATTTCATAACGAAACGCAGCTCTTCCATGAATTCAGCCTTAAAGGGAACCTTAACAAACATTAAAATTGTAAATGAGTATCAGTTAAAGGTTTTAACACCACAACAACAACATAAAAAAAGCGAACATCAAAAAAGCTTAAAGCCACAGCCATAAAACTGCTCGGAAGTCACATTCCTAAACATTTAGTGGCATTAAACAAACGAACAGTGATTGAAATCGAATTACATGCAAAACAAAACAAGCAGCAGCTAAAATCAACAATGATGAATAATTTTGGTCCCACACACACGTGGAAGTGTGTATGTACTACTCGCAAGTGGCACTCCACACTACATAGTACACTTTAGGGCTGTTATTAAAAACAAAATTTAAGGCACACTTTAGGGATTTACAGCACATAAACACACCGAATGTATGCAATGATTTTTCTGTCATCATTTTTTAAAGGAGTATAGAACGCACAACAAAGGAGGAAAAGTGAAATCCTTTTATGGTTTATTTACAAAAGATTTGCGTTGAAAGTTTATTTTTTTTATGACATTAAGTTACCAGTTTAGGCTGTCATTGTAAAACACTGAGACGAAACGTTAGAGGCACACACACACACACGCACAGAAAGATAGAGAGAAAGACTCAGTAAACGCAGAGACGAAGACGGCGACAAACAGATAAGAGCCGATGTGGCGATAACAGTTTTTTAGTACCTTGTACTGACGTGCGTTGGCATAAATGTGGCAAATCCATTCCAATATACCAAAACAAGTGGCTGTCACACATCCGATGGCAAGAACCACATATACACCACCTAAATTGGCCATACCGAGCTCGGCGGCACCATCCGCTTGGGTGTCCTGCGTGGAATAAAAAAAAACAGACGTGGAAGGGGATTGAGGAATGATGATATGCTACATTGTGTTTCGGGGGCGTAAGAGGATAATAACAACAACGTTTTCGATTTAATGGTTGGCATCATTATACGTAAAAAATGATGGAAGGAGACAGAAAAGCAAAAAAAAAACAAATTTTAAAAATACATTTGTGTCAGAGGTTTGCCGGCAGTGGAGGTAGGGACGGTGCTCAGGTGCAGTAATTTTGAAAATGCACAGTGGTTTGTGAAATCAGTTTTGCGAGGAGATCGAAGACATCTGCGAGCAATCCAGACTCAAAACTAAATAATCGAGTAGGTTTTGGGGTCTACCCCATGTAACATAACTTAATAAAGCAAGAAGACTTCCTGATCACCGTAGTGTATACAAAGCTAAAATGTTGGTCATTTAAAAAGTGGCAGAGTGGCTGAGATATAACGTTTACTTCACAGTGGATTAACATATTAAACTCATAATCGTAATCAATATCAGACATTGATATTGATATTGATATTGATATTGATATTGATATTGATATTGATATTGATATTGATATTGATATTGATATTGATATTGATATTGATATTGATATTGATATTGATATTGATATTGATATTGATATTGATATTGATATTGATATTGATATTGATATTGATATTGATATTGATATTGATATTGATATTGATATTGATATTGATATTGATATTGATATTGATATTGATATTGATATTGATATTGATATTGATATTGATATTGATATTGATATTGATATTGATATTGATATTGATATTGATATTGATATTGATATTGATATTGATATTGATATTGATATTGATATTGATATTGATATTGATATTGATATTGATATTGATATTGATATTGATATTGATATTGATATTGATATTGATATTGATATTGATATTGATATTGATATTGATATTGATATTGATATTGATATTGATATTGATATTGATATTGATATTGATATTGATATTGATATTGATATTGATATTGATATTGATATTGATATTGATATTGATATTGATATTGATATTGATATTGATATTGATATTGATATTGATATTGATATTGATATTGATATTGATATTGATATTGATATTGATATTGATATTGATATTGATATTGATATTGATATTGATATTGATATTGATATTGATATTGATATTGATATTGATATTGATATTGATATTGCTTTTTGAGCAGCTCAGAATGGCTAAGCTAGGGAAACTTGGGTTATAAGCTTCGCTAGTAACTTTATGGTAACTTCGTTGTAACTTTATGGTATAAGTGTGTCTAATTTTCAGACTGCTACACCTAAGGCAGTACGAAATTTTCCGGCTCAAGTGGTTCACATATTATTCTACTTTTTTGGCAGCAGCAACGGAAATTCACCAAAAAAATCATCAGTAGCCGCACGTAGAAAATAATTCCATGCGCTTCGGTCTTTTGAGCACCGTAGATAGTTCGCCGTACCCAGCTTAGACAATAGCTCTTTCACGTGGTCGATACCAGCGAAGTTTTGTTTTGGCCCCTTTTGCGCTGCCCATTATGTATGTTGCCAACTTTCTGGAGCTAAAGCATTTTAATCAATTCGTACAAAGTATCTTGGCCATCGAATTCGGTTTATTTTAACGCGCTTCTCTACGCCGATGTCGTTACACAGCTCAGGGTTCCTTCGACGTTGGTAATCACTGTAAACAATGATGATTCCAACTAATCTGCGAAGTATAATGATATTCTGCGGATTCTGTGATGTTAAAGAGATCGCACAACAGACTATCGCCTTGTTTACAGCCTCGCTTGGTAGAAAATGGCTCTGTTGGTTTTTGTATATTTCACAGAAGACTTCGTGCCAGTCAGTGTCATCCCGCAATGTCGTATTAGTTTCGCGAGGATACCAATTTCAGCTATTGCATCTAACAATTTCTGTCGTATCGGACTGCCAAATTCAGCTTTGTGATCGATAAACAGACTGTCGATCAAAGTGTCGATCTGAATTTCTTGAATTTTCTGCAGAATTTGTCGTGGATTTACCAGATCCAAAGCCCACTCGACAGGACCTTGTATGTGATGAGTAAAATGCTGATCCCGCGATAGTGCATACACTTGGATAGCCTTTCGTAAGCACAGGAAAGAAAACACTCAGATTCAAATTGCAGGCAGTCCATCGGCTCCAGTAGCTTTATTGTTTTTAAGCTGTGATCATATCGTTTTGGCTCGATGGTGGACGATCTACTCCGTTCTTATAGGTGAGGATGCCTGTTTCAAAACCTTTTTTTTTTAATTTTGGGCTTCACATCTATCCCAGTACTTTTCGATATCCTGGGTCTCTCTTATCACAAAAAGACGCTTGATCCGCCAGAAGAGGCGTTTCGTCTTCCTCCTCTTCCCGTTGTATCGTTCCATCACACCCCACGTTACTATTGGCTGCAGTTTTTTCTTGTATGCAGTATCCATTTCCTGAGACAAAACGCAACAGGGCTTCTCTGAGCGTGGTTTTTCATTACCCAGTACGAGGCCAACCACAGGTTATTGATGCCCCCTCGATGCCGTCGACAGCAGCTTCCCATAGTGTCGAGTCAATTGGCATGTCAAGTAAAAGCTTCTTAAACATCAGACGTTCGCATTCGTCTATAAAAAGGAGGTGCCCTTATGTGGGTTTAAAGATAAAAAGTGTAACAGCAAAGGGCGCTGACGAGACATTGTGGTTAATGTCGAAATGACGTCATACGCCTAACCTGCTGTCAACATAATACATTTCACACCCTTGAACAAAAAACCTATTGGCAATAATAAATAATTGCCAATAGAAATGATCTTAAACCGAACTATGACAATATCATAATTCATTGCAGATCAACAAAAAACAAAATCAAGAACAGTGTAACGCGATACGCTATCCCATACCTCATTCATGGGGTGTAAAAGGGAAAATACGTCTTTTTAAGTACTGTAGTTGCGGCAGTGTTCATAGAATTCGCAATATGCTGCCACTGTGTGTCGGGAACATCAGAATGAGGGGAGTTATTTTCAGTAATTGAGAGAGTTGGTTAGAGTAGGTATTGGTGATCTCTGGTTCACACATTAGTTTTAAAAATTAACATTAAGTTACATTTAACCTTTATATATTCAAGGTCAACGTTAAATTTAAACCACTGTACGACACCAATAATAGATTTGTGAATTAAGTATTCTCCTTAGAATTTTAAGAGGTTTATAAATACATGAGATTGACTTCAAACATAAAATCTGAAATAAAGCTTTACCTCATTCTCCTTATTAACCGTCTTAAGCCTCCTGTTTACTGTTGTTGTATCATCATATCGCTCCTATACGAAGGATTTATTGTAAAACCCTATCCTTAACTTATTTCTTATAAATTTTTTGTTTTTTTTTTTTAAAAAAACCACACAAAGCTTCTGAAAGTATCAGACCCAAGACCTTAGGGTAAGGTGGCCGCATTCTTTGTTCATGTGTCAAACTACAAAGCTGTGTTTTTTTTCAAGGATGATAAGGGAAAATCCTTCAAGCAGCAACGTAATAACTAAATACCGCATATAACAACTAAAACGGGAGTAATAAGCCATACAACAAAGCTTCTTTACTTTGAAAGAGTAAACAAAACACACTTCAAAAGTTTTAATGTACAACTTATAAACTGCTAATACCACAGAGGTAAATAATAAATAAAAAGCCAGATGGTTTTAGTTAACAACTTTTCTAATATCCAACGACCCTTAGCATAGAAGTTGGTGGAGTTAGAGCAACGAACGAATAACAAACTCCCTTGTGCTTCTCTACCTTATTTTCATCGCAGCGCTGCTTAACGCCAAGCAACATTTCCAGGAAGGACACGAACAAACCAAATATGCTGCCCACAATCAATACCAAGAAAACACCACCCAAATTGCTAATTTCCAAGGCCAAGGCACCGCCTTCCGATGGACCAGCCTTAGATTTAAAAATTTGGTTATTGTTTTTTAATCTGTGTGTGTGTTTTTTTCTGTAATTGTCACACTACGAACTTATGGACTCGTATGTAGCGTTTTTTTGGGAAGAGAAGAAACATAACCAAATGGTGTTAAATGAAAAGCTTTTGACAAACTTACCAGACATGCTCCACCGCCGCGTTTCTCCTTCCACCATTTTGTTTTCATTTTGGCCAAAACGCCCTGTTCCTGCAATTCTAAAACCGCCTGACTAAGGATGTCGCGATAGGGCCAATCTAGGGTTTAAATGAAAGAATAGAGGCAAAGTTATTAAATGGTCACTAGGAATAATTTAAAGTTAATAGTAATTATTATTTGTGTATAGGGGCATTTGTCTTGTAAATTCTCAGGAAGTAGGTAACATAAGTTACTGAAGCTCAACACAACGGCTCTCTTAGTAGCTTTGGGAGCCCCAATAAACTAGGATCAGGCGCGGTGGCCTAATAAGTCACTATCCTTAAACAAACTAATTATTATTAATACACGAAGAAAAGAAAAAAAGAACCCCCCAAATGCTGACGGACGTCCTCGACAAATACAAGGCATTTCTGCCATACAGGAAATACGATGGAAGGCACAAGGATGCACACGACTGAACAACTGTTACATCTTTTACACCTGCCATGCAGAAAGACACGAATTTGGATGTGGATTCATAGTCGGCAAGAGACTTTGACACCTGGTCTCGCGGTTTAACCCTGTATCAAGGCGAAATATTTTTACATTACGCAGATTTGTGTACACGCCCCGACAGAAGACAAAGACGATGACATTAAAGATGCATTCTATGATCGCCTGGAGAAGATATAAGCAGCTGCCCTGCACATGACATTAAAATTGTTCTGGGAGATTTTAATGCAGTCTACACAACACCTCCGATAACGGATTCAGACTGGTTAGATTCGCAAGAAAAATGGTGGTGAGTGGAACCAGATTCCCGCAAAAAAGATATCCACATGGCAACCTGGATATCCCCTGATCAAAAGACAAGAAACAAGATTGATTACGTGGTAATCGATGGAAGGCTTGTCTCAAGCGTTATGGATGTGAGTGTGATGCGCAGTGCAAATATTGACTCGGCTCAGCACCTAGTTGCAGCCAAGATACGCTCGCGATTAAGTAGTGCTAAAAACACTCGTAGTCAAACGTAAAGGAAGCTAGACATTACAAAGCTGCATACCACCGAAATAGCCAATGTCTACTCAAACCAACTCTCTCAACTACTTCAAACAAACACCCCTAGTTCTGATGTTCCCGACACCCAGTGGCAGCATATGGCGAATTTTATGACCACTGCCGATACGACCGTACTGGGTTATGAAAAACCACGTTCAGATAAGCGATGAAGAATGTCGCGAAATATCTTAGTAAAACGATGTTGCATCAGGGCAAAACTGCAGCCAATGACAATGCATGCAGTGACGAAGCGTTATAATGCGGAAAAGCGTCTTTAGAAGAAAATAGAGAGCCTGGATATTAAAAATGACAACGATAGAGGTGAAGCCCAAAAGTTCTACTAAAGGATTAAAAGCAAAGGTTTTGGAACGGGGATGCCCACCTGTAAGGACAGAGACGGATACCTGGTCAAGGGAACTCAGAGTGGGCTGCAAATATGAAGGGAACACATTCGTTTTCTTCTCGTTCTCGAAGGCAGCATAAGTGACGAAATCACACCAATCATCGACGACGGAGTAGATTGTCTACCACCCAACCAGAAAAGCAATTGCACGGCCTCGAAATAAATAAGCTGCGGGAGCCGATGGACTGCCGGCAGAGATTTTAAAGGCGGCGGCGATGAGCTGGCAACATGCATGCAACAGTTCATAAGCACAATTTGCCTCAAGGAATGCATGCGCGATGATTGGAATCTGAGTATTTGATGTCCTGTGCTTTAGAAAGACGATCGAAGTATGTGTATCAACTATCGCGGGATCAGAGATTTTAAAGGCGGCGGCGATGAGCTGGCAACATGCATGCAACAGTTCATAAACACGATTTGCCTCAAGGAATGCATGCGCGATGATTGGAATCTGAGTGTTTTATGTCCTGTGATTTAGAAAGACGATCCAAGTATGTATATCAACTATCGCGGGATCAGCCTTTTGCCCATCGCTTACAAGGTCCTGGTAGTGTGCTATGTGAAAGACTAAAGCCCATCCTAGCGGACCTGATTGGACCTTATCAGTGTGGCTTTAGACCTGGAAAATCCACGACCGACCAGAAATGCATACTAAGACAAGTCTTCAGTAAAAATAGGCAAAAATCTCTTTAACATGGGAATGGAGATGATCATGCGGAAGGTTTCAGTAAATAGGTCTGGTACAATCTTTAACAAAAGTAAAATGCTGCTGGCGTATGCCGATGATATAGATATCATTGGTCGTGGACTGCGGGATGTTACTGCAGTCTTTTCGAGCATTGAAAAGCAGTCGGCAGAAGTGGGTCTGGTGATAAATGAGGACAAAACCTATATAATTGTTTCAACGAACAAAGAGTCTACTCATTTGGGACGCTGCGTGAACATTGACAACTATAACTTTGAAGTGGTAGAAGATTTTGTCTACCTTAGCTCCACCGTAAACAAAAGCGCTGGCTTGGACACGAATGGATGACAATGCTCCAACTCAAAAAGTCTTCGGCAATAAATCCAAGGAGTAGGCGACCAAAACTTCGTTGCATGGACCAAGCGGAAGAGCTATTATCTAAACTTGGAGTGACGAACTATCTACGGAGCGCAAAAGACCGATGCGCTTGGAATTATTTTCTACATGCGGCTACTTATGGATGAAATTCAGTTGTTGCTGCCATTTAAGAAGAAGAAAAAGAAGATTTCAAATAAAACATCTAACCAGGCATCTATTAGGGGATGGTACACTTAAAAATCTTTAAATTAAAATCGTTTGGTCCGATCCAAATTACATTTCTGTCTACTTTTCAATGTCCATCTATGTGCACAATTTTCACAGTACAACACATGATTTTGGGACTAAATTCTGAGAACTGCATGTGAAAGTAGCCCCAAACAGAAGAAGTTCTGCATCATTCGTTTTGTCAAGTTACATAACAAAAGAGACTAAAACGTGACTAATTCGCCTATAGATGCTTACTAACTTCAAATCGATATTAAATTATTATGGCATGTAACTTGACAAATCATAACTTTCACGTGCCGTTCTCAGAATTGAGTCCCAAATCAATGAGCTGAAAAATGTTGTACTGTGTTATTGTATAAAATTTATTTTGCGAAATTTTTCAAGTACCTGATATACATGTATAATATACATTGTATATTTGTCATGTTATTTTCCAATATTTTTGATAACCTCCCTTTAGTATTATGGATTTGCACTAGTTGTTGGTGATTTTATCAACATGTCAGTATCAGTAATAATATAATACAACATATCTAATTTCTTCAACTATCTAAGTACTTCACCTATCTAATCACATTAACGCGAACATGACATTTACATCCATCCCTACGTATTCATTCATTGAGCGACAATGAGTTAATCTATTGTATTTACTAATACAGTAGACTACGGATAAGTGCACATCAGTTTTCGCGCGACTTTTTGTGCACTTGTGCGGTTTTTGCATTTATACAACACTCGGATAAGTGCACAACTATTGCATATATACAAACATTGCATAAGTGCACGATTATTGCATTTATACAAACATTAGATTATTTTTATAAATCTGTAACACCAGTTCAGTTTGGACGAAACTTTAAGAAAATAATTAAAATATAAATCTGTTTAATGTTATTTGGTTTGCATTACATAACAGTTTTTCATAAAAACTTATAAAATCAGTTCAGTTTAAGTTAAAAAAATCACAAATTTATATTTCATTGTTTAAGTGTTTTTCATATTTCATACAAAAAAAAAATAAAAATATTCATTTCTGTGCCAAAATAAGAGCTGTTAATGAATCATTGCAATCATATTTTGCAACATTGTTTTTTGAAAAATACATATTAAATGGCACTCGATTCGATTCACCTAAACCACGTGTGCTGAAAAAGCCTGAAATCTTTTTTTGAACCGTGTTTTCAGTTCCAACCTTATATATTTTTTTCTCCAGTTTCTCTAAATCATAATCTACATTTATGTAGTATGAGAGATTTGCATTTATGCATGCAAAGTTGTACTAAAAAATCACTTTCAGGTTAGCAAAAGTTGTGCATTTATCCGGTTTTTGCATTTATACGAGTTGCACTTATCTGTGTATTTTTGTATGTAAACGTATCAAAAAGGCTAATGGCTTCAAGTTCCAGTGCACTTATGCGGTTTTTGCATTTATGCGATGTGCACTTATCCGTAGTTTACTGTAAATACTATGTGGCATTAGTCAATATGTGGCCACATAATTAGAGCTTTCACATATAAATTAACACAAAATTAATTAAGTTGTTGGGATTTGTTCCCCCGCAAGTACACAGATAAGATAATTATAATGAATTACCTACGCCACCCTCAATTGACACCCTCACAGTCTATTGAAATACTAGTTACGTTGGCCAGTAGCAAAGTCCTTGTGAATTCTTTACCATCTGGTTGTCATCACACGTAAAGAGTTCTTCAAAATGCCTCAGTAACTCTTCGCACCTGTGGCATATATATTCGCGATTTTGTATTCAAGCAGCGTTTTCACATAAGCAGGCGGATGTAATGAAACAATTCATATCATCTACATACATAATCGCAATGGGACACCAACACCAATGTTGGCCCCCCTTTTACAACAGTGCATATGTAGCGCGGCGATATTGCTATGGTTCCTCAGCCAAGTATCATAAATTTAATGAAGGCTTATATGCCGCAATTAAAACGCACATACTACGAACACAC
Source organism: Muscina levida (assembly GCA_964034835.1). Lineage (NCBI taxonomy): Eukaryota > Metazoa > Arthropoda > Insecta > Diptera > Muscidae > Muscina > Muscina levida. The sequence continues at coordinate 157,098,308 of OZ035880.1, forward strand.
TGAAATTGGCACATTGGGTGAAATACCTGGCAATGGGTATTGTAAGGAATGTTAGCCGAAATCTTGTTTTGCGTTGGATGCCTAAGGAGAGTATTTCGGTTATTAAGATGGTGATAGAGCAAAATGTTACATAATTCAGATCTCAATTGTATACGATGAGTGTATTCGAACAACCCAACATTGCAGACCTCGAAGCAGTAACAGTTTTTGCTATTAACTATGAATAACAAATTTTAATATGAACTTAATTAATTATTCTACATAATTAACTTTATTTTCCTTTACACCCTATGAATGAGGTAAGCGACAGCTTTTCGCGTTGTTGTGAATTAACACGCTTTCTATTTCTAGGTGCACAACAAACGGCACCTTCTTGTTTATCGACGAATGCGAACCTCACTGTTTGAGAAGCTTTTTCTCGATATGTCGATTGACCCACACTATATTGCAAAGTTGAAGACGATAACATCTTCGACTACAAGCTTTTACTCGACCTATCGATTGACCGTCACTATACTGCAAAGTTGATGTCGATAACATTTACATAATAAGTTCTCTAATTTTTAGTTATTGTTATACGTACATATCGCTCTGAATTCTTGTGGTATGATCACCCTCATCAAGTGTAACTATTTGATTACGAAAATATTCAATTGTTCAACGTCAATTTTTTTGTATCATCACATCCTATCGCATTTACATCATTCCCTCCCCCACTGTGCGCTCAGTGCTCAGTGGTATCACTAGCACTAATTTCCCACGGCTTACGTGGAATGCACACAGGTGCAAGCACGTAAATCTATGCAGTTATGTAGGGGATTTCGTACTTTATCGTCTCTATGGATATTTGAGGCCAACTTACTCTTACGCATTGCAATGCCATATCCTTTTTCATCCAATAACGAACCGACCTGAGTCAAACTGCAGCGCCTCTCCGTGATATACTCGATGGTTGTGGATTCCATTAAGAAGGCATAGTTATCATTCTCTACACGGTCAACGCCTTCGGCATTCGTTGATGTCATATACTCCGGATTGCTCGACATGAACTCGTACATTTTTTGGTAGGTGGGGAATTTTGCATCCTAGACGTTGAGGGGTAATGAAAGTGAAAATGTTGTTGTAGTACACTTTGTTTTAATTAAGCCATAAAATAAAAGTGAGAAAGTAAGAGTGAGAAAGTAACCTGGGCGATAGATGGGTTGAAGTACAAAGTTGAATGAATGTTATTAGTTACTATGTATACCAAGGGTGGTTGGTGTGATTGAATGAGGTGATGTGCCTATGTCACCATGCTTTGCCATTACATACCTTGAAAAACGTAAATGTACTGCCACCAACTTTGGCACCATAATTAACGCCACCCTTATTGGCCGCCAGATCTTCGACATTTTCGATGGGTGTACTTAGCGATTCGACCGTTAGAAACGCTGCCAAATTGGCTGTGTATGATGAGACCAGAATTAAGGTAAAGAATGACCAAAATGAGGCGACCGCACGTGTTGAAAATCCTCTGTAAATATACGCACATCATGAGCATTAAGGCGACCAAATAACCATAGATTCTGGAAAATGACTTTGTTGAGCTAGAGATTGCAGGGATTGTGTTGGGTAATTGCAGTGGTTTAAGTGGACAGTGGGTCAGATGTAACGAAGAAAACAGAGAGAAAAGGTACATATTTTTTAAGAATTATTCCTTTTATATGCGACATATAAAAAGGAGGGGAATTGGGGATTTTCTAATTCGAGTATTTTGATTGTTATTCATCTGGGAATAACCAGAATCTCTCTTTGGAGGTCCCCAAAAGCTCACAACATCCGAGTGATCCCCGGGCAATGCCAATGCAGTGAGAAGGCGCAATGTTGAGTAACCTAATGGCATGCCTCTATCTATCTGGCGGATGTCATCAACAAATACAAGGCTGACATCTCTGCCATACAGGGAATGCGATGGACGGGACAGGGATGCACACGCAGAAAGAACTGTGACATATTTTATAGCTGCCATGCAGAAAGACACGAATTTGGATGTGGATTCATTGTCGGCAAGAGACTTCGACATTTGGTCACGCGGTTTAACCGTTTAAGTGACCGAATAGCCGCTATTCGCATCAAGGCGAAACATTTTTATATTACGCTGATATGTGTACACGCGCCAACGGAAGACAAAGATGAGGCCATTAAAGATGCATTCTATGAGCGTCTGGAGGAAATATATGACCGCTGCCCTGCACATGACATTTAAATTGTTCTGGGAGATTTTAATGCCAAAATAGGAAGGAAAGATACTATTGGTACAGCGGTCGGAAAATTCAGTCTACACAACATGTGCACAGTGGAACCAGATTTCCGCATAAAGATATTCACAAGGCAACTGGGAATTCCCATGTTAAAAATCCAAGAAACCAGATTGATCACGTGGTAATTGGTGGAAGGTTTGTCTCAAGCGTTATGGACGTTCGTGTGATGCACGGTGCAAATATTGACTCGGATCACCACCTAGTGTCGGCCAAGGTACGCACGCGATTAAGTAGTTCTAAAAACGTTCGTAACTAAACGCAAAGGAAGCTGGACATCACAAAGCTGCATACCACCGAGATAGCCAATGCCTACTCCAACCAACTTTCTCAGTTACTTCAAACCACCTCCCCTAATTCTGATGTTATGACCACTGCCGCAACGACCGTACTGGATTATGCAAAACTATGCTCAGAGAAGCCCTGATACGATGAGGAATGTCGCGAAATGTCTGAAGATAAGGATGCTCCATAAAGAGCAAAACTGCAGTCAATGCATGCAGTGACGCAGCGTTATAATGAGGAGAGGAGGGAGATGACACGCCTCTTCAGGCGTAAAAATCGTCTATAGAAGAGAAGAGAGAGCCAAGATATCGAAAATTACAGGAAAAGAGGTGAAGCCCGAAAGTTCTAACAAAAGTAAAAGGTAAAAAGTAAAGGTTTTGAATCAGGGGATACCCTTCTGTAAGGACGGAGCAAATATGGAGGGAACACTTTCGATCTCTAATCGTTCCCGAATGCAGCATATGTGACGAAATCACACCAATCATTGATGATGGAGTAGATTGTCCACCACCGAGCCAAAACGAGAGTAACACGGCAATTGCACGGCTTAAAACCAATAAAGTTGCGGGACCTGATGAACCACCGGCACAGCTTTTTAAAGCCGACGGCGATGAGCTGGCAATGTGCAGGCAATGTGCATGCACAAGCTCATAGGAACGGCTCAAGGAATGCATGCTCTATGATTGGAATCTGAGTGTTTTCTGCCCTGTGCTTAAAAAAGGCGATCCAAGTGTGTGTACTAATTATCGCAGGATCAGCCGTTTACCTATCAATGCAAGGCATGTATGGTCCTGTCTAGTGTGTTATGTGAAAGACTAAAGTCCATTTTAGCGAACCTGATTAGACCTTATCAGTGTGGCTTTAGACCTGGTAAATTCACGACCGAGCAGATATTTACACTACGACAAATCCTGGAGAAGACCCAAGAAATGCAGATTGACACCTTTTATCTTTTAATCGATTACAAAGCTGCATTTGACAGTCCGATACGATAGAAACTATTAGATGCTATGGCCGAGTTTGGTATCGCCGCGAAACTGATACTGACTGACGCGAAGTATGCAGTGAAAATAGGCACCAATCTAACAGAGCCATTTTCTACCAAGCGAGGCTTCAGACAAGGCGATAGTCTGTCATGTTATCTCTTTAATATCATCATGGAGATGATCATGCCGAAGGCAGCAGTAGACACGACTGGCACCATCTTTAACAAAAGCCACATGTTGCTCGCGTATGCCAAGGACTACGGCCTTTTCGAGCATTGAGAAGCAGTCGGCAGAATTGTATCTGGTGATTAATGAGGTCAAAACTAAGTTATTTGTTTCAACGAACAAAGAGTTTACTCGTTTGGGACGCTGCGTGAACGTTGACAATTATAACTTTGAAGTGGTAGATGATTTTGCATACCTCGTCTCCGCTATTAACAAGCCTGGAAATCAAGAGACGAGTATTGATCGCAAACCGCTGCTATAATGCGCTGAGCAAACGTTTCAATGACAAAACCCTCTCCTGACGAACGAAGATCCAACTCTACCAGACACTGATCCGTCGTCAAATGATTCATGAGCTGTAGAAGGACATCGATGTAGTCAAGCGCGTTCAAATAGACCGAATGCGCTAGCTTGGAACGAAAAAGCACCGGCTCGAAAAGACTTCGACAATAACCTCGATGGGCGGCGCAGGAGGGGTCGACCAAAACTCCGACGAATGGACAAGGCGAAAGAGCCGTTATTAAAGCTTGGTGTAACGAACTATCTAAGGAGCGCAAAAGACCGAAGCGCTTGGAATACTTTTCTACGTGCGGCTAAAATTTTTGTTTTTAAAGAAGAGAAGAAGAAGAAGGGTAGGTATGTATCTCATATTTCTAGATAAATAAATAAATGCAATGCTGTTGCAAGACAAATTCTTATACAAAAAAATAAAGTGTGATTCGTTTAGAGACGTCTATTTCGGTCAAGACACGATTGGGCTGTCAAATTGTACACGGTGAAAATGTTGTGATCTCTTAACAATCGTTAAACATTGTTTCTCTGACTGCACTTGTGTTAGGTTTAGCATTGAATGCGAAACAAGCGTATGTGATGTTGCTTTCAGAACATTCAAACAGAGATTGACTGCTCGTGTCTGTGTAAAAAACAAACGGTTATTGTCCTTCTCACGAGGCTATACAAAGCCTTACAAGTTTCCGTAGTACAAATAAACGCATGTCCGCATGTTTTCGTGGATTAAGACTAAGATTACTTTAATCATATTACTTGTAACTCTTGCAAAACACTTAAACTCTGTTAAATGTCCCACTGTTTGTCTACTATCTCCTTCTTTCCCTGCCTACCCACTCCATTCAACCATCCCACTTGCATGCTGTAAAGTAGATGCCTTACTTACTTTGCTGCTAATTCAGAGCCTTGTTGCAACAGGACGCCCATGGCATACCAAAAGCAATTAATAAAAGTAAATTGGTTCTCCAGTTCGGTAGGCTCCTCTATGCAAGGATACGGATTATCCCACTCTGCTGGTGATATGCGAGCCAACACGAACATACTCAACGCAACACTAACATAGGCAACGCCTAGCCATAGCCAAACATCGCCAGAGAAAGGTGACATGAACGAGAAGAGTTTTGGGGGTTCCTTCATGGGTTTACGGAACAAGATGGCAATACCTGGAATTAAAACAATAGTACGAAAAATAACGTATAAATGAAATATTACGTAATTTTGTAGAAATTTAGTTTAAACTTAATATTAAAACTAAACTTATGTTGACATGGCAGAAACGCAGCAGAAATGTTGACATGGCTTAATACCTACTAAGCTAGCTACACCAACTTGGATGTTAACAGGAGTGGGTTTATTGTTGCAGCATGAATCTATTAAGTCAACTCACAAACATTTTAAAATTCCTCATGAAAATATATATTGAATACAGGTATACATGTACAAATGTGTGCCGCACAGTATATTAAAAGGAGAGGCAACGTATATGGCAATGTTGCAGACTATTTTAAATTGTAATAGTAATGTAATTGTAATGTAATTGTAATGTAATTGTAATGTAATTGAAATGTAATTGTTATGTAATTGTAATGTAATTGTAATGTAATTGTAATGAAATTGTAATGTAATTGTAATGTAATTGTAATGTAATTGTAATGTAATTGTAATGTAATTGTAATGTAATTGTAATGTAATTGTAATGTAATTGTAATGTAATTGTAATGTAATTGTAATGTAATTGTAATGTAATTGTAATGTAATTGTAATGTAATTGTAATGTAATTGTAATGTAATTGTAATGTAATTGTAATGTAATTGTAATGTAATTGTAATGTAATTGTAATGTAATTGTAATGTAATTGTAATGTAATTGTAATGTAATTGTAATGTAATTGTAATGTAATTGTAATGTAATTGTAATGTAATTGTAATGTAATTGTAATGTAATTGTAATGTAATTGTAATGTAATTGTAATGTAATTGTAATGTAATTGTAATGTAATTGTAATGTAATTGTAATGTAATTGTAATGTAATTGTAATGTAATTGTAATGTAATTGTAATGTAATTGTAATGTAATTGTAATGTAATTGTAATGTAATTGTAATGTAATTGTAATGTAATTGTAATGTAATTGTAATGTAATTGTAATGTAATTGTAATGTAATTGTAATGTAATTGTAATGTAATTGTAATGTAATTGTAATGTAATTGTAATGTAATTGTAATGTAATTGTAATGTAATTGTAATGTAATTGTAATGTAATTGTAATGTAATTGTAATGTAATTGTAATGTAATTGTAATGTAATGTAATTGTAACGATAATGTCATGTAAGTGTAATGTAGTTGTAATGATAGTGTCATGTAAGTGTAATGTTGTTGTTGGTAAGAGTAGGAAGGTAAGATCTCAATTAAAGAAAGAGAATAATAAAAAGGTACAATAATTTTCCCTTTATTAGAAGTTCTTCATTTGTACTTATTATTCTTCATAAAATCGCACTCTAGTTACAAAACTTAAAAATGTGAAGGAACTTGGGGAGTGACCTAGTGCATGTTTTAGGTCTGGTCGAGTACAACATTAATCTGTATACCAACGTTTTCTAAAAACCTCAAAATCTTGACCGAAAACCCGTTTTTCGGATCTCTCCTCACTTATGAGCTTAAAACTTTGTCAATTCTTAACCGAGTTTAGATTTCTTAACTATTTTGGAAAGCTTGGGCCTTTCCCACGATATAAGGGTGGGCCATTTTAGCTCACTGATCTTAACTCAGATATTGGCTGTAAACAAGTGTTACTAGCTGGTTATAAGATTTGCATTCAACTATGTATTATGATACTTATATTAATCAGTTTTACATTTACAATTTGCTGATTACACCTACTTTTCAAAAACAATCACCCACTTTGCATATGTTTACTCGTTTCTTTTTCTCAGTGCCATAAATACACAAAACTTAATTCACTGATTGCATTCAATTAGTACGTCGCACAATTTTGTTCCTTCAGTGTCAATTCATTCCGCGTTAATTAGTGTTCTAGTATAATAGCACACACTTGTGTGAATGAGTGTAAGATGCGTTTATGAGTGTGTTAGGTTATATTTGCTTTCTCACGCATACACGCCCCCATACACACACACATGCCGACTGTTTACTTTGTACGCTGATGACACTTGTAACAATAACAGTAGAGACACTATAATGAGTTGTAACATCGGGGCTTATAAGTTATTTCCTTGACTCATAAGTGTGAACACTTTTTGTTGCCATATCCTTTTGTTTTCGTTCTTCTGCTTCACATCCTTTTTAATTTCAGTTTTTGTTGTTGTTTTGGAAAATATTCCTCTAATAGAGAATTCTAATTGGATGCACTTTCGACGACGACGACGACGATATAATTGTGCAGTAGGCTGGATTGTTATTTTACATTTGAATATTTTTACATTCATGTTCGACAAGTTGACAAGGTAGATATGAATATCTAAGGCATATATCACGAAGTGCAGGGCTGCTAAGAGGGCAAGAGAAAGACTTCAGTTATATTAAATAAAATTTAATTTTAGCGCTTTTAAAGCAATTAAGCCCCATTTTCCTCTGTCTGACCATCATTCATGTATGCTATCTTCTCAAATCGAGTTCAGAATAGCCATTCCCCTTCTGGCACAACTCCCACAAAATAACCCATTGTTAAAGAGTTTGTATTATACATTAAATTTTAAGTCTCTGCACTTGACCTATCGAAAGTTTGGTTAATCCTATAACTTTGTAGCGCTTTATCCAACTCATGATTTTGGGAAATCGTCCTCCTTTTTCACATAGCAAGTATTGTTGAATCTTACCATTATATTGTATCCCATCCCATAACGCGATTTCAAATATTTTCTAAAATTTTGTTGATTATATAATATTTAGCATATCACTTCAGTGTCACCTTAATATAGCCATGTGGCATGCGATTTTCCCACCCATTTCACCGTCGCACATAGACGTACACTTTACTCCTCTCCCACTACCCCTCCCCCCCACACTTACCTAAATTCATAAATGGTATGGTAAAATCAACAGCACTTTCACGATCGGATGTCATGGTCAAGTCCGTGATACCCAAATCAGCGCGCTATAACAAGAAAAAGACATTTTTGTGTAAAAGTGCTTCGAGCCAGATGAGAATAAAAGGGTGGGCAAACTTTGTTAATTGTATAATTTGCATGAGACTTGAGGCAATTTGTTGATGAAAGTGTATGGAAGAACATTGCACTCGGGCGAAATGTAAGTATTACTCGTGTGAATGTGTGTTTGCAGAGTATAGTGGAAGGATTTTCAAGCTATGGCCATGACAACGAAGAGGTAACTAAATGATGGCAATTGCAGCATCTAATTGAAAAGTAAGAAGATATGAAATTACGTAATGCTTTAAAAATCTAAAATTAAAATTCAAGTTAAGTGAAATGTTAGAAGCGGACACGTTTAGAGATGTGAAATGTTTAATTTGAGGCAATCTCAGGAAATTTTAAGGTAACAAATATAGATTTAATAAAATTTACAAAGCGGACAAAACTACCGGATAGTTGAAGGAAGGAAGAATATACTTCTTATATGGCAGGAACAACAGTTATTCATCCACCATTTGCCGGACGTAGAAATCTAAGTAAAATACTATTCTAAGTGAAATACTACTTTCCTAACAAAATTTCTGGTCGCCCCCTTCTGACTTGATCCAGCTGGTTAAGTTTTTTTATTATTTCGTTATATAGATTTATACGACGACAGTACTCTCCGGTTACGATGATGGTTTCAAGTGTTTTTCGCAGAATTTATTTCTCGAAAACACCCAGAACAGATTTATACGCTTTTGGCATTACTATAGTGTTCAAATAGTTGAATTTTTCGAAAAATAAATTTTTCCAATACTTGATTTAGTAAAAACCAAGTTAACATATGGATCGATACCTTAACTCGTATGCTAAGTCGACTTCGCATGTTTTTATATCCACTTTAATTTCAGGTTGATCAGTCAATCCCTACAGAAGTACAATTTTTATACCATCACCCTAGGGATAACGCATTAAAAGAGACGCGTGAGACCCCAAGGATCTATTTAGGACGATTGAGCCGTCTGTCCGGCTGGCTGGTGAGCAGGATAACTCGAGTAAACTTTAACTGATGACAACTTGCCAGTATTAATTTTTTCAAAACGAAAAATTACAAAATTACATATTTTTGCAACCTATTTTTGATCGTCTGTTCGGCTGGCTGGTGAGCAGGATAACTCGAGTAAACCTTAACTGATGAAAGATTGCAAGTATTTATATTTTCCAAAACGAAGTAATGAGATTGTAAATGGACAGAATAGCCCCACCCCTTCTGATACCTCCCATACAAAATTACATATTTTTGGAAAATTAATGTTTCTTTCATAACTTCTTGTAATAGGAGGCAGAACCTCTGAAATCCTAACCATTTAACACACCTTCTGGGACCGAAATCCCTAACTGCAACCGATTACGCTCCACAGGCAGGCTAACAATAATACAAAAGCAATTTTAATTGCAAATTGGTTAAATTCAATAACTTAAGATATAACAATAGCTCCGTAGATAGTTTGTCACATGAAGCCTAGATAACAGCTCTTTCATCTGGTCTATCAAACGAATTTTGTTTCGCCCCCTCCTGGGCCGACCACCGAGTTTGTAGCCGATAACTTTTCGAGCTGAAGCATTTCCGTCCATTTGTACAACGAATCCAAGCCAGCGCATTCGGTCTATTTGAACGTGCTTGACTACGTCGATGTTGTTGTGCAGCTCATACCGCTTGATTGATTCGACGACGGTACTCGCCTTTCACGATGATGGGTCTAAATATTTTGCGGAGAATTTTTCTCTCGAAGACTCCCAGAATAGATTGATCCGCTTGTGTCATTACCCAGGATTAACCGAATAACAAATCACCCGACCCACTTCTGCTGTCTGCTTCTCAATGCTCGAAAAGGCCGCAGTAACATCTCGCAGTCCACGGGCAATGATATTTGTATCATTGGCATAAGCGTGCAGCATGTGGCTTTTCTTAAATATGGTTCCAGTCGTATATACTGCTGCCTTTCGCATAGTTATCTCCATTTTGATTTTAAAAAGAACGCATTACAGTATATCGCCTTGTCTAAAGCCTCGCTTGGTAGAAAATGACTCTGTTACATTCATTCCTATTTTCATTGAAGACTTCGTGTCAGTCAGTGTCGTCTCGCAAAGTCCTATTAGCTTCGCGGGGATACCAAACTCAGCCATAACATCTAATAATTTCTGTCGTATCGGACTGTTGAATGCAGCTATATAATCGATAAACAGATGGTAGGATTTGTCGTAGAGTCAATATCTAATCGGTCATGGATTTACCACGTCCAAAGCCACGCTGATAAGGTCCAATTAGGTTCGCTAGAATGGTCTTAAGACTTTTACATTATACACTAGACAGGACCTTGTATGCGATGGGTAAAAGGATGATAGTTGATACACACACTTGGATAGCCTTTCTTAAGCGCAGGACATAGAACACTAAGATTCCAATCAGCGGGCATGCATTTCTTGAGCCAAATCCTGTTTATAAGCTGGTGCATGTATGTTGCCTGCTCATCGCTGCCGTTTTTAAAAAGCTCTGCCGGTAGTCCATTATTATTATTTTTAAGCAATGCGATCGCCGTGCTGATCTTGTTTTGGCTTGGTGACGGACAATCTTCTCCGTCGTCTATGATTGCTGAGATTTCGTCACTTATGCTGCCTTCAGGAACGAGTAGAGACGGAAAGTGTTCCCTTCATATTTGCTGCACACTCTGAGTGTCCGTGACCAGATTTCTCTATCTTTAGACGTGGGGATCCCTCTTCCAAAAAGGTGTTTTTTGCCTTCTGGTAGAAATTTCGGGCTTCACCTCTTTCCCTGATATTTTCCATATCCTTTCTTCCATAGATGCTTTATCCGGCTGAGAAGGCGTCTCATCTCCCTCCTCTTCTCACTAGAACGCTATGTCACAGCACGCGTTGCCATTGGCTGCAATTATGCCCTGTATGCAGCATCCTTTTCTATTTCTCGACCTTTTTCATCGTACAAGGGTTTGACTGAGCGTGGTTTTTCATGCCATTGTGTGTCGGGAACATCAGACTTAGGGGGGTTTGTGTGAAGTAATTGTGAGAGTTGGGTGGAGTAGGCATTGGCTATCTCGGTGGTATGCAGCAGTGTGATATCTAGCTTCCTTTGCGTTTGGTTACGAGCGTTTTTAGCACTATTACCTTGAATACAAATAGGTGGTGAACCGAGTCAATGTATGCACCGCGCATCTCACGCACGTCCACAACGCTTGAGACATGCCTTCCATCGATTACCACGTTATCAACCTGGTTTCTTGATTTTTTTTTTATCAGAGGATACCCAAGTTGTCTTGTGGATACCTTTATGCGGAAATTCGGTTCCACTCTGTACCATGTTGTTCGTCGACGCGAAGCTAACCGGTATGAATCCGTTATGGGAGGTGTTGCTGTGTCATTAAAACCTCCCAGAAAAATTACAATGTCACGGGCATCGTTTATTTATTTCATACAGGCGCTCAAAGTCTCTTGGCGACTATGAATCTTCATCTAACTTCGTGTCTTTGTTCACGACAATTGTTAAATATATCACAGCATTTTCCTCGCGTGCATCTGACATTCCTAGTACATATCCGTAAAACGTAGTCCGTATAATGCATTAGCCGCTCACTATGTGAACAGACGCTGATTGGATTTAATAAAATACGGACCGACGACCTTCGGTTCGGAAGGAGGGACGAGTGACCTCTCAGGGTAAACGGACATATCTCCCTTAGCCGCCTCCACTGGGGAAAAACATACGCTAAGAGACAGGGAATGGGTAGTTCTTAGTTCGTACTCAGTTCAGGCCCCACGGGCTTCAGAAATTTCGGTATTGACTAATGTCACTGTCGGTTCTCTAGACACCAGTGTGACTCTAGAATATCTTCGTACTTATGCCCTCGCATAGCGCCATTCATGGCTTCAGCGCGTGAAATATTTGTGTCATTACGTAAATGTGCTTAGACGATAATTTTCCTCCGACTTTTTACTAAAATATCGTAATGATCTTAGTACTATTATTCAAATGCCAAAATAACTTTAACACTAACATGGAGCCAAAGTGTCTACAATATTTGAATAACTTCTCTTGATTATGTATTCAAAACTTAGTGATACGTTCAAAGTAAATTACCCCAAATCTATTCTATCTTAACCAAATTAGTCTCTTTCAAAAATGTAATAACATTTAATGGAACTCTGCAGCAGATAATGTTACATTATTTTTAATTTATTTGAATTTCGTGGTTTATTACACCACAACAGTATTATTTTGAATAAAAGAGAGAGAGAGAAAAAACCCACAACAACTATATCAGTATCTAAACTATAATAACTCATCCGCTTACCATAAATTCGGTTGTATTCATAGCAATGCTAAAAATTTAAATAAATAAGGAAGGAAGGAAGTATATTCAAAGCATCCCATTAGATGGTTTAAAAATTCCCCGACCGTCATGGCGAGACTTTCAGCGAATGCAATAGAATGTTAAAATTGTGGAAAAATCACAAGTAGAAAATACAATAACACCATTTTCAACCATCCATGCATCATATTGCACACTCCTCTCCGTCCTATACCGACCCTTAGAGCACTCTAACACTCGCATTTTTAGCTGAATTTAATGTGGACTCAAATAGAAAATCTGAGTTTGAGGAAAACAGTGAATAAATATGAATTCTACACTATTATGATTTGCATAAAAGAATAACTTCCACAAAAAGGAGAAGCACACAAACAAAAAAAGAACAAGATATGCAAGCAATTTAGTTGTACCGTGAGGGTGGACTAGTGTGGCCCAGCGGTGTATGTTGAATTTGTACAGTAGTATACGTATTAGTTATTTTGTTCTTATCGTGAAAGTTAAAACAACTAGCTATACAGTGCAGCAGTAGAAACTTGAACCAACTGAGACCGCCAAAATCTGAAAGCTTATGATCGTAGAAGAAATCCCCTAGCTGGGTTTTGAATTATTAGCTAAGGTTTTTTTATAATTCATTTTTGAAATTTTCGAAAATCATGTACTGATTCTTAAGGCTACATCTCGTGAACTATTCGAAATTTTGATGTCTTTCTTTGGTAATATTTTAGCTCTTCATCAGATATAATAATTTAACCTTCAGATAAAATCAAAAACACAACAAAACCTCACTCAAAAAAAAAACAAAAATGTAAAAAAATCTTAAAATTTCTTGATAGATTTTTATTGTTTTTTGATTTATTTCTATTTTGTATTTATTTCATTTTGAAAACCATAGCATTTTTAATTTCGGTAAACGTACAATTGAAAGTGATTTCTTTACAGTTTTGCTGATTTGAGTAAGATGTTGTTGTTTTCTTGATTTTATCTCAAGGCAAATTTTTTAGATCTGATTAAGAGCTAAAAATTTGCTGCAGAGAGAAAAGCTATATTTGGAATAGTTCACGAGATATAGACTACTAAAATCCTCCTCTCAGTCGAAAACTTTAAAAATGAATTAAAAGAAAACCTTAGATAATAATTCAAAACCCAGTTAGGGGGGTTCTTCTACTATCATAAGCTTTCAGATTTTGTGGGTTTCAAATGGTTCAAGAGTTTGAAGTTGGAAAATGTGCTACTGTGCTATCATATGGGTGACCTAGGGTCGCACCCTGTCACAGCTGTTATCATAGTTTTGGTCACCGGCGTCTTCAATGTCTTAGTCTGCACATTCTTGATAGTGGAGTATTGGATTCGGATTATTTCTTATTTAAGTTTTGCGATCGTTCTTCTCTGCGGCAAGAAATATGATTTGACCATAAAAATATTCATAAGGCAACATGGTTATCTTCTGATCAATTGAAGGAAACAGATAGATCACGTGGTAGTCGATAAAAGGCACGCATCAAGTGTTCTGGACGTAGGAGGGGTGCAAACATTGACTCCGATCACTACATTACTGCAGTTATGGTACGCACAGGGCTAAACATGGCGAAAAACGTATGTAAACAGGCACAACGAAAGCTGGACATCGGTAAACTGCGGACCACAGAGGTAGCGGAGGCCTACTCGAACCATCTAACTTAACTTCTACGGAATGCTGCAACCCCTGATAATATCACTTGACATTGGCAATATATTGCCGACTCCATTAAACGAACTGCGAGAAGCGTACTTGGGTACTCAAAGCCGTCTCAAGATGATGCCTGGTACGATGATGATGATGATGCAATGCCACGGAGGGCGTCTACAAGTCGAAACTGCAGCCAATGGCCGTTCGTGGACGGCACAGGGAGAAAATACGATAGGAAACTCGTCGTTTTAGACGGAAAGAGTATGAGCTGAAGAAGAGACAGGATGAGTGCATAGAGTTGCTCCGAAGTAGAGGGGAAGCCCGAAAGTTCTGCCAGAGAGTTAAGGTGAGAATGCGTGGAACAGGGTTATTCTCCTGCAAGGACATCGATGGCCAGCTAGCGGCGGACCCCGATAACGTTCTGAAGAGAACATTTCAGCAATCTACTGAATACGGACACCACTACAGAAGACCCCGCTCCAATCGATGACAATGGTATTAACTGTCCACCTCCGAGCCAGAGCGAGAGATACGTGTGGCAATATTCCTCTTTAAAAACAACAAAGCTGCTGGATCTGATGGTCTCCATGCTGAATTGTTTAAGACAGGTGGAGAGGAGCTGATTAGGAGCATGCATCATTTCATGGAGAACATCTGGCTGGAGGAGAGCATGCCCGGGGATTGGAGTGTCAGTCTGTTATGTCCCATATACAAGAAAGGAGATCGTAGTGAATGTAAGAACTACCGTGGAATAAGCCTATTGCCAATTGCGTACAAGGTCCTTTCGAGCGTATTGTGTTAAAGTCTTAAGCCCATTGTAGAAAAACTAATTAGACTATATCAGTGCGGCTTTAGACCTGGTAAATCTACGACGGATGAATTATTTACCTTACGACAAATCCTGTAAAAAACCCATGAAAAGCAGATCGACACCTACCACTACTTTGTCGACTATAAACATGTCTTCGACTCTACGATAAAGAATAGGCTATATAAAGCCATGTCTGAGTTTGGTATTCCTGCAAAAATGATTCGACTTTTCAGATGTACCTTTGAAAAAATCAAATCCTCTATTAAGACTGCTAATGATCATTCTGAACAATTCAACACGGAAAGGGGTCTCAGGCAGGGACATAGCTTGTCCTGTACACTGTTGAATATAGTTATGGAGAAGGTGATGAGAAAGGCTGGTATCAACATGTCTGGCAGCATATTC
The DNA here is from genome assembly GCA_964034835.1 of Muscina levida. NCBI lineage: Eukaryota > Metazoa > Arthropoda > Insecta > Diptera > Muscidae > Muscina > Muscina levida. The sequence goes on from OZ035880.1 coordinate 157,113,749, forward strand.
CACAAGAGCCACATGTCACTAGCCTATGCCGATGATATAGACATCATTGGCCGAAATCTGCGGAATGTTATTGCAGTTTTCTCATCACAAGAAAAGGAGTCAGCAAAAAAAGGTTTAGCGGTCAAAGAGGACAATACAAAAATAATGATGTCGACGAACAAAGAATTATTGTTTTGAACTAGTGGATAAGTTTACCTTCCTCGGATCTTCCGTCAACAAGAAAAATAATGTCAGCCAAGAAATCAAGCGGCGAATAGTGCTCGCCGATAGATGTTTTTACGGACTTCGGCAGAAATTTAGTAACACTACATTATCTAGAGATACGAAGAAACATCTGTAACAGATGTTAATTTTACCCGTTCTGTTGTATGCTGCCGAATCGTGGGTACTTACGACAACGAACATACAAAACCTGGGAGTATTCGAGAGAAAATTCTCCCGAAAAATATATGGACCTATCTGTGTCAACGGCGAGTTTCGCCATCGGATGATCCATGAGTTGTATGAACTTTACCACGACATCGACGTAGCTAATAGATCCAGAATCCAACGACTTCGATAGCTGGGACATGTTTGAAGGCGAACCTGAAAAACGACGCAGAGCAGGGAGACCCAATCTACGTTGGAAGGATCAAGTGGTAGGTGACGTGCCACCATCTGGTAAGATTTACTGGAAAACACGCGCAAAAGACCGAAGCGTGTGGAATTCTTTAATACTTCAGGCCTCAAATATATGAAACACGTTCGTGAAGAAGACGAATGGCTCTTCACTTGGGTTAACCAGAAACTCCCTGTGGTGCTACCCAAGCAGCTTAAAACATATGATAGACGACGTATTCTCCGACCAATGGCAATGGACGTCAGAGCTCTATCACACATATAAAAGATAATGTAAACACTAAAGAGTTTTTTGACTTCTGTCGATCGCTCCACATGTCTTAACTATTTCTCTATACGTCTACACGCAATATTTTTCCTATCTCTTCACAAAAACTCTATAGCGGACAAAAGCTTCCATGTAAAAATAAATTAATACCACCCTACTGCCGTGTCATATATCATCATAAACATCATAACTTGGGGGAACTGTAATGAACTAAATACTACAAATATTATATTATGTGAGTGCACTCAAATGCTCCTTGGGTTATCAATGTTCAAAACATGAATTGTGATTGTGTGTGTGTGTGATTATGTGATGACTTAATAGCGCAAAGGATAGTATAAGGGGGTTACGATATATAAAAATGTATGAGTAGTGCGGAGGAGACAACAATAAACTATTAAACTTACTTCTTCCATGATTTCCTATTAAACTTACTTCTTCCATGATTTCCAATATCATGCCATTCCATTTGCCTGTGGCCGAATCCAAACTGCCATATTTGTTGTCTTCTTGCAAGCGAAATTTATAAGAGAAGCCCAATTTTTTACCCAGCTCCTCGATGAGTTCGATGCCAAAACCTTCAAATTGATCATTACCTTCCAGGGTGTGGGGGACGTCTTTTAACATGCCGTAGGGTTCACTCTAGAAATATTTGAGAGAAACGAGAAAATGTTGGTAACTCATATAATGACACAGTACAATACATGATTTTGGGGACTCAATTCTGAGTATGTACGTTTAAGTAGCCCCAAAAAGAAGAACTTCTGCAACATTCGTTTTGTCAAGTTACATTCCATAATAATTTAATATCGATTGGAAGTAAGTAATTATCGTATAGGGGAATTTGTTACGTTTTAGACTCTTTTGTTATATTGGCATCTGGTGGCGTATGATTGTCATAAGTAATGTTTTACGTAAATAATACGCTATGGAGTACAAAATTTTTATTGTAACTGCTACAAAATAAACCCAGTTCAAAATCATTTGATAATTGAAAAAGTGAAACGTTGCTTAGGTAGGGAATCGTTATATGAACAGATTAAAGGAATTGTATTTCTTATTTCTTTAAAATTTGTTTCAGTTAAATCGGACTAGTGGTTCTCGAGTTATGTCAAACAAAAGTGCCTAAAACGTGACAAATTCCCCTAAATGATACTTCTAACTTCAAATCGATATTAAATTATTATGGCATGTAACTTGACAAAACGAATGATGTATAACTTCTTCTTTTTGGGGCTTCTTTCAGGTGCAGTTTTCAGAACTGAGTCCTAAATCAATAAGCTGAAAAATATTGTACTGTGTAATAAATAGTGTTAGTAAGAAAATTTTAGTTTTTTGCAACAAAATATTTTATAATGTCAACTTTTTTTTCATATTTTCACATACTTACAATTGCAGTTATTACAACAAAACTCTTATTCACCAACGAGCGTTGATCCGTCTCGCTGCTTATAATAGCAGGTGGTCGATCTATCGTTACTCCCTCACCTGTTGCCCACGTACCAATCTTTTGCACTCCCGAGACTGTAAGTTCAACTACGTCCAGGTTAAATATTGATCTTAAGCCTTCGTAATCGAATTTGATAGCACCAGATAGGCCATCAATGCTCAGCTTAACATAAAGAGAAATGAAAAATAACATTTATGCCAAAATGTCTTTTTTACATAGCACAAAAGCTAAAGCTTTTGCTGTTTCGCTTTGTTTTCCTTACCGACTTCATGTAATTGACAAGCGTATATCCTTTATCCCATGAGCTGTCATCGTTACAATTCATAGGCTCAGCTCGAAAGAGAACATGTTTGAAGGTTTCAGCCAAAAGCTGTACGCCATCGTACACCAAAGCCATGTTAAGCGTCAAAGGACATGACACTGCTCATGTGTATGATGATGTGGATGTGTGTGTGTATGTGTGGAGCAAGGTGGAAATGTTAATGTTAAGAGGATAAAGAGAAATATCGAAATAAGTCAGTGTAATATTGATAAGGTACGACCTGGCACAGTTGTACATATAAATCTTCTTAACTCAACTCAGTTACTTCAGTACAGTGCCGTTAATGACTTTGGAGTTAGAAGGTCTCAGCTTAAAAGTATACTCGTTGGGTTAATAAGTGTTTTCAGAAGGTTGTTAAATGTTAATTGAAAAAATAATTCGACGAAGCTTGCAACATTTTTTAGCTCATTGGTTTGGGATTCAATTCTGAGAACTGCACGTAAAATTAGCCCCAAAAAGAAGAAGTTCTGCATCATTCGTTTTATCTAGTTACATGCCATAATAAGTTAATATCGATTTGAAATTAGTTATAATCGTATAGGGGAATTTGCCACGTTTTAGGCTCTTTGGTTTGACATAAGTCGAGAACCACTTGTCTGATTAAAGCTCTTTTGTTTGACATAAGTCGAGAACCACTTTTCTGCTTACAAATATAAAAAAATTAAGAATTACAATTCCTTTAATCTGTTCATATAACGTTTCCCTACACAAGCAAGAGTTTCACTTTTCCAGTTAAAATAAAACTGTTGCACTCCATGACGTATGATTTACGTGGAATATTACTCATACGCCACCTTACAGTTTTTATGTTATGTCAAACAAAAGAGCCTAAAAAGTGACAAATTCCGCTATACGATACTTGTTAACTTTAAGTCGATATTAAATTATTATGGCATGTAACTTGACAAAACGAATGATGCAGGAATTCTCTCTTCCCATATCAATGAGCTGAAAAATATTATACTGTGTAAAGAGTCGCTTTTGATTGCTACTATGAAAATTGTGTTTCATTTTAGATAGTTCATATATATTTTATAGTATCTCCTGTATTTTCTACGTGTCCAAAGGAACAAAATATACTGTCTAGCCCTTTTCATCTTTCATCAATCATTAATCACAATAGAAGTCTCCAATTTACATACACACTCACCATTTTGAAAGGGTTCCTCTGACTCATACAGCAACTTGGCAACTTCTTCAACATTGACAGCTTCCGGTGACACTAGACGTACACCCGTAATATTAGTGTCACCATGTTGATACGGTTCCAAGTCAATTGTTTGAAAATCTAAATTACCAATGATGTAACGATAGCTACCCGTCATCAAACCGACTTGTTGGGCCTAAAGTGTCAAAGGTTAATGAAGACAACCCCCCCAATCACTATTATGCATTTTTTTTTATCAAAACCACCTGGATTTACCTGTTTCAATAACTCTGGCAAAGTTGCCAAAGATCCAACCACCACTAATGAGGTTTCCCCAGAATTTTTTATACGCCGCAAAACATTGCGGTAGTTGCCATTGAGGTCAAGTTCATAGCGTCGCACAACAATGGTGGGCCCTGCGGTGCCGTACATTTGCAGCAGCTCTTTGACGATGTTTAGAAACTCTCCTGCAAAGAGACAAAACACAAACGAATGATGCCATTTCATCATTACCACCGGGTTGACCTTCAAATAAGGCTTAGCATCCATCACACACCTGATTCATAGATAATGGTAAACGATTCCCATTCCAAGGTCGTGACCAAATCCTTCAAAGCGGCAGCCAGTTGCATGGGGTGTGGGTGCAAATTGATGGTTGGCAATTGAGCCCCAAAATCCAAGCGGGTATCTATGTACGGCAACTCTTTGGCATCACAAATGCTCATGGCATGCTTGGCAGGCATAGAGGTGGCGGGACCAAAAACAGCCACAAGATTTTGCTAAATAAATGCAAAATACGAGTAAAAACCACAAGTTGTGAGGTATTAAAATGGGGAAATGATGAATACATTTGAGAAGAAACAATGTGGTTTGCGATGGGTTTAGTTTTATTGTCGTATACTGTGAACATTTGCTTACTCACCCTTAGAATCCTACACAGTTTCCTCGATGTGGAAAATGCATCTCCCGGCTCTATTTCCATTGTTACACCATGTAAACGCAAATCTTCGTTTTCCTCATTGGCCTTATTTATGGCTAGTTGAAATATTTTTTCCACATCAGGATTATCACTTTCATAAATGAGTCCTTTAGTTGTATGGGTGGGGGGATAAAAATAGAAGTGAACGACAAATATTAATTATGCATAAACATGTTCAAACGAGATAATTGAAGGCGATAGTGGTCGCATGGAGAAGGATTCCTCTACTAACAGAACTAGTATGGTTTTACTGCTGCTGGGATCCGAACTCTCAGATCAGGGGCAACAAAACGCAACGGCTCTATACTGCTGCAAAAGGGCAGTTGGCCTCAACTGGAGAATCAGCCCCAAAAACATAAACTGGTTATACAACTTTGTTCAGAAACAGCCTTACACAGAACAACACATTTGGGACTCAATTCTGAGAACTGCACGTGAAAATAGCCCCAAAAAGAAGAATTTCTGTATCATTCGTTTTGTCAAGTTACATGCCATAATAATATAATATCGATTTGAAGCTAGTAAGTATCGTCACGTTTTAGGCTATTTTGTTATATTGTTATATGGTGGCGTATGATTACCATAAGTAATATTCCACGTAAATCATACGCTACGGATTACAAAAGTTTTAATGTAACCGCTACAAAAGAAACCCAGTTAAATTTGATGAATAGAAAAGTGAAACTGGTGCTTATGTAGGAAAACGCTATACGAACGGAATAAAGGAATTGTAATTCTTAATTTTTTTAAATTTGATTTAGCTAAATCGGACTAATGGTTCTCGAGTTATTTCAAACAAAATGGCCTACAACATGACAAATTCCCCTATAGGATGCTAACTGACTTAAAATCTAAATTAAATTACTGCGGCATGTAACTTGACAAAACGAATGATGTAGAACTTCTACTTCTTCTTCTACTTTCACGTGCAGTTCTCAGAATTGATTCCCAAATCAATGAGCTGAAAAATGTTGTACTGTAAAATTTAAAATCGTTGATAGGACCAGAAAAACGGCAACGGCGTTATTCTGCTGCAAAAGGGAAGTGGGCCTCAACTGGGGAATCAGCCCCAAAAACATAAACTGGTTATACATCTTTGTATAGAAACAGTCTTATTATACGGATCGTCAGCTTTTTTTTTCATGACAACAGGGGCACTTAGAACTACTAACTGTTCACGACCCTAAACCCACAGACATTGAGGTAAAGAAGATAGCAATGAGGCACCATGGGAGCGGCAGCAGCAGATTTCATAAAAAAATTATAAAAAGAAAAAGAAAAATGTAAGAGGACCAGTCTTAGGTTGAAGATAGAAGCAAGATATATTGTGGCAAATTGCTGTGGTTTCAAAAATACTGACGGACGGTCATAAAATGTGCTCCTCTAGGGACACCTTTGGGTTAGTTAGAGCGGTGGGACCAAATTCTATTACCATTAAAATTTGTTATTTGGGACCCCTTAGTGTGTGAAGTGTCTTTGAAAATAATGTTAGGAGAGAAAAATTACTGGGGTTATGTCATACGTGTTACATCTCTATGAGGCACCAAAATTTGACTTAATTCAGTGTACATACAAAAAAGATATTAAAGTAAGAAGGCAATTTCAGTTATATGGAAGGTACCAGAAGGGTACCAGTTAACTCTGTGGTCCGCAGTTTACCGATCTCTAGCTTTCGTTGTGCCAAGTTACGTACGTTTTTCGCCATGCTTAGCTTTGTGCGTTCCTTAAGTGCGGTAAGGTAGTGATCGGAGACAATGTTCGCACCCCTGATCACTCGTACGTCCAAAACACTCGATGCCAGCCTTCCATCGACTAGCACGTGATCTATCTGCTTCCTCATCAATTGATCTGGAGATAACCATGTTGCCTAAAGAATATTTCTATGGACAAATCTAGTGCTGCAAACTACCATTTTTCTTGCCGCAGAGAAATCAATCAGTCTAATGCCATTGTTCGACGTATTTGGTGTGTAGACTGAATTTTCCGATGGTAGGCTCAAATGCGGTCTCCCTGTCTGTTTACATTTTCTATACATATACATTTTCTAGACTCTTGTAGAACTCGTCTTTGTCCTCATCGCTTTTCTCTTCTGTCGGAGCTTGGCATATAAGTGTTATGAGGAAATACTTTGCCTTGACTCTTATGGTGGCTATTCGTTTACCCACGAGGTTGAACCGTGAGACTAGGTGTCGAAATCTCTTGCCAACCACAAATCCACATCTGTAGTAGATGTCGCACGTCTTCAAGCACGAGCACCCGTGTCCGTCCACCGCATTTCCTGTAAAGCGGTTATGTCAGCCTTCTATTCTTCGGGGCCTTCCGCCAGTTGAATGGAGGCACCTGGGCCTTAAATCATGGTCCATAATGCGTTTGCGGTGGTCGTCATCATTTTGGGGGGTCAATTTTATTCTTTCTTGCTTCTTTTCATTGCAATAGTTCAAACGTCGGTGGCGGGTTTTAAGCCCAGCGCACCACGTCGCAGTTTTCTCCTTCTGTCAGAATTGTATTACAGCCGCCCATTCTGGGTCAGACGCTGACCATGTTACTGCTCACGCTGAGCCGACGTGCCTGGATCTTAGGTTTAGCCCCTCACAGTTAGCTGTGCTCTGACGGGTGCCAAAGTCACGTTTTTAGGCGTCACCATGTAGAGGTATTCCGTCCGCAGTAGTACCTCGAATACGAAGCTCTGTGAGTAGACTTGAAGAGTAAATGGCAAGGATAACTCTGGTCACACTCAAGTTAAACCGATCAGAAGCTTACCTTGCATCACACTATCGACGCCCTGAGAAACTGTTGGGGTTGCAAAAACACACATTGTGCCAAAAACACATTCTGAGTAAATCGAAGTTATAGTTTGAGTTTATAGTTATAGTTATATAGAGCAAAGTGGACACAAAATATCTCTATTTCAAGAAGAAGTAGCCAAAAATGGATTGCAGATTTGAAAAATTTGTCAAATTTGAAAAACTGTAAAAATGGCATATGGAGCACATGGATCCCCGGACGACGATATGGCAACCAAAGAGGCGATGTATTGGCAAAGGCCGCCACTGTCATGAAATTGGGCGAAGCTTACAGTAAAGACAGTAAACAGTAAAGTATAACCGGTAAGAGGTTAAAACTTGCCTACAAAGAATTATGTAGCTAATGCAACGTTGAGGAAGAGTAGGAGACTACAGAGCATCTTTTATGTCACTGCTTTGCATTTGGTGAGCTGAGATAAGATAAGTGTGGTCATCGGATACTTATGGATAAAACCTGTCATTTAATAGGCTATATGCCTTGGCTAGAGAGCGACGTCGATCAAATAGCGTAGGAATAATTGGTGAGAGAATTTAATTGGTATCACAACGCAATCTATGTGAACCCCCACGTTAGCTATGCTGAGGGAGGGGCTGTTTGCCTACAGCTATTGCGTGTTATAATTGAAAGATGCAAATGTTGATTTAAAAACACAAAAAATCGCAAGTATGTAGCGATCTAAAAAATCTTCTATTTTTCCAAATAACCATTTAGACATTAAATACTTCAATATTCAACATTGTGAAAATATCCACCAACCCAACAACAATAATTCACAAAAAGAAAGCAAAACAGTATTTAAATATTCTTATAACAACACCTGATATACCACTAGGACATGTACACAGACCGAGGGGCTGATGGGCCATGTTGACACCATTTCGCCACTTTTTGTTGAGCGTACCGCAAAAACAAATGGACATTTATATAATCACATGGTAAAACCATAAACATGACAACTTTATTGGTATATTTTCTCTTTTATTGGCATTTCGATAAACTTTTTCATTCTGTTCTATTACGTTGTTGTTTTTTACCAACCAACCAACAAACAACTCACCTATATTTGTTCGCTGTCCTATCGCAATTTGTGCGATTGCCATCAATAGCAATATTCGATAAAATAAACTGGATAAAATGTGAAATTTCATTTTGTTTTCGATGTGATTTGTTGTTGTTGTAGAATTGTCGCTTCGTACAATTGAAAAATGAATTATTTAGTTTGCAACATATCTATTTTAGTTTCAATTTAGTGTTTTTTTTCGTTGCACTTAACTATATAATTTTGTATTCCACGCTGCTGCCGTTTATTTTTATCAATTTTTTTGGTTGTTTTTCTCGTTCTGTTGTGTGTCTGCAGCTGTGTGGCGAAATTGGTTTCTTCGTTCTGAGATGTCTAAATGTGCACTGAAATGTTGCACATTTTGTGCAATAGTCACAGTGACAGACGAACAAATTAAGTTCGCTGTGAATGATCGCATAGCAATGGATTCTCAGCTGGCAACTTTTTGCCACTGTTGCATTTTTAATGAGATTGGGGTGGAAGGCGGACCAACTGTTGGGCATAGATTTGATTGCAATGCAATGTAAGCAGAATGTTTTTAATGGCCAAAAAATAATTGTGACATATAGTCAAACTTGTGATAATTAAACTTAAGGATGTCATGTAATCTATGGAAAAGGAAACTAGTAGTAAAATTGGCTCCACGAAAAGCCCCCCAATGAAATAACGCCCAGGAAATAACCCCCAATGAAATAAACCCCAAAAAATAGGAAATAACACCCAAAAACAGTGAATGAAATAACATCCAAAAATAAATGAAATAAACCCCAAAGCGAAAACGAAACAACCCCCAATATTTGGGAGTTATTTCATATGAAATAACACCCAATGATGAAAATGAAATAACCCCCAATGAAATAAACCCCATCAGCAACCAAAATAAAATTATGCCCAAAATTCGTTCAGTTTCACCAAGGATTTTATGAAGTCAATATGGACCAACAGCAAAGTCGCAAAATTATTGAAATGAATCGTGTGGATCGTAGATCGTTGTAGCCCTGCTCTACTTTTGCAATTCGGAAGATAATTTGCCTTTTACGTTTGGCCTTTACACAACCACCTCCACTGTTCACAAGTAAATCAAACTCTGCTTTAATTGAATTGCTCCTTCTGAAGAACTCTTACAAATTTAAAAAATTTCCATTCTTAGATATCATTCTCAAAATGAAAAAATGCTCGTAGCATATTGTTGATTTTCTATCCGTCAATATGAACACAAATGGAAGTATCTGTAAACATTCAAAAGATATTGTAATGTATTCACAGGCTAAATATTTTCTTGTAAAAGGCCTATTTTTATATAATTATAACCCCTAACAACGAACAGCTTTAAAAATGAAAATGAAATAACACCCAATTATACACGCTATGAAACAAGCCCCGAATTTTAAAAATTTGTTGGGTGTTATTTCATTGGAGATTATTTCATAATTTGAAAACCCCAAATGAGGAACGAAATAATTCCCAAAAATAAATGAAAAACCACCCAAAAAATTTGGGAGTTATTTCATATGAAATAACGCCCAAAAATGTATGAAAAAAATTTGGGGAATATTTCATTTCTCGTTTGGGCGTTATTTCATTGGGGGGCTTTTCGTGGAGCCAGTAAAATTACTTACTTACTTAATTTCCATTTGCACCCCATGGATGAAGTAGAGGAAAGCTTCTCGCGTTGTTGTGAATTAACACGCTGTCTATTTTTATATTCACAACGAACGGCACCTACTTGTTTATCGACGAATGCGAACGTCACTGTTTGAGAAGTTCTTGCTAGACACACCGATTGACTCGACACTTAATACTGCGAAGTTGCTGTCAACAACATTCGAGGGGAGCCGACAATGAAAAAACAATTTTTTTTAAGATGACTGGAGCCAGGTTTGAACCTACGATCTCCCGCATGGTAGTCGCGTGTTCTAACCACTATGCCACGGCCGGTAAAATTAGTGTTCAATAATGAATCTCTGGTATCAATTACTTATTTAATAGTTCTAAGAGAAAAAGTGGATTCTCAATGACAAGCTAATGTTAAATGAAAGCATTGACTGGAGTACAATTGGTTAATAGTACTGGTGACCAAGTCAAAAGTAAATATATTTATATATTATATTATATATATATTTTTCCTATGAAAGTTTTCTGCAGTGCCTTTCTTTGTTGTGCCTTTCTTCGTATACTAGTCCGCATTTGCTTCAGTGTGCGGTGAATCGCATAAATTGAGCACAGTTGCATCCTACATGATCGTTTCATTCGGTTTCAGCAGCTCGTGATGGATCATATACAAAGCATAAGCATTATGGCATGCACATTTAGCTCTACTAAGGATGGGCGTCGGGAGTGAGATGCAAGGTAAAGCTTCTGATCGGTTTAACTTGGTAAACCCAGAGTGATCCTTGTCTAACTGTGATCCACGGCTAACTGTGAGTGGCGAAACCTAAAACCCAGGCACGTCTGCTCAGAGTGAGCGGTACCCTGGTCAGCGTCTGACCCAGAATGGGCGGCTGTAATAAAATCTGGCAGGAGGAGAAAACTGCGACGTGGTGCGCTGGGCTTGCAACCCGCCACCGACGTATAAACTATTGCAATGAAAAGAAGTAAGAAAAGAATAAAATGGACCCCCCAAAATGTTGACGACCACCGCAAACGAATTAAGGACCATGGTTTAAGGATATGCACCTGGAATGTTAGAACACTGTATAGACCAGGTGCCTCTATCCAACTGGCGGAAGTCCTCGAAGAATACAAGGCCGGGACACGGGTGCTCGCGCATGAAGACGTGCGACATCTACTATAGTGGCCATGAGGACAAGCACGAGTTTGGATGTGGATTTGTGGTTGGCAATATTCTGCGACACCTAGTCTCAAGGTTCAACCCGGTGTGTGAACGTATAGCCACCATAAGAGTCAAAACAAAGTTTTTCCACATAACACTTATATGTGCCCATGCTCCGACAGAAGAGAAAAGCGATGAGGACAAAGACGAGTTCTACGAGAGCCTAGAAAATGTATATGACCGTAGCCCGAGCCATGACATTAAAATTGTACTAGGCGATTTTAATGCTAAAATAGGCAGGGAAACCGCATTTGAGCCTACCATCGGAAAATTCAGTCTGCACACCGAAACGTCGAACAATGGCATCAGACTTATTGATTTCTCTGCGGCAAGAAATATGGTAGTTAGCAGCACTAGATTTGACCATAAAAATATTCTTAAGGCAACATGGTTATATCCAGATCAATTGACGAGGAATCAGATTGATCATGTGGTAGACGATGGAAGGCACGCATCGAGTGTTCTGGACGTACGAGTGATTAGGGGTGCGAACATTGACTCCGATCACTTCCTTACCGCAGTTAAGGTACGCACAAGGCTAAGCATGGCGAAAAACGTACGTAACCATGCACAACGAAAGCTGGACATCGGTAAACTGCGGACCACAGAGGTAGCAAACGCCTACTCCAACCACCTAACTCAACTGCTGCGGAATGCTCCAACCCCTGACAATATAACCTCGCAGAGGCACAATATAGCCGACTCCTTAGAACGGGCTGCGAGAAGCGTACTTGGGTACTCAAAGCCGTCTCAAGAAGATGCCTGGTACGATGATGAATGTCGCACTGCCACGAGAGAGACGGTTGCTGCATACAGGGCGAAACTGCAGCCAATGGCAACGCGAGCTGTTCGTGAACGGCACAGGGAGAAGAGACGACAGGCAACTCGTCTTTTTAGAAGAAAAAAGAAGGAGCTGAAGAAGAGGCAGGATGAGTGCACTGAGTTGCTCCGAAGTAGAGGGGAAGCCCGAAAATTCTACAAGAGAGTGAAAGCGAAAATGCGTGGAACAGGGTTGCCCTCCTGCAAGGACAGCGATGGTCAGCTAGTGACGGACCCGGATAACGTTCTGAAGATATGCAGAGATCACTTTAGAAATTTACTGGATACTGACACCACTCCAGAATACCCCGCTCCAATCCATGACGATGGTATTAACTGTCCACCTCCGAGCCAGAGCGAGATACGTATGGCCATCTCCCGCCTTAAAAACAACAAAGCTGCTGGAGCCGATGGTCTCCCTGCTGAATTGTTTAAGGCAGGTGGGGAGGAGCTGATTAGGAGCATGCATCAGCTCATGGAGAACATCTGGCAAGAGGAGAGCATGCACGGGAATTGGAGTCTCAGTCTGTTATGTCCCATATACAAGAAAGGAAATCGTAGTGAATGTAAGAACTACCGTGGAATAAGCCTATTACCAATTGCGTACAAGGTCCTTTCAAGCATATTGTGTGAACGTCTAAAGCCAATTGTAGAAAAACTAATTGGACCATATCAGTGCGGCTTTAGACCTGGCAAATCTACGACGGATCAAATATTCACCTTACAACAAATCCTGGAAAAAACCCATGAAAAGCAGATCGACACCTACCACCTCTTTGTCGACTACAAAGCTGCCTTCGACTCTCCGATAAGAAAAAGGCTTTATGAGGCCATGTCTGAGTTTGGTATTCCTGCAAAGCTGATTCGACTTTGCAAATGTACCTTAGACAACACCAAATCCTCGGTTAAGATTGGTAAGGATCAGTCTGAACCATTCAACACGGAAATAGGTCTCAGGCAGGGCGATAGCCTGTCCTGTACACTATTTAATATAGTTATAGAAAGGCTGGTGTCAACATGTCTGGCACCATATTCCACAAGACCCACATGCCACTAGCCTATGCCGATGATATAGACATCATTGGCCGAAATCTGCGGGATGTTACTGCAGTTTTCTCATCACTAGCGGTCAACGAGGACCAAACAAAAATTATGATTTCGACGAACAAAGAGTCCTCTCGATGGGGACGCACCGTGAACGTTGACAATTATTGTTTTGAGGTAGTCGACGAATTTACATACTTAGGATCTTCCGTCAACAAGAAAAATAATGTCAGCCAAGAAATTAAACGGAGAATAGTGCTAGCCAATAGATGTTTCTCTGGACTTCGGCAGCACTTTAGTAACACCACCTTCTCTCGGAATACTAAGAAACAGCTATACCAGGTGCTTATCTTACCTGTTCTGTTGTGTGTTGCCCAATCATGGGTGCTTACTACAACGGACATACAAAACCTGGGAGTATTCGAGAGAAAAGTACTCCGAAAAATATATGGACGTATCTGTGTCGAAGGCCAGTTTCGCTATCGGATGAACCATGAGCTGTATGAGCTTTACCACGACAGCGACGTAGCTAAAAGAGTCAGAATCCAACGACTTCGATGGCTGGGACATGTTGCCAGGATGGATGTAAATGCTCCAGTGAGAAAGGTGTTTGAAGGCGAACCTGAAGGACGGCGCAGAGCAGGGAGACCCAAACTCCGTTGGAAGGACCAAGTGGTAGGCGATGTGCCATCATCTGGTAGGACTAACTGGAGAACACACGCAGAAGACCGAAGCGTGTGGAATTCTTTATTACTTCAGGCCTCAAATTTATGAACATCGTTTCGTAAATTGTAATTGGCCACTTAAGTAAGTAAGTAAGTAAAGTGTATGGCATTCGTCCATATAGGACATTGATTCCAACTCGTCGTCTTCAAATTTATTGTGTTGACCAGGCCTTTTCATGCCTTTGAGCTTAAAGTCATCACTTTCAATTCTATCTAACAACCTCCGACACGATTGTTCATTTAAGTGGGTCAAAATCAAATCACCAAGCAGTCATCAAAATCGTAATCTACAATAAGTTATAAGAAAATTGGCTCATGAAACCAAGAGTCTAAAATTAAATCGAGGTCTCGGTTGTTAACAAGCAACTTTTCGTATTGGGAACGCATGTTCGGGGAATATGTTAGGTGGGAAATACTAGTGGAAGTCGGTCATACATTTTACCCCTCTAGAAGATGCCATGGGAGCAGCAGGAGCTGATTCCATAAACAAATTATAAAAATAAAATAATTTTAAGGGGACCACATTAAAGGTTGAAGATGGAGGGTAGATATGATCTGAGAAACTGTTGGGGTTGCAAAAATATTGGAGGACTGTCATACATTTGACTCCTATTATGGCAGTAAGAGCGCTGGGAACAAATTTTATAAAAATTAGATTGACCGGCCGTGGCATAGAGGTTAGAACACGCGACTACCATGCGGGAGATCGCAGGTTCAAACCTGGCTCCAGTCATCTTAAAAGAAAAAAATAAATAAAATTTTCTTTCATTGTCGGCTCCCCTCGAATGTTGTTTGACAGCAACTTCGCAGTATTAAGCGTCGATTTAATCGTCGTGTCTAGTAAGAGCTTCTCAAAAACAGTGACGTTCCCATTCGTCGATAAATAAGTAGGTGCCGTTAGTTGTGAATCTAAAAATAGAAAGCGTGTTAATTCACAACAACGCGAGAAACTATCCCATACCTCATTCATGGGGTGCAAAGGGAAATTAAGTTTTTTAAGATTGATGTATTGTAGCCCCCTTAGGGACTGAAGTTGGGGGTTAGGTTTGTTTGGGAAAAATGTTAGGGGGGATAAATGACGAGGGGTTGTTCACACATTCGGACTCTCCTTTGGCGATTCCTCGTTAAAAACCGGGGGCTATTTTGATTTTAGACCCATTGTTTCTTGGGTAAATTTTCTTAGAATTCATTCATTATTCTTAATTGGCAGCAGCAACAGAAATTCATCTATCAGTAGCTGCACGTAGAAAAGAATTCCAAGCGCTTCGGTCTTTTGCGTTTCGTAGATAGTTAGTCACACCAAGTGTAGATAACAACTCATTCACCTGGTCCATCCAAAGAAGTTTTGGTCGCCCCCCTTGCGCCGCACATCGAGTTTATTGACGAAAACCTTTCGAGCTGAAAAATTTTCATCAATTTGTACAACGTGCCCAAGCCAATTTATTCTGCCCATTTCAACGCGCTTGACATCGTCGATATCGTTGTACAGCTCATACAGCTCGTGGTTCACTCGACGACGATACTCGCCGTTAACGACGATGGGTCCAAATATTTTGCGAAGTATTTTTATGTCATTACCTAGGATTATGCGACTTTGAAGAAGACATGTAGGATCTGAGTCTGGTAGAGTTGGATCTTTGCTTTGCTACTTGCTCAGCGCATAGTAGCAGCGGTTAGCCTTCAATACTCGGCTGTTGATTTCCAGGCTGACATTATCATTTTTGTTTATGGCGGAGCCGAGGTAGATAAAATCATCTACCATTTCAAAGTTATAACCGCTGGAAAAAAAAATTAACCCACTCTATTGTTCATATCGAGCATGCTCGCCGTAAACTTCTGCTTAGATTCGATGACCCTCGGCCACACTTTCCTTTATACTAAAGTAATGAATTAAAACTCTAAGCAAAATCACATTATCTGGTACGAAATTTACTATATTTAGTCACATCTATATTTATGGTAAAATATTAAATTCAAGGTAAACACAAATTGTAATCAATTTTAATTAAACTTTTAATTAGCAGATGTATAAGTATGTAAATTTAAGTGTTAGTTATTTAGCTGCTGTCTATAAATTAATATAATTAAGCTTAAAGTTTTTGTTCATACTACAAAAAAATAAATTCAATATAATCAGAAACATATGTCGTATATTATTGTGCTATAAGAGAAATTAAAATGCATTTTTATTATTATTTTTTTGTGTCGAAAAATCTACAAACATATTTCATGATGGTTTTAGGTGATATCGATATATTTAGTATTGTAACAACATGTAAAACATGTATCAACTTTTGTGTAATCAAAAGCTTATCGTATGCTTCATTGAATTTTCAAATATTGGTTAATGCCACATTGATTACTTAAGATGTTGGAAAATCGCATTTAAAGTTTCTTTGATTAACATTTCATGTGATTTACTTATTAGTTGATGCGTTAAACCAGACTATGGGGAAGTATAACCAAGCAGACAACATGGAAAATATGTTAATGGTCGATGCAGGATTGCAGGCAAAACCGTCCACAGTAGGATATTGCTATCAAAACTCCTATTTTTCGATTTATATTTTTTAAGATGTAAATATAATAATATATATGATCGAAATATAGAGGAAACATACGACTGATACCCTGGCCTCGGCATTAAAATCGTTCTGGGAGATTTCAATGCAACAATAGGAAGGGAATATGTTCTTGGTCCATCGAATGGTAAATTAAGCCTCCATACCGACAAGTCAGACATTGGGTTTAGGTTGGTGAGCTTCGCAGCGGGAAGGAATGGCAGAGAGTGGAATCAGTTTCCAGAACAAAGATAACCCCAAGGCAACTTAGCTATACTCCGATCAAAACGGCAAAAATCTAATTGATCATGTGGTATAGTGGTTAGAACACGCGACTACCATGAGGGAGATCACAGGTTCAAATCCTGAGAAAAAAATATTTCATTGGCGGCTCCCCTCGAATGTTGTCGACAGCAACTTCGCAGTATTAGTGTCGAGTCAATCGGCATGTCTAATAAGAGCTTCTCAAACAGTGACGTTTGCATTCGTCGATAAACAAATAGATGCCGTTAGTTGTGAATCTAAAAATAGAAAGCGTGTTAATTCACAGCAACGCGCTAAGCTATCCCATATTCATTCATGGGGTGTAAAGGGAAATTAAGTAAGTTAAGTCATTTGGCAATTGATGGAAGGCATGCATCTTGTGTTATGGACGTGCGTGTGATCCGTGATGATAATATTTGCTCGGATTGTTACCTGGTTGCATGTAACCAAACAAAAAGAAAGCTGGACATCGCATAGCTGCAAACTCCAGAAATAGCCACTGTCTACTGCAACCAGCTCTTGCAACTACTACGACACAACGCCACTACTTCTGACGTTCCCAATACACAGTGGCAGCATATTACGCATTTCATGGCAACCGCCGCAACTAACAACGGCGCTCAGATGAATCCTGGTACGATAAGCAATGTTGCATAGCATCTGAGGAACAGGATGCTGCTTATAGGGCAACGCTACAGATAATTTTAACCTTCAACCGGGCTGTTAGGGAACGGCGCAAAGAGACAGTGAAAGGCGAGACAGCTTTTTAAGCGAAAAAAAAGTCAGATAAAGGAACGGGAGAACGAGGATATAGAACGATACAGGGATAAAGGTGAGGCCCGAACATTTTACCAGAAAGTAAAAGCAAAAATGTGCTGTGCTGAAAAAAAGTGCTCCACGTTTGTGCTCTAACTACCGCAGGATCAGCCTTTTACCCATCGCATATAAGTTCATGTCTAATATGCTATGTGAAATACTAAAGCCAGTGTTATGCAACCTGATCGGACATTATCCGAAAAAATCAAAGAGAAACAGCTTGACACCATCCATCTTTTCGTCGACTATAAAGCTGCCCGATACGGCAGAAATTACTCGAAGCCATGGCTGAGTTTGGTATTCCTGCGAAGCTGATACGACTTTGCGGAACGACGCTGACTGACACGAAGTCTTCAGTGAAGATTGGCAAGGACCTTACGGAGCCATTCTATACCAGACGAGGCCTAAAACAAGGTGGCGGCCTATTGTGCGATCTCTTCAACATTCTGATGGAGATGATAATGAGAAAAGCTGCAGTAAACACAAGTGGCACAATATTCAACAAATGCCACATGCTACTCACGTACGCTGATGACGTAGACATCATCGGTCGAAAACTGCGGGATGTGACTGCAGCCTTCTCAGGTATACAGAGGGAATCAGCGAAAATGGGTCTAACGGTGAGCGAGGACAAAAAGAAGTTACTAGTTTCAACGAACAAAGAATCTACTCGTCTGGGAAACGTTGACAACTATAATTTCGAGGTGGTAGATAATTTTATCTACCTAGGCTGCGCCATCAACAAAGCAAATAATGTCAGCATCGAAATCCGGAGAAGAATCCTGCTTGCCAATAAATGCTATTACCGGCTAAGAGCGATTCAATGACAGAGCCCTCTCTCGACGAACAAAAATCCATCTATACCAGATACTGGTTCTACCTGTCTTGATGTAATGTTCAGAATCCTGGGTTATGACACAAGCGGATGAATCGGTAAAATATATGGCCCATCATCGCTAACGGAGAGTATCGGCGTCGTATGAATCATGAGTTGTACGAGATGTACACTGACATTGACGTGGTCAGACACATTAAAGTGCAACGGTTGCGTTGGCTAGGTCATGTTGTACGCATGGACGAAAATGCTCCAGCTCGAAAAGACTTCGACAATGAACTCGATGGACGGCGCAGAAGAGGGCGACCAAGACTCCGTTGGAAAGACCAGGTTACCGAGAACCTTACAGAACTTGGTGTGACTAACTGGAGAAGTAGCGCAGAAGATCGAGGCGCTTATATATAATCCAGTGGGATTGCAATGAAGTGCCAGCTAAGTAAGTAAGTAAGGTTAGGCCATATTTTTGTTTCCTGCAGTTAAAACAACATTGGTTTACAATAAAAGATTGTGTATGAATTTCATGTGTTGGTTTGAAGTTTTCTTCTTAATATTTAAACATTTGGGACCGACTGTGCAATGGTGGTTCATGCGGGTGACTTGGGTTCGATCGCTGCCATAACCATCATTTAGTTGATCATCAGCCCATTAGTGTTGTAGACAGTAACTTTCAAGCAGTCACAAGTAAAAGCTTCTCAAAAAAAAGCTGACGTTCAGATTCGTCTTTAAATTGTAGGTCCCTTTGTGCGATTCCTTAAAACAGAATGTGATCGAGCTTATGGGCGACAAGATCTCTTATATTTCATCATAGAATGCAGAAGTAAAAAATATTTGTGTTTTTTCTATGGAGGGATTACTTCTTCTACTTTAATTGGTTTACTTCTTCAACTAAAGTAAATTTACATAATGTGCAGCCTTTAAAACCTACAAAAGCAATGAAGCGCAACCCTCTTCGTTACCACCAGTAAATGTTTATGCCCTGCACACACTAAAGCTTTGATTGCTCTAACAGAACTAATGAGTTAAAGTCAAACGTTAACGTCGACTACAAATGCAAATTGCACAACTTCAAATCTCAATGCAACATCTTTGATTGCTAACATATGACAAAGCTTTAAACAGCAAAGTTACAAAAAAAACACAACGCATATGATAGTTAAAGAATCATTTAATTGATACAACTGACTGCTCTAATTGGCATTTAGATGGAATTGCAACAATAGGAAAATAGAAAAAAAGCAACACAGAAATATCGTTTGAAGCCCATAACTTTTGGCATATATTTGACATATGTATTTGTGACATGCTATGACACCGCCTTAGGCAGGAGGTGTTGTATGATATATTATTTTTTACATGCAGTTTTCGTTCATATCAGAATTCGCGCGTATTGATTTAAATTC
The DNA here is from genome assembly GCA_964034835.1 of Muscina levida. Taxonomy (NCBI): domain Eukaryota; kingdom Metazoa; phylum Arthropoda; class Insecta; order Diptera; family Muscidae; genus Muscina; species Muscina levida. The sequence continues at coordinate 157,133,695 of OZ035880.1, forward strand.
AATCTTAAATTCAAACATTGGTTACATTGCAAAGTGCAGACAAATGTGACAAGTTATCATATAAAAATGTATATTTTATCGGAAAAGTCGAAAATTCTTATTTCCAAAACTTTTAAGCAATCTAAACTCCGAAAACCGGATTTTGAACCATAAGTCAAGATATTGAGGGTGTTAGGAAACTTTGGTATACAGGGTCATGTTGTATTCGGCCAGACCTACAAACATGCACTAGGTCAATCCCCAAGTTCCTTAATTTGTTTCATTTTGTCACAGTTTGTTAATTATTACAATTCTTTCCCAAAAGTAACCAATTAATTCGCTACCAGTGAAAGTAGTTAATTGCAACATCTACATAGTTGCTAGTCATAATCAGTGATTAAACCATTTCCATCGCAAGTGCAATATCGTTTAATAACTTTTCTAATTGTTCAACTTAGATTTTTAAGGTTTCCTCATAGTCAGTCAAACGCAATGACATTATGCCATGAACACAATGACTGATAATACATCGTCTGTTGTTCGCATGCAGTGAATTAGTAACATTTGGCGTGGCAATATTGCGATTTCATGTGAAATTTTGCTCATTTCCCCATTTCAATGTAACAAACATTTCAAGGCTAGTTTCGAATTCATGTGCATGAAAAAGGATATGATGTATTGTTGTATGTTGCTATATATATAGGGGGAAAGATTTTATGTTGTTAGGCCATTTGGTATTTCCGGATATCATCTGTGCGAACAACAATGTTGTTATGAACATAATCCATCCCATCCATATATGCCAAGAATCATGGAAAACATTTGCCGTTGAGGGTAATATGCGTAGCGAGGTTCATTTGGGAATTTGAGAAAATAATATGAATTACTTCAAATGGGATTTGATGTGAATCATTATTTTTAATGGAAAAAGAGTGTCTACGTATTTAATTAGAAATAAAGGTTAGACCAAAAGCTCGTTTACATTTGAATCTATAGCTGCAACGAGCTGCCACAGCAGCGTGAGGCGCAGGAGTTATGCAAAATATAAGAACAGCTAATGGGAATTCAGTGGCATGATGTCCTACAGTGGAGAACACCCAGCGAAGCTAAGATTTTCTACCTATACTTAAATTTAATTTTCCTTTACACCCTTACAATATAGACTCACAAAAAGGGCACCTACTTGTTCATAGACGAATGCGATCGTCAGCTGTATGAGAAGCTCTTATTAGGCATGCCGATTGACTCGACATTATACTTCGAAGTTGCCGAATATCTATAGCTCAATAAAAATTTTTCGCTCATAATAATATAGAAAATTGGTGTAGAAATTCGAGGAAGAAGTTTCAAACTTGTATTTACAGCCATACAGAATTCAATTGGTACATGATTTAAAGCCTCTAAATCATGCCCACAGAATACGATTTGCTGACGAAATGTTTGATAGTTTAATACCTTTACCAACATTTTTTTCCGAGAGGGGGCACACTTCTATCTACATGGGCATTAGAGTGTTGGATTTTTGTCAGTGCAACCAAAGCACGATTGGATTATGTTAACCGTACCGCTTTGGGCTTAAAATTTTTAAGCTGCTGTAGCCACGTTTTGGAACATAATCAAGAACGTCTAGTCACCTTTTTTTCTTTTCTTCTTTAATGGCAGCAACAACACAAATTTATCTATCAGTAGCAGCACGTAGAAAAGTATTCCAAGCGCTTCGGTCTTTTGCGCTTCGTAGATAGTTCTTCACACCATTCATTCCATTCATCGCAGTTTTGGCCGGCCCCTCCTGCGCCGCCCATCAAGTTTAGCATTTTCGTCCATTCGTACAACGTGTCCAAGCCAGCGCATTCGGTCTATCTGAACGCGCTTGACTACGTCGCTGTCATTGTACAGCTCATACAGCTCATGATTCATACGACGACGGTACTTGGGATACAAAGATATAGTTGTCAACGTTCACGCAGCGTCCCAAACGAGTAAACTCTTTGTTCGTTGAAACAAATAACTTAGTTCTGTCCTCATTTATCACCAGACCCACTTCTGCCGACTGCCTTTCAATGCTTGAAAAGACCGCAGTAACATCCCGCAGTCCCCGGCTAATGACATTTATATTAACGGCATAAGCGAGCAGCATGTGACTTTTGTTAAAAATGGTGCCGGTCGTGTTTACTGCTGCCTCCCGCATGATCATCTCCATTATGAATTAAAAGTATCGCAAGACAGACTATCGTCTTGTCTGAAGCCTCGTTTGGTAAAAAATGGCTCTGCTAGATTTGTGCCTATTTTCACTGAACTCTTCATGTCAGTCAGTGTTATCCCGCAAAGTCGTATCAGCTTCGCAGAGATACTAAACTCAGTGATAGAATCTAACAGTTTCTTTCCTGTCGGACTGTCGAATGCAGATGGTAGATGTCGATATGCAGCTTTGTAGTCGATAAACAGATGGTAGGTGTCGATATGCATTTATTTAGTCTTCTTCAGTAAATATCTGGTCGGTCGTGTATTTACCGGGTCAAATGCCGCACTGATAATGCCCAATCAGGATCGCTAAAATGGGCTTTAGTCTTTCACATAACAGGCTAGACAGGACCTTGTATGCGATAGAAAAAAGGCTGATCACATACTTGGATCGTCTTTCTTAACCCCAGGACATAGAACACTCAGAGTCCAATCATAGGGGATGCATTCCTTGAGTTAAATAGTGTTTATGAGCTAATGAATACACGTTGCCAGCTTATCGCCTTAAAAAGCTCTCACGGCAGTCCATCGGCTCCCGCAGCTTTGCTATTTTTAATTGCCGCGCTGATTATTGCCGCGCTGATCTCGTTTGGGCTCGGTGGTGGACAGTCTACTCCATCGTCGATGATTGGCGTGATTTCGTCACTTATGCTGGCTTTGAGAACGAGAAGAGATTGAAAGTGTTCCCTACATATTGGCAGCACACTCTGAATGTCAGTAACCAGATTTCCTTCTCCGTCTTTGTAGGTGGGGATCCCTGGTCCAAAGACTTTGCCTTTTACTTTTTGGTAGAACTTTCAAGCTTCACCTCAATCCCTGAAATTTTCGATATCCTGGCTCTCTCTTTTCTTCCATAGACGCTTTTCCACCTGAAGAGGCGTGTCATCTCCCTCCTTTCCTCATTATGACACTCCGTCACTACACGCGCTGCCAATGGCTCCAGTTTTACCCATTATGCAGTATTCTTTTCTTTAGACAATTTGCGACATTCCTCATCGTACCAGGGCTTGTCTGAGCGTAGTTTTTCATAACCCAGTACGGTCGTTGCGGCAGGGGTCATAGAATTCGCAATATTGTGCCACTGGGATTTAGGAATATTAGAATTAAGGGGGTTGGTTTGAAGTATGAAGTAGGTGGGCATTGGATATCGCGGTGGTATGCAGAACTACAATGTCTTGCTTCCTTTGCGTTTAATTATGAGCGTTTTTGGAACTACTTACATGCACGCGTACCTTGACTGCAACTGGTTGGTAATTCGAGTCAATATGTGGACCGCACATCACACGCACGGCCAAACGCTTGAGACATGCCTTCCATCGATTACCACGTGATCAATCTGGTTTCTTGTCTTTTGATCAGGGTATATCCAGGTTGCCTTGTGGATATTTTTATGCGGGAATATGGTTCCACTCACTAACATGTTTCTTGCCGACGCTAAGCTAACTAGTCTGAATCCGTTATCGGAGGTGTTGTTGAATTAAATCTCCTAGAACAATTTTAATGTCGTGGGCAGGAGCGGTCGTATATTTCCTCTAGGTTCCCATAGAGTGCATCATTATTGTCCTTATATTTTTTTCCATCAGGGCGTGTACACAAATCAGCGTGATATAAAAATATTTCGCCTTGATGGGGATAGCGGCTACTTACAGGGTTAAACCGCGAGATTTCGCGGCATCGTAATCTCTGGCCTACTATGAATCCACATGCGAATTCGTATTTTTCTACATGGCAGCTGTAAAGGATGTCGCAGTTCTTTCGTCGTGTGCATCCCTGTCCTGTCCATCGGATTTCCTGTATGGCAGCGATGTCAGCCTTGTATTTATAGAGGACATCCGCCACTCGGATAGAGACACCATCTCTGTAGACGGTTCGGACATTCTAGTTGCATATCCTTAAGTCTTGATCTTTATAACGATTGCGGGGGTCGTGAACATTTTGGAGGCTCTTGTCTTTTTTGCTTTGTATTTTCATATATATTTTTATATTGGTGTTTTTGTGTCAAATTAAGAAACGGATGCCCATGTTGCAACTTCTTCTTCTCTTATGAGCAATCTGCGAAATTATTTGCCAAAAAATTAATACTACTACAACACTTCCTGTCATCAATCACACTTCTTGTGAATACGTGATTTATTATCCATTGTTATCTTTAGTATTGAATTATTCACACGTCACAACCTTTTATACGTACGTATGTTTTGTACGTATCTATCACTATCGAAGACAAACCAATTAATTTTGATTGGTTGCCCATTCCACCTGCACTCGTTAACAAAGAACTCTTCATTTGGTTTTCGGATCAAATTTCGAGAATAAATGTTACGTGAGTGATAATCATATATCAAAAACAAATTATCACATTATTGACATTATGGAGGTTACGTTACGTTCTTGTCGTTATCGATGTTATTGTTGTTGTCATTATAGTTTGTGTGGGATAAATACCCATTAGGAATATGTGTGTTATCCTAATTGCAAGATAATTACTGGGCACACATCCTTGAAATGTTTGCTTGCATGCATACATAGCGTGTGTGTGTGTGTGTGTGCGTTGTGGGTATATAACAAACAATCAACACTTCAAATGACAGCATTTTCCGTTCAGGTCCTTTGGAACAAATTTTTCAGAGGATGTTAAGTGGTCGTATTGAAGATATTCTAAGAATCACAATGATGTGCTAGTTCTGTTTGTGGTGGAGGCGATGAAGAGCATCACATTTAAATAATGAAACTGAGCGAAGACACCTTTGGGACAACTAGAATAAAAGTGTGGATAAATAAACTCTAAAAGGTTTCTAGATGAGTTTTTTTTTCGAAATAGTTTATTATAAAATCTAAATTTTAAGGCGATCTCTTTCGAAACATTTACAAAAATATTAATTTATAAAAATAACATGCAATGATCTTAGAAATCTATATTATAACTACATATGTGACCTGGGCAGTAAAAAGGGGGCTTACGTGCCAAAAAATCGTTTTTCACCTTTTTGCCGATTTTGAGATGCTCTATCACGTTGCTTGAAACTCCATGCACATGGGATTTGGGGTAACTGACAACGAATCCAATGTTCATTTTTAAAAATTCAAAATGTGGGAATATATGGCGGACAAAAAAAAAATAAAAACTTATCGGATTTATTTAAAACTGTCATCCGTATTTTGGTTGCAATGTTGAGCAACCTAAATAGGGCGCGGAGGCCTAAAAGGTTTCAGCCAGTCTCCATAAAGAAAAAAAAAATATTATGAAAACATGAAGAAAAGAAAAAAGTTATAAGAAGTATATGTACCTGAAATGTTTAAACTTTATACAGATATGGTACATCCATCCAATTCGCGGATGTCCTCGACAAACACAAAACTGATATCACCGCCATACAGAAAATTCAATAGACGGGAAAGGGATGTATATGACGAAATAACTGTGATATATTTTAGAGCTAAAGTGGATTCATAGTGGGCAACATACATCGACATCTGGTCTCGCTGTTTAAATCTGAATGTGATTGAATAGCCACTATTCGCATCACGGATATTAATGATGCCGAAATATATGACCGCTGCTCTGCCCACGACATTAAAATTTTTCTTGTAGATTTTAATACGAAAATAGGAAGCGAAAATGTTCTTGATTAAGCGGTCGGAATAATCAGTCTACACAACAACACGGTAACGGATACACACTGGTTAGCTTCTAGTCGATAAGAAACAGTCACAAGGCAACCTGCATATCCTCTGAACAAAAGGGAAGAAACCAGATTAATGACGTGGTAAACGATGGAAAGTATATCTCAATAGTTATGGACGTGCACGTAATGCGCCGTTCAAAAATTGACTCGGATCACAAACTAGTTGCAGCCAAGGTACGCACGCAAAAGAAGCTGAGATCACAAATTTACATACCACCGAGATAGCCAATGCCTATTACGAATTCTATGAGCTCTGGTGCAACGACCGTACTGGGTTATGAAATACCACGCTCAGCAAGCCCTGGTACGATGGGAAATATCGAGTAATGTCTGAGGTAATGGATGCTGCATAAATGGCAAACCTGCTGTCATTGGTAACGCGTGCGGGGACAGAGCAATATAATGAAAAGACAAAGGGGATGAAATTACCCTTTAAGCGGAAAAAGAGTTTATTAGAGAAAATAGATATCGAGGATATCGTTTATTACAGGAAAAAGGGTAGGACCGGACTGACATGAATGATGAGTTATAATGACACTTGCACTCATCCCTTTCTTATCACGAATGCACACACACTAAGCATTCGCCATGTGCCACACTCTTGTACATTTCTTCGGTTAAATGAACCGATCGCAATAAAAACTAAGGATGTGACGAGATCGACAAAGTCTCTGTTTGAGCCCAATGTTTATTACACTTATCCCAAACCATGTGGGATCAAATCTAAACTCAACCCGGACACTTGTGTGTAGCATCTTTTTTTATCACTTGTGTGTACCATCATGTTCTTTTAAAGCCGGCAGCGATAACCTGTCAACGTGCATGCATCAGCTCATAAATACGATTTGGCTAAAGGAATGCATGACCGATAATAAGAATCTGAATCGCATACAAGATTCTGTCTAGTGTGTCAAGTGAAAGACTAAAACCTATCGTAGCGAACCTGATTGGTCCTGATCAGTGTGGCTTTAGACCTGGAAAATTCAGGACCGACCAGGTATTCACACTACCACAAATCCTGGAGAAGACACAAGAAAAGCAGATCGACACCTACATTCTGTTTATCTATTATTAAGCTGCTTTCGACAACACTATACGACAGAAACTATTAGATGCTATGGTCGAGTTTGGTGTCTCCGCGAAGCTGATACTTCTTCTCGGGAATACGGTGACCGACACGAAGTTTACAGTGAAAATAGACAAAAAAATCTGACAGACCAATACGAAATTCTGCCATGCGATCTCTTTAACATCGAAATGAAGACGATCATGCGGAAGGCTGCAAAAAGTTTTTTTTTTTTGAAATTTAAAGTTGTCAGTCTCTGCTTGAGTGTAACCCAGCGACGAAATAAGAAAGGCCTCTGCAGGCAGGCATGTATAAGGCCTTCAGAGACATTCAAATGTCATGTCTTTGAGGCCTTGTTTTCACATGCCAGAAACCAGACCTTCTCTTTCCTTCCTGAAATTGAATACAACGCCTTTAAAAATATTCAAATGTAATGTCTTTAAGGGCTTGTTTTCACATGCCTGAAAAGAGACGTTCTCCTTCCTTTCTGAAATAACCCGGGAACATGTTCGCTCCATTCTTTCAAGACCACTGCTGCAGGCCTTCTTTGAGATGGGAGAATCAACGTTTTCCATGATTTGTTATTACACCATTTCTAGTGTATATACATTCCGTCTCCCTTTTCATAAAAAGTATGAGAAAAGGCATGAAAAGAAAAGGCAACGAGGAAGGAGTTTGTGTGTAACACAGTATATGATTAGTTTCAGTCAAAAAAGCCGAGTTCATCTACATAGGGTAGATGGTAACATGGCGGACATTAGAAAATTATATAGAAGTGAGAAATATCTAAAAATAAACTAAATAAGTTGAGGGTGACCAACTGGCCTTCTTATAGGATGGAAGGCCTTGCCTAGCAATGACACCCTATTTTTTTTTAAAGGAAGAGAGAATGCAGATCGCAGACCTACTGACTGCTTTTGAAGGCTTTCCATTAAGCCTTTTAGGTCCTTTCTTTCGCCGCTGGAAATGAAAGAAAAACCACTTACTCTATTTTCGTATTCAATACAAAAACAGACAAAAGTATATACGAGGAAACAATGTATAACAATTGATGTGAAGGCACAACTTTTTCACCGTCCCAGCGGCGGAAATCATGAGAAGGAAGGCCTTCGTTCATGAGTTTGAAGGGCTTCTTTTGGATTCGGTATGCCTTCCTTGACCTTCTTTCTTCCTTTCCTTTTTTACATTGCGTGACATTGGGAAAGAAGGCCTTCCGTCGCCAGTTTCTATAAGAAGGCCTCATGGAAACTTTCTATAAAAGGGAAGCTTTCTATTAGAAGGCATTATGGAAGGCCTGCATAGACATGAATAAATAACGACTTGCAAATAAAACAAAAACTATGCAGTGCACCCTCATATTATTTAGTTTTTTTGAGAGCGCACCGGTTTCTTTATATTTTTCTCTATACTTAATTTTTTTTCCAACGACAGTAAACATTGCTGGAGTTTGAACATACTACCTCGTGATTATTAGTCAGCCATGATACTGTCTAGCCTATGAAGATGCATTCGAATTGTGTGGTTGAAACTAATGATGCACTGTTTTAAGAAAAACACATAAACACCTTTCAAGGATATTAACAATTTTTATATTTGGAAGCGAGAGGGTATGTGTATGAAATCCCTCTGCATTCTTTTCGAAGGCCTCTGGCAGGCCTTCATAAAAGTTGAAAGAAATCATATAAATAATTCTTTCCATTAAGAAGGCATGCAATACATCTATTATTTGGAAGCGAGAGGGGATGTGTATGAAATCCCTCTGAATTCTTTTTACATGCTTTTGGCAGGTCTGTCCATAAAATGCCTAAATCTGATAAAAATTATGCGTTCTGCATTCCTTATATGAAATGTTATTCCCAAATAAGGACTACTGCATGTATTATATGAGAAAGGCCTCTCAAATTCCGCCGCTGGGATACGATCGCACTTAAGCATATTGTTGTGTGTATGCGTTCGGTTTTGCCTGGGACTGCATTAAACTGAGAGATATAGCTTTTCTTTATGTTTAAGATAATTATTTTCAAATAAGCTATTCCAGAGTTCGTGTTTGAGTTAACAGATTTCAAAAAAAGGTTTTTAGACATTCATTTATACGATGAATTTTTTAGATACACCAGAACACAATTTCTGTAAACTATTGTAAGTGACACCAAAGGCTATTTCTGACATGAATTTTTTAGATACAGCAGAACACAATTTCTGTAAACTATTGTAAGTGACACCAAACGCTATTTCTGACAGCTTAAAGTTCAATCTTTGACTAACTGGACATTGGTCTATGATACACTTTTTTGTGCTATCCATCGTTCCATTTTCGTTTGCTGAAACTGATAAGAATTTTTGCCTTATGACAGTATAACTGCCCTATATCCTTCAAGCCAAACAACGCAATCAGTATGCATTTTGTTGTTGCTGTTGTAATTGTTACGCATTTCTGTCACCTTAACTGCAATATGTGGTTCGGGCAGGAAGATTACACCTTTTACCCTTTGCTGTGGTAAATTCCCATGGCAAACTGATGGTGAAAACTTACGAGAACTTGTAACAAGTTGTACGAATCGTTCAAATCTTTCATTTGCATTTCACATCAAGTTGGTTTTTGTTGTTTTTTCCATACGTTTGCATTTTACTGCAGCGCAATTTTGCTGTTGTTTTTCCTTGTCACAGGTTTCTTTCATTTTCTTTCTTTATTTACACCATTGTGCATTATGCATGAAGGCGGACAAAGTGTTACTTCTAAATTTATCATGTATGCATGTGTTTGCACTGGCACATGCAGACAACTACATATATGTGTGTAACTGTGTGTGCATAGGTGCACATATACATATTTCATGTGGGTGTTTGTATGTAAATTTTACTTTGTATTGTTTGCAACATTTTTCACTAAGTGTGACAGCCTGGTAATGCCATTCTTTGGGGCAGGAAGTAATTGTTGCAGTTGTTTCATATGTGCGTTTAGCCATGGGAAGTGTGAGAAAGTAACCGTATATACATATGTAGTATATGCGTAATGTAATACCTAAGGATATATATGAAATGAATGTTTACTTTGTAGCTGTTAAGTAAAGAAAGAAATATTTACTAGGTAGAGCGGTGAAGTCATTTCACAGAACACATACATATGAGAATGAAAAAAAAACACTTGAAAAAACGTTTTCAAGTAGTATGTAATGGGTTGGCGAAAAGGATTAGCTCATGCACATGGCTAAGTAGGAGATGAGACTGAAATGCATAGTAAATCAAAGGTCTGCAAAGCAACTCCGTCGAGATATATAAGTTTCGCTATAATAATTCTTCAATTTACAATAGAAAGTGATAATTTGGTGATTTTGTCAACATAAGTAATTGGTATATGCACATCATCATGAATTAATGCATCAACATTACTAAAAAAAACCTCAAAAGTACAGAAAATCTGACATCTATATATTTAGTTACCAATACAGCTGCTTATGACATTCTACACTATACAAGGCAAAGTATGGATATGGAATTGGTTGGCATACCATGAATTGGTGATGTCGTCTCTGCCTTAAGAATTTTTTCAGAAAATGATCTGGGAATCTTAGTATAGAATTTGTAGCACATTTTGTCACTATCTCAAATTGAGGTGAATCGAGCTACTTCCTTGCCATAATTAGGCAATGATAAAATCATAGGTAAAATCACCTAAGTCTGCGTACATCTTGATACGTAATTCTGTTTCTAAGTTGTAGTTTTGGGTAAACTCTTTTATTGGAAATACAAAAATTTAAGTACCTCCCTTACACAGCGACATGTATTCACATCTTTCAAAGATAATACTTTGTTACATTTTCCTTGTTTTACGCTTTAACTGCATTCTGCCCCTACGTTACTTTAGTTGTTTTCAATTTTTTTTACATGAAAAAACAGAATTTCCTACTACTACGGCAAATCCCATTTAAAGTTGATTGGAAATTTGCGAATCCTTTATAAGGCACTATGACACAGATTACATACTCACACACACACATACACAAGTAATAGAGTATCCATAAAAAGTATTTAAATATTTGAGTATTATCAAATCACTCTTTTCAACTAGTATAACTTGTTGTACATTATTAAAAGTGTGTCATACAATGACATAACAGCAGCAATAACACAAACTAAGCTACAAGTTTTTGTATAACCTTCTTACATCTTTCATCATCATCATCATATACTCGAAACATATAAGCCTTGTTATGCATTTCATAATTAATATGGCACAAACTTTAATGAAACAGTTAACCTTGATTTACCTTGCTTGCTTGATGCATGTCTTACTTAAGCACAAGTTGTTGCATAGACTGAAGCAACATATTGTTCTACATATGACAGAGAAAGAGAGAGAGTGAAACGGAAAGTAATGATGGGGACACATTTATGCTTATCCAATGTCATGCTACAGGTACCATGGGGACACTTAAGCCGGCAATTGCAGACAAACTTTACAGCATGATGAGCTGACACAGAGTGTGATGCCCCAGCAAAACTAAGTTGCTGCATTTAAAATACTTTGATAATGCATTTTTCAGCAATACTTGCATCATGAAGCTCTCATGCTCAAGTTTACATATTAAATATTCTACTAGTTATCAAACTTGGCATCAGTAAAAACTTTGCCGTGTATCGGCTTAATTTTCTATAGTAATAAGCGTGTATCTCATTTCGGGCATGCTCTTACGAAAATTGATAAAGTGGATACTAAAATGATTTAAAATAATTAATTTAATACAAAGATTGGCATATCTATATCATTACGTTTTAATGTGGGACAAGATAATATAAATAATAAAAGAATTGCAAACACCAATTTCCCTATGATTTCCGTATTCTATGGGTTATTCCATGAAAATTTGCCCAAGGAACCATACCTCTATCGTTAAAATCGAGTCCCCTACTTTTTGTTGGTAGATTTTGACGTTCGTATGAAATATTACCTACACGTTCACATCCATAACTCAAAAACTATCGGAAAGGTGAGCTCATTTTGATCAATTTACAAAAAAAAAATCTCCAACATTGGTCCAACGGTTCAAAAATTACGGTCATTTTTGTCCAAATTTTGGACCATTTTTCCATTCTTGGACAAAATCACGATTAAATCCGATCGATAGTTTTTGAGTTATGGATGTGAACGTGTAGGTTATATTTCATACGAACGTCAAAATCTACCAACAAAAAGTAGGGGACTCGATTTTAACGATAGAGGTATGGTTCCTTGGGCAAATTTTCATGGAATAACCCATAGAATACGGAAATCATAGGGAAATTGTCGAAAAATAAATCGACCCGCCCTATTGGATATCCTTCAGTCCTTCCTAATGTTAACATCTCATACAGCTCATTACACTATGACACAAAATCTAACTTTTTGAAAAACACCCGAAAGTGACTATATAGGTTCGATAGCACAACCGAAGCTGAGTAAAACCCTAGCTCAGTTTGCCTAGATTGGCTACCAAAATTTTTTTTTGGCCCTCTAAACTTTTTTAAATCCCTTGGCTCCCTTGAAAAAATGTGATATTAGTTTTTCGCCAACAGTTTGTACAGTTTTCAATCTATCGCTTTCTTTTCTTAAGCAAAGTTGTAGCTAATAGTCCGCTTAAGAAACTGATGCAATAAAATTTCCCAAAAAATTTAGGCTTCCCTCGTTTATTTTCAAAAAACTTCGGTAAAAATTCTAATTTTTTCACTATTTTTAATATAAGTCATAGGGAATCCAGATTTTTTGCATTCTCTATTCAGAGAAATTGTAGTTTAGGTAACACCGAATAACTTCTCCGAACAAACACATGCAATATGAACAAGTCTAGGGATATTAAATAGCTCTCAAAACATACAATCTACTTGAAACAAATCAGTTTTTTCGGAGTTTTGGGTCATTGTGCAATGTTGTTACTTGCTATCTTTACCAAAAACGTAGTTATTGAATAACTGAACAACTTCTGTAAACAACTAATATGATCTGAATACTCCACCCCTTTAATTGTTCACAAAGAGCATTAGGGTGTTCCTTATATGACATTTTTTAAAATTTCGTTAAAAATGTGTATTAATCGCGATGTTGATCATCTAGCTTCCCCTTACATTTGTTTTTTGTCAAAATTACGAATGTATTGTTAAAAATTTCGTATCGATAATTAGGCATTAGGGTGTGCCGCAAAGAGGTTAAAGTTCGAATTTGTTCTCAACTCAGTTTATTGCTGCTGAGTATTTTTCTTTTGCATACAGACTAAGTAGTAATAAGCCGTTCAATAGCTGAAGTGAAGACCTACAATAGTATCTGTTTGCTTTTACTATATCTCTTATAGACGTCGAGATATTTGATGTAGAAGTTGGGGTATTTTTGAAAAAATTATTTAGAACTTTGAAATTGGATTTCGAAGTAGCTTTTTATGGGCAATTATATATTTTAACTTTTTAGGTTTATCAAGTATTACGATCGACGTACTCAGCACTTAGTTTGAGCACTTAGAAATAAATATTTTAGGTGTGAAGTGATGGCATAATTCGTGTCAAATTCAATATTTTTACAACTATCTCTAATCCTCATAAATGTTATGCATATAAACAAACGCTTATAGACTGTTATTGTGATTTCTTTACATATTACTCTTTGATTCATATGACAAAGGCTTTTTTCTTTAAAATTTAACACTGGCATACAAATTGAAAAAAATAAATTGACTACAGAAATGAAGCATGGTTTCTAATTAATCTGGCTGCGCTGAATTAAAATTTTCCATACATACAAATTCTGCTAATACGTCTTGTTCATTTTTTTTTCGCATGATCGCAATACTGTGTGATATTTGTTGGCCCTAAGATCAGGAAGGTACTGAATGATGACAATGAGTGAAATCCTTCAAGAACAACATGGACAGCTTTCTTGGAAAGAATTAGAGAAAAGACTACAGACAAATTGTTGCTGCATTATTGAACAATTATCGCGTACACGATTGTCACTCAAAATGCATTATCTACATTCGCATTTATATTTTTTCCACAAAACCTAGGTGCAGTGAGCGACGAACAAGGAGAGCGTGCTCACCAAAATTTAATGAAAATTAGAAAAAAAAAATACAATTTCTTTAACCTGTTTATACAGCGTTACCCTACGTAACCAACAGTTTCACTTTTCCATTCATCAAATGATTTTGAACTGGGTTTATTTTGTAGCAGTTACAGTAAAACTGTAGTACTCCGTGGTGAATGATTTACGTGGGATATTACTTATGATAATCATACGCCACCATATAACAATATAACAAACTTGATGTAACTTGACAAAACGAATGATGCAGAACTTTTCTTTGGGACTACTTTCACGTGCAGTTTTCAGAATTGAGTCCCAAAATCATATGTTGTACTGTGTAATTTATCAACGATGTTGATTTGGCCAGTGCCCCGGGCTGGAATCGAACCCTGCACCTTTGGATTGCTAATCTAAGTCGCTTCAACAGAGCTATCGAAGGCAACAACTCTGTTTCGTGATATTTGTTCACGAGTAGCAGCAGATAGGGATGAGGGTTGGACCAGTCAACATATTAAAACTAACGAACTAAATCCCAAAAATGTTGGCGATTGTCGAAATCTACTTAGTAGGGATATAAATATCGTTACAACTTTGAACACACCCATTTCAATAGTATAATTAAATATTCCCCTTGATCACCACATGGTTTATGAAAGCCAACCAGTATATCGTTGGACTGTAAAGGGAATTTAAAATTGCTTTAGGTTTCACCATGGAGTTGTCAGATAAAAGTAAACTATATCGGTGTTATAGGGCTTTTGAAGTGCGAAATCAAAAAATGTGATACTTTCAACACGACCCGACCGTATGGGATGAGTCGCATGTTTGCATTCCGGCACATACAACTATTTTGGGATACTGAAGATATCAAAGACCTCCACCGATCTGACCGTTAACTCACAGTTAGAATGGCGCAAGTCATTAAAGCCATTAGTTGAAATATTCAGCAAAACCCCCCCCGAAACCAAAAAATCATGCCCCGTGGAATGAATAATCAATGAGTAAAATTTTTAAAAAAGACTTGGTACTTGGTGCTCTCGAATGACGTACAGCTCATTTATTGACTGCACCTTAAAAAAATAGAAAAGGAAAATGCAAACGTCTTTCGGTGAAGCACACTGATAACTTTCACGGTAAAACAGATGACAAAATTCTTACAGTGCAGAACAAATATAACAAGGAAAATGATAGGGTGTATGTGGGTTCATCTAAAGAAGCATCTGAATATATCCCACGGATTGGAAAAGGTAATCATCCAGCTTCAGTTATGGTATGGTGGGGGACACCGATGATGGTGCATTTTTTTGAACATGGGGCAAAATGTCGGGCAAAGTTTGCAAAGACACAATTTTGGAACTTGTTCTAAAGCCATTAAACCATTTCCTACTTCAAAACCAGCTGTGCAAAGTTTCTGCGTCGGTTCATAAGGCTAAAATGACACAGACCCGTCTTCAAAACTATTATTCAGTTTACATTTTCTCTGAAGAATGTATTTCCACAAGCCCGCTTAAAACACGATGGATTACAAATGATGAGCAGTTTGGAAAAATGATACCACAATATGGATTTGCTTAAGGCTGCTTTAAAGCGAGCTGTAGCCAATTTTTTCGATGGACGCAGTGCGTGCTGCTATTGATGATTGGCCAGTGGGTCTTAAGGCGTGCGTGAACGACAGAGGCAAACATTTTGACTGAATAGTAGCGTTTTATATACCATATATAGCAATAAATAAATATAAAAAGTTTAGTCCAAAAACAGTCATTGCTTAAAATTTTATAGCTAAAAATGATATAAACCATGATATAAAGATATGCACCTGGAATGTCTGGATTCTCTATAGATAAGGTTCCAATATCCGACTAGTGGATATCCTCGATAAATATAAAGCTGACATTAATGCCATCCATAAGATGTGATGGAAAGGACAGTGTTGCGCGCGACATACATAACAGTTCATTATTAGATCACTTGGTAATCATTGGAAGGCATGTCTCTAGCATTATAAACATGTGTGTAATTTGTGGTCAAAATATATACTTAGGTCACCACCTGGTTGCTGCCCAGACTCGCATGGCATGAAGCAATGCCTAAAACGCTTGTAACCAAACGCAAAAGACGCGTGTCGTTGCTAGGATGCATACGCCCGACGTGACCGATGCCTATTCCAACTATTTTTTTATTCCGATGTATCTGACACATACTGACAGCATATTTTTCAATGCGCATTCTATGACCACAACCGCAACGACCACCCTCAGGCAAGTCCTTGTATGACAAAGAAAGTCGCGCAGAGTCTGAGGAACGTAGCAACACTGTAGAAGTGAGGAAAGATCCGATAAACTGGTTTTTGAATCGTAAGTCAAGATTTTGTGGGTGTTAGGAAACTTTGGAAAACAGGGCCATGTTGTACTTGACCAGATCTACAATGAGAACTAGATATTTACCCTATAATGCACTAGTAGCTTCATTATTATATAATATATTGATGCCGGAGTCGAGGTGAAAACACAACCATAAACTTACCTAGATGAAACGTTCTCCAGTTTAATTAACATAACACTGAATTGTATAACGTTTTCCGTTTTCTGTTGCGTATACTTTATACTTGAAAGCTCATTTGTTACTCATACGTTACTCACTCTTTGTATATGTGCTAAGTCTATTTTGTGATAATATAGAATATCATGTTACAAAGTATAACGTTGTCCGGTGCCAAATACTTTACTAAGCTTTTATTTCTATATTCACATAATGGGACGTACCGTTTAACGACGAACAGCAATGTAACAATGGGTCCATATGGACCTAAGTGATCTCCTCTATTGAGGAGATGCTTGCATACCAAACAACCTACGACGAATCCGAATGTCAGCTGTTTGAGATGCTTATAGTAGACTAGCTTTCCTGGCTCGCTTTGCTTCACCCATACTTACAATAAATCTTCTTTTGAATTAAAGCAATACAGGTCAAATGCTAATGCTTCGTAAGACGAATGAACACCCCATTTATGTGATTGTAGTTTTATCCCATTGGTCTAAGTGATGACCATATACGATTATAGCTTTTGACGTTTGGTCTGGGCGATGGTACCAGTTTTATCTCTTTTCGGCCTTTTTACCCCTAAATGTTCGAATTTCAAAAAACCCCATTTGGCGGCTCTCTAATTCGATAGGCAGCAATTCTATATACATTTTCGTAACACAACTTTTAGACATTACGTCTGGACGATAATATTAGTTTCATCCCTTTTTCGGTATTTTGACAGCTGAAGAACGAATTTCAAAAATTACTTCACATCGCACAACTAAAATATTCACTTAAATTTTTGCGACTATACCTTTAGCCGTTTAGTACCAGTTTTATCTCTTTTCAGCATTTTTTACCCCTAAAAGGTAAGAATTTCGAAAACCGCCCTTGCTTCGTTCTATTTCTAGGCTATAAATTATAATGCTTTTTTCTTTAGCCGTTTGGTCTGGGCGGTAGAAACTTTTTTTTTATCTCCTTTTCGAGTGTTTAACCCAGAAATGTGGATTTAAAAAAAAAACCTTCAATCCAATTTGATATTGAGCATGCTAATATCAATTTCTTCGATTATAGCATTAGCCGATTTTACCCCCCAAAAAGTACGAATATCCAAAAATCCATTCTTAACTGACGTTTATTCGAAAAGGGGAACAACCATCAGAAATATCATCATCAACCAGTAAGCAATTTTAAATATTCAAATTATGGAAATGTTATAACAATCGTTCTATTAATATGACCGACATAACAATTTTTCCAAAAGGGGCGTGGCACCGCCTATTTTCCAGCGAGGCGTAATCCCCCATGTACCATATACATGTGTAGCACATCTCATCATCTTACCTTTAATGGCTCTTACCTTTAATTGCTCTTTAGATATGACCGATTGAAATTTCGGTTTATGTGGGCGGAGGCACGCCCCTTTGTCTAATTATTTTTTCATATAGTCTATGATAGAGACCATATGGATAGTGCTACAAAGTAAAAATTTCATTGCAATCGGTCCATTTATTTCGCCCAGATAACGTATTTTTCAAAAGGGGCGTGGCACCACCTATTTTCCAGCGAGACGTAATCCTCTTGGTATCAGTAACATATGAAGCAAATCTCATCTTCATACCTCCAACGGCTCCTAAGATATGACCGATTGAAATTTTGGTTTGTGGGGGGCGGTGCCACGCCCCTTTGTCTAATAATGTTTTCATGTAGCCTATGATAGATACCTTATGGACAGTATTATACAAAGAAAATATAATTGGAATCGGTCCATTTATTTGGTCAATATAGCTGTTTTTTCGAAAGGGGTGTGGCGCCGCCCTCTGTCCGCAGACAAAGTATTTTCTCGTATACGTCCGATATGCGTACCAAATCTCTACTTTGTACATATAATGGTTTAAAAAAATACAACCGTTTCAGATTTCTAGTTGTATGGGGCGGTGCCATGCCCATTTTACCCCCTTTCAGCCCGAATTTCCAAAAATCCCTTCATAGTGCGTGCCTACGTCATAAAAGAAACCTACATTCTAAATTTCAGGGTTCTAGCTTTAGCCGTTTGGGCTGGGGAGTGATCAGTCAGTCACCCAAGCCTTTTATACATATATATATAGATGTACTGATTGACTTGACTTTTCAGAAGTTGTTGTTGACAATATCGGGAGGTCGTCGGTAAAAGAAATTTATATGGCTATGACAGGGCTCGAACTCGGTCTACCAGCATAACAATCGTGTCTTCTAACCATAATGCCACGGTTCGTCCCTCCTAAATACTTACGGTCTTTTGTTCAACTATACCACTTATTTTTTTATGTAACTTAACAACTAAAATCAGACATTTCAACGTCTAACGTACTGCAGCCCATCTCATAAGCAATTTCTTATACCACTCATCTCTTTGCAATAGTGTGAATTTAACTTTGTCAACACTAGCCTTTGGGCCATCACCAATTGCCAAAGGCACTCGCAGTTGCTGGCTGTGACATCGGCTTTTTCTGAATTATGACCATTAAATCGCCAACTGTGTCACCAGGCTGGATCCATGCAAGATTTATGTGCCCTCAAGCATTGCAAACGTCTAAGGGGGATGGTGGTGTGTAAACAATATTTATTGTTTGTTGTACATGACCACAACACAACACAACACAACATCGGCAGCAGAAGCAACAGCTATAGCTATAGGAGTAGCGATGACAAAAGGACACTGAGTTCTTGTGACATTAACATTGATAATCACACTAGGGAGTCAGTACACACGCACACCTTCAAGGTGCATATGAGTGCTTTTGAGTGGTGGCCAGAGTTACTGGATGGCTAAGCCTGCAGAAGGAGAATACAAATATAGGACATGTGCAGCTTGAATTATAAACAACAAGTGCGAAGACAAAACGCTGAGAACAATAATGTCGAGAAGTGAAAAATGTCAGTGTCAGTAGAGCATTTCAGAATGCACCACACGCATACATTCAGGGATATGACTATTAAATGTATTTAGTGTACATTAGGTTGACCCCGAAAATCAATGTTCGATTTTTGTCAGATGGTGGGTCAGACCGAAAAATTATGTCTTTGCAGATTTTGGAATAGCCAAAGTTTGATCTCGGTTGGAATAAGTTAACCCACTTTCGGCTTAAAGTTTTAAAGCTCCTATATCTAGGTTTGGGAAGCATAAACCGAGAACGACATGTCAAATTCTTTTAATCAGTACATGTATCATTTCTCTGCATAATCAAATTTATGAGAAAAAAAAATAATAAATTTAAAATTTAAAAAATTTAATTTAAGTTGAAAATTTCAAAAATTGAATTTGAATTTTTTAGGCAAATATTTTACTTCTTTTTCATAACTTAATTATAACTGATATATGATATATGATTTTAATTCTTAAATTTCGGATTTTTATTTCAACAAAATTGGACTTGTCGTTCTTGAGATATGCCTCAACAACTTGGCTACAGGAGCTTAAAAGATGTTAAGCCCAAAGCGGCACGGGTTAACGAACTCCAATCGTGCTCAAAAATCAGTAATAACTTGGGAGGACAGACCGACAAAATTCTGAAATTTTTTTTTTCATATAACTTGCGACCCTAAGGCGAATTGGAAATGTAATTGAATCTCTTATAACACCTTTCGACAATGTTTAAAGACTGAAAATGGTCTTCAACATTAAAACTGACAATCAATCCAAACTGTTATGTAAACAGCAATTTAAAAATTTTTTGTGCAAACTACTTTCAGTTATTACACTTATTATTTTCTTGTTTAGTACTCTTCTATCATCTCTGTTCCATTAAACCAAAGGCTAGAGTTTGAGTACACACACATACCAACACGTCGTTTATCCATATACCGCTCCTGTGGGGAATTCGTAAATGTGCATATTTGTGTGTACACATGTGTGTGTGTGCGATTGTATACAAACCACTGGTACAAAACATATTTGCTGATGCTGCATTTGTATTGTACTCCTATTGTTGCTGTTGTTGTCGGTCATCGAACGGTGCCACTGGCACTGACTAGTGGTGACTAACCCAGCAGCAAAAAATGGGGCTTTGCATGCCTTCGTACAGGCCTGCAATGGCAGTCAGAAGCCCTACCCTTCAAATGCAGTCTTCATTTCAAATTAACATAGGGTGTCATAGGCAGGCAAGGCCTGCACATTCCCTTTCTCATTGAAGGCGTTTCAGTAGGCATGCCTAGTATGTCCTGCTTGGAGTCCTAATAACAAGGGCCTTCTATGAGGCATTGCTACTGCAGACCAGCTTGCAGGCCTGCAAAAGAGCATTTATAGAAGGACAAATAAAAAAAAACATATGCGAATTATTTCCATATTAAATGATTTCCTACTTTTTATAAATTTTTAATACAATATTTATTACAATTTGTAATAACTAGTTTTTTTAAACTCCAGCAGCGGGAATCGAACTCGCGACCTCAGTACTCATAGTTGGGCATGCTACCTACTCGGCTATCACGTGATATAGTTGTTGTACGATAAATAACATACATGTGGTTTTCATAAACAACAGCATCTGTCTTACCTTCCCTTAAGAGGCCTGCCAACAGGCCTAATCGGAGAAGTGACAAGTGCATGGCTATGAACGTCAATTCTGCCTTCTACTAATAGGACTGTCAACAGGCCTGTTTAAGGCAAGAAAGTTTGCATGCCCTTTGAGAACATCTATGGTATTTTTGTGGGCTACACAGTAGGGCTGCTCACAGGCCAGTTTTAAGGAGGGAAAGAGGCATGTCTGCGGGATCTATTCTCATCCTAGTAGGAGGCCTCATTGCAGGTCTCATTTGAGAAGCGAAATGTGCATGGGTATGAAATTTTTTATAAGGCATAGTGAAGGACTTATAATAGCCTGTATACATGCCTGAAAAAGGAAGGCGTATTTGAATGTCAACAAAATACCTTTGAAGGCATGTTTGCAGGCATATTTTTACAATGCCTCGTATTTTCCGCTGTTGGGAAGTGGCGATAGTGATGTGGTAGTGGTGGCAATGATTGTTGTTGTCATTGCTGCCATTATGTTTTAGTGTGTGTTGGTAATGATTTTGCAACAGGAAGCATAACTTATGCTCCTATTCTACTACTCCTTCTAATGCTGCCTCTACCAGGCCCCAAACTTCATTTCGCTCTGTGTCAACTGGTTCGTAATAAGAGAAATTTTACATTTTTGTATGTATTTGAGAGAAATCAAAATTTTCTCTATCTCTGAGTACTGGCGACAGCATTGCCATAATACAATTTTTGCAAATTATGAGACATGCTAAGATTTTAGTGCGAAAGACGAAAATAAGGTGTTAATATACTTGAAAATAAAAACAATACCTAAATTATTAATAGTGTTCTTACATACATTTTTGTGGTTTTAATAAGAATTTTCCTATTTAGCAAACATAATTGTTTGTTTTTCGAGAGAATTGCTTTTGAATAATGAATAAAGAACATGGTAAAGAAAAATATATGATGTACATATTTTAAAATTTCTTTGAAGAAGTTGTGCATATTGTTATCGAATCGAATCCTAATCTCCCACAAGATAGTTGCAAGCTTTAACCTTCATGTGCTCGGGATTGTAAACTTACGTGGACGGTCGGATGACTACAAATGTAGCAAACATGAATTTTTAAGTAAAAAAACATATTTGCTTCAAAGTTAGTGGTTAATTTATTTTGTTTTAAGACAAAATAATATATCTTACTATAAAACTAAATAGTTCTGGAAAACTAACATCTTTTGCCATGTTTGTATGTAGAAAAATGGATAACGCACACCAGGATTGGACTAGGTGAATTGGATTTATGTATGTCATTAGTAACATCAGAAAAGCTTCCACAGTGTACATTCAGGACAGTAATCATATTTCAGATGTATATCCCAAAATTTTTGGAATGTAAATGCGTTGTTCCATTATGGACATGAAAAGCTATTATGCCCAGCTCCGCCGGAAGTTTCGGTTCATACTTTTGTCTTGAATGTGGTTATGATTTTCCAAATATATAATGACTAATACGTTTATATTAAGCATATTGTAGAACATTATTGTAAACAACGCCAAGTTTAACTTTTCTACGCATGCTTTTGTTTTTTTGCAATCTAATATGTATTTTGAATTGTTTTTTCGGAACTACTGACTTTTTTAGAGGGACACTTGAAAGAATTATAACTGACTTTCCATTTTCTATATCGCACTTTGCTGCTTTGGTGGTATGGTCTAAGTAAATATAGTTCGGCTTTATTGCTGTCTAGTCATACTGATCATGTATGGTAATTGTCAAACTAAGAGGCGTCCCGTCTCCATAATCTTCCCATTATATTGTTCCGCCACAGCACTAAATTCACTCACTTGTATGTTAGAAAGGGTGGGGCGTTCTGACGCTTTGTCTACTATTGTAAGATTAATATAGTGATCTCATTTATATGGAAGGTACCAGAAGGGGTGTGGCAAATGTTTCGGCATTCTAAGGATTTGTCTACTATTTCAAGATAATTGAACAGACTATATTAAAAAATAGGTAAAATTGTATGGGAGGTATCAGAAGGGATAGCTTCCATTGGACATTGTAGTAGAGATATAATATACATCGTTTAAACTGTTCAATGCATCTTATCCCCATCGATTGATTTATTGACGCCTGCTAGTAATATAAGTTCAACGAACGCTCTCAGTTCTATATAGGTTAGATACCTGATTTCATATCGTATCGTCGTATTTGCAGTATTGCAGTATATAGTTCTTTATTCGACATTTGGAATAATCTGATGATTTTCTATACTTTGCAACTATTGCACAATGACGCTGGCGTGTAATGGCATAATTCTCTGCAACGAAGTCATTCTGAAAATCTTATAATTTAGCTACGTCGTTCTCTTGCGGTCTTCTCCAAGATCGTACCCAGCAAGTATAATTTCGTATTTCGCGTTAATTCTTTAGAACTGATTGTGAAGAAACAAAATCAATACTAAAAGCACACGTTTCAACAAACGGTAACCAAAAAAAATTGATTTCAGTTGAAAATAAAGTGAATTTCCATACATTTTATATGGTGACTACATTTGTAGTCAGCCGGCCAGGAGATGATCATTTTAAAATTATGATGTGGAGGCAGCATAAGTATTTTTTATTATTGTTTTTATAAGTTAAATCTGGTAAAAACACTTTTTTAGGAAGCTACTGAAAATTTCGTACCATTCCCTTTTGTAACTAAAAAGTTACAAGAGTTTTATTTCAAAATTACTACAAATGTAGTCATCCGAGCACATAAAGGTTAACTATCATGGCACGATCGGCCCCGCATATTGAGTACGCATATATTTAATTACATAGTTATTAGTATTTATCATCCATAAAAAGTAATAAAACTTCCTGCATATAGAGTCAAATTTAAGATAATGATGGTATGTATCATTTGATACGAGAAAAAGTGTAATGCATTCAAAGGGACATGTTAGACCCCATTTAAGACGATTGAGCCATGTCCGTCTGGCTAGATAGCTGATGGCAAGATAACTCAAGTAAACAGTAAGTGATCTTTATGAAAATTCAAAAATATTATTAATTTCCAAAACGAAGTTATAAGTTTGTAAATGGCAGAATATCCCCACTCCTTATTGCCAAATGGGCAGCTTGAGGACATTTGAATTTAGTCAGTTCAATTACCTTGTAATAATAGACAAACACGAAACCAAAACCTTTGTCACATCCCTTTCTGCTAGCTGTCATACAAAAAACCCTCATAGTTTTACATGCACATCTTTTTGTAATTTAATTTAGTCGTATTCTGGAATGAATATGGACTATATTGGCCTACCAAGTTTGGTACCTCTTATGCAAATTGACCTATTTTTGTCAAATTATTATTTCTTCCACATCTTTCAAGTGGACAACTAGAGAAGGAATTTGAATTTGGTCCGTTTATTTATCTTCAAACAATAGACAAATACTGGAAAACCCGAAGCATTGACACACCCCTTCAGGTACCTCCTATACAAAATGACCTATTTTTCTAAAAATAATACTTCTGCAATAACTTCCAAATGGACAGCAACTTTGGCATTTAAATTAATGTAAAGTGATGTAAAGGGGATGTAAAGTAAATCTTGTATCTCAAGCCGACTCACAACTTCGTTAGTGGTGGCACTGGGTAACGTTGTTCGTGGTATTTTTTTTATCGTGAATAGCGGTAGATAGTGAGCGACGAACCCTGATGGTTGGGCTAGCCACCTGCCTTCCGGTTCTTTACTAGCTATGAAAACACGAAAAAGAAAAAGTAACAAACTGAGCCCCCCAAATGTTAACGACCACCGCAAACGTAAAAAGGCTGATGATTTAAGGATATGCACCTTCAACGTCCGGACTTTCTATAGAGAAAGTGCCACTATGGCGGATGTCCTCAAAAAACATAAGGCTGACATCACCGCCATCCAGAAGTTGAGATGGACAGGATAGGAATACTCGCGATATAAAAGTTCTGACATCTATAACAGCTTCCAGGACGTGACATAGTGGTTAGAACTAGAGGTGGGCGTGATTCACATATACAGTGTGTTCACGATGGAATCACGTGGAAACACATGTGAATGTGCAAAATTAAAAAATGTTCACACGTGAGTGTGAGTGAATGTGCAAAAGCCTCTGCGTGAGCGTGAGTGAGTGTGAAAATGTTGTTCGTGAACGTGTTCACAAGAATTCACGACAAATAAAATATTTTTTTTACTCTAATTCAGATTTTTTTGGCAACACTATTTTTATGATTAGTCTGGTAACCCTTACACAGCAGCCACACATGAGACGAAGTAAACTACTTGGAGAAAATGTAGATATGCTTTTATTTCTAAATAAAAATATATAATAATTTTATATATTAAAATACAAATCATAAAACTTTACATATGTATATGTATTACACTTTCTTGTATAATATACAAATAAATATGTTTTTTGTTCTAACAAATTGATTTTAAGTTATATGTGTTTTACCAATTTCTCTAAAATTTCTCTAAAATTGTTATAGGTAGTTACGTGGCCGTCGGTGGTGTAATGGGTAGCGTGCGCGCCTGTTATTCATTAGATCGTGGGTTCGAATCCCGGTCAGACCACTTTACATTTCTTTCGACGACGGTCACCTCGCTTAGTGCCGGCGACACTATCGAGTATAATTAGCCATGAAAAAGCTTCTCAATTCCGTTCGGAACCGGTGTAAAACTGTAGGTCCCAATCAGTGTGTCTAAAAAATAGAAAGCGCACAGCTCATTGATTGCGAGAAGCTCTCCCCTATCCCTCCATGGGATGTAATGGGAAAAAATTTGTATTTTATTTGTATTTGTAGTTACTTAAATAACAGACTTCCGATAATTTTGCCACGTTTTGCATTCAATAGCATTATTTGTCAGTTGGAATTTTATATTTTCTCTATTTTCTGTTTTTTTTCTCGCCGTGAACACGTGAATGTGAGTGAATGTGAAAAAATATCTTCGTGAGCTTTCGTGAATGTTCAAAAATGGTTCGTGATCACACGTGATTGTGAAAAATTAAAAAATTTTCACACGTGAGTGTGAGTGAATGTACAACAACATGTTCGTCCGTGTGCGTGAGTGTTCAAAAATGTATTCACGAATCCCACCTCTAGTTAGAACACGCGATTACCATGCGGGAGGTCCGTGATTCAATTTCCGACTCCAGTCATCTACATTTTTTTTCATTGCGGTCTCCTCGATGTTGTCGACAGCAAATTCGCAGTGTAGTGTTGACTCAATCGGCATGTAAATCTAGTAAAAACTTCGCAACCAGTGCTGTTCGCTTTCGTCGATAAAAAAGTAGGTGCCGTTTGATGTAAATCTAAAATAGAAAGCGTTTTAATTCACAACAACAACACCCCATTCATGGGGTGTAAAAGGAAATTCTTTTTTTTAGTACAGCTGTCATGTGGAAGAGCACGAATTTGGATGTGGATTTGTAGTTGGCAAAAGGCCACTGCCTACTCACAACGCCTCTACTTCTAACGTTCCCGATACACGCTTTCCAAGGCATCCGCGGCAAAAACCGTGCTATGATATAAAAAACTGCACTCAGACGAATCCTGGTGCTATTTAAGCGACAAAAAATGTCAGATGAAAGAACGGGAGAACGAGGACATATAGCGATACAGGGATAGAAGTGAGGCCCAATAATTTCACCAGAAAGTAAAAGCAAAAGGCTACGCTAATGGGATCCCCTCCTGTGGAGACAAGGATGGAAAGCTGATTACATGAACGTGGAGTGTGCTGCATATATGGAGAGACCACTTCCCACAACTGCTGATTCCAGAAGGCAGCGCACTTGGATCCGCAGGATCAGCCTTTTACTCATCGCTAATAAGGTCCTGTCGAGTGTGCTATGTGAAACACGAGCTGTACACTGACATTGACGTGGTCAGGTGCATTAAGATGCAGCGGATGCGTTGGCTAGGTCATGTTGTACGCATGGACGAAAATGTTCAAGCTCGGAAAGTTTGCGAAAATGAACATGATGGACGGCGCAAAAGAGGGTGACTACAACTCCGTTGGAAACTTGGTGTGACTAACTGAAAAAAAAGAAGCGCAGAAGATCGAAGCGTTTATAATATTTTTCTACGTGCGGTATATAATCCCATTAGATTGCATTATTTAGATTCCATCAACAGACAAACCTTTAGAAAACCAAAACCTTTGCCACACCCCTACTGGTAGCTCCCATATAAATGATCGATTTGACCGATTACATAAATTTTTTAGGCACACTGAATTTAGTCATGTATGGTACAAGATGTAAGCTTATTGAAATTTGACTCAGGAATGAATAATGACTATATATTAATCCCCTAATTATAACCGGACGGTAGCTTTTTGCCTTCCGTCAGTTTAATTACTTTGTAGTAGTAGACAAAACCGCGTTGAACCGAAACATTTGTCACACTTATTCTGGAACCTCTCATGCAAATGACCGAAGTCACGCCCTTAGTTATACATTCATATATTTAGTACACTTAAGTACACTTAAGCCACAAAAATTGTGCACAAGGTAATCGTATATTTTCTAAAAGAAACTCCTTGTTGAGAATATTTTAATTTTTATATTTTGTACTATCAGGTGTAATCTAAGAAACTGGGACGTTTACTCCACCTATTTGAAATTATGTTTTCTTTTGAGATTTTTGGGCCAGTTAGGACTTTATATTTGAGCATTTACCCAAAGATATTGAATTTAACATTTTATGTTTGTTGGATGTAAAATTTGCTACAGTGTTCCTATATGTTGCATCTGGCCATGTCACCGAAAATCATATGGTTAAGGGTATTTATCAGTTCATCTGACTGAAATTTCTGTACTTGTTTTATATATTAATACTAGTGGGCCCGGCAATGCTTCGCTATTGCATTTTAACTTGTAATATATTTCACATTTAGGTCTACAAAGTACTTTGAAAACGGTACTTAACCTCGATAACAAGCAACTCCTTAACATGAAAGTTAACTAATTAGGAGTTGTTGTTTTAAATTCTAAACATCATAGGCTCTATGACGATAGTAAAAAGTTCATCAGCAAAGTCATATCTTTTACAAATCGGAAACAGACATTCCGTTGAAGATCAAAATTCAATGTAGTAGCGGTAACCGTCTGTATACTAACTCTCTCTTTGGGCGTAAAAACACTTTTGACATGCCTTCTCCGCCTATTGACCGAAAATGAACATTTCGTTTGAATCTTTATGCCTTTAGCCATAAAAACCTCTTTTGCCATGTCTTCTTCTCACATCGATCAAGAATATTTTCGAATACTATCTTTGTATTGAACTCGTATTTCCATTCTATGAGATAATTCGGTCACCAACGTTTGGCTTTACAAAGTGATGATCTCACGCGCTGTATGGCATTTTACGCCGTCGTGTTGAAACCATTTCTCCTTCAAATAATGTGCAATGACATGATAAATAAAAAAAATCAATTGATCGTCCACTGGTTTTAGTTCTTCTACCAGTTGGATATATGAATATAGGCCAAGATCTTTCCTCAGCATTTGTAGAGACCGAGTTGCTGAGAACGGCGTCGGTTCGATAAATTCGAGTCCCCTGTCACACTTACGTCTACAGCGTCGATGGCTTCTATTAGCTGCTCAGAAGGATGAGTATATGCACCATAAACTTCACAAAGGGCAAACAGAACGCGCATTTGGAAAATAAATTTGCAAGATTTGTAAACGTTTTTCTTGTGTAGTCTTTACATGGTAATTTTTCAAAAAAAGTCTAAACGAAAGTCTATAACACTTCACATGCCTCGCCTGAAGGACGAATTGGTTGACCTAAAATGGCAACAAAAACGGTAAATGGGGTTTTGTTCGGGGTCAATTGTACATTAAAAATCCACATGAATCAAAATCCTAGCTGATACTTTTTTTAAGATAAAAGGATTTTTCGTTTATTTACTCCGTTTTGCGCTTCTTTTAGAAGTGACGTTCGTTGCCCCATGATTATTGAAAGCGTACAGACTTCAGCTTTAAGACACTTCTATCAAAATTTAAGTTTTCTGCACTAAATTAAGCTTTCCCAGCGCGAGCTAGGAATTGATATTACACACAAAGTTTATTGGTGACATTTTCTAACAATTCATCGTAGATTTGGTTACAATTTTAGCGAATAAAAAAACTGGTTTATTTTAAAAGGGGTGTGGTACAGCCCACTTCCACTCTTACTGTAATTTATACTGCAACAACAACATATATACCAAATCTCATCTTCATACCTCTGACAGTTCATGAGATATAGCCCTTTTGATTTTCAAGTTGTATCAGCGGTGCCACGCGCCTTTATCTAATCACAACCTATTATAGCCAGGGACTATCAACAGGTCAACAGTACCATTTGGTAAAATTTTCGTATCAATCGGTCTATTGGAAAAACCGTCAGAACGATTTTTGAAAAGGGGGCGTGGCACCCCCACTTCCGCCTTGGCTGTAATTAATACTGCTCCAACAACATATATACCAAATCTCATCTTCATACCTCTGATAGTTCGCGAGATACAGCCCTTTTGATTTTCAAGTTGTATGGGCGGTGCCACACCCCTTTATCCAATCACAACCTATTATAGCCAGGGACTATCAACTGCTCAACAGTACCACTTGGTAAAATTTTGGTATCAATCGGTCTATTAGAAAAGCCGTTAGAGCAATTTTTGAAAAGGGGGCGTGGCACCGCCCACTTCCACCTTGGCTGTTATTAATACTGCTCCCCAACATATATACCAAATCTCATCTTCATACCTCTGATAGTTCATGAGATACAGCCCTTTAGATTTTAAAGTTGTATGGGCGGTGCCACGCCCCTTTATCCAATCACAACCTATTATAACCAGGGACAATCAACAGATCAACAGTACCATTTGGTAAAATTTTCGTATCAATCGGTCTATTAGAAAAGCCGTTAGAGCGATTTTTGAAAAGGGGGCGTGGCACCACCCACTTCCACCTTGGCTGTAATTAATACTGCTCCAACAACATATATACCAAATCTCATCTTCATACCTCGGATAGTTCATGAGATACAGCCCTTTTGATTTTCAAGTTGTATGGGCGGTGCCACGCCCCTTTGTCCAATTGGATCGAATTGTAAATATAAACCAACAGGGCGCCACCCAAACGCATACAAAAAAATTTATGCAAATAGGTCCAGCCGTTCGTGAGTTATAAAGTCACAACACACTTGCAACAATTTTTTATATATATAGATTCCATATAAAATTATGCCTTTGATCGAAATTTGGTATAAAGGAAATCATATTACACTTTTCGAATTGCCTATTATTTCCCCCGCCCTACATATAAGCTAAAGGAACAGTCAATAGTACTCTCTTCAGTACATTCTAAAACACAAACCTTAAAATAATGGCAACGTATAGCATTTACCATCTCTGCTCTGCTTACCAAACAAACACTTGTTACTGAGCACAAGGAATTTCCCATACACCACTACCAGTTCGTTGGTGTGAATTTGATTTTGGCCCCAATTGCTTTACTCTTGCTTCATGCTATGCTCTCTCTAACTTTTAGTTTAATTCCCCCTCTCTCTCTCTCAGGCTCTCTTTCACAGTTTGCTGTGTATTTGCAAAGATTCTCTCGCAGTTTTTTTTCCTATGAGATTTTCGCGCACTCACTGTGTATACAGTATAAGTTCCTCAATGAACGTTTACTGGCACGGAGCGAAACATTCGAACCATCGCAGACCCATGAAAACATTCAGTTCATTTTGGGAATTCAAAGCGAACGAACGCTTCGAAACGGATATTAACGTTGACGTGAAACGTGGTCAAAACGTAACATAAGAGCAGTTGTAAAATAAATACATAAAGTTTCAAACATATACACACAGTTCCGCATAGAAATATATATATGTATATGCTTACACATAACTATATATGTATTTACGCTCATCTCTGTATACCTTATTGTATATGTGAAACAATAGTGGCAAAGAATTCTTTACTGAAAGCCTAAAAGTATACTGCATACGAGCAGTCTAAAAGTATACTAACATTTTTATGTGTTCCTAAAAAAAAGGAAGTAAAGTGTGTGCGTGTGTGTACATAAATTAGAAGAAAAAAAAAGACGGAAACGATAAAGTTTTCTTTTCATTTCTTGGTAAACGTAAAGAATTTTCAAGGAAATTTTGTGTGAACAACCGTCAGAGATAACAGATTCTAATCCTGCTGCTGCTGGTGTATCAAACTGTGTATCCCATAGAGGAAGAGAAGAAGTAACAAAAAATAAAACCGCAAAAGCAACCATATGTTTTGAGTGAAATGCGATAACGCGCTTCAAGTAAAACAACTTAAAGTTCAGCAAACAAAGTTTCGGCTCTAAATTTGGATTGTTGTTGACTTTGACTTTTCCTAAGAGTTTTTGTCAGTTGGACACGCGGCGGTAAACACGTGAGACTCATTAAATAGTGATAAGCAAACATTGAGTTTTCCTTACGGCCGCTTTTGTGACAGTTTGTTAAATACAAACATCTTAAATTCAACACCACTTTACCCGCACTCACAACTGCTAATACTCACGCACACGCTAACGCCAGGGAGGAAAATTGTGGCCCAAACACAGGATACGACTGGAGTGAAAATCGTCGTAATAATTGTTCCCACTACGTGTGTAAGCGCTGTGAATGTTCAGCTAGGCAAGAAATAGCCCAATAGAGTGTTGAAACAATTACCAGAGTAGTAATCTCGCCATCCTTTAAGTAAACTCATCCCCTTGGTCCTTAGTATTTGCCATAAGCCACAATCATCATCAACAACATGTCGGAGATAGTGGAGCTTAATGTTGGTGGCGTTCATTATACCACCACTATGGACTCGTTGCTGCAAGAGCAGGACTCTTTGCTGTTTACGTTATTCTCCACTAATCTGGAGGAACGCCTGAAGGATAGCAAAGGTCGCTATTTCCTCGATCGTGATGGCGTCCTATTCCGCTACATATTGGACTACTTGCGCGACAAGGCCCTACATCTGCCCGAGGGTTTCCGTGAGATTCAACGCCTGCAGAAAGAGGCCGAACACTTCCAGCTGAAGGGCATGTTGAAATGCCTGCGCAAAAATCGAGACTCAAGCTCGCCCGGCTGCATCACCATCGGATATCGTGGCAGTTTCCAGTTCGGCAAAGACGGTCTGGCCGATGTGAAATTCCGCAAACTGTCTCGTATTCTGGTGTGCGGCCGTGTTGCCCTGTGCCGTGAGGTGTTCGGTGATACGCTGAATGAATCTCGTGACCCCGATCACGGTGGTCCCGACCGCTACACATCGCGATTCTTCCTGAAGCATTGTTTCATCGAACAGGCCTTCGATATGTTGCACGATCAGGGTTTCCGCATGGCTGGCAGTTGTGGTTCAGGCACAGCAGGTTCGGCGGCTGAACCTAAACCCGGCGTAGACACTGAAGAGAATCGGTGGAATCATTATAATGAATTTGTGTTTGTAAGAGATTAAATGGCGCCTATGGCAGAAGTACCAGCATGGCTGCTATAAGGATCTCTAGAAGTGATTTGTTTTTTTTTTTCTAATTTAAATAGAAAAAAGTAGTTACAATTTGTTTGGTAAGTAAAGTTCAAAATATACTAACTAACTAGACTATAGAGAATTTTTATATATACAAATTTAAGAAGTTTTGTTGAAGTACAATTTATTAACTACTCTACCGTATTGGTTGTAGAGGCGATAAAGAGCGCACTATAGGACAATTTAGAGGATACAATTATTGCGCCAAAACCGAATTTAAAATTAAAAATAATCAAAAAATGCGGACAATGATTGAGAGTACTAAATATAATACAAAACTTTTAGTAGAAATCAGTTATTTAAAACATACAAAAAAATTGTCTAGTTTTGATGCTATTCTCTCATTGTTTTTTGCTATTCAACATTCCAGTTTCCACCGGTTGTTGGGAAATTGTTGTCTCTTGGCAATGCAAAAAGATATCACAGTGCAACACATGATTTGGGACTTAATTCTGAGAACTGCATGCGAAAGTAGCCCCAAAAAGAAAAAATTCTGCATTATTCGTTTTTTCAAGTTACACGAGTCAAAGGTTACAAAAAAAAAACAAAAAGAAATAAATTAGCAAAATTTTTTTTTTTCGAAATGAACTTAATGATGTGAAAGTAACCGAGAAGTTATAGTCAAAAATATTTTTAGACTATAAAAAAAATATTTTTTTCTTGTATTCGCTGTCTGCTAACTGTCCAAGTTCAAGATATTGTGAAATTATATCGCAAAGATATTTGCGATACAAATTTTTATATGAATCTGTTGTATCACACTGAGTCAAAGACCTTCGCTATATCCAAAAGTTTTAGAGACCGTTAGATATTCTATGCATTTGGTTGTGCATTAAATTAATATTACATGTATTGCATTTAATACAGCCTATGCACAATGGTCAGAAATCGGAATATTCTGGCCGATATTTAAAAAATAAAATTGTCCTATTTGTAATTCGTTTTTTGTTTATATGTAAAGTAAACACACCAAAAAAGAAGAAATTACAAAAATTTTGTCCTTATAAAATTTTACGGTCATGCTGTAGCCATTCAAAGTTGACTTATGTTCTGGGCATTCGTCATATAAAATAGTAAAGCAAAAGATGTTGAGTTTTAAGTAACGTTAGATTTTAGTTTAAACAATAAAATTATAATTTTTTTTCTGAATTGAAATGATCATATATTGTACTTTAATTGTGTATAGTTCAATAGAAAGCTTTTTGTTTTTGTTTCAATAAAATTGGGGGTTTTTTAAAAGGTTCAATAGTTCACATAATTTGAAAATTCTAATGTTTCTTGGATTAAAACTTATGTTAAATCACCTAACATCAGCAAATCCTAATCACTACGTTAAAATTTGATATGTCCTCAATGGAAACCCCTAGGATAAACTGCCTATTTTTGCCTTTTTCCGATAAAAATTTTGAAAAATTCAGTCCGAAAATTATGAAAACTTCTGATATGCATGAAACATATCACTTAAGGGTTTTTGGAGTCGCTGATTTCGAATGCGGAGTCAGACTTGAAATAAACAAAATGGCGGATGTTATTTTCAACAAATGCTGGAATTAACCTGAACAAATTTCCGCCAATTTGTATTCAACATTTAGTTTTTTCGAAATTTAACCTTGAATTCGAAATCGCACAACATTGAATAGGCACAACATCAGATAAATGCAAGATTTTTTTTATAGTGGCCTCTGTTTTTCATACGACTTTTTGTTTTATTCTCTTAAAATTTTAACTTCAGATTCGAAACCAGCGACCCCAAAACCACCACAGGTTAAATTCCATAATTTTTCGAAAAAAATGTCCGCCATTTTGTATCCCCCATTTTGTTTTTTTTTTTTTAATTTTACTCCAGATTCGATATCAGCGACCATAAAAACCCCCTCAGGCACAATATCAGTTAAATTTAAGCATTTAAAAAAAAATTCCGAAATTTTGAATACGCCTTTTTGTTTTTTTTTCAAAACTTGACTCCAGATTCGAAATTAGCGGTGCCAAATACTCTTATAGGTACAATACTGGTTAAATTCCAGCATTTTTTGAAAAAATGTCCGCCATTTGGTTTGAAATTTTTACTCCAGATTCGATCTCAGCGACACCAAATAAAAATGGCCGCGGTTCGTATCCGACTGTTTGTTTGAAAATAATGTCCGCCACATTGTATCCTCCATTTTGTTTTTCCAGATTCGATATCAGCGACCCCAAAAACCACTTGGGCAGAATATCAGTAAGATGCAAGCATTTTTAAAAAAAATATCCGCCATTTCGTTTATCCAAAAATTGTAAAAAGTCGAATCAACGAATTTGAATAATAATGTGTAAATATACATTTGGGACAGTTCATGTCTTCGGAGACATACATTAAAATTTTCCGGCGAATATTTCATCAGAACATTTGAACCCTCTAGCTCCCACCCGTATGGGACATCTTAGGATGAATTTTAAAAAACAGTTTAAAAGTCAAATTTCTTAAAATGTTCAGCATGGGTGGCAGATAGAGGGTTAAAATATTCTGAGGAAATATTCCCCGGAAACATAAACAAAAATTGTGACGTATTGGAGCAAAATGGAGTCTAGGGTTTTGTTACTGAGGCTAAATGCTATTGTTTGATATTGGTTTGGTTCACACCCGAAAAAGTGTGTTGCACTCTTTGCTTAACAAATATATATATATATGATTTTATTTTGGAACCTTTGACTCGTAGAGGCTATTTGTCTTCGGTAACTCTTAGTGAAATTTTCCGGAGAGTATTTCTATAGAAGATTCTAAGCCTTGACCTTCGTTGAAAGTTGACATATAAACAGTTTTTAAAAATTGGGCCAAAAATGTCCCACACGGGTGGCAGCTAGAGGGTTAAAATGTTCCGAGGAAATATTCCCCTGAATGTTTTAGTATAGGTCTCCGAAGACATGAAATACCCCAAATGTACTTTTATAGATGATTTTTCATATTATTTGAATCGACTTTTGACCAAAAAATTCAAACTTCAAACCACTGTAAAAAAAATTTGTGACGTAGTGGAGCAAAATGGAGTTTAGGGTTTTGTTACTGGGGTCAAATGCTATCGTTTGATATTGGCTTGGTTCACCCCCGAAAAAGTGTGTTGCACTGTGTAATTCATAGGAAATTCGACCATAATTCTAAACCAGATTCGTGAGGAGGAAAGTTTATTGTCGCACCACCTTGGGCAGTTCGCGATATACGTTTGACAACTTAGCGAACACCAAATATGTTGTCAATATAAAAATCAATTTTTTATACGTATTTTAAAGCTTTACCTACGAATCGCAAAAATCATATCGCAAATGTTCTTATAAGGCTAAAAAAAATACTTTCAGACTATCAGACAGAACTCGGCATTACTTCTTTATGCAGAGTGTGTTATAATTTTTAAATTTTAATCAGCTCTAAAAAAGTAATGAAAGTAAGGAAAGGTTAAATTTTGTCATTTTATAAC
Organism: Muscina levida; assembly: GCA_964034835.1. NCBI lineage: Eukaryota > Metazoa > Arthropoda > Insecta > Diptera > Muscidae > Muscina > Muscina levida. The sequence goes on from OZ035880.1 coordinate 157,169,750, forward strand.
ACAGTACAACACATGATTTTGGGACTCAATTCTGAGAACTGCATGTGAAAGTAGCCCGAAAAAGAAGGAGTTCTGCATCATTCGTTTTATCAAGTTACATGCTATAATAATTTAATATCGATTTGAAGTTAGTAAATATGGTATAAGGGAATTTGTCACGTTTTAGGCTCTTATGTTTGACATTATATTAATTAGGGATGTAACGAACGTTCGCTTTCGCATATGCGAATGCGAATTTTTCGCATCATTTTGTACATTCGCTTTCGCATTCGCATTCGTATAAATATATATTTCAATATTCGCTTTCGCATTCGCAAAAAAATTTCTTTAATACAAGTAATAATGAGACTGAGGCCGACATGCAAGTGGTTACGTTTTCAGTCTCTTATGAAAAAAAAAATTGTTAGCTGAAGACAATAAAGAAAAAAAATTCATATTTCAGAAGATCCTGTATTGTGGTGGAAACGAAACAGGTCGAAATACCAAAAGTTAGTACCTTTGGCACGCCAGTTCTTAGCTACGCCTCCGGGAAGTGTCCCCAGCGAACACTTGTTTAGTAGAGCCGGACTTATCTATGATCCACTAAGAACTAGATTGCATAGCGAAAAAGCAGCAAAGCTTCTTTTTGTTAAGTACAACTTGGCTCTACTAAACTTTGAATACTGAATACGTCAACGTTTTCGAAAGTAAATAAAATTATTGTTTAGTTACCTTTAACACTAAATTTCTAAGAATTATGTATATTTCTGTTTTTGTTTTACTTTGAAATAAATATTTTATGTTTAATTACTTAACTGGAAGACATATTTATATTTGAAAAGGCAGACAGTAGGAATGAAACTATATTATTCGTTTACGTAAACCATTTTTTGACATTCGCTTAACAATTTTGGAATATTCGCTTTCGCATTCGCATTCGCAAAAACCAAAAGTAAGTATTCGCATTCGCATTCGCTTTCGCAAAAAAAATATTCCAATGTTCGCTTTCGCATTCGCATTCGCTAAAACACATTCGTTACATCCCTAATATTAATACATATTAATACGTATGATTATCATAAGTAATTTTTCACGAAAATCATACGCCACAGTTTTATTGTAACTGCTACAAAATAAACTCAGTAAACTAGAGAAACGTTGTATGAACAGATTAAAGAAATTGTAATTCTTAATTTATTTTTTTATTTATTTTGTTTTAACTTAATTGGACTATGGTTCCCGAGTTATGTCAAACAAAATGGCCTAAAATGTGATAAATTCCCCTACACGATACTTACTAACTTCAAATCGATATCAAATTATTATGGCATGTAACTTGACAAAACGAATGATGCAGAACTCCTTCTTTTTGGGGCTACTTTCACGTGCAGTTTTCAGAATTGGGTCCCAAGCATGATGGTGTCAACACGAGACTTTTATGCGTGGGGCCTGGGTTTAAACTCTGTCACAGCCATAAGATGTATATTTTATTCGTGGCCCTCATGATGTTGTCGACAGCACACTTCTGAAGAGTCTCGTCAACTGGCCTGCCTAGTAAAAACTTCTCAAACAGCTGACGTTCGTCTTTACGATTATCAACGATTACCAAAAAAGTTTAGTTTATAGCAGAAAATAATCTTGGCGTTTACGAAAATCAGTATAGCTGACTTCGGCTGAACATTAGAGCGGCAGCGAAATACATACATATATGGACAATTTTTTTGAGGAAATTTTAAAATTTTCGATCGGAATATTGTGCCACTTGTTGTAAAGAATACATGACGGAAATTTGAGTAAGATCGGACAACTAATTCCCGAGCCCCAAAGAGATCAAAGGTTAGGTTTTTATTAAATCCCATGTTTTTTACTATAGGATAGAAAACATGAATAACTTAACCATTTGTTAACTGATTTTTACAAACAAGTATGCGTTTTACTCATGAAAGTGTGGCCTTATAAAGTAGTAGCTAAAAACTTCTTCAAACTTAAAACATAATAAACAGATATGACAAGTTATCAATATACACCGATACCTCGCTTTGCGTCGTTCACTGTGCGTCATTAGATTTTCGAAGTTGCGTTGTTTTGGGTTCGGACTGATTCATTTTTATTTAGTTTTTTTCATAAATTTATTCAATATTTAATTTTGTTTTAATTGAATTTGTTTTGTTTTTGTATGTATGTTGTTTTATAAATTAATTGCATTTTTTATTTTGTTTTAATTGATTTTTTTGTATGAATTTACTAAAATTTTATATTAATTTTTGTTTAAAATTTTTACTTTGTTAAATTTACTTATTAAAAAGAACGCTTTTTGTAACCCTGGAACCTTTCTTCAATCTTTACATGGTTTGCTATACAAAATCATAATTCACTTTGAGCCGTTTCAGTTTGCGTCGTGTATTTTTGGAACGTAACTACGACGCAAAGTGAGGTATTGGTGTAAGTATTTATATCGTTGGAAAAGCCGCAATGTCTTCTTTCCAATTCAGCTTACGAACTTAAAATTGGTTGATATTTAACCACGTTACTAGTTTATAAGTGCGTAAAGGTTTGAAAAACTCATTGTGGTCTTTATGATCCATTAAGGGTGCCTAGACACGTCCAGGTTGTATTGATATGTTTACAAAAGTTCTTCAACTTTACCCTGACTACAATTTTGGTGAACATTATTAGTGAACAGTTTTAACTCCCTCAAAGTAATGCTGAAAATAGTGGACAAATAATATTTTCTTCTTCATTTTTTGTTGGAAAAAGGGCAGGAATAAGTAAAATTTTTTGCTTAGATCGTTAATAAAATTGTTAAAGCTTCCAGCTGCATTATTGCCGAATATAGTTAAGCGCTGCACAGAGGGACAAAATCGCAAAAAATGGAGATTTATTGAAAAATTATAAATTGATTTTTTGGAAAATACTTAGTATCCGATTAAAGTATATAAAATTCTACATCACTACTGAAAATTTCAATGTCATATGTATTTTACTTGTCTAGATGCATTGTATTAAAGTTAAGTAATTTTGAGTTATTCACGCACAATAGTGTTAATTGAAATTCGGTATATATCGAGGCTTAATACATAGTTTTCCGTAAGCCAAAAGTAATACTTTTACAATAGAATCTTTAAATTCAGGTATTTTAGCGTTGTTCTAAAACTAATTGTATTAACAAAAGTTGTGTAGAAATATTTTTAAAATTTTTTTTAAAATATATCTAAATTTTGGCTATTTTCAAAATATTCGTGGATATTTAAATATGAATGGTGTCAGTTGGCGCTCAAATATTAATTTTTTAAGAAACTACAGTTCCTAGGCTTTCATATTCAGTAATAACATGTTGCGCGTTTTTGCGCGAAATTTTTTTATTAAATTAATTGTGAAAATAGTCACTCAAGCTAAGAACACCAGTTCTTGTCTTTGGTTTGCATTTTCTTCGTTTTCGTTGTTATAATTTGTGTTTTTGTATACTGTGGCAACTGTGTGTTACAATGACATAAATAAGTTTTTAATACATGGCCCATAAATCAATTCGCACGCGCTATTACAGATCAATGAACTGTCTGAGGAAGCCCGAAACAAAGATTTTAAAAACTATAGAAAACCTTTTTCTAGCAAAAGTAGCCGGGAGGATTGCAATCGGGACATATTAAATAGGTTCCTACTAAGTTCAGATCCAATCCTACCTTGTAAAACAAAATTGCCGAAAAAAGAAATCCAGCTACTTCCAAAATCAGTAGATCTACTAGTTTCGCCTTAAGTTTTGACGAACGCGGCACCAGAAGGCACAAATCATGATACATATGACGACAATGATTATATCGAGGGCGATGCTTTAGAGTATGATGACTATGGGCATATGACTTTGGACATATATATAAATACTTATGTATAATTTTTTTCTATTGTGTAGACTTGAAGGAACAAGCTATTAAAATTTTTGAACAAAACGCTCACCAGACACATCCGTGCACGATCGAACAATTTTAATATCTGCTTTGAGTCCCATATATTGCATATACGATACAATTATCCCCCTTTCGTCTACGTATATAATAAAAATAAATTGATTACTATGTAAAAATTGTATTACTCTTTTCAAAAAAAAAAAAAAAAATCAACTGCGCCAGAGCAATTTTTAAAAAGGGGGTGTGGCACCGCCCTATTCCACCTTGGATGTAATTCTTACTGTACGATCAACATATATACCAAATCTCATCTTGATACCTCTAATAGTTCATGAGATATACCCGTTTTAAGTTTCAGGTTATATGGGCGGTGCCACGCCCCTTTATCCAATCATAACCAAGTCTGGCCAAAGACTATAGCAGGTCAACAGTACAACATTTGGAAAGTTTCATGACAATCGGTCTATAATTATGGCCGCTAGAGCGATTTTTAATAAGGGGGGAGTGGCACCGCCCACTTTTCCAAAATATGTTTAGCATATGTAACTCAGTGCTAATGTAGCATTCTAATAGTGAAAGAATTTTTGAATTCGGATTAGTAGTTTAATTAATCTGCATTTTTTGTGATTTCGCCCCTCTGTGCGCTGTCACGAAGCGTTAGTTAGCTGTTTGACAATAACTGATGACATCTGTTTTCAAGGGTCTCACTGATTTTGAGAATCTTTTGGGGTCCATAAAAATAAATTGGTCACCAATCTCGCCAAACTGAGTATAGGGATTTATTACCCTTTGATAGTAGAATCTAACCTATACTGTCAATTATGGCTGTTATAACAGTTCCTTTTAAATGTGGCGTGGCACAACCACTTCCACCCTGGCTGTATTCCATACTATACCAACAACATATACCAAATATTATGTTTATACCTCTTATATTTGATGAGATACAGACATCTAAAGTTGCAAGGACTATAGTCTTCTGTCCATTTGTTTTTAAATTCTAAAAAAAAACCTGTAGAAACTCGTGTAGCTCAGTTTAATTTAGGACAATCTAATCGCTCAAATTTTCTTTATTTTCTGCAAGTCTGGAGATTATTAAATAAAACATCTAAGAATATGATACTCTCTACCTATCGATTACAACAAGAATAGCAAATCTTTTTTGCCTTCCAAAAAAGAGTTTAACAACTAATTTAACAAGATATTTGTATCACACACACATACACACATATACAAGCATAACATGCCAGTCACAGCTTTAAGCTAGCTTATTTAAATGAAATAAATAGCAAATATGTTGACGTGGTGACCACCAACAAGCAATCGTAATATAAATCTAGCTAACATCCTTGTGGCGAAAAGCCTCTTTGTCATTCGAATTCAATATGATTCATAAACAATAAGTACGTACGTATGTACGTACGTTTCCTATCCATTTGCTTTCAGGGATATTGTCTTTTGTTGAAGTGTCTTTGAATGTCATGAATAAACAGTACTATAGACTGTAATGGATGAATGAAACCTTAGGCAATCCAAGAAATAGATAGAACACATATATGTGTTTGTAATGTCTACCAAAATATATACTGTATTTGTTTTGGTTTAAATTACAAATCATTAACATTGTCTTACGTACACAAAAGTACTGGTTAGGCATTGTAATTAAGAGGTTTTGTAAGTAAAAGGGCTTACATAAGGATTTTCCTAGAAATTTGCAATTGAAAATTTCAATACTTTTAATACTAAGAAATGTGGCTTAGACACATATCAACTTTGAATAGTTGCCACAAAATACAAGCAAACAATTTCAATTGAAATTCACAACAATCAACAAGACAGGACATAAATTCAAGGAATAAAATAGAATAAAATTCGATGAATTAGTTTTCGTATACAATACCTAGAATTTTGTTTTGTTTACTAAGGCCTTTTGAGGAATTTTCAAGTAACTATTATATCCTTGGAAAAACATTAATTTATATGGAATGGTGAAAAAGTAACCATTTACCTCATTTCTGATGGAAGCGACTATAACCAGTAGACTTTATGTATGTCAAACTGAAAATGCGTCAACCTACACAATACATTTCTGTCCCACACCCTTTTCCACTGCTACTCATAGATATCATAAATTTTTGTGCAATTTTTATGAACTCTATTGTCTGTATATGCCATTATATTTAATAAATAATAGACTCGACTATATAGAGTGCAACTTTTTCACACACACATGCATATCGCAGATTCTGGCAATATTCACTCAAATGATTGATTTTCAATTTTCCAGTTTTTCTGTGGACCAAAATTGAATTCATGCGTTCTTCCAACCAAACAATAGAGGAAATGGAAAAAAATTCTTCAATGCCAAAAAAAAAAACCTATAAAAGGAAAGAATACAAACAACAAAACACAGAGCGCCTCGATTACAATTGTTGCTGCATTCGGTATGTTGTTTCAGGTGCGGTTGTTGTTGGCTCCAAGTAATAGTGTTGTTAATAAATTTTACACGCATAAACGAAATACAATATTGTTAATGTAACATACAAAAGGAAACGAAAAATTGTATATAAAAAAATGCTAACAGGAAACATAACTAAAAAAATACTATTAAATTTATATATGATAAACATATGACGATGATGATATCGGTCATAATTAAGAGTGATATATACAAAAAACCAAGCAACATGCATATAATGGATATAAATATTTATAGACTACAAAGATATACATACTACCAGTTTTATACAATGGCCTTTTTGGTTGTTAATTCAATTTTCATTTACTCAATCTTTGCATGTCCGTTTGTAAATGGTCACATCCGCTAGATACTTAGACACTGGCGTAAATATTGTTAATTGACGTTTGTTGTAATGTTGGAACAATGAGGCTAAATAAATCGGCCAAATAAATGTTAATTATAATGGTTTGCTTGATTGTTTCTTATCTATTGTGTATATACAGTTAAAGACGAGATTTATTGGTCTATTTGTTACGTAGCAATGTAAAAGAAGATTGCAATTTAATGTCGCCTTAGAAGGAGGAGGAGAAGGAGGACGGTTTTGATGATAGGCTTTTCAAAGTGATAAATCCTTATAATCTCTGGTTAATGGTTTATTTTTTCATTTGCTTTGATATCCTTTAAAGTGGGGGTGTTGCGGGGGTATGTGTGTGCCCTCTAATTTGCCATTAAACATAGGGCCATTTAGTTAAAAAGGAGTTTAAAGAGTAAACAATTTCTATAGTATAGATGACTCTTATAGAAAAATAACGCGAAGGGATACAAAGAAAGGCAGAGAGAGAATTATTCCATATCCCTAGTGGTATACATAAAAATACTAGAGTGACATAATGATTAGAACATGCGACTATCATGTGGGAGAGCAGATTTAGTTTCCAGTCCCAGTCACAATAAAAAGTCTAGCGGAGTCACACACCTTTGAAGCCATTTATGCCATCTATACTCGAGATAACCAAACCCTCAAATCGTTTATGCAGAATGTCCATCGTGGAGATCACCATATGTTGCGTCAAATTGACTATATAGTTAAACTTTTGTCCAGAAAAATTTGGTTAACATCGCTTGCCATTGACGGTGGTAGCCTTAAGATACCTAGTTTTTAAAAAAGGTCGGATTAATGACGCCATCAGCCCAAAATCTGCACAAATCTTGAATTGATTGATTTATGGTGTTTACGTTAAGTTTTTGATTTTGGATTTTGGTGTGTTCTGACATATTATTATAGTAAAATTTTTGTAGAACATTTCATCTCACCCTTCCCCTTTTTTTTTACTGTTATGCTGCAAGAGCAGGCCAGAGCTGGGAGACTTTAACTGCCTCTAAAATAAAATTGCATTGTGATTTATCAAAACGCCGACACATGTATATTTTTTTTTTGGTCTCCTCTTTCAGAATCCATAGTTATAACCCCATAATTTTTTTTTGTTTTGTACTGTTATTATCACAGCCTTCTTCTCTTCTTTAATGGGAGCTACGACAGAAATTTGTCCATCAGTAGCCGAACGTAGAAAAGTATTCCAAGCGCTTCGGTCTTTAGCGCTCCGTAGATAGTTCGACACACTAAGCTTAGTTAACGACTCATACAGCTCATAATTCATTCGACGACGGTACTCGCCGTTAACGTTGCGGAAATTATATTTTGCGGAGTACTTTTCTCTCGAAGACTCCCAGAATAGATTGATCCGCTTGTGTCGTTATCAGAGTCTCGTAGAGCTGTATCTTTGTTCTTCGAGAGAGCGCTTTGTCGTTAAATCGCTTACTTGGCGCATAGTAGCAGCGTTTTGCGATCTATACTCGTCTTTTGATTTACAGGTTGACAATATTATTTTTGTTTATGGTGGAGCCAAGGAAGACAAAATCATCTACCACTTCAAAGTTATAGCCGTCAACGTTTACGCAGCGTCCCTGACGAGTGGACTCTTTATTCAAATAACTTGGTTTTGTCCTCGTTTTCACCAGACCCACTTCAGCCGACTGCTTTTAAATGCTCGAAAAAGCCGCAGTAACATCTCGCAACCCACGTCCAATGATATCTATATCATCAGGATACGCGAGCAACACGTGACTTTTGTTGAAGATAGTACCATTCCTGTTTACTGCAGCCTTTCGCATGGTCATCTCATTTACGATGTTAAAGTGATCGCAAGACAGAGTTATCGCCTTGTCTAAAGCCTCGCTTTCTTAGAAAATGGCTCGGACAGATTTTTGCCAATTATCATTGAAGACTTTTCGATGCCAAACTCAGCCATAGCATGCAACAATTTCTGTCGTATCGGACTGTCAAATGCAGCATTCTAATCGATGAACAGATGGTAGGTGTCCATCTGCATTTCTTGGGTCTTCTCCAGGATTTGTCGTAGTGTGAATATCTGGCCGGTAGTGGATTTACCAGATCTAAAACCACACTGATAAGGTCCAATCATATTCGCCAGAATGGGCTGTAGTCTTTCACATAACACACTAGACAGGACCTTGTATGCGATGGGTAAAATGCTAATCCCGCGATAGTTGGTACACACACTTGGATCGCCTTTCTTAAGCACGGGACATAGGACACTCAGATTCCAATCATAGGGCATGCACTCCCTGAGCCAAATCGTGTTTATGAGCTGGTGCATGCATGTTAGCAGCTCATCGCCGCCGGCTTTAAAAAGCTCTGCCGGCAGTCCATCCGGCTCCGGCAGCTTTATTATTTTTAGGCCGTGCAATTGCCGTGCTGATCTCCTTTTGGCTCGGTGGTGGACAGTCTGCTCCATCGTCGATGATTGGTGTGATTTCATCACTTATGCTGCCTTCGGGAATGAGTAGAGATTGAATGTGTTCCCTCCATATTTGCAACACACTTTGAGTGTCCGTGACCAGATTTCCGTCTCTATCCTCACAGGTGGGGATCCCTGTTCCAAAACCTTTACTTTTTACTTTTTGGTAGAACTTTTGGGCGCCTCACCTCTATCCCTGTAGTCCTGGCTCTTTCTTTTCTTCCACAGACGCTTTTTCCGTCTGAACAGGCGTTTCATCTCCCTCCTTTTCTCTGTATAACGCTCCGTCACCGCACGCGTCATCATTGGCTGCAGTTTTGCCTTGTATGCTGCATCCATTTCCTCAGACATTTCGCGACATCCATCATCGTACCAGGGCTTGTCTGAGCGTGGTTTTTCATAACCCAGTACGGTCGTTGCGGCAGTGGTCATAGAATTCGCAATATGCTGCCACTGTTTGTCGGGAACATCAGAACTAGGGGGGTTTGTGTGGAGTAATTGAGAGAGTTGGTTGGTGTAGGCATTGGCTATCTCGGTGGTAAGCAGCTTTGTGTTGTCGATCTTCCTTTGCGTTTGATTACAAGTGTTTTTAGCACTATTTAATCGTGTACGTACCTTGGCTGCAACTAGGTGGTGACCGAGTCAATATTTGCACCGCGCATCACACGCACGTCCATAACGCTTGAGACATGCCTTTCAGCAATTACCACGTGATCAATCTGATTTCTTGTATTTTGATCGGGAGATATCCAGGTTATCCTTGTGAATATCTTTATGCGGGAATCTGGTTAAACCCACAACTATGTTTCTTGCCGACGCGAAACTTACCAGTCTGAATCTGTTATCGGAGTTGTTGTTATACAGACTGTTTTTCCCGACTTCTGAACAAAGAGCATCTTCCCTTTCAATTAAATCTCCCAGGACAATTTTAATGTCATGTGCAGGGTAGCGGTCATATATCTCCTCTAGGCGCTCATAGAATGCATCTTTAATGTAATCGCTATCCGTTCACTTACAGGGTTAAACCGCGAGACCAGGTGTCGAAGTCTCTTGCCGACTATGAAACCACATCTAAATTCATGTCTTTCTGCATGGCAGCTGTAAAAGATGTCACAGTTCTTTCCTCGTGTGCATCCCTGTCCAGTCTATCTAATTTCCTGTATGGCGTTGTTGTCATCGTCGTGTCTAGTAAGAGCTTCTTAAAACAGTGACGTTCGCATTCGTCGATAAATAAGTAGGTGCCGTTAGTTGTGAATCTTAAAATAGAAAGCGTGTTAATTCACAACAACGCGAGTAGCTATCCCATACCTCATTCATGGGGTGCAAAGGGAAATTAAGTTTTTTTTTAAGTTGTTGTCAGCCTTGTATTTGTCGAGGATATCCGCCACTTGGATAGGGGCACCATCTCTGTATAGACTTCGGATATTCCAGGTGCATATCATTAAATCATGGTCCTTATATCATTTGCGGGGGTCGTCAACATTTGGTGGAGTTCTTATAGGCCGATATACTGGTGCAAGGACTCGTCATGGTAATTCAGGTGACCGTACATTAAACAAAAGTATAGGTTTTGATTCTTCCTCAAAAAGATTAAGGGCTCGGATACCAATTCTTTACCTAACAATGAACTTTGTTTTGGAGGTGTCACCTCTAAATTTGTGATTTAATATTCATGTTTGGTTTCCTTGATAGGCATTCAGTGTGAGCGTCTCTTTCCCAGAGAGAGCCATTTGGAATAAGCGTCATAATTTTCGTACATGCCAAGCTCACCAACTGGCGCGAGTGTGGGCAGTCACGACAAGTCTTATCACTTGTTTTAACAAAAATGTAAGAAGGAATTTTTGTGTGACGTCTTTTGAAAGAAGTAATTGAATACAGTTAGTCCAAATTTGTTGGTTATTTTAAACAAAATTTTCTGTGGGTATACATAGAGACAGAGCAATCTCGACATAAATTCAAGTACTATTTGATAGAAGTATTAGCAGGAAACCTTTGCTGCAATTACGACATTAGTTACAATAATCCCCATTAACTTCTTAGAACAGCCCTAACTCGGTTTTTTCAACAATTACAAAAGATAACATCTTAAGGAATATTTCAGAATTAATTGTCTTCAGTTCCTTGGATCTCCTTTATGGGCAGTAAAATATGAAAACCTTAGTTCAATATTAAGCTGGATAACTTTTCTATTAACAAAACAGCTGCCCTACAAGTCCCAAAGGAAATTAAATCCTTTAAACCTTAAACAACATAGTGCATCAGTCTCCACCTTCATCCGAAGGTAATAAAAACTGGACACCAAATACAAAGAGTGTTAAAAGATTATTACAAGCAACTCCAAATTTGGACACCTTTCGACCTCGCCATAATGACATAAAATATTTAAGTACCTTTTTTTGCACTCGAATTATTAACGGAATAATGGTAAAACGGGCAAAAATCTATAGGAATTTACACCTTTTTTTTTGCCTAAGACTAACGCCGCTATAAACCAAAGCAAATTACACAAGAAAAGCAAAATCAATTTCAATTTCAGCTTCTGTTGTTGCCAACACAATGCAATTCCTGAGGATTTTTACAATGCCAGGACCTCTTTTATACTCATATCCTTTAAGAAAAATACTAACACTAAAAAACAATAGCACTAAATGAAAGAAACAATTTGCGCGTCATAAAAATCAGCCAAAGAAATAATGGCTAAAGAGAAAACAAACGAACGAAAAAAAAATTGGTATACAATCCCACAACATTTTTACAGGAAGAAAACGAAATACAAAAACAACTCTTGAAGAAAATAAACACAACAGAAAACAAATAAGAAAATAAATTAAATGAAAATAAAAAAGAGGAAATCACCATAAAACCCCACAAGTATGGCAAAGGCGACAAACAACTGAACGAAAGAATTAATGCAAATCCTTCCCCAAAAAAAGGATGTTGCAAATGAACGTCCTACTAACATGGCCTACTACGCCTCCTCCTCCCACTCCTGCGCCAACATACACACACACACCAACCGGAATAATAGATTTACGCATTAAATGGAAAAAGCTAAATAAAATACATACATAGTAAACAGGGCAATAACAACAAATACAACATCATACAATACGGGTGTTAAACTAGTAGCTAAAATATAAAACTAGAATAAAATCTTAAAAATTTAAAGCCACACACACAATCAAACAAACAGCAGAACAGGAAATACCAGTATATAATAAGTAAATACATACCTAAATGAAATATTACATCTGAAAAATAAAACGGTAACAATTAATGGTAAACACATAATTTTGTTGGAAAATGAAACGTAAGCTGCGATGTTTTGTTATGGTTTTTACCGTTCACAATATTCTGATATATTACAGAGCGAAATTGTATACCCTAGTGGCATAATAACATATACTGTGGGGCTATACTACATATAAAAACAACAACATAAGTGACAAATTACCTTAAAATATTGTTAAACTTTTTACCAACCCTGACTACTTGGGGTGAAAAAAGTTATTCAGAAAATATAACAAAAGTTGAGACAAACAAATGAGTAAACGATCCTATGCCACATAGAACTGAATTAAAAAACTTTTCTGAGTTGTAGCTTTGGAGTTGGGGGCAGAGCATTTGCACCATTGCCGCTTTTAAATGTAACTAAGACATCTTATGTTTAGTTCAATGGCAAGCCGTAGGCAACTTTCTGGAAAGTTAAACAACACAAAATGTAATGTAAGATCATGGGGAGGCAACCAAAAGAAGAAAAAAATAAACAACTTTGCTTATTAGAAAAAAATAAGACCTTTCCATTTCCCACTAAGTTTTTTAAAAAATAAATGGAGATGGATTGCATCTAGCCTATTTTTGAACTTACTAGCGACAATTTCTAATATAACATTCCGAGGTCTCATTTCATTGGTTAGCATGAGATGTCCTTCGAATTTGGTATCGGGTCATGATTAATATTATATCATTAATTTAAAAGCAACATTATTCACTAGCCTAGTGCCATAGAATATGAAACATTTTTAATAGCAACAAAAGTTATTAAAATTAATCTGTATTTTCTTAAGATATCAAATTATGTCCCATTGCTTTTGCCATCGTAGTTATGAAAGTTCCGTCTCCTCCTGCGCTGTCCATTAAGCCTTTGATCTTGATTTTTTGAGCTATCCTGTTCTTTTTAACCATTCCCACAATATGTGTCAACCGGCGCATTCGTTCTACTTGGACGCGCTTGAATGTGTTGATGGCGCAGCTTCTAGCTCACACCTCTCATGACTCATATAGCGACGATACTTTCCGCTAACGTTGATTCAAATATTTTTAGTAGTTTTTTCTCTTAAATACGTCTTTAACCGATTTACCCGTATCCTGCGCCGAAGAGCTGAACAGGTGGGACCAGTTTCTGGTTAAGTTGGATTTTTGTTTATCGAGAAAGGGCTTTGTCAATAGATCGCTTGCTTAGCACATTGTAGCATAGGTTAGCGATCAATTCTCATCTCTTGATCCTTAAGCTGACATTGTTTTTTTATTTACAGTAAAGTCGACTTAGATATAACCAATGTATACAGGGAGGAGCGCGGTAATTTGCTTATTTGGGAATAAAAAAGTATGAACCTTAGAAATTTTTTTTTTAATTTTAATTATATTGAACAGTAAGCGAGTTTGTAAATTACATGGTTTTAAATAGTGTATCTGGAAAATGTCGACCTTCGCTATCCACACACTGCTGCAAACGTATTCTGAAGTTTTCATGAACTCTAACAAGCATGTCGATATGGCGCACCACTCAGTGACGCGGTCCAAATGCAGAGGTCTCTGGAGAAGTACTCTGGGGTTTGTTTCACTCCAGTACCGCATATTATGTTTGTGAAAATGTGCCTCATCAGAAAAAAGCACAATTGCGTCACTGCGTATAATTGCAAGAATGTCCTCACAAAATGACCTCTCCCCAAGTGTCCAATGCATAATGGCAACTGAAAGGCCGACGAATACAAATCTCCCGTCAGTAACTATAATCTACGCACACTATTCACTCTCTTCGAACAACAGTGCCACCACAGCCTGCAGTGCCAAAAAGCAAATTGCCGCTCTCCACCCTGTATTTGTCAACGTGAAACGAATAACGCAGTTTTTTTTAAAAAATATTGCATATTTGATGAATACTTATATGTTTGGCTTGCCTACATAAAGGGCTCAGTTTAACCGTCGATCATGTACATGCAGTAAACATTTTGCTAGCCCAAGTGACCTGAAACAAACAATGTCTCACTAACCAAAGTTAAAATATCCTTCTGCAAATTCATATCTATAGCGTCAAGTTCTCAAAATTTACTAAAAATGTTGAAAAACATTTAAAAAAATTTACAAATATTATGAAGTAAAGAAATCTGTAAGAAAGTTTCAGTCAGGAAAACCGACTAATATATTCCCTCTACCCATAAAACATAAAGTTTTTTTTTAGTAAATTGATATTATTAGTCAATTTCTATAGTGGGCGGAGTGATACTTATGTATAGGAGGTACCAGAAGGGACGTGGGTAGACTTACAGTTCTTTATCCAAAACTTTTTTTCCAATAAGCTTTACCAAATACAGAATTTGGTCACGATTTAGTTGGGTGTATTGATATTACTACTCCATCTCTAAAGTGGGCGGAATGGTACATTTGTATGAGAGGTACCAGAAGGGGCGTGGCTAGACTTCCAGGGTTTTTCCATAACTTTATCCTGTTATAGTTTTACTAAATACATAATTTGGTCATGGGTGTATTGATATTATTATTAGATTTCTATAGCGGGCGGTGTGGTACATTTGTATGGGAGGTACCAGAACGGGCGTGGCAATACTTTCAGTTTCTCCAAACCTTTATCCTGCTTTAGCTTTACTAATTATAAAATTTGTACGATATTGCGTTTGGTGTTTTGATAATACTCGTATTAATCGATTTCTAAAGTAATTATTAGATTTCTATAGCGGGCGGGACCGACCGTGGCATAGTGGTTAGAACACGCGACTACCATGCGGGAGATCGCAGGTTCAATTTCTGGCTCCAGTCATCTTAACTGAAAAATTTTCTTTCATTGTCAGCTCCCCTCGAATGTTGTCGACAGCAACTTTGCGGTATCAGTGTCGAGTCAATCGGCATGTCTAGTAAGAGCTTTTCAAACAGTGACGTTCGCAGTGACAAGTAGGTACCGTTTGTTGTGAATCTAAAAATAGAAAGCGTGTTAATTCACAAAGAACACGAGAAGCTATCCCATACCTCATTTATGGGGTGTAAAAGGGAAATTAAGTAAGTAAGTATAGCGGGCGGAGTGGTACATTTGTATGGGAGGTACCAGATGGGCGTGACTATGCTACCAGTTTTTTTTCCAAAACTTTATCCTGATATGGCTTTACTAAATACAGAATTTGGGCACGATCGCGTTAGGTGTTTTGATATCCCCCTTATTATGTATGTCGTAGCCACGTGAAATTTTTGTCGTTTTTCAAATTTGGTATCGCTATAGACTGAAATATGACTTATTCTTGCTCCTATCAGGTCCTTCTTCACCGGATGATAAAAAATTCTCAAACTAAACATTTCTGTTCATTATAACCAATTTTATCAAATACAAAATAACAATCGAATGTTGTCGAAAGTCGACTACGATATACATAATAAGGGGGATTATTACTCGATTTCTAAAGAAGGGGCGTGGTCATGTAGACCAACTGCAATACCGTAAGTAGTTTTGGGGAAATATAAACTCGTGCAAAGTTTTAAAACATTCGGTTACGTCTTTCGAATGTTATCGTAAGTACTAGCAGGACAGTCAGACAGACATACAGACGGACTAACAAGCTTGGCTCAAACAACTTAAAAAGCCGTGAATCGAATTGTAAGGAGTGCCAAAATTGCACCAAGCGGATATCAATATCGTAATTCACGACGAATTCTAAGAAACCATGGATCTAAAGAAATTTCTATTATTTTAATACATTTGTATGAAATATTTCAGTTTTCCCGTCTATCCCGAACCGGCGTTTCAAAAACACTTACTCAAATTAGTAGAACATTTCTACGAATTTTTGTGATGTTGCGGAAACTACATTTGACTCCTGTATGGGCAACTCCGGTGCAGTTAGAGCGGTGTGAGTAAATTTTAAAAAAAATGGTCTGTATGAGAGCCCTATTAGGGGGTAAATATGGGGAATAGGTATGTTTGGGAAAAATGTTAAAAAGACAAACCGACTGGGGGTCAGTCATACATTTGAACCCTCTAGAGGCGATTCTGGGGCAGTTGTGGGCCCTGTTGAGAATTTTTCCCCAATACGAAAAGTTTCTCGTTAAA
Source organism: Muscina levida (assembly GCA_964034835.1). NCBI lineage: Eukaryota > Metazoa > Arthropoda > Insecta > Diptera > Muscidae > Muscina > Muscina levida. The sequence goes on from OZ035880.1 coordinate 157,186,244, forward strand.
AATCGGGGGCTCGATTCATCGTAGATTTCGATTACGATAACCGTTTCGTCGAGAAAATATTTGACCTACTCTAATATATACCATCCTACCCGTAGGGTGTAATCTTTGCTTTTTGGGAAAATAAGAGTACTTTTTCATACTATAAAATAATTTTTAACACAATTAAAGAACTTTTTGGTACAATAAAGGTACTTTAAATGTATAAAATAAAAGTACTTATTAGTACATTTAAAGTACTTTTTGGTACAATAAAGGTACTATGTGTTAAAATTAATTGTTCTTTTTGCTGCTCTAAACGGTCGAATCTTTTTGTTAGTTCCATGATTGCCTCTTGCATATTCCCGTTCTCGTTCGATACGTCATTCACCTTTGGCACCCTTTTGCACCTCCATTATACTGTCTGCTTTTTTGGCCAGCACCTCAACATCACCTTCAATTATTGCCAACATTTGTTGCATCTGTGTAGGTGGCTGGCGCAACCATAGCGATTTTAAAATTTCGGGTCCAACTTATTCCCGGACAAATCCTTGAAGTATTACGAAGTAACACAGAGGGCTTTTTCGACTCAGTTGACATGTCGTCGAAAAGACGTTTGAAACGGCGGTCTTCAGATTCGCTGTATTCACTAATCAATCTGGCTTTGAGAGTTGCGTATTTGTTGCCTTCTGGTGGAGCCGAATATGTCCGAGGCGCACTTTAAGACTGAAGAGTCAATTTCCGCCACGATTGTGTAGTACTTAGTGTCATCTGTAGTAATTCCGGCACGATTAATTGCGCTTCCACTTGCAAAAACCAAAGTTTCGGATTTGGTTTCCAGAATGGTGGTGGTTTTACGGCGACTCGGGACACTTGCACTGCTGCAGCTCCGTCCTGAACTTCGCGTTGCTCAGTTTCGTTCGGCATTGTTGAGATCGGTGGTCACCACTTTAGCGTGTGAAATAAAATACTCAATTCGGGTAATTTCTGATAATATACTTTATGGAAGTTTTGATACTAGTGTATATTTAGATCTACGCTTCGTCACGCTAAAACTATTTGCTGGCAGAAAAGACTGACGCTCGAGAATAATCGTTGAATTCAAACTGCTGTAAAATATTCTTGTGTGACGATGCCATATTATCGGCAAGTGTAGGTGGAACTCTGTTGAGAGCTGCCATACTGCCACTAAATATAAGGGCGACCCCAACACCTCTTATAATTCATGAGATACAGCCGTTTAAGTTTTCAAGCTTTATACCACGCCCACTTTATACCTCCCGCACATTTTTTGTCGGATCACCAACTTTGCTGCCAAGTTCATTCAGACAAATTTTCAAGGCGATTGGAGAAAAAGTCTTCCAGATATTGCGGTTTCAAAAAGAGTGTCCTGGGCGCAGCCACGCCCACTCGATATGTCAAAAATGCAAGTACGCTATTTTTACCACCGACCACACTGCTACATTTTGTAAAAATTTCAAAAAGTTCGCTATAGCCATTTTCGAGTTTATACGCTACTAAAAAATGCAAATAAACAAAGACAAACTCATTTTCATATATAGAGATTTGAACTTTGACCTCTTTGGGGCACGGCTAAAAGTTGACTGATATTGCTCAAATTTTTTCCATAGACGTTTTATAACAACAGACACAATATTCCGCTCGGGCAGTACCGAAAATCTAAAGTTGAATTATCGCTGCCACCCCAATGTGTAGGCTCACACCCCTTGATTTAATCCAGACCATCTTTCCTTAGCATATCTACTATACAAAGTTCAAACGAAGCCATAGGAAATTTCAAAAAGAACAATGCAATATCTTGCTTTCAAAATAAGGGTCCTATAGGCTTTCTTCATGTTATATACTTATACATATATAAATATAGACATTTTTTAACACTTTAGAACAAACTTGGTGACACCATCCCCTCTTCATAAATCTCAGAAAACTTACTCTTAGGCAACTGATATCCAATTTCCCGTAGTGTAATTTTAAAGATCTAAAGTCACGCCAACAAATATAAAAGGTGACAGAGTTTGTGCACTTCTAATGTCATATAGATATAAATATTCAAAAAGGTTATAGATACACCACCCTCTATGGCCATTCGTTGCTGCACTTAATATGAAGTATCGAAGTATGACCGAATTAACATTTCGATAAACTTCCACAAAATTTTCTACACACTGATAAACAAAATACAAAAAAAAAATATACAAAACTTTAAACAAACACAGCATTTGCAAATAAATCAAAGTATAAACTTATTTGAACACTTGTGAATATTTGAATACTACATTGTGTAAATTTTAATAACTTCTCGAAAATAAACAACAAGGGAAGAAACACCGATGGTTTTTTGCCATTTAAACAAAAAAAACTAAAAAATAAATATTAGCTATCCTTTAGCTGTCAATAAAGAGTTTGCAAACACAACAACAATGTTACAAACAACAATATTGGCACAGCACACCAACCACCTCCGTCAGCTCGAGCAGTTACAATAGCAGTGGCAGCAGCAGTGGCAATATGATAAAGTTAACTCAAAGAACAACGCACACACAAATTTTGTGTTATACACCAGTGTGTAAAACTTTACTCTTAATAAAGACCTACGGGGAATTTGACAAACTGACCAAAACTAATTAAAAAATGTTAAAACGTTCAAATCAGTTTTGGTTATTTGATCGAAAGCTAGCTGGGGAAGGGTGGTCAAAAGCACAATTAACAAAGTGAAATATGCACAGCAGAAGCCTCAATGTATAAAAACTGCTACATTCAATTATGCAAATGATATGTGGAACAGTATTTGGGAAATTATAGCAAAAACAGACGGGCACTACAACACTGTTAAGCCTCTGTTTTAATGAATTTGATCGAAACAACATTTTGTGGTTTTTAATCACAAACTATTGGGAAATTCATTAGCAGCAATTTTTACAATTTTGCTGACCACAGCGGTTACCGATACACATAGTGGATGGCGATGGAAATAGAAATGTGTGTATGTGTGTAAAATCAGAACGGTAAAGAGAATATTGGTTATGGAAAGGGGCATGGAGGTAACATATGTTAGGTATGGTACACAAATATGTGAAAAAAATTTAAGTTTTTCGCAAATGCTATAATTTTGGTTTTAGTCGGGTAAAGCGACTTACGTATACTCTCACCCTCAGTTGAAACATAAAATTTGCTTAACAAAATACAGAATTTGCGCACAATCGCGTTGGGCATATTCATATTATAACAAAATTTCTATCCTGCTACAGTTTTATTAAATACTAGCTTTCCCGGCTCGCTTTGCTTCACCCGTACTTACAATGAATCTTCTTCTTTTGAATTTAAGCAATACAGGTAAAATGCAAACGCTTCATAAGACAAACGAACATCCCATTTATGTGATTGTGGCTTTATCCCATTGTTCTAAATGATTGTATTGCTTTAGTCCTTATTATCCCTAAATGTACGAATTTCAAACGATACAGTCGTATCGTACAACTAAAATGGACTGGTTCTTACTCTAATTCCAAAGAAAGCATGCCCATATACGATTACAACTTTAGACGTTTAGTCTGGGTGATGGTATCAGTTTTTACTCTTTTCGGAATTTTTACCCCTAAATTATCGAATTTCTAAAAGCCCCATTTGGCGGCTCTCTAATTCTATAGGCAGCAATTCTAAATACATTTTCGAAACATAACCTTTAGACATTTGGTCTGGGCGATAGTACCAGTTTTATCCCTTTTTCGGTATTTTAACAACTAAAGAACGAATTTCGGAAAATTACTTCATATCGCACAACTTTAACATTCACTTCAATTATTGCGACTATACCTTTAGTCGTTTAGAATCAGTTTTATCCCTTTTCGGCCTTTACCCTTTACCCCTAAAAGGTAAGAATTTCGAAAACTGTCCTTGCTTCGTTCTAATTCTAAGCCCATATTAATTATCATGATTATATCATTAGCCGTTTGGTCCGAGCGATAGTAAAATTTGTATCTCTTTTTTGTTTTTTTTTACACAGAAATATCGTATTTAAAAAAAAAAAATCAATCCAATTTTTTATTGAGTTGGCATCATCGAATATAGCATTAGCCGATTACTCGGGTCATTTTTACTCCTAAAAGTACTAACATCCAAAAATCCAATCTTAGCTGACGTTTATTGTAAAAGGGGAACTACACAGTTAAAATTTCATTGCAATCGGTTCATTTATTTCACCCAGATAACGATTTTTTTAAAAGGGGCGTGGCACCGCCCACTTTCCAGCGAGATGTAATCCTCTTTATATCAGTAACATATGTAGAGAATCTCATCTTCATACCTCTAATGGCTCTTGAGATAAGACCGATTGAAATTTCGGTTTGTGTGGGCGGTGCCACGCCCCTTTGTCTAATTATGTTTTTATGTAGCCTATGATAGAGGCCCTATGGACAATATCACACATAGAAAATTAAATTGCAATCGGTCCATTTATTTGGCCTATATAACGATTTTTTAAATAGGGGCGTGGCATCGGTCACTTTCCACAAACAAAATATTTTTTCTTATACGATAGATATACGTACCAAATATCGACTTTGTACCTATAATGGTTTAAAAGCTATAGCCATTTCCAAATTCGAGTTATATGGGGCGGTGCCACGCCGATTTTTCGCCCTTGCAGTCCGAAATTCTAAAAATCCCGTCTTAGTGCGCGCCTATGTCATAAAATGAATCTACATTCCAAATTTCACGGCTGCAGCTTTAGCCGTTTGGGCTGGGGAGTGATCAGTCAGTCACCCAAGCCTTTTATATAAATAGTTTGTATTGTTATTATTACTTTATATCTAAAGATAAAGATAAAGATAAAGATAAAGATAAAGATAAAGATAAAGATAAAGATAAAGATAAAGATAAAGATAAAGATAAAGATAAAGATAAAGATAAAGATAAAGATAAAGATAAAGATAAAGATAAAGATAAAGATAAAGATAAAGATAAAGATAAAGATAAAGATAAAGATAAAGATAAAGATAAAGATAAAGATAAAGATAAAGATAAAGATAAAGATAAAGATAAAGATAAAGATAAAGATAAAGATAAAGATAAAGATAAAGATAAAGATAAAGATAAAGATAAAGATAAAGATAAAGATAAAGATAAAGATAAAGATAAAGATAAAGATAAAGATAAAGATAAAGATAAAGATAAAGATAAAGATAAAGATAAAGATAAAGATAAAGATAAAGATAAAGATAAAGATAAAGATAAAGATAAAGATAAAGATAAAGATAAAGATAAAGATAAAGATAAAGATAAAGATAAAGATAAAGATAAAGATAAAGATAAAGATAAAGATAAAGATAAAGATAAAGATAAAGATAAAGATAAAGATAAAGATAAAGATAAAGATAAAGATAAAGATAAAGATAAAGATAAAGATAAAGATAAAGATAAAGATAAAGATAAAGATAAAGATAAAGATAAAGATAAAGATAAAGATAAAGATAAAGATAAAGATAAAGATAAAGATAAAGATAAAGATAAAGATAAAGATAAAGATAAAGATAATATGTTATATATATTTTAACTTTGGGATTAAATGAGCAGATAGGTCGTGGCAAAACATTAATTGGATCTAGAGAGATAAAATTTGATACTCAGATAGTACCCAACACTTCAGGTTGAAATTTGCGGTCGAAATTTTTATTTTCGATCAGTGGGCGGAAAAGGGCGTCGCCAACCTGTATTTAAGTCCTAGAGAGTTAAAATTTGATATATTGATAGTACTCTGCAAGATAATTATGAATATGCAGACGAAATTTTAATTTTCGAGCAATGGGCCATTTTGACGTGGCAAAACTGTATTTTTCTGGTCTAGAGAGATAAAATTTGATACTCAGATAGTACTCGACACCTCAGGTTGAAATTAGCAGACGAAATTTTAATTTCACGCGAATGTGGCGTGGCATAACTTTATTTTTGTCCTAGAGAGATAAAACTTTATATATAGCTACTAGTGGGCCCGGCAATGCTTCGCAATTGCATATTAACTTGTAATATATTTCACATTTAGGTCTACAAAGTACTTTAAAACGGTACTTAAGTTCGACAATAATATGTTGAGTTTATTAACTTATGTAACTAATTTCAAGTAACTTCTTAACATGGAAGTTAACTAATTAAGTTTTATTGTTTTAAATTCTAAATAGTAAAATGTTCATCATCAAAGTCATATCTATGGTTTCGACATGTAGATTAAGTTTTGTCTTAATGTAGGGAGAAAAATCACATTTTATCTATAGGATTTATTACCGATTCGCTCTCTTGAAAAGTAATTAAAAAATTCATATCTGTAAACTAAATTAAAAAAAAAACACTATTTTAGGCTGCGTGTGTCCTAAATTGCCTGGTGTTTGGACCAATATTTGATACAGTTAAAAAGTTAAATATTGAAGTGCGTGGGCAGAGCCTCGGCACTTTTTACTTATTAAGTTCCAAATAGCCTGTTCATTAGCAACTTTTTTAACAATGAGCAACTCTTGAAACCTTCAGACCTATGGGCCCCTGCTCTAATTTGTACCTACTATTCCGATGCTTGGAGACCAAGACGAAGAGAATGGTATATTTTTGACATTGTTTTCTGTATGCCAGCACTCGAAGGCCATAACTTTTTAACCAATACATAGATTTGCTTCTGTAATACTTCATTTAGTTTGTTGGGAAGTCAGTTTTACGAAGAAGTTTTCGGTTTGTGCTCATTTAAAAACAAAAAAATCTCTATCCGAAATCTTCCTGCTTCCCAACGCGAGCTAGGAATTGATTTTAGACACAAATTTTATTGGTGAAATTTTCTAACAATTCATCGTAGATTCCGATTTTGGTTACGATTTTTGCGAATAAATAAATTGGCTCACCTTACTATTCATATCTTTGGGCGAACTCTAATATACTGTGGAATTTTGACAGTAATAACTACTTTTTTTTTAACAGTAGAGTAGCCCAGCCTACTTCCACCCTTACTGTAATTCTTGTTGCAAAAAATTGGCCCACCTTACTATACATATCTCTAGGCGAACACCAATATACTGTGGAATTTTGACATTTATAACTACTTAATTTAAAAGGGTGTAGCACAGCCCACTTCCACCCTTGCTGTAATTCATACTGCAACAATAACATAACGCTCCTTTATCCAATCACAACTAAGTACAGCCAGAGACTAACAACAGGTCATCAGTACCACTTTCTAAAATTATCTTATAAATCAGTCTATTATAAAAGCCGTCAGAGAGATTTTTGAAAAAGGGGCGAGGCACCGCCTTCTTCCTTCCTGGCAGTAATTAATACTGCTCCAACAACATATATACCAAATCTCTCCTTAATACCCCTGATAGTTCATGAGATATAGCCCTTTTGATTGTCAAGTTGTATGGACGGTGCCACGCCCCTTTATCCAATCACAACCTATTATAGCCAGGGACTATCAACAGGTCAACAGTACCACTTGGTAACATTTTCGTATCAATCGGCCTATTAGAAAAGCCGTTAGAGCGATTTTTGAAAAGGGGGAGTGGCACCGTCCACTTTCACCTTGGCAGAAATTAATACTACTCCAACAAATTATATATACCAAATCTCATCTTCATACCTCTGATAGTTCAAGAGATATAGCCCATATTATTTTCAAGTTGTATGGGCGGTGCCACGCCCCTTTATCCAAACACAACCAAATATAGCCAGGGACTATCTACAGGTCAACAGTACCACTTGGTAAAATTTTCGTATCAATCTGTCTATTGGAAAAGCCTGCAAAGCGATTTTTTAAAAGGGGGCGTGGCGCCGGCCACTTCCACCCTGACTGTAATTAATACGGCTCCAGCAACATATATACCAAATCTCATCTTCATACCTATGATAGTTCATGAGATATAGCCCTTTTGATTTTCAAGTTGTATGGGCGGTACCACGCCCCTTTATCCAATCACAGCCTATTATAGCCAGGGACTATCAACAGGTCAACAGTACCACATGGTAAAATTTTCGTATCAATCGGTCTATTAGAAAAGCCGTTAGAGCGATTTTTGAAAAGGGGGCGTGGCACCGCCCACTTCCACCTTGGCTGAAATTAATACTGCTTCAACAACATATATACCAAATCTCATCTTCATACCTCTAATAGTTCATGAAATACAGCCCTTTTGATGTTCAAGTTGTATGGGCGGTGCCACGCCCCTTTGTCCAATTGGACCGACTTGTAAATCTAAACCATCCGGGGCACCACCCAAACGCATACAAAAAAATTTATGCAAATCGGTCCAGCCGTTTAGGAGGAGTTCAGTCACAACACACGTACGGTAGAATTTTATATATAAAGATAACTTGGTACAACAATTATAAATTTACAATCAGTGAGCGGAGTGGGAGTTGGTACGAGTATGCAGTAGGTTAGTCGTAAGTTATATGGAAACCAGTACAGAAATTTCAGTCAGTTAAACTGACTGATAAATACCATCACCCAATATAAGATATTGTTTAAGTCTTGAGTTATTGAAATTAACCGATTTGTAATTAAAACCAGTTAGAAAGTTTCAGTCGGGCAACCCAACTTACATTTACCCTTACCCTCAGTAAAACAAATAATTTTCTATTATATTAATATTATTACTAGATTTCTAAAGTGGGCGGAGTGGTACATTTGTATGGGAAGTACGAGAAGGGGTGTGGTTAGGCTTCCAGATTTATTCTCCATTTCTCCAGAATTTGGGTACGATTACCTTGGGTGTACTGATATTATTAGTACATCCCTAAAGTGGGCGGAAAGGTACATTTGTATGGGAGGTACCATAAGGGGCGTCGCTAGACTTCCAATTTTTTCTCCAAAACTTTGTCCTGTTATTACATAACAAAATACAGAATTTGGGCACGATCGTGTCGAGTGTATTGATATTATTACCCTATTTCTAAAGTGGGCGGAGTTGTACATTTGTATGGGAGGTACCAGAAGGGGCGTGTCTAGACTTCCAGATTTTTTCTCCAAAACTTTATCCTGCTTAAACTTTGCCAAATACAGAATTTGGGCACGATCGCGTTAGGTCTTTTAATAATATTAATCGATTTTCAAAGTGGGCGGTACCAGATGTGTATGGGAGGTACCAGATAGGGCGTGAATAGACATCCAATTTTTTTCTCCAAAACTTTATCCTGCTATAGCTTTACTAAAAATAGAATTTGGGTACGATCACGTTAAATTTATTGATATTATTTCTCCATCTCTATAGTGGGCGGAAAGGTAGAATTGTATGGGAGGTACCAGAAGGGGCGTGGCTAGGCTTTCAAATTTTTTTCCAAAACTTTATCCTGTTATAGCTTTACTAAATACAGAATTTGGGGACGATCCCGTATTACTCGATTTCTAAAGTGGGCGGAATGATGTATTTGTATGGGAGGTACCAGAAGGGGCGGGGCCATGTTGCCCATTTGCAATACCGTAAGTAGTTTTGAGAAAATAATAACTGGTGCAAAATTTCAAAACATTTGGTTGCGTCTTTCGAAAGTTATCGTGCGTACCAGCCGGACAGCCACCAGACAGACAGACAGACAGTCACGTTTGGGGGCATAAGTCAAGAACGATTAGCGCTATTATGATCATACAGATTCGTAAATTCAGATTATAAATAAATTTATGCAAAAAAAGCAAAACGGAAAAAAGGTTTGCTACTTCCACGTAATGTCACATAACATATGACCAAAATGAGATATAGATCATTACAATCTATGAACGTAGTTTTTTTTTATTCACAATTAATTAAATGTGTCTCATTTAGTTTTTTCCATTTAGGATATATGGGAGGTGGGCGTGTCCTTTGAGTTAAATTGATATAATTCAGCAAATTTGTCAGTAATATATCAGAAATAAATTGTGGCAAATTTTGTTCAATACCAACAACAATAAAGTTTTTCCAATCAGCACAGTTGTCAGTAATATTTCAGAGACAAATTGAGCTAAATTTGCTACAATATCAACAACAAATTTTTGCATTTCAGGATATATGGGATGTGAGCGTGATTTTAACAGAACTTTGATTTCTTCCTATGTATAAAAACAATGTGTACTAATTTCCCTTCTTTTACGATCTGCATTCAAATTCATTCAGTACGATTATTCAAATTCACAGCGTCACAAAATACAGACAACATATTTTATTTCGATGAGTGGACGGAAGGGGCTTGGCAAAGGTGTTTAAGTGCTGGAGTATTTTTTTTAATCAATTTGATACACAGATAGTGCTCGGCGTTATAGCTATGTATATAAGGGCGAATGTTTTATTTTCATTGAGTGGGCGAATGGAGACTTGCAAAAACTGATTCTTTGGGCTATATAAGGTAATATTTGTATTGAGATAGTACTCGAAAGAACAGATATTTGCAGACAGATTTTTTTCATTTCGTTAAGTGACTGGGACAGACCGTGGCATAGTGGTTAGAACACGCAACTACCATACGGGAGATCTGTGGTTCGATTATCGGCTCTAGTCATCTACATTGTTCTTTCATTGCCGGCCCCTCCATATTGTCGACACGAACTTCGCAGTATAGTGACGAGTCAATCGGAATGTCTAGTAAAAGCTTCTCAAACACTAACGTTCGCATTCTTCGATTAACAAGTAGGTGCCGTTTATTGTGAATCTGAAACAGATTGAGCGTTAATTCACAGCAATGCGAGAAGCTTTCCCATACCTGATTTAGGTGGTGTAAAGGGAAATTATGCTTTTTTTTTAAGTGAGCGCAGGATACATAAGGAAAGTAAGCAAGCTCAACATATTGCTATCAAGCTTACGAAGCATTACCAAAGTATGTTTAAATGTGTAATATGGCAGCACATATAACTGGGCAATTCTGTGATATATTTTATTATAATTTTTGTCAATTATATTACTGCGAAGCAATGTCGGGCTCAATAGTTTTAATTACAATAAAATACATTTCTTATAAGCTCTGGTTTTCTTTCTTTTTATTAATATTATTAATAATAATACAACAAAAACCATTATTGATGCCAAAATTATACTAACTCTAAATCTTCCTCTACTTTCAGGTCTCACAAAACCACATGTCTTATAAAACTGCAGTATCAAGTTTACAATTCAGTTCCTAATGGTGTAGGATATCGAATACAACACAAATATAATAAACCCAATAATAAAAAGTAAATGTTATTAATTTGATTATAATTACATTTAATGTAATCTACAACTCTACCGAACACTTCTATTGTTCCAAACGAATCTTTTACTACTACTTGTACTACTATACCACCAACCAACCATTCCGTAATTGTTGATAATCATTTTAAGTTAAACCAGCAAACAAACAGAATAACCAACTATTATTACACCAACTACAAATTATGATCTATAAATTTTTTTTACAAAATATTTTTACTTTCCAAAAATATATTTCTATTACAACAAAGGCCAAAACCCAAATGACTTCCACCTTTATGACAAAACAAAAGAGAACAAAAAAAAACAAACAACAAATTATTAAGAAAAACCCTTAAAACCTAGTAAAAGAAATACCTGTTAGACCACCACCACAACAACAACAAAAAAAACTATAAAAAAATAATAATAAATATATATATATATAAATATTAATTTGTTTTAATTACAAAACCTATACTAGATTTATTTTTTATGTTAACACATATCAAGGCATTTTGTAAAATGCATTTAATAAATGACACTTTTATGATAACATCTGACAGGTTTTTAATTAAGCCCAAAGCAGGCGTCACAAAAAAAAAATAACCTTCCATTAAAAAAAACCACAAACACAACAAAAAATGAAACACAAAATAAATTAATTACAAGTAAAAAACCCCTAAAACTATTTGTAAAATTCTAAAGTGATATTAAAAACTATTTAAAATAAAAATGTAATCACTTGCAAACCACAACAACCAATACATGTAATAATACAACTACTAAATACATATAAATATTAATAAATAATTGTAATAAACAAAAGAATGCAAATGCAACACACACAAAAAACCGAAAAAAAAACAGAACAGAAAAACAATATTAACAGAAATATCTGTTAAGACATTTAAACTCATGTGTGTTTTTGCCCCAATCCCCACCCCCGGAACATATATAATTGCATACAATAATGAATATTACATAATATTTGATTTATTATTAACGTCAAACAACCAAAAAGATGACAGAATTCGCAAGAATGCAGCAATTTCTATTTCAGAAATTCTTCGACAAAATTCATCGACATACGAAAATGGGTTTGCAATCGATGGATAGTGTCGTTTAATTTTGAATAATTAATAATAATTTTTATTGTACAAATACCTATATACACACACCCACGACAGCGACACAATGCAGAAATTGTATTTAATGGAATATAAATGAATTATATGTAAAGAAACAACAACAAAAAAACGACACAGACACATACTACATATACATACATCTAAAATCCATGATATAAATGTAATTCCTTACATTTGTTAATGAAATTTGAAATGTATTAGAAACTAAATCGCAAATTGTAACTTATTGAAATGACTTAGAGTAAAATTTATGAAATAAAGATATAAAATGAAATCATATGTAAATGATAATTCAAAGATGTCTTTAATTGGGAATCGTGAAAGGTAAGTGGCTCGAAAATTTAAAAAAGGAAATACGTATCCCAAAAAAAGAAACAGAATTTCCTTTTTACATATAAGATGGAACACATATTTCAATATATGTGTGTTTGGCTGCCGTAAGAAAATTTGAAACAATCTTACAAAACTAAGCAAGATTCAAATTTTGTTTTTTTTCGAAAAGGTGCCGCATTCACCTTCTTCTTATTTGGCGGCAGCAACAGAAATCCATTAGTCGCCGCGCGTATGAAAGAATTCCAAGCGCTACGATTTTATGTGCTCCTTAGATAGTTAGTCATACTAAGTTTAGATAACAGCTCTATTAACAACGAAGTTTTGGTAGCCTCCCATCGAGTTCATTTCCGAAGACTTCTCGGGATGGAACATTTTTATCCATTCATACAATGTTTGCAAGCCAGCCCTTTCAGTCTATGGGAACTCGCTTGATTACGTCGATGACGATATACCTTCTAAAGCTCATTGTGTATTCGACGTCGGATCTAGCCGTTAACGATGATATGTGCAAATATAGATTAAGGATTCTGTGGTGTAGAGCAAGACAGTTAGGATCATTGTCTGGTTGAGTTGGATCTTTGTTCATCGAGAGAGGCCATTGCCATTGAACCGCTTCCTTAGCCCATAGTAACAACGGTTTGCCATCAAAACTTGTCTCTGGATTTTCACGCTGACTCACATCTGCTTATCAATACTTGAAAAGCCTGCAGTAACATCTCACAATCACTCACCAATGGTATCTATAACATCGACGTACGCGATCACTATGTGAATTTTTATTAATAACTAGCTGGCCCGGCAGACTTCATCCTGCCTCCAAATTTTTGTAAAATATGTTGAGTGTAGTTGAAATCTAATAACGGTTGTTTTATTTCTTTGACCTCTAAAATATTTCAATTTAAAGGGAGAGGTTTACCTGAACAAATTCTGTTCTTCATATATCTTAAAGATTATTATATATTATTATAAGAATTGCTAAAACGGATCAGCAGTGTCGTCCATGATGGGATGAAAACTTACTTATTGATAGGCATATATTCTAAAACCACAGTTTTAAGCCGATTGACTGACATATAACTTTCTGCGTTGGTGTACTGGGTGATTGTACCTTTAGGTGTTTGGTCTGAGCCATGATAGCACTCTGCCCCTTTTTGTCCCAAGGAGTACGAATTTTCCAAAAATGCTTTCATTAGGCTCAGCAACCCCATTAACCGTATGGTCTGGGTGATATCAACAGTTATTCCTATTTTCGTTATTGTCCCCTACAATTTTGAAATGAGAAAAACCACTTTGTGAAGCTCTCTAAATCTGTAGGAAGTGCGCCATTATAAAAGTTAGTCATTTTTCTTTAAGCCTTTTTGCGGTCTGGGTGACCATCTACAGCCAATCCCCAACTTTCACTGAAATTTTGGGACAAATGGGGTCAACCGTTTTCACAATTAGTGGTGACATCAAAATGTACATCTTTTTTATATATATAGACTTCTGAATAACTATGATGTTAAAAAAAGTGACTAAATGACATTCCAAAAATTAAGTGTATCATAAGCTAAACACCGGCAACTGGTTCCAAACATACATTCAAAATTTCCTTATGCCAAAAAAATCATATATTTTAAGTTCGAGTAAAATCGGACAATCGATATAAATTTTCGAAATAATTCAACCCCAGCCAAAACTATGGACCCGCAGTTGTAAACAAAAAACAAAAAAAATTCTCATAATAAAATAAATATACATTCTAAATTTCAGTCAAATTGTTTAATTCATTAAAATTTTCATTATAATTCCACCCTAGCGACACCTACCCGGTCAATTTATACAAAAATTTTTTTTTCAAGATTCCACAAACATAAATACTAAATTTCAGTTAAATTGGTACATGCATTCAAATTTTCGATATAAATCCACCCTAGCGCCATATACCGGGTCCATTTGTACATACAACTTTTTCTGATGATCAAACAAACATAGATTCTGAATTTCAGTTAAATTGGCCCAATTTTATTGTAAACCGACCCCAGCGCCACCCACCGCCTGGTCCATTTGTACATAAAATGCTTTCTCATAATCAAACGAATATCCATTCAAAATTTCAGTTGAATTGGTACATGCATTCAAATTTTCGATATAAATCCACCCTAGCGCCACCTGGATTTGATTTTTTCAACACAAATAATCTACGGAAAATTTCGAATCGAATAAAAAAAAATCAGCCAATTCGCTCCAGTGATGGGTTTACATACGTGGATCATTTAATTTTTATATATATAGATGTTACCAGTATTTACTGATCATTGTCGTTTGGTTGTTAAAGAGGTCATCGCCCTTTCTAAAGACTCGCCTGGTAGAAAATGGCTCTGACGGGCTCTTGGCTATCTTCGCTAAAAACTTAGTATCGGTCAGTGGCATCTCACAAAGACGTATCATCCTTGCAAAGATGCCAAACTCAGCCATGGAAACTAATAGTTATATCTTATCGCACTTTTGGAAGCAGCTTAGTAATCGATACAAAGATGGTAAGTGTCGATCTGCATTTCGTAGGTCTTTTCAAGGACCTAGATTTACCGAGTTCGAAGTCACACCGATGAGGTAAAATCAGATTTATAAATATGGGCTTTACTCTGTTACATAACACACATGGCAAGACCTTGTTTACGATAGGTAGAAGACTGATGCCGCGAAAGTTGGGGCACACACTTGGATCGTGTTGTAAATCACAGCACATAAAACATTCAAATTCCAATCATCTGATATGTATTCCTGTAACCAAATCATGTTTATGGACTGCTACATGCAAGTTATCAACTGTTAGCAGCTATCGGCTCCGAAACTGTTGTTGGTATAGAACCAAATAAACAAAATTGTCTCTGATATCTTACTGACATCTGAGTTTATTTATTTAATATTATCTTAAAGTACAAAATATAAGTTTTTTTCTATTCGGGATATATAAGAGGAAGGCGTTTCCTTTGAGATAATTGCATATCAAATTTGTATCAATACCAACTGCAATTTTGGAGATAATAAATGTTTTTCCATTTCAGAATATATGAACCCTTTGAGATAGTTTCTTATAATCACATCACAGTAATATTTCAGAGACAAAATGAGTCGTTATTTGGTTCAATGCCAACAACAATTTTGGAAATAAGACCAACAAACGTAAAAAATTCCCCTATATGATACTTCTTCTTTTCTTCTTTAACGGCAGCAACAACAGAAATTTACTCATCAGTAGTCGCAAGTAGAAAAGTAATCCAAGCGCTTCGGTCTTTTGCGCTCCGTAGATAGTTCGTCACAACAAGCTTAGTTAACAGCGATTTCACCTAGTCCATCCATCGGAGTTTTGGTCGCCCCCTCCTGCGCCGCCCATCGAGTTTATTGCCGAAGACTTTTCGAGCCGGAGCGTTTTCGTCAATTTGTACAACGTGTCCAAGCCAGCTCATTCGGTCTATATGAACGTGGCTGACTACGTCGATGTCGTTGTACAGCTCATACAGATCATGATTCATTCGACGGTACTCGCCGTTAACGCGTATATGATACTAGCTAACTTTAAATCGATATATCTCGTTTGCTAGACGCGACCTAGCGAAGCGCCGAGACACATAAAACTTTTTTTCTGACCGATATAATTTTTCCCGGTAGTCAAAACCTCGCCGATCATTGGCCCATACTTTTTGTCGCACATTGTATTAAAATAATGAATGAATTTCTCATGACAACTTAATCAAATTTCGATGCATTTCAATCCTTCTTGTGTGAATTAGGATAGGAACTTCGGGTGCGATATCTGACATTTGCTATATATTTATGTGATATAAAAAAATAAATCTATCGAATTCTATTAAAAATTGCGATATTTTATATGTCGTTTTTGTCCTTCCTAATGCGACTCCGGAGTATGGATGAAAGTTTGGGCTAATAGACGCACAGCGCTTATTGTAGATTGCGAAGTCACAGATTCAAATTATTTGCAGATCCTCTTAAATATCCTTCAGTCAAGATTCGCATAGTTTCTACAAGTTGTAATGTCTTTGTAACTCGCCTTGATCGACAATTATCCTGAAGTTTATGCCATATTGCTCTTAGAACGTATCTAATAGCGTCCACTGACCAAGGAGTTGCTTTTAAATCTGTAGAACAACCATTTATGTGCAAAAACTAGATGAATCCAAAGATAACATTCGAGAAACTTTGCAAGCGAATATGTTAGACAGGTTTCTTGTCTAATACAAAGTAATAATTTCTTTGTTCCTATAATGTCTTTCTTCACCGGAAGCAGAAAAATTCTTAACACTAAATTAATAATTACTTTTTGTATTTAAATAAAAAAAATCACAAAACCGAACGAGAAGTTTATGTATCTATCAGCTGTTTTCAGCGACAAAAAAAAAACAAATCAAAATTGCCAAGTACAATCTATTACATTTATATTCACGTCGAATGTTTTATGTAGTACCAATGAAATGTATAGTTGTCGAAAGTCGTTACGACATACATAATAAGGGGGATTATTCTTGGACGGGTCGTAGTTAAATTTTTTTATTTTAAATATTAGAATTCAATTTAAAATTTAAATAAATAACAGACTTACATGACATTTTTTCGATATCCCAAAGCGCATATAATATTACCACGCCTAGAGGAACACTCATGCATTGTATTAGTTACGGTAATGTGCTGCAACGAAAAAAAGAACGTTATCACTTTATCAAAGTTAACAATAAAATAAAAAACAATATGCGTAAGCCTTTGTCTGGACCCGTTAGTCGGAATTCGAAATAACGATTTTAATGGTACTTTGATCTTTGTAGATAGAACTTCGGAGAATTTCGTTGACAAATTTCAACAACAAAAAAGAAATAATATTTTGTTATTGGCTCGGCAGAAAAGAGATTTTAAGAGCATTTATCTCCTAATGGTGTGGCCAGCCATAAGTCATCAGCAGCGCAACCGGAAATATGCCCTCAAAATCGTGTTTTATGCGCATAAAATATGACCTAAAAAATGGCAAAATATGACCTAAAAATCAACAAAAACATGCCGTAAAAAATTAAGTCACACAATTTTTTTCATATAAATTAGAAATATTTTTATTAAAAATAAAAAAACAGCTTAAAAATTAAAAAAAAACAATACCATTTTAAATTCAGACTTTGTTAGTAGTTTTGGTAACTTTACATACACAAATGTTATAGAAATACAAATAAAATAGAAATAAATATTTCCCAGGAAATATTCCCCGGAAAATTCTAATGTAGGTCTCCGAACTATCCCAAATCTATTTTTACACATGATTTATAATTTTCTTTTATTTGACATTTGACCAAAAAATCTTACTTTAAACCACTGTTAACCAAAATTGTGACTTGTTGGAGCAAAATGTAGTTTAGGGTTTTGTTACTGAAGTCAAATGCTATTGTTTGATTTTGGTTTGGTTCACTCCCGAAAAAGTTCGTTGCACTGTTTGCCTGATAATATAATATTCATTTTGGAACCTTTGACTCAGAGGATATTTGTCTTCGGTGACTCCTAGTGAAGTTTTCCGGAGAACATTTCTATAGAATATTCTAATCCTTGACCTCCGTCCACAGTTGACTTTTAAACAGTTTTTCAAAATTGGGCCAAAAATGTCATATACGGGTGGGAGCTCGAGGGTTAAAATGTTCCGAGAAAATATTCCCCTGAATGTTTTAGTATAGGTCTCCGAAGACATGAAATACCCCAAATGTACTTTTATAGATGATTTTTCATATTCTTTCAATCGACTTTTGACCAAAAAATGTAAACTTCAAACCACTGTAAAAAAAATTTGTGACGTAGTGGAGCAAAATGGAATTTAGGGTTTTGTTACTGAGGTCAAATGCTATCGTTTGATATTGGTTTGGTTCACCCCCGAAAAAATGTGTTGCACTGTGTTATCTATCAATTTAAAAGTGTCTTCATTCACCTGAACTTGTTCAGTAAGCGTAAGACCTGATGTTTGCAAATTTTTAATATGTTTTGCAATAAAACCGTAATTTGAAGCAATATAAATCAAGTCAGATCTAGTTTGGGGGTCTGTCAAGACATCCTTTGAAGTTTTAATGAATTGTGCATCCTCATCGTTTAATGCACTTAGGACCAGTAAAATGTCTTCATAATTGTTGGCATAGTAGTTAACTGCTTCAAGTCATGTTACCAATCCACAGTGGTCGATCTTGTATGGAGCGAGCGGCCAAAAATACTTCTAGTGGAGATATTATTGTGAAATTTTTTTCCAAAATTCTATAAAATATAGTTAGTAATAAATCGAACAGACATTGGTCGTACCTAAGCCCCTCCCGAAACCCCACAATTATAAGGGTACACCGTATGATATTTTATTATAGTATTATATAATACATCATTTTAACAGGCCAAAAACGGATTTATTTAAAACTGACTTATGATAAGATGATAAATTGTTTACTTCCGTTATCCCTTAATTATTCATCTGAAACTATATGTCCCTTCAACGGACTTCAAAGTTTCAAAAGATATCATTCCTAAAATGCAATTTTTTTCGATTTTCAACGGAAATCGAAAAAAATAGTGCATATCCCCCTCCTCTCCTACCGTACCCAGGCACTAACATTAACCCCATGTTAGCAAAAACTTGAGAAAATGTACGAAACTTGTTTTTAATTTATATGTTAACAATTTGTTTACAAGATTACTTTTAAACAATACAAATATTGAATAATTTCATATAAAATAATATATAATACAAAATTATAAAAAGGTTAAGGGGGGTTGTTTAAACATATAACGATAGATACTCTTTGAAATAAAAAAAAGAGCTAAAAAACTTTGCGTATTCGTTTTTTTATAGCAGTTTTAAAATTATTAATATTAAGGCTGTTTTTTAGTCACAATACCCTTTAAATGATAATCGACTTCAAAATTAATCTAGCAATTCAAAACCAGATTTTAATAAAATTTGGACATAAAAACACCGAGGTCGCTTTGGTCTGAGAGAGATAACAAAAAGACGAGCAAAAGTGAGCAGCTGATATTACCAATTTTAGAATCTTGAAATATTAACGAATAAACCAAAAAAAATTCCATTGGAGACTTCAGGGGGGAACACAACTAAAACTCTAGTTAAAATTTACATATATGGACGAAAGAACACTAACAATGCAACTGGAAAAATATTAATTTTATAACAAATCTACAACAAGCTTAACATATTGTTATTATTTTAAAATATAGTTAATACCATGTAATTTAATATTCATTTCGATTTATTTCGACAGAATTTTTTTTTCTTTTGTTTTAATTAATTTAAAGTTGCACTTAATTTTTCACTTTTTCAAACTGCAAAAACCAACTTTACTCGCTCTCTTTTTTTAAGATGTTCTTAAAGAGTACAGATGGAATAAAACAAAAACAACTATAAATTTTAAAACCTTGTTTTTATAAGAAACAGTGATGCCACACTTGGCGACAAACTTCTGCATTAGATTTTTTTTATTTTTGGCCAATGGAATCGACCACTGTGCAATCGTGTTGTTATAGCTTCTGGAGGTAATGGAAGGTCTGGAAACATTTGTTTAAAATGTTCCTCTCTACGTGGAGCTTTTAAAAATAACTTCTTTACATTAGCAATAGTTTTATTTACGTTTTCATATAAATTCCTAATACTTTCACACAAGCGATGGACACCATGAGCAATACATGTCACATGCGTCATTTTCGTCACTCACAAAAAGCTAAACATTATTCTTATTGAAGTTGACGTCCAGATTTTTGATGGCGTCGTCCCACAGTCTAGCAATTGTTGAGTAATTAGCCCTTCCCAAGGCTTCTGTATTTAGTGAAAATTTCTCACTCGCAATTTCCTTAATACACCTGCTAAAATGTTTGCCACATTTCTGCCTGTTGCATCTTTAGTTTCATCGATTGACATCCATATGTCAAATGTTTTTAAATGTTTAGTTCAAAAAACTGTTTCGGATGGCACTTGGTAGTCCGTGTATTCCTTAAATCGTGTTCTTATATTATGATTTCTCATTTTGTAAAGTAGAATGTCAGCAGACCCAAAAGCTCGGCTCAGTTTTTCTTGAAAATCATGTTATTTTTAAAGTCTACCGAACATTCTTAATAAGCGTTTAACATTTCACAGTTGTGTAAAACATAATTTGACTGTTACATTTTAAAAAACCAAAGTTGCAAAGACACTTGTTTATACGAACAAAAAAAATAATGTCAAAAACACAAAATATGCTTAAAAAGGGATATTTTTGAAAAAAATATGGCCTAAAAAATATAAATTATGCTTTAAAAAAGGAGGTTTGTTTAAAATTATGCTCCTAAATCTAAAATTTCCCGAAATATGACGTTATGGGTAAAATATGCCAAAATATGCTCTAACAAATAGGTCTCAAAACACTTGTAGGACCATGAAACGTGTAAATACATTACCCATTTGTTAATATCTCGTTGTAAAAAAACATGCTGTAGCATATTTCCGGTTGCCCTGGTCATCAGCTTATGTCAAAATCACTGTTTTTAATCGGTGTTATTGCCCGAGTAAACGAGAGTTCATGGGTACTAATTAAACTTCCTACGGAGGTCCAGGTTATTGAATTGGAAAAAGAGCACAGCCAAATGACAGGCCAAACTATTGTATTACTACGTGGTGTAAAAAAAACATGGAATTGTTGAGGGTTAGAACACGTGCATACAATGTGGGAGATCCCGAGCAACTTCGCAGAATAGTGTCGAGTCAATCGGCATGCCTAGTAGAAGCTTCTCAAAAAGTGACGTTCGCATTCGTCGATAAACCCGTTAGTTGTGTATCTAACAATAGAAAGCATGTTAATTCACAACAACGCGAGAAGATAACCAATACCTCATTCATAAGGTGTAAAGGAAAATTAAGTTTTTTTAATAATATTTTTTACGCCGTTCGTGACAAAAAATATTAATGTAAATTACTTTTTTTGCATTAAATTTTTACAATTTAAATTATCCAAAGCAAATATATGTACTTTCATGAATACTTGTAATTAACAAAATTTTCATTTTATTTTAAGTATTACTTTCGACATAGCAACATTGAGGGTGGTATTCATGCATATGGCTATTGAAATACAACAACATGTTTATCCACACAACTTGTTTGCGATCAACAATCGTGTTCGCGTATGATGTTAATGAATGCGAGTATTCAATCCTGAAAATTGCGGTAAACAGCAAGGCCGTGCTATAATGCTAATGAACAGGCAGTGTCGATTGACAGTACACATACATGGATTAAGAGCGCCGGAGAGGAATGCCAACCACTGGAAATACAAAATTCTACCAAAGCATGTTAGGGATATATCTCTTTTTCATACAGTACTGGACGATACAAATCTGCCCACTAACAATTTATCCATGTTTGAATGGATGAATAGGTTCAAGCTCGAAAAGTCTGCGGTAATACGGTAATACATTTATACAATTCCCGCCAAATAAAAATAAGAAGAAGATGTAGCAAATCTAATGATACGACAATAAAAATATAACACAGTACAACATTTTTCAGCTCATTGATTTGGGACTCAATTCTGCGAACTGCACTTGAAAGTTGTCCCAAAAAGAAGATTCGTTTTGTCAAGTTACATGCCATAATAATTTAATATCGATTTGAAGTTAGTAAGTATCGTATAGGGGAATTTGACACGTTTTAGACTCTTTTGTTTGACATAACTCGAGAACCCCTAGCCCGATTTAGCTGAAAAAAATTAAAAAAAATTGTGAATTACAATTCCTTTAATCTGTTCATATATTGTTTCCCGACATAAGCAACAGTTTCACATTTCCATTCATCAAATGATTTTGAACTGGGTTTATTTTGTAGCAGTTACAATGTAGCAGTTACGTATGATTAACGTGGGAATTAATCATACGCCACCATATAACAATATAACAAAAGAGTCTAAAACGTGACAAATTCCCCTATACGATACTTACTAACTTCAAATCGATTTTAAATTTTTATGACATGTAACGTGACAAAACGAATGAAGCAGAACTTTTTCTTTTTGGGGCTACTTTCAAGTGCAGTTTTCAGAATTGAGTCCCAAAATCATGTGTTGTACTGTGTTATTATACGTCAGTGCCTATTGGACTTTTCCTGCGCCGGTGTAGGTTTGTACATCTCTAGTTAAACAAATGTGTTCTAATTTTGAATGCCCTGTTTTTTTTCTTTAAGCTTCTGGGCGTGAGTACAGTTTTATATGACCCTGACAGCAAAGGCAAGCGGTAAAATATTATTTACATACGCTGACAAGCAAACAGCAAAAGAACAACTCACATCGGGTGATTATTGCAAGGAGGAGTTGAATTTATAAGCAGCAGTAAACATTCGAACACATTCACAATCGCTGTAGGTGTATGATATTGTAACAGGGGGCGTGTGGGGTTGTACATGTGTGTGTGTGTAATATTTGTTTACATCGCATATAAAAATATAAAATAAATTCATTCAAAAGTGAGTGCAAATTGTTGTATTTACCGAGGCTCTGTGTGTATTTGTGTAGCAATTGCAAAGTAAATTTTATTTAACTTTTACATACATATGCATATGTTTGCGTGTGTGTGTATGTGAACTCATAAAGAAAAATCAACATATGTCCGATAGGAAATTATGAATTAAATCAAAGGCGAAAATGGAATTTTTAACATTGATAAGAGGAAGTGTAGGCAGATATCAAGCGTTTTATTCGTTATCCCTAAGATGATAACAGTGAAGCTCATATTTAGCAGCCATAGCAGTGTATATATGGATTTTAAGTGAACAATTTTTGTTAATAAGGTTTTCATTAAACAATATTGCTATCTTTATCAATATTAAGGATAGTTTTGGATGATTTTTATGTTGGCGTGAAAAAACTCAAGTTCACATACTAAGAAGGCAATAGTGCATCAGTGCATCTTATTAAATATCCTTATGAAAGTTTAACAATATTTTTATACTTCAAAAGTAAGTAATGGGATTACATATGGGCAGAATTGTCCCACGCCGTCTGCTACATTCCATACAAAATTTCCTATTTTTGGATAATTGATATTCCTTCCAAAACTTCCAAACGGAGGATATTTGAATTTAGCCAGTATAAAACCTTGTTATAACCTTGTAATTGTAGACAAACCGTCAGCAAACCGATATTTTTGATAAACCCCATCTGGTACCTGCCATAGTTTTACATACATAAATTTCTTGAAAAAAACAGTGAATTCAGTCATATTTTGCGTTAAACGTACGCTTGTGAATAAATATGGACTTTATCGGACGACCTTTTCTGGTACTACCCATACAAAATGACCTATTTTTGGAAAATTATATTTCTCCATATGTAAAACGTCCACTGGCGGTAACTATCTTGTCGAGATGTAGAGACTTACATACTGGCTTTACGTAAAGAATCACTGGGTGTAACTTAACGGGCCTATTTTTGATCCATCGAACCTAAAAAGAGCAAAAGCAACATAACTAGAGGTTACCGAAACCCCTAATCCAGAGATTTAGCTGTACCGTGCTCATTGGATGGTTTGCAGTCAGGGTGTCAGAATGCATTTTAACGGAACCTCTCTAATTTACCTGTGCGCCTTAGTGAGTAATAGGTTTAGCTACCAACTCTTTACCGTGTTAATAGGGGTGGACCTATTTTCCCCTACACTATGGATGCCAAACAAAAAGAATACATAAATCTTAACGAACAAACATACAAAATACTGATAACGAATACGCTTACACAACTGAGTTCAGTCTGGCTGAGCTGCAAGCTTCTATCTAGGAACAGCATGATAAACTCATGCAGCTGGCCCCAAAGAAGATGGAAGGAGTGAAAAATAATACAAAATGGGAGTGTTCTGTAATCGGAAGCAGTGGTGGGTGGACCCATTTCGGTTTGTTCCCATGTCGGAAGAGGATATGGATGATACGATCATCGAGTTTTCTCTATTGGACACCACCCAAGTTCCTAAGGAGTCCCAACCAGACGGTGACACGAAAATTAAAACTAATAACGCGAAAAAAACATTTCTTATCCCGCCAAAACGCCACTATCTCCCCGTCAACATATACGGACTTGGACACTATCAATCAAGACAACCTGAGAGTTGTGGTCGAAGTCGGTATGGTAAATGTGGGTAAGACAAAAGGAAGCGATTTAACTGGCAGGAAAAGGAAGCGGTATAAGAAGCAGAGAGACCGTAATGCGTATCTGCGATCCTGTAACTTACTTGCGAAGTTACAGGTTCGCGATGCCGCTCTGCTCTCTGAGAAGGAGAAGAGTCTTATTAAAAACACACAAGATTACGTCATGAAGTTTCCAAAGAAATATCCTGATACCAGATTCCAGCCTCTCTGGTGGCTATTGAGCCCTATGAAACCGTGCGGCAACACCGTAGTGATGGGACAGTTGTAAACGGTAAGTCCACGACTCCCCAATAATTTAATGCGGCTATGGACGTGAGATCGTCAACTTCAAAGGTGACAAAGGGTAAGAAGCCAGGTGATTCCCTCAGCTTCTCAGCTAATGACAAAAAGGTAAAGACGGCTCGCTCTGGGGACGAACTCATCAAAGGCACGAAGCGACCAAGGTAACAAACAAGCTTGGGAGTTAATCCTTCCCTTCAAGTGGCTGTGGTGGACAGGGCTAACCTCGACGAAAAAATCAGCACAGTAAACTGAGCAACACTTGACGAAAAGTTGACTCTGCGTACGGTTGATCCTAGTAAAGGGTTTTCCAATGAGAGATGATATTGTTAATGGCCCGCTATTTCCGTAGCTGTCACTTTTGATACTTTTATTCTTTGACATTTGACGATTTAAACGACATACGCTTCAGCAACGCATTGAAATTATTAAAATTCTCTACAAAAAAGCACCTTGTCGGACCGAAATACAGAAATTGGTGGAAAATTTGAGCTGTTGGGACAAGTTAGTGATGTGAAGAATAAAACCCGTGCACGTCGTGTGATAATATTGCTGCTGTAGCCCAAAGTGTTTAAGAAAACCCAGGTTGTCATTCCTCGTCGTTTTTTGGAACTGGCCATTCTACAAACGTCATTACACCGTATTTTGCATAGACACTTGGGTCTTAAGGCTTATAAAGTTCAGTTAACACAAGAACTCAAGCCGACCGATCATCAACAACGTCGTGTCTTTGCATGAAAATGATTCGGGATTACATCGAAAAGTCATCTTGACTGATGAGGCCCATTTCCACCTCGGTGGCTACGTCAACAAGCACAATTGTCGCATCTGGGGCTCGGAAAACCCAAGAATTATTGTTGAAAAGCCTCTCCATCCTCAACGTGTGACTGATTGGTGCGGTTTATGGTCCGGCGCGGTCATTACACCTTACTTTTTTAAAAATGAGGTTGGATCAGAAGTTAC
The DNA here is from genome assembly GCA_964034835.1 of Muscina levida. NCBI lineage: Eukaryota > Metazoa > Arthropoda > Insecta > Diptera > Muscidae > Muscina > Muscina levida. The sequence continues at coordinate 157,212,313 of OZ035880.1, forward strand.
GGTGAATGGATCGAGAGATGATTAATGATTTTTTATGGTCGAAGTTAGATGGTATTGATGTGGACAACGTTTACTTTCAACAAAACGATTTGCGATTTGGTTATGGAAAATTTCATGAAAAGGATACGGCCATGTAAGCGTGCTCGTGGTGGCCATTTGGCTGATGTTGTTTTTCATTATTAACGGCATACCTTCCTCTTTATAATGGAATAAACATCCGATCATTTATCTCAAAAAATTGAATTTTCTTTGAATGACAAAATAACACCTCTAATTGGAAAACCCTTTAAAGCTCTAAAACTTTTGATTGTGAATGTGATAAGACGGTCAATCATCTCAAATGCATGGTCAATAGTTGTGCTGAACCCTGACCTGGCGCCAGACTGGAAGTGGTTCCCAGATCTGTGCTTTTACTTCGGCAGATTACAACGGTGCTGATTCCACTATGTTACACATAAATATGGCGAAGATTGCTATTGACTTGCTGGCGAACAGAATCTATAATATTTTTCCAACAATTTCTTAAAAGAAAACCATCAAAAAGTTTAAAATAGTTTACTTTGGAAATTTTGTATTTATAGGTGAAATTTATGAAACTTTTTAGATATTGAATATTATGGTGAATATAAACAACAACACCAAAACAATATATTTTCTTTAGCTGTTTGATTTTAGTAAGGGATAAGAAAATTTAGTTCCTTAGAAAACATGAAGAAATTAAAAACTTGTGCTGAGATTTTTACAATTAAATATGCTTTCTACACACTTTCTGAAGAATATAATAAACTTAAGGATAATGTAATAAAATAAAATAAACTTCATCAAACATAAAAATATATAAATTACATATATAAGTATATCGTTAGAATGGTCTACGATTCTTCTTTCTACACCCTTTACTAATCCAAATTTGTTTCAGAACTGAATGAGTTGTCAGCTCATAAGTAAGGAACGACCCAAAACCCGTAGAAATGTGTAATGTTAACTTTTTACTGAAGGAGAGAAGAGACTGTAATTCTAGTTGTTACTTAAGCTCTCTCTGGTTGAGCTAACCAAATCAGTAATAAGTAACTCAAACTGTTTATTTTTCGTAATTAGAAAAATTGAAAAACAAGTGGACGAGCTGTGATTCGAACTGGCAGTTATCATTATCACATGATAGTTATTGTTGTGATCTAACAATAATAACTTTCAAATTCTCTGTGCAATGCACACGGAGAAACGAAAGAGCACAATGAGGAGGCAAATACCTCCCATAATGTGCGAACACAACAAAAACACAAAACTGGTAATTGGATTGTTGAATACAAGCAGCCGGGATAGTTGAGTTTGTTAAGGCGACGCCGCTGATGAGTCTCTAACCCAAAGGCGAAACGCGTACGGCGATGGGTGCCGGTTCGAATCCCAGTTCGGCCACTTGATACGATCCAAAAGTGTAACACATAGAAGGACTGTCTTTAGACCCTAGGTTTCTTTGAACCAAATTCGATTCATGACTTTTTAAGTCGTTTGAGCCATGTCCGTCTGTCTGTCTGTCCGTCCATCTGTCTGCTGTCCGGCTGGTTCGCACGATAACTTTCGAAAGACGCAACCAAATGTTTTGAAATTTTGCACGAGTTAATATTTCCCCAAAACTACTTACGGTATTGAAAATGGGCTACATGGCCACGCCCCTTCTGGTACCTTCCATACAAATGTACAATTCCGCCCACTTTAGAAATCGAGTAATAATATCAATACTTCGAACTCAATCATTCCCAAATTCTATATTTTGTAATGCTATAACAGGATAAAGTTTTGGAAAAAAATTTAAAGTTTAGCCACGCCCCTTCTGGTACCTCCCATACAAATGTACAACTCCGCCTATTTTAGAGATGGAGTTATAATATCAATACACTCAACACGATCGTGCCCAAATTATGCATTTTGATAAGTTATAACGGGATAAAGTTTTGGAAAAAATATTGGAAGTCTAGCCACGCCCCTTCTGGTACCTCCCATACAAATGTACCTTTCCGCCCACTTTACATATGGAGTAGTAATATCAATAAATCCAAGGTGATCGTACCCAAATTTTTTATTTTAGTAAAGTTATAGCAGGATACAGTTTTGAGAAAAAAAACTGGAAGTCTATCCACGCCCCATCTAGTACCTCCCATACACATTTGGTACCGCCCACTTTAGAAATCGATTATTATTATTAATAGAACTAACACGATCGTGCCCAAATTCTGTATTTAGTAAAGTTCAAGCAGGATAAAGTTTTGGAGGAAAAATTTGTAAATCTAGACACGCCCCATCTGGTACCTCCCATACAAATGTACCACTCCGCCCACTTTAGAGATGGAGTTATAATATCAATATACTCGACACGATCGTGCCCAGTTTATGTATTTTGTTAAGTTATAACAGGCTAAAGTTTTGGAAAAAATATTGGAGGTCTAGCCACGCCCCTTCTGGTACCTCGCATACAAATGTACTTTTCCGCCCACTTTAGATATGGAGTAGTAATATCAATAAATCCAACGCGATCGTACCCTAATTCTTTATTTGGTAAATCTATAGCAGGATACAGTTTTTGAGAATAAAACTGGAAATTTAGCCACGCCCCTTCTGGTACGCCCCATACTGATCTGGTACCGCCCACTTTAGAAATCGATTAATATTATTAATAGAACTAACGCGATCGTGCCCAAATTCTGTATTTAGTAAAGTTCAAGCAGGATACAGTTTTTGAGAGAAAATTTGGAAGTCTAGACACGCCCCTTCTGGTACCTCCCATACAAATGTACCACTCCGCCCAGTTTAGAAATCGAGTAATGATATCAATATAACAGAATTTTTTTGGTTTTACTGAGGGTGATGGTATATGTAAGTCGGGTTGCCCGACTGAAACTTTCTTACTGGTTTTTCAATTTCTCTAATTACGAAAAATAAACAGTTTGTGTTACTTATTACTGATTTGGTCAGCTCAACCAGAGAGAGATTAAGTAACAACTAGAATTACTGTCTCTTCTCTCCTTCAATAAAAAACCCTCACAATCGTATTTCCAATAACCTCGTTAACTTTTTACATTTGTTTCCGACTTTATTAACACTTTTTACACTGTTTTCTACATTTTAACCACATATATGTAGATCTCTGGTCTTATGACCGAAAGTCCAATCTCCAACAGTTTACTAATACATTAGTAATTTCAATTAAAATGGGCTTATTTCAATAACTCAAGACTTGAACAATATCACATTTAGGGTGAGGGTATTTATCAGTCAGTTAAATTGAAATTTCTTTACTGCAATTTAATATCATTCATACAACATTTAACTCGCAATACTATCAATCGAAAATTTGTTAACATCAGTTGACAACTGACAACCTATTGTGATTAGGTCCGATGTTTTTGCCACTAGAACATAGGCGTCACATTTCACAACTTATGAAGGGTACTACAAGTCCTTGAATTGCGTCAAATTCTGCACAAGTGGGCAATAATAATTGAATGATATATTGTGAAAAAAAAACAATGAATTTTTGTGCTAAAAACTGTTGGCTTGTCGTTCTGTCAATTTTAAGCGAGTAGCTAGAAAGTTATTAGCAATTCATTTTATTTTTGCTAATAGATACACCGAAAGGAGGACATACAAATATTAAATAACTATGTATGAATTTATTTATGGCTGTAAAAACAATCATCCAAGAGAGTCTGTTTATTAAGGTACTGGCAAAAACAATCACTAGTATTATATAATTATAATATAATCTGAGAATAATAATTTTAATAAAATCAACTCAATGTTTAATCAACAACAATGTTGTTTAAAATAATTTTAATTGATTTGTATGACTACGAGTATTTCACTCAATTTATAATTTACTTCCATGGCCTCCACGTTATGATAAACCACAATTCTACAAGAATTTGCTAGGATATTCAATGTCGTATTACATAATACAACACATGATAACCAATGCACACATAGCCAACGTAATACATTTTGGAACAGGAAGTAAGGTGTTATGAAAATAAATTGTAAAATATATAAAACTGGAATGATATATGTATGTACACTTCGAGAAGTTTAATATTTGTTAAAGAAATACAAATAAGATTTGTAAGACATTTTGATCAAGTACAAAGTAATTTGTTGTTCAAAACATACCAAAATACAAGTTTATATTAAGTAGAGAGACCGGATTGTAAACAAGTCATTAAACAAATAATACTTAAAAAAAATAAATCATGACATAATTTGTCATCATTTCGCTCGGTGTATTCTCAAACACAGTCCATAAATATTTCAAATACATACGTTAATATATGTAGAATAGTATATCGACTGGGAAGGACAGGAAATGAAAATTAAATTGGAAAAATGTTCAAGGTTTACTTATAATTCAATACAGCTGGGATTTGCTTTATGATAAAAATGTTAAAAAAAACTTGACATGAAAAAATGATTTAAATTTACCGGCAGCAACGATGCTTGCTACATCGTTATTTAAAAATATCCACATAGCAGTTACTGGTTCATGCCAGTACACGTGTACACATAACTATGTATGAATGTGTGTGTGTGTGTGCAGCATCAGGAAGGAGGACAATATATTGTCAGGTTAAGAAGAGAAAAAAAAGTGTTAGCACCGTGAAGGCCAACAAAATATTCATTTGTTGTGGCATCCCGGCATATTTTTCTCAATTTAAAAATAATTAAGCCGGAAAGGAATTTGCTGCGGTTCATATAAAATTTCATATAACAAAATCCAATCCAAAGGATTGAACAGGAATCATCGATGCGGATAGAGAAAGTTCAAAGCAACAGTGCCTTTAATATTAAAGATGTATGAAGAAAGATAGTGGTTTTTGTAAAAAAAAAAATGTAATACGATGTCATATCATCGCTGCGCCGTCCAAAACAGTCATTTGTTTTTCAATTACTTTTCAGGAGAGCCAAAAAACTTATTTATATTGGAGCATTTCTTATATATTCTACACAATACCGATATTAATAACATCCAAACCAATCAAGATCATGAAATAAAAAAAATCGAAAAATTACATAAAGCTGATTTAGTCGGCACAGCGACGATATTTAAAATATTTTAATAATTGGATTGAATTGTATTTCAAAGTAAATTAGTACGATATATTTTTAAACATTCATATAGACAACAGCATTTCCCTCACCTAAATCTTTACTCGTTGATAAAAACTTTCCTTTTCTCCGGATAATTTGATATCCTTTTGATTTTGCACTATCATCAATCGTTTAACATAAAGTGTTGAAATATATTCCATTATTTTACCTATCCACTCCTAGTATATTGCAGCACTTTTTTGTGGTATGGGTGATATCAATGCATTCGCCGTAAGCCGTTAAAATTCCTTTTAATTAAGGCACACACACCAACGCCTAACATCAACGCTGTCAATATAAAATCTATAAATTTTATCACCTTTTGTTTTTATACGCCAATTACTTGACTGAATAAATTACGTTTTTGTATCTAATAATCAAATATAAAAAAAGGGATTAACATACATCCATCCATATACTTGTACAAGTAGGTGTACGAGTAAGCTTTAACAGCGACTTCTCACCCCTGAAAGCAATGTTAAGCTTTTAATGCGGTTTTAATGACTTCCATAAAACTGAAACGCAGGGAATGGGTATGGATCCGTATGGGAGGGTTTTATTTGCGCTGACATCTAATCACGGCATAATATTACCAAGCATCAATTTTAAAACATTAAATCTTTGCTGCGGCATCGAAGTTCCCAGCAATCAGGTAACGCTTACATGTATGAGGATACTGGTATATTTTTAATTAAGACATGTTGCCTTATTACAAAATATTATGACAATGTTAATACCAACGCTCGTGTAATTTAGGTTGGGCTTTGTTCAAGTAAAAGGATATCCACATGTAAATTTGAAAAGGAAATTTGCGACAGGTATAGTTGATAGCACCTATGATAATTTACAAAATTTGATTAGCTAGGGTACGGCACTGCTCAGTGCGATGCATTTCCGATAGATAAAATGGCAACGATGTGCCCAGCCCTGGAATGGAATTTAGCGGGTCAAAATATTGAATATGCATGAATGGTGATTCATTAGGAAGTATTTTTTCGTTCTACACAAACCACTAGAAAGAGAATTAAATGTGGGAATCTTCATTATGACTCAAAAGTACAATATCTGACATTTAATTTTTGGTATATTTGGATAGTCAATAATAATTTAGAAAAGTTGTTGCGATATGACTGCTGCCACAACTAATCGTCTAAAAATATGAACAATTCAGGGTAGGACAAAATAAAGCTTTTAAACTAAAGTGTAAGTTGTAGCAGGAGTTTTCTAATAATAATTTATAAATGGCAGCAATTTGGGACCATTTCATATATGTTTTTGGTAGATTTTGTAGACAGACATTAAATGTAATAAGAGTACCTGCGATTTACTAATAATTAGCATTCGAGTGAAATCAATGTAGTAAAGTGAAAAATACATCAAATTCAGAGAAGGTGAAGTTGTTAATATGAACTTTCAAATAGGTCCTTAAAATTGTGTTTCTTATTGTTTTAGTTCATATTCGTTATTATTTAACGAGGGTTTTTTTATGTGTCCTTTACGTCAATATTTCAAGAAAAAAACCTCAAAATTCTACATTGAGCGCTCTAAGACCAAAAATCGATTTCTCCAACTTTCACTCTTCATTTTGTCTCTCTGTACGTTTCATATTGTTTAAGTGTATCAGAAAAAATTTAACGAGAATTTTTTTTATGGAACATTTAAACTTTCTATTACGACTCCCTGCTTCGAGAGATGTTAGAAAAGTGTCTTAGATCATATTCAGACAGCGCTTTGAAAAAAAACAAAACGATTGGTAATATTGAGTAAAATTTTCTATTTCATTTTAAAGCACTTTTCCGACATTTCTCGAAATAAGGGCGAAGAAGATACGTAATGAGTCGACATAGACAGTTCAAAAGTTCCATAATAAATTTCATTTGAGACATCTGATAACGAACTAATCTATAAGAAATATAGATATTATGACTATTTTAGGTCGTTTTTCGTACAGTTATTTAAAAAGGGATAATTTGAATAGTAAAAGTTGGAGACCAAATTCATTTCAGAACTATGAGAGAGAGTCATGACCGTCTGTCTGGTTGGCTGGCTGGTAGGCAGGATAACTCAACTAAACCTTAACTGATACTTTTAAAAATGTATCTGTTTAATATTTAAGGGCGTCGGGAGAGTGATGCAAGGTAAAGCTTCTGATCGGTTTAACGTGGCAAAGCGAGAGTGATCCTTGCACATTGCACTTCAAGTCTTCTCACAGAGCTCCGTATTCGTGGTACTATTGCGGACGGAATGCCTCCACGTGGTGACGCCTGGAAACGTGGTTTTGACACCAGTTAGATCACGGCTAACTGTGAGGGGCGAAACTTAAAACCCAGGCACGTCGGCTCAGAGTGAGCAGTACCTTGGTCAACGTCTGACCTAGAATGGGCAGCTGTAATAAAATCCTGGCAGGAGGAGAAAACTGCGACGTGGTGTGCCGGGCTTGCAACACGCCACCGACGCACAGTGTCGTGATTTCATATAAGCGTTGGCCAAAAATAGAAGGAGTTATCGTAGGTTAATAAAAATTGATACAGAAAGCTTACGTAAGTAGACTAAGAAAAATATTAAGTTTTGGAAAAATCGGCCCAAGGACACGCCCACTCTCCATATATCCTGAAGTAAAAAAATCGTATATTTTCTAATGTTTCAATCCGAATCGAACCAAATTTTGTACGGATAATCTTTGATGGATTCTAATTCACTATGTTAAATTTGATAAAATTACATCAAAGGACACGCCCACTGCCCATATGTCCTGAAGTAAAAAAATCGAATATTTTCGAAAGTTTTAATCCGAATCCAAACAAATTTTGTACGGATAATCTTTGATAGATTTTAACTCACTATATTGAATTTGGTAAAATTACATCAAAGAACACAACAATTGCCCATATATCCTGAAGTAAAAAATCGAATAATTCCTATATAATTAGCTAAAAGGACACGCGTATATGCCACTAAGTGAAAAATCCGATATATTATTAACTTAAATTTAAGATGATATTCGTCTTTATGCAAAATATTATAATATCAGTAAAAAATATTATATTAATAACAAACAGATTTTAGGAAGTTCAACAACATATACTTTATTTTTATTTTCAGACATGCAAAGCATATTTCTTATTTACTATTATCATCGCCTACATCATCAATATAATTGCAGAAATCATCATCAGATATGATGCCTTCTTCTTCCACAAAAACAAAATCTTTTATTTCATTTAGATCATATCTTCTTAAAAGTTTTTTTTGACTGTTCATTGAAATATCTGGCTCTGACTGCAGAATTAGGTAATGTATTAGATCCCTATTGGAGTCAACTCTACTCGTCTTTCTTGTATGCCTCAGTCTATTATTCCGAATTACTTTGTGACAGGACTCTATGGCCTCCTCTGATAACATTCCAATTGGTACATTTGAATACTTGATGTAATTAATACCGTGAACTAAAACTTTGTGCACAGTTACAGGCATGTAGTACCAGGGATATAGCTTAATATATAAAATAAATGTTTCTTTTAATAGCTTTTCAAAGCTTGTCACATTTATATGGTGTCCACTGGAAAATGTCCTTAAAATTACAGAAAAGTTGTTTATTAAAGTTTTGTCAACACCTGTTATCTGAGCCGCTTGTTCAATATTTGTAAAGAAGCGTCTGGCCGTGTTTCCATCATTCGATGTGCCATATCCTGTTTTAATCATATCTATAATAAGCCCTATTTCATTCTTGAATTTTTCTTGAATTCTCTTTTTATTTTCCATCACTACCTGTTTATTTTGTTCACCTAATATGCGCCATGACTTAATAGGTAGTTTATATGCAATGTGAATAATGCATTCAAAAAAATTTATCCACGCATGTAATGTCGATAATCCATATTCATAGCAATTTTCGTTGACTTTTCTTTCAAGAACTAATTCGGTATTCATTTGTGTAGGTTTAGCTCCACACAAAACACAAGTCGAACTACTCTTATGCCCATGTATAGCATTTAACACAGCTCCGTCGATCATGGTTAATTTTAAGCGATACTGAACGTTAATTTTGTTTTTGTCATTGTTATAGACGTATGTAGTTAAATTTTCAATTTGACGCTGTATGTTGTCTCTTACTTCCATTATAAGTTTAGGATTTTCTTTAGCAAATAATATTTTCAGAGGTCTACATAGCCTTAGAGAAGAGTGCTTGCTGTTTTGCCACTCAATTTTTCCATTTTTGTCCTCCATGATACGCAATGGAACGAGAGATGTAACAAACAAAAACTCGTCAGTAGCGTCTTGGCTTTCAAATTTTTGTTTGTATACGCTATGACCGCTACTGCCATCAAATCCCCACTTGCACTCTAAAATAACATTACTTTCAGCACCAAATTCTAACTTTTTCAAAATGCTGTTTGCGGTTTTATCCAAAATTGCCTGTAATGGAACATCTGCTGACGTTTCTGAAACTTCAATTCCATCTGGAATAAATTTTTTTTTAGCTTCTACAATAGAATAATAGGACGGAAAACAATTTTTATGTACAGCGTTCACAACATTTCTCATCATGTTGTATTGCCTAAAAGAGAGATCCATATCCACGTATAATGCTAACGCTTTTTCCACTGAAATAGTTCCAGTGTTACTTGTTTCTGAAATTTTTTCTGCTGCTTTTGTAAGAGCTTCAGCTGAGGTTGACACAACAAGCTCATCAACACGTCTTTGCTTAGTTCGATGTGATGCTTCTTCGAAAGACAGACGTGGCCGACCTCTAACAAAGCTTGAACTAGGTTCCTAAAAAAATAACAGTCCGGTTTTATCTCTGATTGACGCCAAGAACTGATGGTAACTTACAACACAAATAGGATCCCCATGGAATATTTCACTATCCAGCCAGTTATTAAGTCCTTTTTCAAATAAGGCTTTTTTCCGTCCATACTTTTCCCAATTAGTGCTAAATTTCAAAAGCGTAAACATGAGTTTTTTTTCCTCAGTGCTGTGTAATGATCTACGTAAACAATTTTTCACAAATTCCTTTATTTCACACACGATAAGGCTCTTTTTACTTTGCTTCACTTCTAACCATTTGTTAAAAATATCCCGTATCTTCAATGGAGTAGACACTGAAAAATATTCATAAAAAATATAATCGCACACTGTCGCAGTTGAGATTTATATATATTGAAATACACACTTTTTCGGACTTAATATCAAAAAATTAAAAAAGTGTTTTGATGTATTTTTTTTTTATTGTCTTCTAAACATTCGATTCGCTTTCAATAGGCCACTTTGCTTTAGACATATGTTTGAGCTAACTGTTCTTTCCATATGATCAATATTTGTCAACAAAGCCAGTGTTGCCACATTAAATGGTACTTAAATTTAGCAAACTATTACAATTTATACCGACAGTTACATTAAGTATTAGAAATAACAGCGTTTAAAAAATATGTAAAATTCCAGATTTTTCAATGATCATACCACATGGTTAACAACTGCCACAATTGAGCTACTATAAAAAAAATACTACTTTATATATCCAGAAAAAATTTTAGATTTGATCTAATTTAAGTGTTTATTTGTTAATAAGAAAAAAAAAATTTGGAAATTTGAATGTTCACTTATATCATTTTTGGCCACTGCCGTGACACTGTGCGACGTTTGAACTATTGCAATGAAAAGATGTAAGAAAGTAAAAAAAAGGACCCTCCAAAATTTTGACCACCATCGCAAATGAATTAAGGACCATGATTTGAGGATAAGCACCTGGAATATTAGAACACTGTATAGACCAGGTGTCTCCATCCAACTGGCGGAAGTCCTCGAAGAACACAAGGCCGACATAAGCGCTTTACAGGAAACTCGGTGCGCGGGACACGGATGCTTGAGCATGAAGACGTGCGACATCTACTATAGTGGCCATGCGGATAAGCACGATTTTGAATTTGTGGTTGGCAAGAGACTGCAACAACTAGTCTCAAAGCTCAACCCGGTGTGTGAACGTGTAGCCACCATAAGAGTCAAAACAAAGTTTTTCCACATAACACTTATATGTGCCCATGCTCCGACAGAAGAGAAATGCGATGAGGACAAAGACGAGTTCTACGAGAGCCTAGAAAATGTATATGACCGTAGCCCCAGCCATGACATCAAAATTGTACTAAGCGATTTAAATGCTAAAATAGGCAGGGAGACCGCATATGAGCCTACCATTGGAAAATTCAGTCTGTACGCCGAAACGTCGAACAATGGCATTAGACTCTGCGGCAAAAAATGTGGTACTTAGCAGCACTAAAGCAACTTGGTTATCTCCAGAACAAATTGACGAGGAATCAGACAGATGTCGTGGTAATCGATAGAGGTACACATCGAGTGTTCTCGCACTGTTATGGTACGCTCAAGGCTAAGCGTGGTGAAAAACGTACGTAACCAGGCACACCGAAAGCTGGAGATCGCTAAACTGCGGACCACAGAGGTAGCGGACGCCTACTCCAACCACCTAACTCAACTGCTACGGAATGCTCCAATCCCTGATAATACTACCTCGCAGTGGCAATATACTGCCGACTGCATAGAACGGACTACGTGGGTACTCAAAGCCGTCTCAAGATGATGCGTGTCGCAGTGCCATGAGAGAGACATATGCTGCATACAGGGCGAAACTGCAGCCAATGGCAACGCGAGCTGTTCGTGAACGAACGGTACAAAGAGAAGAGACATAGGCATCTCGTCTCTTTAATCGGAAAAGAAGGAGCTGAGACAAGATGAGTGTGCAGAGTTGTTTCGAAGTAGAGGAGAAGCCCGAAAATGCTACCAGAGAGTCAAGGCAAGAATGCGTGGAACAGGGTTGCCCTCCTGTAAGGACAGCGATGGCCAGCTAGTGACGGACCCGGATAACGTTCTGAAGGTATGGAGAGAACATTTCAGAAATCTGCTGGATACGACCCAGAAGACCACGCTTCAATCCACGACGATGGTGTTTATTGTCCACCTACGGTGGAGGGAAGTTGATTAGGAGCATGCACCAGCTCATGTAAAACATGCCCGGGGATCAGAGTCTCACTCATATACAAGAAATGAGATCGTAATGTGTGTAAGAACTACCGTGGAATAAGCCTATTACAAATTGCATACAAGGTCCTTTCGAGCATATTGTGTGAACATCTTAAGCCAATTGGGTAAAACCTTATTGGACCTTATCAGTGCGGTTATAGACCTGGTACATCTACGACTTATCAAATTTTCCCTATCAAATGAACGTCTAAAGCCAATTGGGTAGAACCTGATTGGACCTTATCAGTGCGGTTATAGACCTGGTACATCTACGACCTATCAAATTTTCCCTTTACGACAAATCCTGGACAACTCATGAAAAGCTGATTGACACCTACCACCTCTTTGTCGACTATAAAGCTGCCTTCGACTGTCCGATAAGGAATAGGCTACCTATGGCCATGTCTAAGTTTGGTATTCCTGCAAAAATGATTCAACTTTGCAGACGGAAAACACCAAATCCTCGTTTAAGATTGGTAAAGATCAGTCTGAACCATTCAATACAGAAAGAGGTCTAAGGCCGGGCGATAGCTTGTCCTATACACTATTTAATAAAGTTATGGAAAAGGTGATGAGAAAGGCTGGTGTCAACATGTCTCGCACCATATTCCACCACTAGCCTATGCCGATGATATAGACATCACTGGCCGAATTCAGCGGGATGTTACTGCAGTTTTCTCATCGCTAGAAAAGATTCAGCAAAAGTGGGTTTAGCGGACACTGTGATTTCGACGAACAAAGAGTCCTCTCGATGGGGACGCACCGTCAACGTTGAAAGTTATTGCTTTGCGGTAGTAGATGAGTTTATCTACATCGGACCTTCCGTCAACAAGATAAATAATGTCAGCCAAGTGCTAGCCAATAAATGTTTTTACAGATTTCGGCTAGTAACACCACATTATCTCGAGATACGAAGAAACACCTGCACCAGGTGTTAATTTTACTCGTTCTGTTGTATGCTGCCTAATCGTGGGTGCTTACGACAATGGACATACAAAACCTGGAAGTATTCGAGAGAAAAGTACGAGTATCGCCATCGGATGAACCATGAGCTGTATGAGCTTTACCACGACATCGATGTACCTAAAAGAGTAAGAATCCAACGATGATGACTAGGACATGTTGCCAGGACGAATGTAAATGCTGCAGCGAGAGAGGTGTTTGAAGGCGTACCAGAAGGACGGCGCAGAGCAGGGAGACCCAAACTTCGTTGGAAGGACCAAGTAATTGGCGACGTGCCACCATCTGGTAGGACTAACTGGAGAACGCACGCAGAAGACCGAGTCGTGTGGAATTCTTTAAAACTTCAGGCCTCAAATTTATGAACCACGTTCGTAAGTTGTAATGGCCCACTTAAGTAAGTAAGTAAGTAAAACCACATATTTCTGTTTATATTACCATCAAGTAAGAAAAACTACATATTTCTGTTTATATTATCATCAACATTAGCAAAAAAAAAAAAAAACAACATACCAACGAAAACCCTTGCGCATTCTGGAATATCCCCTATCGAAATCCAAATGGCAACATAGATTACCTCTTACTCTGTATTAAATATCACACATCAGTTGCCACCCAATAGCTCAGCAAGGCTAAAATGCTAAAGACATAAAAGAAAGGAAGTAGCAATATTATAAAGTGTCAACTAAAGAGGTGGCATAAAGCAATGCCTATGTCGCCGACTGCTGTGTACGTTTGTGGTGGTTTCACCTGTTTTTTTAAAGCATTTCAAATATATTTAATTAAATCCAAAAAGACGAAACAAATAAATTTATGACTGGTGGTGGTGGGGGCAAAAGTACGTATGGTAACAGAAATAAACTCTTTTTCTCTGAAATTTTTATTAAAGTTGAATTAATTAAGAAAACCTTAAGGAAGAGCATCAGGATGTGTATATGATGAACGTGCTCGTAAAATCATATACAATAAAGTATGTGTAGAATGGAGGGAAGTATACAAATTGGTATTTCCAGCAACTAATTTCACTTAATGTTGAGGCATTTGTACAAATAAGCATTTCATAAATATGCTACTTGAAGGTCATAGGTCATAATCGCATCGGCTACCAGTAGTTGTTGTTTAATAATATGGAAAAATGTTGGAATCTCTATGGTGGCGTATAATTATCATAAGTAATATTCAACGTAAATCATACGCCACGCAGTACAACAGTTTAATTGTAACTGCTACAAAATTAACCCAGTTCAAAATCATTTGATGAATGGAAAAGTGAAACTTTTGCTGATGTAGGGAAACGTTATATGAAAAGATTGGACTAGTGGTTCTCGAGTTCTGTCAAACAAAACAGCTTAAAATGTGACAAAGTCCCCTATACGATACTTACTTACTTCAAATCGATATTTAATTATTATGGCATGTAACTTGACAAAACGAATGATGCAGAACTTCTTCTTTTTGGGACTACTTTCACGTTCAGTTCTCAGAATTTAATCCCAAATCAATAAGTTGAAAAATGTTGTACTGTGTATGTACAACAGATTCTAGTTTGACTCGAAAGTAATGTGAGAAGAGCTGACAGGTCGCTCTACAAAAAGTCATCCAAAGTATACTAGAGTCAACATCATTATCTTAGATAAAGATGATACAGAACCACGAGGCAAAACCAACCATCTGAAGAACTTTGGGATATCAAAAAATATTGCCGAAAACTTTTTAATAGAGCCAACTCTTCAAAATCAGCGGAGGACTAGGATATGTACAGAACATAGTTGGGATGATATAAAAATACATACAGACATCAAAAAAATATATATGCGATTTGTGAAACATCAAGTCTTGAAAAATATCGGCATCAAATGACAACACTATATAGCATAAGGGCACGTCCAGTGTGTGGTTGTCCTTTATATGATTGATGAGTTATTCAAACATACAAATAACATTTCCTCTTTCGAACATACGAAACATCTTTTTAATAAATGTTCGAGTCTCTTGAATCATGAATAGAATTTCCATTCCAAGTACCTGCCATACAATCCTCGTACCTATATCACCCTTCGCTACATTTCTCTTAGAAATGATGAGTGCAAACTTTTGGCAATGACATTAAAACTCGTTATTGTTAAAACAACTACGAGTGTTTTAAACAAGATAAATGAATAATTCAGATTTCACAGAAAAAAGGACGAAAGGGAAGCGTTTTTTTTTTCTTATAAAATGTGTCCCTTTCAATTGTGATATCGCAGCGCATTTGTTGGTACAGCACTGAATGTAAGAAATTTATACGATGATGACGGTAGTGACTAGGAAAATAGTTAAGCATTCGTTACATACAATGGTCGTTAAACGTGCAAAGGTACATTGAATTTTTTACTATTCAACAATAGCTGCTTCGTCGGGTAGATAACACTGACTGAACGTTGAGAAAATTAAATGTTCATTAATCTTAAAGTTATCTTCATCGTTATGTAATTTATCATTTTGTGTAGCTGGGACATTTAACTTTGTTGTCTAGACTAAATAATTGTGATGGTGTGTAAAAATGGAAATTACCTTTACAAATGAACTATTATCTTAGACATACTCATTCCTATAGGATTGGTTAAAGGTTAAAAAATATATTCGTCATGACTAAAAACAAAAAAAAGGGTTATACAGAATAGTGGCAGGAGTGTCAAGAAAATGGTTTAATAAAGACTTTGTTCTTAACCCTTTGTCCCTATTATATTATTTAAAAACTTACTTGTTCATCTTTGCAAACAGTATTTTTATAAAGATTTGATGATGAAGTGTGATTCATTTACAGGTTATTTTTTCATATATCTTTTTTTACTTCTATATTGTTTAACAATTTGACACGAAAATACTCATGGCAAAGCATTGTCTACAAATTACTGAGTTATATTATTTAAAATAGCTTTGTATGAATATTAGTTTTAACGCGGAACGCATAACGCATGTTGTGCATAATTCACCGTCAAAATCCACTATTGGCAATACTATCCGCAAAATTGTGATAGTAAATTTAGAAACGATTTCTAAAGTGGCGTCTTTGCTGTCCACAAATTATGGCTATGTTTAAACTTAGCCATAACATGTGGGCACATTCGGAAAATGAAGGTGGCGTGGTTCGAGAATTTCTGAAGAAGTCTAAGAGCCACCCTATGTATCTACATGCCATACGATTTCGGATTTCCTGTCCGATATCTGGCCAGGATGATGTGGAACGTGCCTAGCAATGCAAGATCTACCTCGTCAAAGCATTGAAGCCTTCAGACTAGTATTTAGGGTTTCATTTAAGGTAGTGGATTCTAAAATATGTCAATGAAGTTCCGCAGTATTCTCACAAAACTGTGTTTAGTAACGTGGCGCATTTGCCGCTCAATAGCTACATCCACAAACAAAATTGACGCATTTGGGCTGCTAGGAATCCGGAAGAGATTCTCGAACTTCCATTACATAAAAAAACTTGTGATGTTATTTTTTTCGGCTATGCCGAAGCTCAGCCAACCTTCACCATTTGCACTGCAACTATCTATATATATAAAAGGCTTGGGTGACTGACTGATCACTCCCCAGGCCAAACGGCTAAAGCAAGAACCGTGAAATTTGGAATGTAGGTTTCTTTTATGACGTAGGCACGCACTAAGAAGGGATTTTTGGAAATTCAGACTGCAAGGGGGTAAAATGGGCGTGGCACCGCCCCATACAACTGGAATTTGAAAATGGTTGTATCTTTTAAACCATTATAGGTACGAAGTCGAGATTTAGTACGTATATCGGTCGTATAAGAAAGGAAAATATTGTTTACAGAAAGTGGGCGGCCCCTTTCTGAAAAATTGTTATACTGGCTGAGTGAATAGACCGATTGTAATGAAATTTTCACTGTGGAGTACTGTCCACAGGGCCTCTATCATAGGCTACATAAAAACAAAATTAGACAAAGGGGCGTGGCACCGCCCCCCCCAAACCGAAATTTCAATCGGTCATATCTCAATAGCCATTAAAGGTATAAAAATGAGATTTGCTACAAATGTTACTGATACAAAGAGGAATATGTCTGGCTGAAAAAGGGCCGTGCCACGCCCCTTTTAAAAAATCGTTTTCTGGGCAAAATAAATGGACCGATTGCAATTAAATTTTAAATGTGTAGTACTATCCGTAGGGCCTCGACCATAGGCTACATAAAAACATAACTAGAAAAAGGGGCGTGGCACCGCCCAGACAAACTGAAATTTGAGTTAGTCATATAGCCCGAGCCATTAGGGGTATGAAGATGAGATTTGCTACATATGTACTTATATAAGAAGGATTAGGTCTTGCTGAAAAATGGGCGGTGCCACGCCCCTTATTGAAAAATTGTTATTCTGCCCAAATAAATGGACCGATTGTAATGAAATTTTCACTGTGAGGTACTGTCCGCAGGGCCTCTATCATAGGCTACATAAAAACAAAATTAGAAAAAGGGGCGTGGCACTGCCCACACAAACCGAAATTTCAAACGGTCATGTCTAAATATCCATTAGAGGTATTAAGATGAGATTTGCTACAAATGTTACTAATACAAAGAGGAATACGTCTGGCTGGGAAATGGGCGGTGCCCCGCCCCTTTGGAAAAATCGTTATCCCGGCGAAATAAATGGACAGATTGCAACAACATTTTCACTGTGTAGCACTGTCAGCGGCTACATAAAAAACATAATTAGACAAAGGGGCGTGGCACCGCCTACACAAACCAAAATTTTAATCGGTCATATTTCACAGGCCATTAAAGGTAAGAAAATAAAATTCGCATTTGGTACATGGTGGATAATGTATCTCTGGGAAATAGGCGGTGCCACGCCTCTACTGGATAAACTGTTAGTCAGTCATATTAATAGAATGATTGTAATAACATTTTCTTTATTCATTTATTTCAAATTGCTTACTGGGTGTAAATAGGAAGATGTAATTTGGGGTGGTTGTTCCCCTTTTCAAATAATAGTCAGTTAAGAATGGGTTTTTGGATATTCGTACTTTTAGGGGTATCGCAGAAATTGATATGGACATGCTCGCTATCAAAGTGGATTAAAGGTTTTTATGATATCCGATAATTCTGGCTAAAAAAATCGAAAAAGAGATAAAATTTTATTTTCGCCCAGACCAAACGGCTAATGCTATAATCATGATTATTTTTATGGGCTTGCTACCTATGGAATTAGAACGAAGTAAGGACGGTTTTGCCGAATGCCGAAACTGATAAACTGGTACTAAACGGCTAAAGGCATAGTCGCAAAAATTGAAGTGAATATTTTAGTTGTGCGGTGTGAAATAATTTTGTGAAATTCTGGTCCATACCAACTGCCTAAAGGTAAAGTTACGAAAATGTAAATAGAATTGCTGCCTATAGAATTAGAGAGCCAACAGAAGAAGTTGTAGAAATTCGAACATTTAGGCGTAAACAGGCAGAAATGGGATAAAACTGGTACCATCACCCAAATCAAAAGGCTAAATCTATAATCGTATATGATAATGATTCCTATAGAATTAGAGGGAGTACCAGTCCATTTAAGATGTGCGTTACGAATGTATCTTTAGAAATTCGTACTTTTAGGTATAATAAGGTACTAAAGCGGTACAATCACTCAGACTAATGGGATAAAGCTACAATCACATAAGTGGGGTATTTGTTCGTCTTATGATGATTTTACCTGTATTGCTTAAATTCATAACAAGATTCATTGTAAGAATGGGTGAAGCAACGCGAGCCGGAAAAGCTAGTAATTTATTAAATTGTGTACCGCAATAAAAGGGGAGTTTGTATAAGAGACGTTACTTTTAGTCTCACAAATCCATTTTTTGTTGTATGTCAAATATTGATTTTGAATTATTTATATGAGCATTTCTGCATTTTTTTTAACCCCAAAAAGGTAGAGTTTTGTATGGTAGGTGGGGATAGTTTATGTTCGATTTTGCTCATCTTAGAAGTTAGCCTCCTCTTAGAGGATATAAGCATTTATTTCAAATTTCGATAGCTCTTAAACTAAGGCTGTAATCGCTAAGAGAGACAAACGGACACTGTCAAAAAGGGGTAATTACTATGGGAGGTGAAAGTGGTTTTTACCTGTTCTTGCTCATATTGGAACTGAACTTCCTCCTATAGGATATAAGCTTCTATACCAAATTTTCGCTCGATATCTCTCAAACTACGGCAGTAATCGGGAGGACAGACATGTGGACACCCCCAAAAAGGGGCAATTTATATAGGAGATGTGAGGTAACTTGGAACTCAACCTCTCCTTAGAGGAATGTAGGCTGGCGTAACAAATTTTGCTTGAAATTTCTTTAACTAATGCTGTAATCGCGGCCACAGACCCCAAAAAGGAGTAAGTTGTGTGGGAGGTGGGAGTTGTTTTTTGACCGGAGTTATTCATTTTAAAACCCAACCTCCGGTTAGAGGATAGGATATAGCGTATCAAATTTTAGCTCGATATTGTAATCGCGGCACAAACCCCAAAAAGAGGTAGGTTGTATGGTTGTTGGGAGTTGTTTTTGACCGATCTTGCTTATCTAAAAACCCAACCTCCGGTTAAGCGGTTGATATCGGGTGGACAGCCAGACGGACACCGCCAAAAAGGGGCAATTTGTAGGGGGATAAAAGTAGTATTAGTCCGATCTTGCTTATCTTGGAACTTAACCTCTCCTTAGAGGATTTAAGCTTGCGTATCAAATTTTAGCTTTATATTTCACTATTTTCTGTAATCTCGGGCTGGGGTCCCAGCCAAAGTGGTGGTTTTATGGGAGGTGGGAGTTATTTTTAACCGATCTTGCTCATTTTAAATCCTTATGACCGATTAGGGGATAGAAGGTTGCATGCTAAATTTCAGCACTACGGCAGCAATCGCAGGGATAGACAGACGGACACTGTCGAAAAGGGGCAATTTGTAGGAGGATGGAAGTATTTTGTGTGCGATCCTGCTCATCTTGGAACATAACCTCCTACTGGAGAACATAAGCTTGTATATCAAACTAGTGGGCCCGACAATGCTTCGCTATTGCATAATAACTTGTAATATATTTCACATTTAGGTCTACAAAGTACTTTGAAAACGGTACTTAAGCTCGTTAATAATATGTTGAGTTTATTAACTTATGTAACTAATTTCAAGTGACTCCTTAACATGGAAGTTAACCAATTAAGTTTTATTGTTTTAAATTCTCAATATCATAGGCTCTATGACGATAGTAAAAAGTTCATCATCAAAGTCATATCTTTCACACATCGGAAACAGGCATTCCGTTAAAGATCAAAATTCAATTTATAATTTTATCTGTAGTGGCGTCTGATTACTAACTATCTCTTTGGGCGTAAAAAACACTTTTGTCATGCCCTCTTCGCCTACTGTACGCCACTAAAAATTTCGTTTGAAGCATCATGCCTTTAGCCATAAAAACCTCTTTTGGCATGTCTTCTTCTCTCACATATCAAGAATATTCCCAAATACTATATTTGTATTGGACTCGTATTACCATATTTTGAGATAATTCGGTCACCAATGTTTGGCTTAACAAAGTGATGGTCTCACGCGCTGTATGACATGTTACGCCGTTGTGTTGGAACCATTTTTCCTTCAAATAATGTTTAATGACATGATAAATAAAAAATTCAATTGATCGTTCACTGGCTCTAGTTCTTGAGTGTAGGCCAAGCAAGATCTTTAATCAGCATTTGCAGAGAGAACGGCAGAGTTTCTGAGAACGGCGTCCGTTCGAAAAATTCAAGTGTCACACTTACGTCTACAGCGTCGATGGCTTCTAGTAGCTGCTCAGATGGCTGAGTATATGCACCGTAAACTTCACAAAGGGCTCTATAAGTTTGGTGAACAGAACGCGCATTTTGAAAACAAATTTGCAAGATTTGTAAACGTTGTTCTTGTGTAGTCTTTACATGGTGATTTTCCAAAGTATACTGAATGAAAGTCTATAACACTTCATTAGTATTACAGCTAGATTTACACTTATACCTACCAGAAGTTCTATACGTCAAAAAAATACCCCATACATAGGTTACTTACAAAAGGTTGCAAATGTTACCCCTAACATACTATACAAATTTAAATTGTGCCCCAATCACACAAAAGTTGTTTTCCAGTATAACTACAATGAATATTGCTTAATTTTTCTATCTATAGGATTTATTACCGATTCGCTCTCCTGAAAAGTAATTGAAAAATGCATACCTGTAAAGTAAATTAAAAACAAATCACTGTTTTAGTCTGCGCAGCTACTTTGTGTCCTCAACTGCCTGGTGTACGGACCATTATTTGATACAGTTTAAAAGCCAAATATTGAATTGCGTAGTAATCGACAATTCCTAGATAATTTCACTAAGAAACTATAAGTCTAAAATCAATTCCTAGTTCGAGCTGAGAAGCATGAAGATTTCAGGCAGAGATATTTTTTTAGCAATGAGTAACTTTCGAAAACTTCAGACCTATGGGCCGGCTCTAATTTGTACCTACCATTCCCATGTTTGGAGACCAAGACGATATTCTGAAAAATGGTTTTTTAAAACTTAATTTCTGTATGCCAACTCTCAGTGGCCATTACTTTTTAACCAATACATAGATTTGCTTCTGTAATATATCATTTAGTTTGTTGGGAAGTCAGTTTTACGCAAAAGGTCTCAAAAAATACACGTAGATTCCGGTTTTGGTTACGATTTTTGTGAATAAAAAAATTAGCCCACCTTACTGTTCATATCTCTAGGCGAACAGCAATATACTGTGGAATTTCCACCCTTACTGTAATTCATACTGCAACAACAACATATGTAACAAATCTCATCTTCATACCTATGATAGTTCATGAGTTATAGCCCTTTTAATTTTCAAGTTAAATGGGCGGTGCCACGCCCCTTTATCCAATCACAACCAAATATAGCCACCGCCTATCAACAGGCCAACAGTACCACTTGGTAAATTTTTCGTATCAATCGATCTATTAGAATAGCCGTTAGAGCGATTTTTGAAAAGAGGGCGTGGTACCGCCCACTTCCACCCTGGCTCCAAACAAATAATAAACAAAAATACATCTTCATACCTCTGATAGTTCATGAAATATAACCTTTTTAATTTTAAAGTTGTATGGGCGGTGCCACGCCCCTTTATCCAAACACAAACAAATATAGCCTGAGACTATCTACAGTACCTCATGGTAAAATTTTTGTATCAATCGATCTATTAGAAAAGCCGTTAGAGCGATTTTTGAAAAGGGGGCGTGGCACCGCCTACTTTCATCCTGGCTGTAATTAATATTGCTCAAACAACATATATACCAAATCTCTACTTCATACCTCTGATAGTTCATGAAATATAGCCTTTGTAATTTTCAAGTTGTATGGGTGGTGCCACGCCCCTTTATCCAATTACAACCAAATGTAGTCAGGAACTATCTACAGGTCAACAGTACTTCATGGTAAAATTTTTGTATCAATCGGTCTATTAGAAAAGCCGTCAGAGCGATATTTGAAAAAAGGGGCGTGGCGACGCCCACTTTTTGAAAAAATAAAACCTTTTTGAACCTCACGGAGCCCGAGACCTTTCCAACGAATGTAAAACCGTGGAAATCGGTTCGTGCGTTCTGGAGTTATAGCGTCAGGAAGGAAAACCCGACTTATTTTTATATAATAGATTTATCTTAATAGCTCTTAAACTGCAGCTGTAATTGCGGAGACAGACGGACGAGCACTCCCCAAAAAGGGGCTATATGTATGGGAGGTGGGAGTAGTTTTTGTCCGATCTGGCTCATCTTGGTGTATTAAATTCCAGCTCGATATTTCTTAAACTGCAGATGTAATCGTGGGGATACACAGACGGACATTCCCAAAAATGGGTAATTTAAATGCGAGATGGGGGTAGTATTTGTCCGATGTTGCCCATCTTGAAACTTAACCTCGCCTTTGAGGAAATTTTTTTAACTACTGTTATAATCGTGGGCACAGACCACAACCCACAGGTAGGTTGTATGAGAGGTGGTAGTTGTTTTTGACCGATCTTTCTCATCTTAAAACTTAATCACCGGTTAGTCGATTGAAGGTTGCATGCTAAATGTTATCTCTTAAACCGCTGGCATTCATCGCTCTTACTGCCCTAAACGTGCCCCTAGAAGTGTCAAATGCACGACCGGGAAATGGGATAGGGAATAATATGTAAGGAAAAAATGTTAGGAGGGAAATACTAGTGGGGATCGGTCGCACATTTTACCCCTCTAGGAGTCGCCATAGGAGCAACAGGAGCTGTTTTCATAAAAAATTATATAGGGACCACATTAAAGGTTAATGATAAAGGGTATATATGATCTGAGAAAATGCTGGGGTCGGTCATACATTTGACTCCTATAGGGGCTCATTTATGGCAGTTGAAGCAAATTTTGTAAAAATTTGATTTTTGTTCGGGAACCTTTCTAAGAGGTGCAGATATTGGGGTACGTATGTTCGGGAAAATGTTAGGAAGAAAAAAAATTGGGAGGCACCACGAAGACGGAAGGAGCACCCAAGTAAAAAATTATAAAAAAAAAATTGTGGACCAACATAAAGGTTGAAGATAGAGGATAGTAATTATGTTTTGTAAAACTGTTGAATCACCCGCTGTCGTGCAATTTACTTTTTCAAATGGATTACTGATAAACTACATCGAATATAAAAAGCAATAGAGTTTATTACAAAAAAAGGTTCATATAGTCTTGATGTTATAGAAAAAAAGATGAAAAAGCAATACACTACTACCCCGATTTGCGTCGTCTAAAAAAGTTGAGTGGCTTCGAATAGCGTCGTCAATGGTTCGGTTTGGGTCGTTTTCTATATTGTACGTACAAAGGGGCCGAGGCATGATGGTGAGAACACGCTACTACCATGCCGGAGATCCCAGATTCAACTTCCGGCTCCAGTCATCTAAAAAAATAAGTTTTTCTTTCATTGCCGGCACCCACGATGTTGTCGACAGCAACTTCGCAGTATAAGTATCGAGTCAATCGGCATGTCTAGTAAAAAGCTTCTCAAACAGTGACGTTCGCATTCGTCGATAAACAAGTAGGTGCCGTTAGTTATGAATCTAAAAATAGTAAGCGTGTTAATTCACAAGAACGCGAGAAGCTATCCCATACCTCATTAATGGTGTGTAAACGGAAATTAAGTTTGTTTTACATACAAAGGGGATTCCCATTTTATTTACGGTTAGGTAAAATAAACAACATCGGGATTCCCCGTTTTACAATTGCTAGCCGTAGAGTGCTGCTTACTACGATAAGATACATGCTATTGATTATTTTAAAAAAAATTATTTACAAAATTTAAAAATTTAGACATTTATCGTATCAAAACCCTGGTGCGACAATTGTTTTGAATTGTCTTTAATTTACTTTTTACTTTACAATATCTTTATGTTGCAGTAGGTTTTAACAAATATATAAGTACTTATGCATGCAGGTATTTAAAGTAAATTTAAGAAAAAACCATACAAATTTATAGAAAAAAGTGAATCGATTTACGTTGTTTCGTATGGCTTTCCCTTTTGTCGGTCCCAATTAACGAAGCAAATCGGGGTATTAGTGTATCACAGATATTTCTTTCAAATACTACGATTTTTTGCATATAGTGAAATGTAACAGGAAAACTCTTGCGGGTCCACGGAATTTGGAGATTTTGTACAAGACCAAAATCAAGTGAATATTCAAAGTACACCTCTATTACCTCGTCACTTCTACATTTCTATAGATTTGCTTGACAACAAAAAACAACGTTAAACAATCAAAATCCTAAAAAAGGCTACTCATACTATTTAAATTCACGCCAACCCTTAAAACCAATTAGATTAACAAAAGCTACAAATTGTAACTGAAAAAGGTCCAATACATGATAATAGTACTCACCATAATTGTCTGCTTGTGCTGATCTCTTCTCCAAAGCGCTAAAACGAAAGAAAAGACAACAAAAACGAAATTAGAATATATTTAGGAAACAAAAATTCCCCCCGAAAGTAGTTAACAAAAAATCATTAGCATTTATACAGTTTAAATGGTAAATAGAAAACCAGGCAGGTTTTACAGCGTCGCCCGCCTTTTCAAGCAAAACAGTAATTTACACTAAATTAGTTTTAAGTGCGTACAAAAACAAAGCACCAGAAAAAAACGCATCATTTGTTGAAAGTTTCTGTGTGTGTGTTTTTTTTTCTTTTATTCGATTTGCTTCACTTATTTCCTTACAACACAAATTCTATTGAAAACGGAAAAACGTAACGAAGTGAAAGTGACGGCAAAAGCAAACAACAAAAACATAAGGGCCCCATTTGGTAAGGCTATTAAAAGTAAACGAATTTGCCAGTCAAAATCATCCATTGCTTGGCATCACTTTCAGGCGTTTTGTTAAAACACGCACCAAACAACGTAAATACTGTATTAAAGCCTTAAAGGCTTTTGCTTTTTTTACGCTTTACGCAAAATGGTCATGACGATGGAGGTGTATGTATTTCTTAATGTTTGGATTTTTTAGAAACAATTTTTGTTGGCAATTGTCATGATATTAACTGAGAATTTGTAACATGATTATTTCACCAGTTATTTGTGTGTGTGTGTATGTGTGTGCGTTTGAGGTATTATCCTGTAACTATAGAGAGAGCGAGTATTTAATTTGTCATTTGGTTTGTAACTTGACGCTATCATGGCAGTTGTGCATGGTAGATTTGGTTAGAACAAAGCTGCGTCCCCAGATGGATAGGGACGCTGTTATAATACAACAGGTTAAACAATTTGTTAACTAATTGAAAAATATGTCATTGACCGACTAACCATGGCATGTACGTACCAAATAAGAATTTACTGAAACTTTTTTGGTGATCTGAGTTCCAAAACTCGTTCCTTGCACCTGAGGTCATATATCATCACAAATCTAAAGCCAAATGTTACTTTTTCAACTTATTCCTTTTTGCTGTTTTTGTAATTTATAGAGGTCAAGAAGAGATTTTTGTTTGTTTGTCACTTCGGATACTAAAGCAGAGCGATGTTTTCTGTCAAAAGTTATTACTACCATGATATATATATAAAATAGAGTTTGAATTAGGTCCTAAAAAACCATGTTTCTTACTGATTATGACCATTTTTGTTATAGGATGTCTTCAATAAAATTTAACGAGAAAATTTTTTGTGTAGAACACTTTAACTCTTTATCTCGACTCCTTACGTGTCTTTTTCGTCCTTATTTCGAGAAAAGTCAAAAAGTTCCTTAAAATCGGACTTTTAAACATTCAAATGTTCTACACAAATGCTACTCAGTACATTTTACTCCGGTTGTTGTAATTCCAAAATATGATTACTACTAATCGTTTTGACTCTATTCAAATCACTTGTATGAATGGCAACCTATATTTTCGTAGAACATTTCAATGCTGCAAAGTCCCATTTTAAGATCCTTTGCTGACTTTTTCTCAAAATAAAGACGAAAAGGACATATAAGGAATCGACAAAAAGCGAGTTCAAATTTTCCACAAAAAAATCATCATTAAATTTCATTGTTACATCTGATATAGAATATTCACTAAAACAATACGAAATAGTAAGGTTCTTAACTTAAAACTTAATTTCCCTTTACACCCCATGAATGAGGTATGGGATAGCTTCTCGCGTTGTTGCGAATTAACACGCTTTCTATGCAAACGTCACTGTTTGAGAACCTTTTACTAGATATGCCAATTAACTCGACAATCATACTGCGAAGTTTCTGACGACAACATCGAGGGAGTTGGCAATGAAAGAAAAATGTAGATGACTGGAGGCGAGAATCCAACCTGGGATCTGCAGCATGTTAGTGTTCTAACTACTGTGCCCGGCCGGTCTCTCAGATACCCTTCAAGATTTGTGAAAAATAAAGATAAAATTGGTAATTTACACCACAACTACATGTTACATACAAATCTATCCATTTGAAATTAAAATGTAAGCTCTATAGCATTTAAACTACCGCTGCTATTGAGGAGACAGACAGACGCATTCCCCCAAAACGGGGCGATTTGTATAGGAGGTGGGAGTAGTTTTTGTCAGATTTGCTTCATTCTATAATCTATCTTCCGCTTAGTGCATAGAAGCTTTTATACCAAATTTCAGCTTTATAGCTCTTAAATTATGTTTGTAATCACAGGAATAGACTTACGGACAGCCCCAAAAAGGGATATTTTGTATGGGTGGTGGTATTAGGTTTTGTCGCATATTACTCTATTTAGAAAATAACATAGGTGAAAATGGGTGTGTGTATGGAAGGTGGCAGTAGTTTTTATCCGATCGCGATTTTCTTAGAACTTAACCTTCGCTTAGAAGATAAAAGCTTGTTTACCAAAAAGCAGCTTGAAAGCTCTTAAACTATGGCTGTGATCGGGGGTACAAAAAGACGGACACCCAATAAATGGGGGAGTTTGTATGGGAAGTGGAAGTAGTTTTTGTATATTTGTAATAATTTTAGAACTTAACCTCCTTCAAAAAGTTGGACTTTGTATGGAAGGTGCGAGTAGTTTTTGACCGATCGTGCTCATCTTAGAACATTACCTCCTCTTGGAGGATATAAGCTTTTATTCAAAATGTCAACTCTATATCTCTTAGACTACGGCTGCTATCGCGGGGACAGACAGACAAACACCCCCAAAAAAAGGAAGTATATATGGGAGGTGGGGGTAGTATTTGTCCGATCTAGCTCATCTTAGAACTTAACTTAATTTGGCCGATCTTGTTAATCTTAAAACATGACCTCCGCTTAGAAGGATTTAAGATTATTTACCAAATAGCATCTTGATATCTCTTTAACTTAATCTGCGCTTAGGGGGTTAAAAGCTTTCATTCAAAATTTTAGCTCAATATTTCTTAAACTTAGACTTTAATCGCGTGGACAGACAGACGGACACCCCTCCCCCAAAAGGGGGAGTTTATATGAGACGTGGATGTAGTATTTGGCCGACCTTGTTCATCTTAAAACATGACCTCCGCCTAAAAGCAAAGAAGATTGTATACCAAATTCCAGCTCAATATCTGCTAAACTACAGCTGCTAATCCGGGGCCAGATAGACGGACACCCCCAAAAACTGGGTGTTAATATGGGAGGTGGGAGTAATTTTTGTTCGATCTTGCTCATCTTAAAACATAACCTCTACTTAGAGGACAGAAGATTGCGTATCGAATTCCAGCTCTATATTTATGAAACTTCGGCTGTCATCGCGGGTACAGACAGACAGACAGACAGACGGACTTCATTAAATCGACCCAGAATTCACGCTGATCATTGTTATATATGTAAAAATTGTCATATCTATCACGCCTTCTTATGGGCGTGACAAATGGAAGAACCAAACCAGTAAGAAAGTTCAATGGAGAAACCCGACTTACACAAACCTTCACCCTCAGTTAAACATAAAATTTTCTACTATATTAATATTATTACTTGATTTCTAAAGTGGGCGGAATGGTATAATTGTATAGGAGGTACCAGTAGGGGCGTGGCTAGACTTACCGTATTTTCTCCATAGTTTATTCTGATCTAGTTTTATTAAATACAGAATTTGAGCACGATCACATTGGGTGTATTGATGTTATTACTCCATCTCTAAAGTGGGCGGAATGGCGCATTTGGGAGGTACCACAAAGGGCGTGGCTATACTTCCAATTTTTTCAACAAAACTTTATCCTGTTAAAGCTTAACAAAATACAGAATTATTACTCGATTTCTAAAGTTGGCGGAGTGATATATTTTTATGGGAGGTGCCAGAAGGGTCGTTGCTATACTTCCAGTTTCTCCGGAACTTTATCCAGATTTACTAAATACACAACTTGTGCAAGATCGCTTTGGACGTATTAATAATATTAATCGATTTCTAAAATGGGCGGTACCAGATGGGTATGGGTAGTTCCAGATAGGAGGGTGGCTAGACTTCTACATTTTTTCTACAAAACTTTATTCTGCTATAGCTTTACTAAGTACACAATTTTGGGTC
Source organism: Muscina levida (assembly GCA_964034835.1). Lineage (NCBI taxonomy): Eukaryota > Metazoa > Arthropoda > Insecta > Diptera > Muscidae > Muscina > Muscina levida. Next base: position 157,241,445 of record OZ035880.1, read on the forward strand.
GACCAGGTGTAAAAAAAATTACTTAATTTCCCTTTACACCCCGTTGTTGTGAATTAAGACGCTTTCTATTTTAGATTTACAACAAACGAAGTTGCTGACGACAACATCGATGGGGCAGGCAATGAAAGAACAATGTTTTTTTAGATGACTGGAGCCAGGTTTTGAACCTGGGATCTCCTGCATGGTAGTCGCGTGTTCTAACCATCATGCCAAGGCCGGTCCGCGTTGGGTGTATTGATATTGTTACTTGATTTTTAGAGTGGACATTTATATGGGAAGTACTAGGAGGGGCTGGACTAGGCTACCTGTTTTTTCTACAAATAGCTTTACTATATACAGAATTGGGGCACGAAGAAGGGGCGTGGCGCATGTAGCCCATTTGCAATACCGTAAGTAGTTTTGGGAAAATATTAACGAGTGCAAAGTTTCAAAACCTCGGGTTGCGTTTATCGAAAGTTATCGTGCGTATCAGCCGGGCAGCCAGGCAGACGCACTTAAAAAGTCATGAATCGAATTTGGTTAAAAGAAACCTAGGGTTTTAAGTGACTCCTTTTTTTTGTTACACTTCTGAGTCATATCAAATGATTGATACCCTCCTACCCGTAGGGTGAGGGTATAATGAATAAACCCTTCGCTCCGTTCATGTGCGTTATGGAGGGTACAAATTAAAGTGGCTCAAGTTTTTACTTTACCAAGCGGTTAGCGAAATCATAATCTGCGATGAATTCCAAGTAAATTTGTCCAAGAAACCATGGGTCTAAAATAAAAATCGATCCCCCGGTTTTTAACGAGAACCATTTTATAATTCATATAAGGGGTGCGATAGTGTTGTATGCAGATACGTAGTAACAAGATTTGAATATGACTCACCCCAGAATTTTGTGTGGTTTGGAAAAAAAATTCATAATCCAAAAAATGGGGGAGGTGGGGTAGAGGGTGGCAAATGCTTGCGTTCGTGGTCAAAAGTAGGTGGGGAAGGGAAAAAACCACCGCAAGCCCCACACCTACCTCGGAATCGCCTGTAGAGTGTTAAATTTGCCAAACATACCTACCCACCATCTTCAGCCCCTAAGGAGGCTACCATAGAAAAATTAGATTTGTATAAAATTTGCTCCCATCGCTCTAATTTCCCCTAAATGTGCCCCTACAGGAGTCAAATGTATATCCGACCTTCAATATTTTTGCAATCCCATCAGTTTCCAGAGCATAAGTACCCCTAATCCTGAACCCTAAATGTCCCCATACAATTTTTTTTAATTTTTATAATAGTTTTTATGAAATCATCTCCCCCCGCTCCCATGGTGCATCCAAGAGGGGTGAAATATATGACCAATCTGGATCTCCTAACATTTTTCTCGAAAATACCTACCTCTATCTTCAAGCCAAAGGGGGTGCCTATACAAAATGCAATAAAAACGACCGAAACAAAATAAATTTCCAAAAAATAATATTTCCGTTAAAATGTTTCGTTTTTATTCAAGATAACGCTATATGACAGAGCTTGGGGAGTGACCTAATACATGTTGTATGTCTGGTCGAGTACAACATCACCTTGTATATCAAAGTTTCCTAACACCATCAAATTCTTGACTTACAGTTCAAAAACCGGGTTTTCAGATCATTCCTCACATTTTGATTTCTTAACGGTTTTGAAAAGAAGATTTTTACAACTTTCTAACGGTATATACATTTATATAGATTACCTGTCACATCTGTGTGTTTTTGCCTCGAAATCGCAAAGTTTTGTGTTTTTCACTAGTTTTTTAGTTTGAAGGAACTTTTAGTCACAATTTTATTAAAATACCAAAATTTTTTTTATTTCATTCTGAAAGTGCATGATCTTATGTGTAAATTATTTTTTTTTTGGATAGGAGCCAAGGAGTTATTTACAAAATACTTCAACAGAATATTTCTCCATGATACTTTACTCAAAATAAAGTTTCGTAAAAATCAAGAAATGCTGTCTATATCAACTGAGATTGGATAAACCCTCCTCAAGGCGACTTTGATGTATTGCAGTGTGCCTTACAGTCAGCCGCCAATTCAGATGTGCCAACGTGTGCCAGTAAAATTGTCGTTTTCGTTTCTATTTCATTAATTCTTGTAATGACCCTTAAATGTTACGAGTGCGTTTAAGTGATGTCGTTTCAACGTAACAAAATAATATTCATACCAACATCATACCACTGCTTAGACGCTTACCCCTATCCCAACATGTATGTGAAGAATTCAAAATGGATACGTTTAGAAAATTCTAATATCGTTTTTAAAAAGCCAAATGAACTTTGTTGCCACTTTAAAGGTATAAAGACAAAAAAGACTGTTAAGGTATTTGAAACTTGTTGAAATTTTTGTATTACACTTCATAAATAAGTTAAAAAGTATTCATAGCTACGAGTTTCATATCGATAGCTGAATAGCTGAACATGCAAAGTCAATTAAAGTATAGACATCAATAATTAAAGTGACATTTAAATGTGTGAATATTTAAATTTGTAAAAAGATAAAAAAGGTTTATTGCCTCATATGTATTAGTATGTATTGTAGAGCAATTTTAAATATTTGAGTATACATATATACATATACCTATGTGAGCGCGAGAATTTTAATTACCGAATACAGTAATTTAAATTAACGTTAGATATATCACAGTAAAACACCGAGTTATGTCAAACAAAATGGCCTAAAGCGTGACAAATTCCCCTATACAATACTTACTAGCTTCAAATAGATATTAAATTATTATGGCATGTAACTTAACAAAACGAATGATGCAGAACTTCTTCTTTTTGGGGCTACTTTCACGTGCAGTTATCAGAATTAAGTCCCAAATCAATGAGCTAAAGAATGTCGTACTGTGTAATTTAAATATGTGTAGTTACATCATATTGGTTAAATGGTTATCAAAGCGAAAGGATTCGACTTTAGTTAGTCATCGTATTGGTTAAAATTTGTAGTTGGTGAAATAAATAAACATTGAGTGCTTTATTAAGGTAAGCATGGCTAAAACATATTCAACTGTAGGGTTTAACTTAATGCATCTTTCTTACAGTTACACAGTGCAAGACTCTATAACTACTAGATTCCCTTATGTTACATCAAATTTGCATATAACCAAATAAACAATATGTATGGCTTATATATCCATCTGCTACATGATCTATTCAAAAAAAAAGAATATAAACCTCCAACTGAATAACTAACTATTGCATTAATATCATATTTTTCACATAACTAAAACTTTGCAACAGCTCAACACTCCTCAACTCTGACCATCAACTAGTTACTAAACAACAAGAGGAAGTAAATTGAATTTCCTGTAAATCTTTTAAAAATGATGATTGATGAACATTTTATACCGTCTAAGATTATTTTCTAATGGAATTTGCTCCAACTGTGTGTGTGAGCTTAACTTTCAATCAAAACAAGGCCAATGGACTTTGCCGGCTGATTTTCTTTCGTGCAGGCGGATTTATTGTAGCAGAGAAAGTTATTTGAATTTCCTTGTGCTTCCTTTTCCCCAGAAAGCCCCAATATATGCATGAACATTAGGGATATAACTTTTTAACAATTCTTTAAAATATCAAAATTGGCATAGCACAGTCCAATAGAGCATTAAAAACTATATGGAAACGTATATTTATTTTTTCGCTTAGGTCAAAAAAGTTCACGCACCAACCGCGATGAAGTTTTGAACATTTTTAATTTTCTTTTTGGTTAAGGGAAATTAATAATATGTTTATTTAAAACAAAAAATAGCTTAAGTATGAAATTTAATTAATATTTAGAGATGGTATAAGATTTTTCCGCAAACCAAAACGTATCTTTAACCTTTTTTAACGAAAAAAAAATAAAAATTTGTAACGAATAATCTCTCCTAATGCTAATAGTTAATTTGTTTACTAACACTAGCAACATTTATCGCAGGTGGCAGTCTGTTGATAATTGACCAATGAGCCTAGGAGATCTAAATCCCCATTTAACAAAGTTAATAAAAATAAAAAAAAAAATAAAAATAAATTTTTAAATAATTTTGTATACACCTGTTTAGATAAGCCAATTGGTGCGTGAACTTTTTCCAGAAAAATTACAAAAGATTGTGATTTTCGTGGTTACTAGGACATGGTTGACCTCATGGTACTATGCCAAAAAATTGGTTATACCCCTAATGAACATAGCATAGATATATGAGTCATATATATATAGATATACATATGTGGTCTATATTTTGTGCTCGAGTTCACAGCAGTTAATAAATATTGTAATATTTACGCTACATTAGATAGGGTCGAAAAAAAAAGTTGCACTTGTCAGTCCCTAAATTTGAAGATTAGGCAACAACGATTCTGGGACACAAGAAAAAAATTTTTTACGCGCACCCTAAAAACGGCCCATTTAGTTTTTTCTGTGCTGTGACGTCATTTGAAGTCCGATCGAGAAAAAAAGTACACTGTTGTTTTTGGTTTTACAAAGGCTACATTTCCTCCATATGTCATTTTTGACTCCGACGTCAAATTTGACAAGTGACTGATTCTATCTCGATTTCTACCCCTATTTTCCGGAGATTTTTCATAACGCACGTAAAGATCTTAAAAAATTGTGAATATATTGCTTTTGAATTACCCACTTTTATTCGTAAACAAAAAAGTTACAAACGTTTTTAAAATGTGCAAATGTGATCAGAAGTCAAATTAAATAAATTAATTAATCATATAAATTTTTTTATATAACTAAAGTTTATTATAAACCGAGTGAAAATAAATAATTTTATCATAAAAATTCCACAATTAAATATATTAAGATGTTTAAGAATATTAGGAACACACGTTAATTTCGACCGCCGATACACAATAGGGTGGCTCGAATTACATCGAATTACATCAAGGAGCACAAGTTTGACAACACAATTGTCAGTAATATATCAGAGACAAATTGAGGAAAATTTTGTTAAAAACCAACGACAATTTTGAAAAATATAATTTTTTTTCAATTTCAGGATATATAAGAGGTGGCCGTGCCCTTTGAGATAATTTCATATAATTCGACAGGGTTATCAGTAATATATCAGAGACAAATCGAGCTAAATATGGCACAATACCAACAACATTTTTAGAAAATACAAGTTTTTTTTAAATTTCAGGATATATGGGAGATGGGTGTATCCTTTGAGATAAATTCATATATTTCAACACAGTTGTCAGTAATATATCAGAGACAAATTGAGCTAAATTAAATTCAATACGAGCAATAAGATAACTTCACTTTATTGTGAATAAAAGCGAGGGCGTTCTCGATTTTCATGATCTATGTCTCATTTTATTCATAAGTTATGTGACATTACGTAAAAGTAGTAAGACTTGACCCTTTTTCCATTTTGGATTTTTTAATATTTTAAAATATAAAAAAAATTAATTTTTAAGGCAATTTTATTATTTTTTTATTATTTTTTCATCCATTCAAGAATTGGTCAAGAATGAATGGTATTAATAATGTTATGCGATATTTATTTTTCTTATAGTTTAAATCATTAGGCTCTAAGTTAATGACTGTCAAGAAATATTAGTACTTGACTTGCCTTGTGCATTCTGTCGTAGTTTCTAAAAAGATATGAACTTCTACTAACGTTATTTTTCATAATAATATTAACTTTGCAAAACTTTTAAGTTACAAATCAGTTAACTATAGTAATATGCATAAGATCGACATAAGTTCGTCCCAATACGTTGCATATATATAGTCAAACTTATCTGTCACTGAATGTCTATTAAACACGCCAATGCTCGACATACACTCACACATAAAACTAATAAACATTCAAAACCATTTTGTACAATACTGATGGTGCACTTACGCAGCACCGTTCCCTACGATTAGAATAACAGGCAATTAGCGTTTTATGGCACATTAAGAATCGTCATATAACGACCACAAAATGAACATTAAAGCTAAAAACCAAATAAAGGGAAATACTTAGGCGGACACCATCGTCACCCTAACTTAGGTGACTGACTGACTGGAATGACTCAAATGGTTTGTGTGTGTAAATATCATTTCACTTGAAAGCTAGCATCAGCTCTAAAGATAAAATGGCATAAAGGACAATGACCGGGCCAGATGCCATATGGGAGGGTTGCTGCGATGGTTTGGCGTTGAGTGAGTGAGCTTTGGTTTGGGATTGGCTTTGCTACCTTCCCTACGTGTTGTATTTTTGTTTTTTTTTTCTTTTTTTTTTGGTAGAAGTTATGACCAAAACGATTATAATTATTTATTACATCAAATATATTGTCATGCATGAGATTTATGTGCGTGTGGGCTCTAGCTGTGGGCAGCGTTATATGCTTTATGCTGCTCGCCCTATAAATGATAACGATGACGTTGATGTATTGTATAGAATTTATTAAATATTGGACATAGAATCACATTTATTTTCGTTTCTACTTTTTTGTTTGTCAAAAGTCATGAATCTCGTTTAACTTGGGATTATATTACACACGACCATGATGCAGAGAAATGTGTTGCCGTGTTTTTCTCCTCAGGGGTATTAATAACATATTAAGGGATCACAGACATATAAATGTTTATGACTTGGCTGAGAATATTACTTTTAGAGGTAATATTCTAACATAAAAAGATTATACACGAGCACCTTGCAGATTGAGAAGTGCTTGAAATGTGTTTGTTATTTGGTTGTAGTCGTTGAAGGGCAAAGTAACAACCTGGCTTAAATATCAAGAATACCAATGTATGGTAGCGGAGAAATTCTAATTGGAAATCAAAGCGTCAGTAAGGCGTCTTACTTCAATACAGTTGAACTTATATATTTTATCAGTAAAATTTTTTCAGCGGGCTTAAGGTGATTTGCAATTTTTAGATTAATATGCTAAGCAATATGTTTTTAAGATAACTTCTCTAGTTGCCTTTATGGACATAGAGGGAGCTTTCAACAACATCGAACCCCTCTACATCATGACAGAGCTCAACAGCCTACATATCAACTCACATATTAACAAGCTGATTCGCAACATGCTAATAAAGAGAACTATCACCTCAAAGCAGGGAAATCACACCCTCACTAGAAGGGTGACTAGAGGCACCCCTCAAGGGGGAGTATTATCGCCGCTATTGTGGAATTTTGCCGTCAACGACGTTCTCAAACGGTTGGAGTCGGAAGGATGCACAGTAGTAGCGTATGCAGATGATATAGCACTCTGCGTCTCTGGGGGAAGTTTATCTTGTCTCGAACAAAGTATGCAGGACTATATCAACATCCTGGCAAACTGGTGTGCCAGTAGAGGACTTAATGCGAACCCTGACAAAACAGAACTAGTCCTTTTCAGTCGGAAACAGAAATCGCCCGCTACATCCAATATCTATCTGGGCAACAAACAACTCAACTTCCCCCATACGGCGAACTACCTGGGCCTTATATTAGACAGGAAGCTTAATTGGAGACAGAACATTGAAAGCAGATCCACCAAGGCACTCATAGCTTTATATACATGCCGTAAAGCTACCGGGAAAACCTGGGGATTTAAACCCAAGGTAACACTTTGGATTTACAATGCTATAGTGAAGCCAATATTACAATATGGCTCTATAGTGTGGTGGTACGCGCTCGACAAGAAGAGCAAATTTAGAAAACTAGATCGTGTTCAACTATCCTCTTGTCTCCTGATAACCGGATGTATGAGATCGAACCCCTCTAAGGCACTCTACACGATTCTCAATCTACTACCACCTGATCTGAGCTGCAAATGCTTCGCTCTCAAATCAGCTATTCGACTAAACGAGATTGAACATTGGGATCCTTCCATAGGACATTCAAGGATCCTAAACCATATCAACATCTCACTTGAAACTGACTACGTGCTCAATACACGGAAATCAAACATCCTCTATGAAATTAAAACGCCCACCAGAAAGGAGTGGGCAGAGAACGAGAACGCAATGTATGGACCAATAAACATCTTTACCGATGGGTCCAAACTGGATGACAAGGTCGGCTATGGTATCTACTCCGCGGATCTAGGCCTAAGTATAAGATCGAGAATTCCAGACTACTGCAGCGTTTTCCAAGCGGAAATACTTGCTATTAAACGAGCCGCGGATATGATCAACGTGAGGAAGATATCACAGGAGGATATTCTCCTGTTCACGGATAGTCTAGCGGCGGTAAACTCATTGAAGTCCTGTGACATCAAATCGAAAGTGGTCAGTGCCTGTCGGAAATCTCTTAACGAGATATCCAGGAATAACAGAGTTCTGGTTACGTGGATACCCGGACACAGCGGAATCGAGGACAATTGCAGAGCGGACGAAGAGGCCAGACAGGGCTCAGCCCTGCAGGAAAGCGACGTTGAACACGTAGCACTTCGCCCTATATCCACCTGTAAAAGCACCATTGGAAATCTAACGTTTGTAATTGCAAACGACAGATGGAAGAATGAAGAAACCTGTTGAAAGAATACAACGCGAAACGTACATCGTACCTGGTAAGCCTAGAGAGGGACCAGATAAGAAAAATTATTACATTCTTGACAGGACATGGACCCATAGGCAGACATGCGAGCAGAATGGGATTCGCAACGAAAAGCGAATGCAACTACTGCGGCAGCAGTGAACCATCTACCGACCACATTATATGTGATTGCCCAGCGCTATACAGAAGGAGACTGCAAACCCTGGGAAAACCCTTCCTAAATGGTGCAGAGGAACTTCCATCGTTGGATATCGGACGGATCAACAACTTTTGTAAAATTATTAACTGGATGGATTGGACTGGCTCGAAACTCCGGATACCTAATCGACAACTGGAAACGCAATCAGGCAGCACACGTGCTGATAGCATAGGTTAAAGGGATGGCGTAAATGCCCAACGGGTGTCACAATGGGTCCATAAGGACCTAAGTGTTCACCTCGAAGATGGAGATGCCCGCACACCAACCAACCAACCAACTTCGATAAAAAAATACAACAACAAAAAAAAGTATTTGACTCTTACCCAAAGCTAGTGATATCTTACACAGTAAACCAATTTCCGTTCATTGATTTGGGAATCAATTCTGAGGACTGCACGTGCTAGTAGCCCCAATAAGAAGAAGTTTTGCATCATTCGTTTTGTCAAGTTACATGCCATAATGTAATAAGATCGATTTAAAGTTAGTGAGTATCGTATCGTCACGGTTAAGGCACTTCTGTTTGACATAACTCGAGAACCACTAGTCCGATTTAACAAATTTAAAAAAATTAAGAACACAATTCCTTTAATCTGTTCATATAACGTTTCCCTACATAAGCAACAGTTTCAGTTTTCTAATCATCAAATGATTTTGAACTGGGTTTATTTTGTAGCAGTTATAATAAAACTGTTGTACTTCTTGACGTATGATTTACGTGGAATATGACTTATGATAATCATACGCCACCATATAACAATCTTACAAAAGAGCCTTAAATGTGACAAATTCCCCTAAACGATACTTACTAACTTCAAATCGATATTAAATTATAATGGCATGTAACTTGACAAAACAAATGATGCAGAACTTCTTATTTTTGGGGCAACTTTCACGTGCAGTTCTCAGAATTGAGTCCCAAAATCATGTGTTTTACTGTGTTATATAAATAAAATTCTTAATTTAAACTAAACGTTCTCCAAAGCACTTTATAATTTTGCTATTCTCAAAGAAAGAATATTCTAGTTAAATTAACACTTTGGTTATGTCAATGCCATTCGTACCATTAGCATCACCACCTCCATCACCACCATCATCATCATCATCACCATCATAGTCATCACCAAATTGATTCACAGTTTGTGAAATAGAAGAATTATTCGTTCATTAGCACATTTTTTAAGTGTCATCCATACAGCCAGGATCCATTTCGCCAGTAGAACCTCCATTACCACCATGTCCCACGTCCCACAACCTCAACCATTTGAAACAGTTTGCAACCAAATGAAAAATTAACAATTCAAAAAGCAATAAAGCAACACAAGAATGCGAATATATGCAAGTTAGTGTATGTGAGTAAGTATGTATGTGTGGGTATGTGTGTATATATATTGCCAGTGTTACAATTTTACCATTTTATTCTTATTTTTTCTAGCATTACCACTAAATGCGAGGGTTGAGTTAGAAGGAGCAGCTGAACAGAAAAACAATTAGACATTTGTTACTTGTGGCAATGGTTTAGTTGCCGCCACTGACATACATTTCAGCAACAAAACATTCAACATGGCAACGTGTTGATTTATGTGTGGATGTGTGTGTGGGTCTGTATGGCTGTGATAGAGTGTGTGTATGTGTATGAGTTATACAGCGGCAAAATTTTCAAGGCCTTTGGTATATAACACAGTACAACATTTTTCAGCTCATTGATTTGGGACTGAATTCTGAAAACTGCACGTGAAAGAAGAAGTTCTGCCTCATTCGTTTTATCAAGTTACATGCCATAATAATTTAATATCGATTTAAAGTTAGTAATCGTCGTATAGGGTAATTTGAAACGTTTTAGGCTCTTTTGTTTGACATAACTCGAGAACCACTAGTCCGATTTAGCTGAAACAAATTAAAAAAATAAGAATAACAATTCCTTTAATCTGTTTATATAACGTTTCCCTATATAATGATTTTGAACTTGGTTTATTTTGTAGCAGTTACAATACAACTGTTGTACTCCGTGAGGCATGATTTACGTGAAATATTACCTATGACAATCAGACGCCACCCTATAACAATATAACAAAAGAGCCTAAAACATGAAAAATTTCCATATACAATACTTACTTACTTCAAATAGATATTGAATTATAACGGCATGTAACATGACAAAACGAATGATGCAGAACTTCTCCTTTTTGGGGCTACTTTCGCGTGCAGTTCTCAGAATTGAGTCCGAAAATAATGTGTTGTACTGTGTAAGCCAGTAAGAGGGCATTATTTCTTAACATACCATTTCGTTTTGTTTCTTATTGTTTGACTGCAATTTTGATATCAGATGTCTTTAATGAAATTAAAAGAAAACAACTTTTGTGGAATACTTAAACTCTTTAGCTCGACTCATAACGTGTCCTTTTCGACTTTATTTCGAAAAATACAATAAAGGGTGTCTGCAATGAAATTAAATGCACAATTTGTTTATGGAACATTTTTACTCTATATCTCGACTCCTTACGCGTCTTTTTTTTCCTTATTAAGTAACGTCAGAAAAGGACAATTAGTTGGGACTTTACAACATTCAAATGTCCAACAAAAATGTTGCTCAGAAAATTTTACTTGGGTTGCTCTAAGACAAAAAATCGATATCTCCAATTTTTACTAATCATTTTGTTTGTTTTCAAAACACTGTGTGAACGGCGACCTTAACTAGTCAGTTATAGTGCATTTACGATATCAGATGTCATTATCGAAATTTAACGAGGAATCTTTTTATGGGGTATTATCTCGACTCATTATGTGTCCTTTTCGTCCTAAGTTTGAACAACGTCAGAAAAAAAACTTTTAAATGGAACTTTACAAAATTGAAATGTTCACTAAAATGTTGCTCAGAAAATTTGACTTGGGTATCTCTAAGACCAAATTCCATACCTTCTACTTTTACTAATCATTTAGTCTCTTTTCATAGCACTAAATAATCCTTTCTCATGATGGACATAATTTCTTATGGAAACCAATCTGAACCAATCCACATCATGTCTTCTTTCAGAAATAAGTGTATAAATCTTAAATATTAAAGGGAAAAGAAAAAATCTAATGATATTGGCTGGCTCGTCCGTTTAATTTTCAAGGCATAACAGTTTCCTGCTGCCGCTTGTGTACTTGCAGAAGTGTAACACATTTGTATGTATCTATTTTTTGCCAATGGGTGTGTATATGCTCGTACTTATTCGATGTTGTGTTTTTGAAATATGAGTGCAATTCCGGAACACATTCATTATTACAATGGCAGCGAAGTAACAACACTGGCAAACATTACTTAAAGGCAAGGGGCGGCAACCATTGGCCCCCCATATTTCAAAATAATTGATAAGGGAAGTAAACGTATATATAATAGAATACTTATGAATGAGCTGCTGTAATTATTATAATTTGCAACTTTCCGGTTTTTTTACATTATAATACCTTTCCGCAGTTATAAATAAATTTATGAAAAAATAAATAAAAAATTTGACTAAAAAATTCTATTCAAGTCTTACTACTTTTACGTAATGTCACATACCTTATGAACAAAATGAAATATAGATAATGCAAATCAAAGTTTGCGCTTCGATTTTATGCATAATTAAGTGAATGTATCTCATTTTGGAAAACATCAGTTTTTGCGTTCCAGGATATATGGGAGTTGGGCGTGTCCTTTGATATAATTCAACAAAATTGTCAGTAACAAAAGTAATAGGTAACAGGTATACTGACAACAAATTTTTAAAATATAAGTTTATTCCTTTTCAGAGTGTATGGGAGGTGAGCTTGTCCTCGGGGCCGATTTTCACTAAACTTCGTTTACTTCTTTTTTTTCTAAGAACAGTTTGTACGAAACTATAGATTATGCTAAGAAGTGATATATGAACCGATTAACATAATTTTAATTCTTAAATTTCGTTCACGAGTTATGCCCCGCAAACATGGCTACAGGAGCAAGACTATCCTAGGACTCGGAGGACGTTATAAGGACTCTCAGGATATAAGTGGCCTCTCATCGTATAACTTATTTCGAATAAAGAAACATATAGGACTCACAGGATACTGTATGAACTGCCAGACAGATATGACTCGCTGGATCCTAATATGACTTGCATGACCTTGCTCGGACTCCCAGGATATGAGTAACCCCAAGGAGGACGTCATAAGGACTCTCAGGATATAAGTGACTTCTCCATAAGTACTATTCTTCGAATAAATGAACATAAAGAACTCACATAACAACGTTGGAACTTCCAGGATACAAAAAACCAATCTCTAAAAAAACTTAATTTAAGTTTACACCCCATGAATTAGGTATGGCAAACTGCACACCTTTCATGCTGGTAAGCAACACGAAAGACTGGCGGGACCTCGTAAATACTCTCAGGATACATGTGACCTCATACAGCGCACTTTTATTCGCGTAAGGTAACGTGTGCCTTACATGATACACGTAATATGACTCGCATTACTGTGCACTGACTCCCAGGATATGAGTTACTCCATGAAGGACGACATAAGGACCCTCAGGATATAAATGACTTCTCACTAAATTCTTTACTTCGAATAAAGGAACATAAAGGACTCACAGCATATCGCAAAAACTCCCTGAAGGAACTTTCAGGATTACGTAAGGAAACACCAAGGACAAGCAATATCTTGTAAAAAGTACCAGAAAAAATGCACAGGATTCTAACAGAAATTACAGGATCTTATAAGAACTTTCAGGATGTAACTTACCTCTCACCGCATATTCTTTATTCGCGTAGAGTTATAAGAAGCAGTATTTTTCAAGGCCTCACAGGACGCCGTCAGAACTTCCAGGATATAAATAACCTGTCTCCAAAAAATTTAATTTTTTTGAATGAGATATGGAACACGACACAACTTTTATTCTGGTAAGGCAACACGAAGGACTCCTACCAAGTTAGGCAGGACCTCGTAAGGACTCCCAGGATACGTGTGACCTCATACAGCACACATTATTCATGTAAGGTAACAAGGACTTGCAGAATACTCCAAGAACTCACAGGCTATCGTACAGACTTTCAGATTATGAATAACCTCACTTGATGCACGTAACGTAACACAAAGGACTCACAAGATCCTAGTATGACTCGCATGACCCTGCACGAACTCCCAGGATATGAATTACACCACGCGGAACCCATTTTTATTTGCAGAAGGTAATACGAATTACTCACACGATCGCAACAGGATTCAGAGGATCATGTAAGGACTCCCAGAATGTGAGTGACCTCATGCGGTACCCCTTTCAATTTGCGTAAGGAAACAGCAAATCTTGCAGGATTCCAATTGAACTCACGGGACCATGAATAAACCCACCTGGCGTAATTTTTTTATTCACATAAGATAACATTTATAGCTAGCATATTTGTAGCATAACTTACACGACCTTGTATGGACTCCCAAGATATAAGCAACCTCAAATCGTGCAAGCACTTTTTTGGCAGAAACATGCATTATTCCCTTGGTAAGTGGGACCTCATATAATCGGATGACAAGAAGGATGCCACAAGGACTCACTGGACCTGTCAACTGGACGCCTAGCTCGTGTGATATGGCACACGACCTCTTAAGGATTTTCAGGATATAAGCAACCTCAAATGGTACTCTCACTTTTCTAGCAGGATCTAGTATGATTTCCTAGATATGTGGGGCCTCACATAATCGGATGAGTCGAAGGATGTCACAAGGACTGTCAACTGGCCAACTAGTTGGTGTGATATCACACCCCATCTCGTAAGGACTTCCAGGACATAAGCAACATCAAATCGTGCACGCACTTTTCTAACAGGATCTCGTGGGATTCTCTAGATATGTGGGATCTCATGTAATCCGATGACTCGAAGGATGTCACAAGGACTGTCACGGTGTTATTTGAGGTTAAGAGGATTCTTTGCTAAGCCAACTATGACTTAAGTCCTGGCAGCTTAGATAAGTCATGTTATTCGAGCGATGCTAGCAACAGTTTTGGATAAGTGGCCAAGATTGAACAATATCAGTATCATCTAAAGCAATTACCTGAGATTCTTATTTCGGGTCATAATAAAGATTACGAAATCTAATTTTATTTTAAGTTTTGTATCAATGTGAAAATTAACCCTCCTAAATAAATCGCCATTTGCATAAGATCAGCTGTTAGAAAAAATATGGTACACCAGCTGTCCGCACAGGGTGTCCAAAATCATACAAATTAAAAAAAAATTATACCAAAAGATCAAAATATTTTCAAATATTTTCTCTTTCTGTAACATAATTTGGAAATATCCCCAAGACGATGGTTAATAAATTATTCACCAATTGTAACCAACAAGCTTACGGCACTTCAGCAGCTACTTTGAAAAATCACAGGGTGTTTATCATAATCTTAAACGTCTTTCGGAATCTTAAACCAAAATATTTTTTTTTGTCCATAAGGAAAATAAGACACTTTTTCCATAAACATTTAAAATGTTGTGAAGGGCTTTAGAATATTTTGATATAACCCTTTCGGACCCAGCATACACAATTGTGCGATGTGGATTGAAAAAATTCTAGGAAGCAAATTTTTTATGTTTTGAATAAACTTCCAAAAGCAGTAGCTGTGTTAGGTTCTTTTTCAACTACAAAAAAAGAGAACAAGTGCAAACTTCTTGCAAAAAAAAGAAATAAAAACCAGTTTCCTCAGTGCACTCGAAGTGAGAAGAAGTATGCCGCGTGGTAAGTAATAAAAAAAGAGAGAGCAAAAGTGTTTTTTTCTGATGAGAGTGATTTTGAGTAGCCAATAGTTTAAAAAATAGTGTTCGAAGGTGATTTAATTAAAATATAAAGTTTTATCAATAGATAAATGGAGCTAAAACTCAGATAACACAATTGTGTTTCTCGGTCACAAATTGACATTTCTTTGCAAACTCACAATTGTGTTATCTAAATTTTATAGGTAAGAAATTGAACTTATCCAAGGATGCAGACCTGCAAAGAGTCCTGGATATTCTCGAACATTCAGAAGATGATTTTTCCTCTGATGATGAGTACCGCGATGCTGCTTGGAAACCTAGTTATCCTCTTCTTAACAGTGCACATAGCGATGATAGCTCATCCGAGGACGAAGTTGAAGATGGTAACCGCTTATTTTTTGTAATATTTCATATCTGATATTATTTATTATTGCTCTTAGGAATTTTGGGTAATATTGCTGATAATGTACCAGCGCTAAGCATTCCATCTGCGTCAAAAACATTCATAGGCGGATCTGAAGGAGGTAAACGCATCTTATGCAACTGTGCTTACATGTATTTGAACACAAATTTAAATTTTTTTAGAACCAGTTGCTGTTTCAAATATAAACACCCCTTCAAATAAGGCACGAGCAGACATATGGAAACAAAAGGAGTTTCCAGTTCATACTATTCCAACGGTATATAGCTGTCAAAATGTTGTTCAACTACGATCGCCTTACGAGTATTTTTCAAGATATTTTGTGGAAAGCCACTATGAAGAAACTGTAAAATATACAAAAATATATGCTCTAGCAACTACCGGAGAAGAGATGAACCTCACTAAAGCCGATATGAAGAATTTTTATGGGTGCGCTATAATCATGGGTTGCCTAAATTATCCACAGGTATATATGTACTGGTCAAAGGACTTTAGAAATGAGCTTATATCTAGCGCAATGTCGAGAAACAAATTCTTTAGGCTGAGAAATATGATTCACTTTGTTGATAATCAAATGCCCAATGCAACGAACAAGCTTTGGAGAGTTCAACCAGTAATTGATTTAGTAAGGAATCGTTGTAATCAATTAGCTACCGATGTTACATCTTATTCAATTGATGAGCAAATGGTCCCATTTACTGGCAGATGTCCAGCAAGACAAGTCATAAGATCAAAGCCACGACCGGTGGGTTTGAAAAATCTTGTTTGTGCTACTTCCGAAGGATTAATCGTTGACTTCGAAATGTTTCAAGGGGCTGGTACATTTCCTGATAGTGGACTGGGTCATGGACCATCAATTGTGTTGAGATTAACCAAGTTCCTACCCAAAGGCAGTTTTCTATATTTTGATAGATTTTTCACAACTATACCTCTAATGGTAAAACTTGAAGAGAATGGATTTAAAGCAACTGGTACTATTATGGGAAATCGGCTAGGAAAAAGAGTTAACTTTCCGCCAGACAAGCAAATGGAACGTGGTAGTATGATTCAATTCGTTAAAGACGACGAAGTTGCTGTTGTAAAGTGGTGTGACACAAAATGTGTAACGATTGCTTCAACTGCATGTGGAAAGGACCCGGTTGGCGAAGTAGAACGTTGGATAAAAGCTAAAAAACGTCGTTTGCCAGTGCCAATACCTGCGGTAATTCAATTGTACAATTCAAAAATGGGTGGCGTGGATACAGCAGATCAAATGATGGAATACTACCGCATCAGCATGAAGACTAAAAAATGGCCAGTCAAAGTTTTTTTTCATTATCTTGACATGGCGATATACAACAGCTGGATGGAATACAGAAATGATGCAAAAATTGTTGGTGTTCCGAAGAAAAACATCAAAACTTTCCTCACTTTCAAATTAGAAATAGGAGAAGTGCTAGCTAAGTACAAAGAAGCTCCTCCAGAAATAGCTGAACCTTTTGAGTTACCTCATGACTTTCACGGAACAAAATTCCGTCCTCACAATGCTCCAGATGACATCAGATACGATCGTTATGACCATTGGCCCCAATTTGTAGATGGGACCGCAAAAAGATGTCGGAACACTTTGTGTGAAAGCAGAACAAGGGCAATATGTCAAAAGTGCAAAGTCAGTTTGTGCGTTGCGAAAGACAAGGACTGTTTTAAGGAATATCATACCAAACATTAATTTCAGTTTTGAATGAATCACAAAGTTCCTATATCTTAGTCTTAAGTTTATAAAACATATCTCGTTAAATAATTATATTTTTCAAGTTTTATTGAATTCCTTTTTCTTTTGTACCAATTTATTTATACGCTACATTTTTTAGTGAATAATTTATTTATTTGATTTTTGTTTTGTTTTGTTATTGAACTAATTTATTTTTGATTTTTAAGTTGAATAAAATTGAAATAAAATGAATCCTTTTTATTAAAATATGAAATTTATTTTACCACTAAACGACCAAAGTACACAATTGTGCTTGGTCCCTTTCGAAAAATAATAATTATTTTACATGTACATGGCCAAACTACACAAATGTGTCAGGTCCTTTTTCAAAAATTCATGATTGTGAAAAAATTTTAAAAATTACATTTTAAACGTCTGTAAAAAGAAAAATTTAAAATCTTTACTTTTGTGAAAATAAGAGCATATTTTCGTGGTGGGTCTGAAAGGGATAAGGGGGTCTTGTATACACAAAAAAATAAGAGTCAATGAAATTATGACTTAATATCTATTTGTCCCCCACCAACGATTTAAAATTTCTCGACCTTAATCCACTTCGTAAACGTATTTTCCTCTTCGTCGAACTATCACTGATTTTAATGCAATTTTTTTTGTTCTTCTGCTATTTAAAGACTGCCTTAAGAACATAAAACCATACTAATAATTGAGTAGCATAACTGAAGTCCTTCCAATTGAATATTGCCCTTTTAAAGCTGAAACGTCATTCTCCACCAGCCGCACTTAATGTAACAAAACAATGTTTGGTTTATGAAAGTTATCATGACCTCTTCTGATTAATTTAGGATTGTAAACACCAGGTGAATATTTGTGAAATTCTCAAATTTATTCTCATTCATGTCCTTGATTTATGATGCTCTTCACGACTGTCATTTAATGTCATGCAAAACTTTGCTTCTCAGCCTTAAATTTGTACAGTAAAGAGGACGACAGTGCCAACCTCAAACATCAGCATCCATCATCTGTGAGTTTGTTCGCACCGAAACCCCGAAACAAACATTGGAAACGCAACACGCCACCAATGTTAGCAGCAATGACAACATGTGGTTTCTCTGGAAAACCTTCTACCAGCTCCACACCGCAACAACATGACTGACGAGGACACTTTACAGCCAAAAAATAGACGTACCATATATGTACGGCATGGAGGACTTAATATACCAATGGTGCCTAACAAGCAAAAAAGTGGGAGAGAAACAAAAAACAAAAGCGAGGAAAGGAAGCAGCAAATTGCATGTACTCAGAGGCATACTCCTAATGTGGTTTTGGCTAAACACTCAAGCGATAGGGCAGGACAACGTCTCTTTCAGAGTTTCAGAGTTGATGTTGCTGGTGGCGACCACAGTGGTTTGGGAGAAGATTTCAAAATACATATATGTTGAATAAAGTGATTCGGAGAGTTGATATTTCTAACATCATCGTGTATGCCGATGATATAGATATCATTAGTCAACGACCGAGGAATCTTACTGCAGTCTTTTCAAGCATTAAGAAGCAGACGACAGAAGTGGGTCTGGTGATAAATGAGGACAAACACCAAGTTATTTGTTTCGACGGACAAGGAGTTTACTCATTTGGGACTCTGCGTGAACTTTGAAGTGGTAGATGATTTTGTCTACCTTGGCTCCGCTGTCAACAAAATTACTTATGTTGAAATCAAGAGACGAGTAATGATCGTAAACCGTTGCTACCAAGCGCTAAGCCAGCGATATAAAGACAAAAGCCTCTCTCGACGAACAAAGATCCAACTATAACAAACACTGATCCTAACTCTCTAGTTCTATAGCGCATAATCGTAGGTAAATACACAAGCGAATCAATCTTTTCTGGGAGTCTTCGAGAAAAAAATACTTCGAAAATATACAACGACATCGACGTAGTGCGCCGGCTTTGACACGTTGTACGAATGGCCGAAAAAATTCAACATCGATTTTTACGACCATCCTAGTAGTAATAAATAGAAGCCAACATCAATATCACTTGTTGATTATGCCATCCATGGACAATTTTAGCAAAATTGTAAAGCCAGCGTTTATAAGGATGTTATGGCATGGGTCTCGCAGGATGCTGGGTCTTATGGAACTTCGTTAGGATTTCCGCTATATAAGGGAGCCACATTTGTTTTGCGTAAAATATGACTTAAGGATTCACAAGACTACCCTAGGACTCGGAGGAATAACGACACATATAGGACTCACAGGACACTGTATGAACTGTCAGACAGATATGACTCGCAGGATCCTAATATGACTTGCATGACCTTGCTCGGACTCCCAGGATATGAGTTACCTAATAGAGAACGTCATAAGGATTCTCAGGATATAAGTGACTTCTCCCTAAATACTTTACTTCGTATAAATGAACATAAAGGACTCACAGAAGGAACTTTCAGGATTACGTAAGGAAACACCAAGGTTAAGCAATATCTTGTTAAAACTAATGACTCGCAGGTTCCTAATATGACTCACAGGATCCTTGCATGCCCTTGCACGGACTCCCATGATATAAGTTAAACCACGAACAACGGCATGACTTCTCACGAAATTCTTTACTTCGACTAATGAAACATAAAGGACTTACAGGACATCGTTAGAACTCAAAGAAGAAACTTTCAGGATATCATAAGAAAACACCGAGAACAAGCAATATTTTGTAAAAATTACCAGAAAAAAACTCACAGTATTCTAATAGGACTTAAGAACTTTCAGAATGTAATTTACCTCTCACCGCATATTCTTCATTCGCGTAAGGTAATAAGAAGCAGTATTATAAAACGAGTCGCAGAAGGCTGTCAGAACTTTCAGGCTACAAGTAACTTTATTTACCTTTACACCCTATGAATGCGATATGGAAAACGGCACAACTTTTTATTCTGGCAAGACACTCCCGCTAAGACTAGTGGGACCTCGTAAGGACTCTAAGGATACGTCTGACCTCATACAGCACACGTTTGTTCCCGTAAGGTAACAAGTATTCGCAGAACCCCCAAGGACTTACAGAATATTGTACGAACTTTCAGATGATGAATAACCTCACATGGCACACGTAATGTAATACAAAGAACTCGCAGGATCTTGCATGGACTCCCAAAATATGAGCTACCTCATGCGGCACACATTTTTATTCGCATAATGTAACACGAAGATCTCGCACGATCGCAGCAGGACTCACAGGATCTTGTTAGGACTCCCAGAATGTGAGTAACCTCATACGGTACCCCTTTCAATTTTCGTAAGGAAAAACAAAATCTCGCATTATCCCAACTGAACTCACGGCACCATGAATAAAAACACGTGGCGTAATTTTTTTATTCACATGAGAACATTATACACTAGCAAATAACTGGTACGAAATCTGCTAGTTATTTATGTTACAGCGGTGTAGCGGCTTATGTAAAAGACCTTGTTTATATGTCAATGAAACGGAAAAATAATGAGAAAAACGAAACCCCCTAAAAAAACGAATAATGACACCCTCTAAACTTTTTGAGGTTATACACCTGGAATGTGAGGACTTTTTATAGGTCAGGTGTCTCTCTCACATTGTCGGAAGTCCTTGCAGCCAATAAGGCTGAAATCACTGCCGTACAAGCGCAGCGTCGGAGCACGGGTGTTAACGGATAAAAAAATACGATGTATACTACAGCTGCCAATCAGACCAGAACGAATATGAATGAGGATTAGTGCAGGAGACATTATCAAAACTGGGAATTTTCAACTGGAGAATGGGAGCTGAATACCATAGCTCCTGGAACTCATTATTAAACGAAGTCAATAATCATGTGTTATGTGGCATAAATTCAATAAGGCCATCTAAATTTAAAAAAGGAAATCAAAATACATGACCAATGTAGGCAAATGTCTTATTATAGAGTTTCTCACACACTTTATCGCTATTTCAAGTGAAAGGTATGCAAAAATTAACGACTTGCCTCCAATGACAAGCCAATGTTCAAATCATTGCCGAATTGCCCAAATCCAAAGGAGTCCTTTGATGAAAAAGTGTAAACAAGTCTTAATTTTTTTGAACATTTAGAAATTTCCGTAATTTAGAATTTTCTTAAGCATTTTCCATATCCCAATAACTTTTCGCATTGTTGACCATCACAGAGATAAATAAGAATTTTTTCTTCCCACATTTGTATATTTCTCTTGCCTAAAACCTTCATCCGCATCACTGTCTGCTTGATGCTTGTTACGTTGCACTTAGCCTCCCATTTCTATTCATGTTCCTCCTAAGCTAAAATTTGCTTGTGGGGACTTTAATGTCTTTCAATTTGTCTCTGTGGATGAGATGTTCCCAGCACTCTACTCTACTCTACACTTATTTCTCAATTCAAGTCAGAGTTTACTTTTTGTTTTTCTGGCAATACTGCAAAATGTTCCTTTATTGTTTTGCTGCTGACTGCTGGTTGTCTCTCTTAATCTGCTGTACTTAAAAACTCATAAAAGTACTGATGTGAAAATAACAACACCATGATGTGCATTCGGAATGTGAAGTTAAGTAAATAAAAGAGATTTTGTCATCTACTTGTATTCGTTCGTCATAGAGAGAGAGAGAATGTGCCAAAATCATATGAACTTGATGATACACCTGCACACACACACACACACAATATTTGCAGATATCAAGTGAATATTGAAGATTACTCAAGTATTAAAAAAAAAACTTCAGTTAAAAGTTTATATTTACTTAAATGAAAACGAAATAAGGCAATTTGTTGAACAATAATGTGTATTCAATTAGCAGAGTCTAGTAGTAAGATAAAGTCATAAAAAGAGATTTATTAACATGAGAAATTGTTGTCGTGTAGTATCATGTAGATTTTGTAAAAGCAAAAACTAGAATTTACAAGGATTGTGATAAAATCTAAATGATGCAGGCCACGTTTGCAACATGTGTTCTTATATGAAATACGTGACAGTTTTGCGAGTAGTTGAAAGAATTTGGTAAGGCGGCTGGAAGACTTTTCGTACCATGAATTCATCAACATACTTAGCATTTGATGAAATATTCTTTGCTCATGAATATTTACAAAATATGTGTCTCTGGTGTAACTTTTTAATGCGGCAGTTAAATCGAAATAATTATTGGATTTTGTCTCGCACTATGTTTTCCGAAATCTGGAATCTTCAAACAAGATGTATCCAATTTCATCTGTAATGACTGGTCTGTTGCGATTTGCCATTTTTGTACCCTCATCCTTCGGGTAGGAGGTTATATATCATTTGATACGACCCTAAAGTATACCACATAGAAGGAGTTACTTTAGACCTTACGTTTCTTTGAACCAAATTCAAACTATGACTTCCACTTAAGAAATCGAAAAATAATATCAATACACCCAACGCGATCGTGCCCAAATGCAGTAATTGGTAAAGCTATAACAGGATAAAGTTTTGGAGAAAAAACTGGAAGTCTAACCTCGCCCTTCTAGTACCTCCCATACAAATGTACCATTCCGCCCACTTTAGAAATCGAGTAATAAAATCAACGCTCACGACGCGATCTGCTAGGAACCAAAGTTCCCCATCCGGCCGTCCACAAATCGTTTCTCAGCATACCGCAGTATTTTGCGGTATTCATGCATTCTGTTTCATTTTCGAATATCCTGTGGCGGAAAGAGGTGGAAAACAATCGCTCTAAGCGCGTCGGTACAGGTAGTGCTGATTCTTCGGGATGGTCATTCGTTTACGAGGCAAGCTTGGAACATTTCGTGTTCGAAAATGCTACATATCCATCCATGTACCTCTTTACGGTCAATATGGGTATAGATATCGCTAATACCCTACATGAAGCGGCTTATCTCCACTACCCTTTTTCTTTAATTACACTTTGCCTTAGTAGGCAATGTGCTGCTTTGCAGTGATTAAGACTAAGTTAGAGAAATCTCATGCTTTTATCCATGTTACCTGCATAGCTCTTTTGCATTTTCAACAATTTGTAGAACCAGTGACGTAGCCTCTGTTATCCTTGCAGAGAAGATATAAGGATTAATTTCGGCAGTTCACAGCTATGTGGCCAAAGTCTAAGCATTTGAAGCATCTTGTTAGTAAGAATTTATGCCGAATTCTACAAACCGCCCACCCGATTATTGGAAAAAAAGCCAATTGTTGCGTTGTGTTTGTGTGCA
The DNA here is from genome assembly GCA_964034835.1 of Muscina levida. NCBI lineage: Eukaryota > Metazoa > Arthropoda > Insecta > Diptera > Muscidae > Muscina > Muscina levida. Next base: position 157,265,188 of record OZ035880.1, read on the forward strand.
GCCATATGCCGATCTTAATGTCTTTATTGAAATTTGTTGCAGTGCTTAAATTTTTTCAGAGAAATTTTTGAGTGCTTCAAAGACTATCCTACTGGCATCTTTTTTTTAACCATCGATTTAACTGTGGACAATAACACAAACATAAATCAAATAAGTTACTATCATCTTGATAGGAAGATCATCATGGAAACATGCACAAATCTAGTCTTTCATATTATAAAGGATAATGTTCTGATATTCGGAGCTACCCATTTGCTTCGTCCGTCTCGTATGGTGTCAAGGGGCATCCAGCTACATAATTTCAATATCAAACATTCAATTCACCTGCATATATTTTGGTGCAACCACAGGAACTAAATGGCACCTGATCCATTCGACTAGGAAGTGTAGGTAGGAAACTAACCTAGATACCCTGGGCCGTCTTTAGACTCCTCAATCGGAGATTGCTTTTTCAACCCACTGGGGATACTTTCGGGTAACCATACTCCCCAAAGGCCTGCCGGAGCAATCCACTGGGGGTACTTTCGGGTAGCCGGGGGCTATACTCTCCGAAAGGCCCTCTGATGTGGCGAAAGTGACATATCGATAAAAATGTTATCCACTTTATTATCTAATATATAAAAATCAAGCGTCACGATGTTTGTCGCAGCAATCCGGCGAAACGGCTTTCTTTATGAAGAAAAGGTACCATTATAGTTTCATACCGCTAGGTGGTGCTGGAGTGGATTTATATCGAAAATTTGAAAGGATGGACCAATTTAACTGAAATTCAGATATGTGTTTGTTTGATCATGATGTATGTACACATGGACCTGGTAGGTGGCACTGGGGTGGTTATATATCGAAAATTTCAACGAATGGACCAATTTACCTGAAATTAAAAATCTATAATTGTTTGATCATGACAAACAATTTTATGTGCAAATGGATCCGGTAGGTGGCACTGAGGTGTATTCATACCGAAAGTTTGAACGAATGGAACAATTTAACTGAAATTCAGAATGTATGTTTGTTTGATCATGACAAACAAAGTTTGTGTATATATGGACCCGACATATTGCACTGGATTGGACTTATTTGGAAAATGTATAATAAGATGTCATATTTGTGACGGAGCGTTATAATGAGAAAAGGAGGGAGATGAAACGCTTGTTTAGGCGGAAAAAGCGTCTTTGGAAGAAAAGAGAGATCCAGGATATCGAAAACTATAGGGATAGAGGTGAGGCCCGAAAGTTCTACCAAAGGGTTAAAAGCAAAGGTTTTCGAACAGGGATCCCCACCTGTAAGGACAGAGACGGATATCTGGTCTCTACTCGTTCCCGAAAGCAGCATTAGTGACGAAATCACACCCATCATCGACGATGGAGTAGACTGTCCACCACCGAGCCAAAACGTGATCAGCACGGCTTAAAAATAATAAAGCTGCGGACTTTAGACAAGGCGATAGTCTGACTTGCGATCTCTTTAATTTTGTATTGGGGATGATCATAAGGAAGGTTGCAGTAAACAGGAATGGTACCATCTTCAACAAAAGTCACATGTTGCTCGCGTATGCTGTTGATATAGATATCATTGGACGTGGATTGCGAGATGTAACTGTGGCTTTTTCGAGCATTGTAAAGCAGTGGGCAGAAGTGGGTCTGTTGATAAATGAGGGCAAAACCAAGTTAATTGTTTCAACGAACAAAGAGTCCACTCGTCTGGGACGCTGCGTAAACGTTGACAACTATAACTTTGAAGTGGTAAATGATTTTGTCAACCATGGATATGCCATAAATAATGTCAGCCTGAAAATAATAAGACGAGTATTGATAGCAAACTGCTGCTACTATGCGCTAAGCTAATGACAAAACGCTCTTTCGTAGAACAAAGATCCAACTCTACCAGACTCTGATCCTACCTGTCTTGCTCTACAGCGCAGAATCCTGGGTAAAGACACAATCTATTCTGGGAGTCTCATCATCGTTAGCGGCGAGTACCGTCGTCGAATGAATCATTAGCTGTACAACGAAATCAACGTAGTCAAGCGCGTTCAAATAGACTGAATGCGCCGGCTTGGACACATTGTACGAATGGACGAAAACGCCCCGGCTCGAATAGTCTTTGACAATAAACTCGATGGGCCGCGCTGGAGGGGGCGACCAAAACGACGATGGATGGACCAGGCGAAAGAGCTGTTAACTAAGCTTGGTTGTTGCTGCCATTAAAGAAGAAGAAGAAGAAATTTTACTCAAACCCAGTGTGTAAAACATCTTATTGTTGAAGGTATGGACTAATTTATCTGAAATTCAAAATGTATAATTGTTTGATCATGAGAAAAAATTGCATTTGCAAATGAACCCGGTAGGTGGCGCCGGAGTGGATTTATATCGAAAATGTACCGAATTTATTTTTTTAAATTGACCCGGTAGGTGGCGCTTTAGTGAACTTATTTCGAAAATAGGAGAAAGAACTCCTCCACAAATGGTACTCCGCACTACAGATATGTAGGTGGAGAACAAATTTTTAGTGGGCGACAAAAATCGATGTGGTACTAGTACTTGGCACAACAGACATGAATATACAGACGAAATTGTTTATTTCGATCAGTAAAGGAAGGGTGTCGGCCACGACTATCATGCGGGAGATACTCCCTGCTCTTCCATTGCCGGCTCCCTTGATGTTGTCGACAACAACTTCGCAGTATAAGTGTTGAGTCAATCGGCATGTTTAATAAAAAGCTTCTCAAACAGTGACGTTCGCATTCGTCGATAAAAAAAAGTAGGTGCCATCAGTTGTGAATCTATAAATAGAAAGTGTGTTAATTCACAACAACACGAGAAGATATCCCATACTTCATTCATGTGGTGTAAAGGGAATTAAGTCAGAGGCGTAGCACAAATGTATTTAGTCGTGTATGAAATTGTTGGTACACAGATAGTTCTTAGCACTACTATTATAAATATATGGTAGGAATATTTATTTCCGATCAGAGGGCGAAGAGCCTATAGCGTGGAAATGACACACTTCCCTAAAATCTACTTAGTGCAAACTTTAACAATAGTATAACATTTGAGTTCCTTACATAAAATATGGTAAGTGTATATGAGGCTTCCTTTCTTATGTTCTTGGAAGACTTTCCCGTAAGACACATTCCATTTTTGTTCTTAGAGCTTGATGCATATCATAATTATGCTCTGATACTTTGGGAAATCAAAAATATTATCTTTAATATACTAAACAATAACATATGTGTTTTCGTAGAAACTCCATGGCCCATGTTATGTATTTGTATTTTTTTTTACAATTATATATGAATCAATAATATTTGAGGCAGGACACATTGATATTTACAATTTGAAATTATATGATAACAAATATATTACTGTTTTACTTTACATTTAAATTTTTTAGAGATTAAACAATAAGTATATATCTGTTACATTAATGAACAGGGCAACAAAGTTGAAAAGACTTCTTTGTTTTTACTAACGAAAAATTGATGTGAAAAATATAAGATATGCCTATAGAGTGATATTTTTAAAAAAAGTGCCCTAAAAATATGAAATATACCTAAAAAATAGGATATATTTTTAAAAATATGCTCTTAAAACTAAAATATGCCGAAATATGACTAAATGGTGAAAATATGCAAAAATATGCTTTAACATATAGGTGTCAAAACACTTGTGGGACCATGAAACATATAAATACCTTACCCATTTGTCAATATCTCGTTTTAAAAAAACATGTATTTGCATATTTCTTGTTGCTCTTTACATGCAAAAATATGCTCTAACAAATAGGTGTCATAACACTTGTAGGTCCATGAAACATATGATTACCTTACCCATTTGTCAATATCTCGTTCTAAAAAAAACATGTATTTGCATATTTCTTGTAGCCCTGTTAATGAAGTACATTCAATTGAAAAAAAATTATGTATGTTGTGTTTTTGTTTTTATCGACTGTAATCGTCTAGAGCGCTACATTACAATTGCTGTCATAGATCCAATCCCTACACAATACGCATTCGATATGTTCTATTTAGTAATCAAAATATCTTGTAGAAAAAATTGTACGACAGAACAATGTTTGCCAGGTCAGAACCATAGTTGGCCATCATATGAAACTCCAAGTAACAAATGAAATAACAACCAATTAATTATAAAAACTTACATTCCGCATTTCATAAAGTCTCTTTATTACATTCCGGTTTTCGCCATAAATTTAACATGAAATTAACCCATTCAGGATATTCATAACTTCTTCATATTTATAAACAAGCTACGTACATAATGTCCTGTCCCACCCTTAGTGTTCCTATATGTGTTGCAAAAATTATTGCAGCGAGAAAAATATATATATTTAATATAAAAGGAATAAAGGACTCGAGGATGCACTCGACAAGTTCATTATAAAACAACTTTGCTTTCGTTTCTTTTTATGTTGGTTTTTTTTTTTTTTGTTTGTCTGCTACAATATTTTTATGCACAAAAAACATGAATACTATTATCATGATACTTAAACATTATGCATATTTTTGCATAAAAAAATAAATGTCCTCATTGACAATGCAATTGAGGAGGGGACGACGTTTGCATTCATTCTTTGGTGGCTGTATAATGATCCAGCATCGTTCAACTCCTCCAACAAACAGCAACTTGTTTTTGCTTTGCTTAAACTACGCCAGGCAACGTACCTTAAAATTCAGAAAATTTAAAAATGTGCTTTAGTGTTTTTTGCGGCAATTTAAGGCTTTGCCTTAGCCGGAATTCTTACCGGAAAGCAACACACAGAGAGAGAGACAGGGAGGATATAAATATATTAGAAATGCTTTGCCAACAAGTATAAAACGTTTCTAAAGCCAGGAAACGTGCAACAAAATTATGTTTTACGAGTATTCAGGGCGGTTAAGTGGGCGGAGAACAAAAAATTACAAAGGAAATCTGCAACTGATGCACCTGAAACGAAGTGGACTTTGGGCAAAATTGAAGGGGCAAAAAAATTCTGTTTACAAAATATGCGCGCAACAAGAAATATTTTTGTGTCTGTGTTATGCTGTGAGTATAGCTGCATTAAGTGTGTTCGCTTAAAAGCGATGGAAGAAGACTTCCATTCAAATTTTTACAAAGCAAGAATGTATTCTAGAAATTCTTAAAGCAAAATATATCGTACAGTGGTAGAAGTCCTAAATATTCAAGCAATTTCTGTAATGTTTGTGGGTTGTGAAAAAAAAACTTTAATTTCACGCAAAGTCGGTGATATTTTCTCATTTTTTGCTACATATCTTGATGGATAATTATATATTTGCTGCCATCCAAGTTTTACTTGTGACTTTATATGCCATCTCACGCATATGTCCTTGACATAACTTTTTGATATGTCTCTTGTCAATTTATTGTCACACTTAAGCACACAGTAATTATCTCATAATAAATTAAACTCTTGTACAAACGATAGAATACATAAACATTTCACATAAGACATTAAGATTGATGATAAGACAGTATATATGTGTGAGTGTGTCATGTCAAGCTATATATTGCTTTGCCGATTTCTGTTGACTTTTTCATGTCATGCTGCCAAACACCTCTCGCGAACTTTTACTTCTCGTTAACGATATTTCACATGTAATTGATTTTTGTTTTTGTTTTTTTGTCAACTTTAGGTATTTTGAAAATGGATTAAAGGAGCTTATGAAAAGTTGTCGTTTGTTTTTTTTGTTAATATTTTTTTTACAATGTCGTTGCACAGTGGTCCTAAAATAAGAGGTTGTTTTAAAATTTAAATCAAAATATTTATATTGCAGATTTGTTTTTTACTTAATTAATACATTTTAATGATGAAACTAGTGTAACGCAAAATTTCAAGACTAGTGTTGTCATATATGCCATTAAACTTAAAATCGGCTGATAAACGCGTAAAGGTAAAAAAAACCGGTATCCTGGTCTTTCTGAGCTATTTAGGTTGCCTAGACACGTTCAGATTGTACTGGCATGTTCCCGAAAGTTGTTTAACATTACCATGGCTACAATTTTGGCTAACATTATTAGTGAAAAATTTTGACTCCCTCAAAGAAATGCCTAAAAGAGCGAAAAAAAAAATATTTCTTAAATTTTTTTTGAAAAAGTGCAGGAATAACCAATAATAAAAAATAATAAAGTTAGAGCGCAAAACTCCCAGCTACAATACTGCCGAATATAGTTAAGCGCTATCACGAAGTGTGAGTTAGCTGTTGGGCAAAAACTGATGACACCTTTTTTCGAGGGGCTCTCTGATTTTGAGAATCTTTTGGGCTCCATAATAAAAAAAATTGGTCACAAATCTCGCCAAACTGAGTATAGGGTTTTATTACCCTTCGATAGTAGAATCGAACCTATATTGTCAAATTCTTGTATTTAACAAAAAGTCTTCATTTGTTGCATAGTGTTATCTACCACCTCGAAGTTATAGATGTCAACGTTCACGCAGTTTCCCAAACGAGTAGGTTCTTTGTTCGTTGAAACTAATAACTTCGTTTTGTCCTCGTTCACCATTATACCCAATTTCTCTGATTCCTTCTGTATACTTGAGAAGGCTGCAGCCACATCCCGCAGTTTTAGACCGATGATGTATACGTCATCAGCGTATGCGAGTAGCATGTAGCTTTTGTTGAATGTCGTGTCACTCGTGTTTACTGCAGCTTTCCTCATTATCACCTCCATCACTATGTTGCAAGGGTCACACGATAGGCCGTTGCCTTTTTTTAGGCCTTAGGTCTGGAATAGAATGACTCTGGAAGATCCTCGCCAATCTTCACTGAAGACTTCGTGTCAGTCAGTGTCATTCTGCAAAGTCGTATCAGCTTCGCTGGAATACCAAACACAGCCATGGTATCGAGTAATTACTGCCGTATCGGGCTGTCGAAGGCAGCTTTATAGTCGACGAAAAGATGGAACATGTAGATATCTGTTTCTCTTGGGTCTTTTCCAGGATTTGCCGAAGTATGAATATCTAGTCAGTTGTTGATTTACCAGGTCTAAACCAACACTGATAAGGCCCGATCAGGTTGGATTACACTGGCTTTAGTCCTTCACATAGCACACTCGACAGGACGTTATATGCGATGGGTAAAAGGCTGATCCCGTGGTAGTTGGAGCACACACTTGGATCACCTTCTTTCAGCACAGAACATAATACGCTTATCGTCAATCGTCAGGCAATCGTTAGGCAATCGTCAGGCATGCACTCGTTAATCCAAACCATGCGTAGGAACTGGTGCATGCTCGTTATCAGTTCTTCGCGACTGGACTGGAAGAGCTCTGCCGGAAGTCCGTCGGCACCGGCTGCTTCATTATTTTTCAGACGCGATATACCTCGGCTTGACTTGGTGGTGGGGAATCTAAGCCTTCGTCGACAATTGGCGTGACCCCTTCACGTGCGCTGCCTTCTGGAACCAGTACACGGTGGTCCTCCCCATTGGCCAAAAATAAAAAAATTAAGTCAAAATTCTGGGTAATACTATGACAACACTATCTCACAATAGATTTTGCTCTTATAGCTGCAAAATGCAGACTATGATAATAATTTGTTTCGCAGCGTGAGTAACTTTCAAGTGAAGGTCCAAAATAAAACGTAAAAACCTCTTTAAAAAAGATTGCTTGAAAAATGGAAGAATTAAATATTGTAAAGAAAGGTATTAACTATTATTTAAAATAATTAAAAACTTCACAGCATGCTGTGACATTGACCAAATTTTAGATTTAGTAATAGATTGATGGAATCAATGGATATGCCAACTATGAAATTTAATTTTTCAGGTTCGAGAGATTTCCTTGAATCCTATGTCCGACATTGACCAAATTTGAGATTTAGTCATAGTTGTATGGAATCAATGGTGACTTGGACTTTGGTGAGCCTACTATGAAATTTATATTTTAGGGATCTATCTATTTATTTTCGGCCGCTCTTTGTATGGAACGGCAACCACTGTGCAGTAGTTGCTGGAAGTGTTCTCTCCATATAAGCAGCACACTCTGCGTAACTGTAACCAGATTCCCATCCGTGTCCTTACAGGAAGGGAGTCCATTACAGTAGGCTTTGGATTTTACTTTCTGGTAAAATTTTCAGGCCTTATTCTATCCCTGTATATCCCCGTTCTCCCGTTCCTTCATCTGACGTTTTTTTGCCTAAATAGCTGTCTCGCCTGTCTTGCTTTCTCCTTGTGCCATTCCTTAAAAGCCGGGCTTACAATTGGCTGCAGCGTTGCCCTATAAGCAGCATGCAGTTCCTCAGACGCTATACGACATTCTTCATCGTACCATGATTCGTTTGAGCCCCGCTTTTCATATCCTAGCACGATTGTTGCGGCGGTTGCCATGGAATGCGCAATATGCTGCCACTGTGTATCGGGAACGTCAGAAGTAGAGGAGTTGTGTCGTAAAAGTTGGGAGAGCTGGTTGGAGTAGGCAGTAGCTACCTCAGGGGTTTGCAGCTTCGCGATGTCCAGCTTTCTTCGCTCTCCTGCGCACCTTGGCTGCAACCAGGTAATGATCCCAGCCAATATTAGCACCACGAAACACACGCACGTCCATGTCACTAGATGCGTGCCTTCCATCAATTACCACCTGATAGTTTTGATTTTTGGTGTTTTGATCTTTGTGCTGGAATCTGGTTTCAGTCACTACCATGTTCCTTCCCGCAGCAAAGCTAACCGGCCTAAACCCGTTGTTCGACTTGTCGGTATGCAGGCTGAACTTACCGATAAATGGACCAAGAACATCTTCCCTTCCTTTTTTTTGCATTAAAGTTGCCCAGAACAATTTTAATGTCGTAGCCGGGGCAGCGGTCGTATGTTTCCTCTAAGCGCTCGTAAAATGCATTTTTAATCTCATCGTCTTTATCTTCCGTCGGTGCATATCTTTAAGTCATGGTCCTTATTACGTTTGCGGGGGTCGTCAACATTTGGGGGTTCCGTTTGTTACTTTTTCTTTCTCGTGTTTTCATAGTCAGTAAAGGAACTGAAGGCGGGTGGTTGGCCCAACCATCAAGGGTCGTCGCTTACTACCTGCCGCTATTCGTGATAAAAGAAATATTACGAACAACGTTACCCATGTGGAACCACGAAAGAGGTATAGTGTCGGCTTGAGATGATAGATTCAATTTTCATCCCAAACGCCAATAGTATCAAAAATATTTTCCCTATACTGTCTACTAACTGCCTCTAAAATTTCATTGAAATCGGTTGACCCGTTTAGACGTAATTGAGCCACAAACAAGCACACACACATTTACATTTATAATGTTAGTAGGGATAACCAACAATGTGCAATAATCTAGGATAAATAAAAGTTCCTTGCAAACCATTTTATTATAACCACTGTGTGGCGTTTTTATAGTTAATGTCTGATTTACCGACATATGACACACCTCTATACCGCGTAGGCTACATAGTAAAGCAATACTTTGTAATACCTGCTTTCATATATAAAAAATATTCGTAAATAGCCATAATTTACCATATTGATGCCATTTAATCTTTTGCAAATTATGTAATTTATTTTGAAGGTTTAACACACGTCTATTCAACACACACACATACACCCCTCCCATGCGCCGAAGCGTTCAGATGATAATTCTTCTCACAAAATGTTGCTCATTGCTGCCAAAAAAAAAATAAGTACGGTAGGTAATATGTATTCTAGGGATTTAGACGATGGTAAAAAGTAAACGTTAATTGCATTCTTATGCTAATGGAGCGAAAAGGAACTTCAAGAAACAAATGGACGATAAAACGCAAAACTAATTTGAATGTCTTTGCAGCTCATTTAAAGGCTCTGCCAATGATAAACTGAGCGTGTGAAACCATACGTAATGGTAATGGTAGTGGCGGCATTGGCGCTTGTGCCTCGGTAACGGTGGATCATAAAATGGGTTCAAATGATTCATAAATCAAGTGTAATTACAAATAAATGTAAATATAAATTAAATTTATATTCGTAATATTTTCCAGATGTTTTACGATCTCTGGCTTTTGCCTATCCGTTAGGGGCAGGAAGGAGCATATTGGAGGAGCATTTGGCCAACACGCAAATTGTCTATAGGCCATTTATTGTGGTTTTTCGGTGGTTTAGCTAAACCCATAGAAAAGGGTTCGGTCTAATTCATAGCATATTGTGGTAATGTTGGTGGCAATATGCGGAAATTTACTTCGTAAAAACATTTGTATGGAAGTATGTATGGTGTACAAGCAAAATATTTACTTGGGCGGCAGGAGGGCTAACAATGTTTCTCGGGTCTTAATGTTTACACCAAAAGCGCAGAGAGTTATGGGAAAAGGAAAGTATTTTCTGCTTTATTGCTAAAAAAAACTTCTGTTGAGTAACTGAACAAAATAATTTCTCCAAATAAACAACTCTCTATAAGTTGTTAATAAAGTTGAGAGGAAAATAAACCCGCAGCTATATTTCAAAGAATCGACTTGATATAGACGAACATATAAGAAATCTTTCACGTAAGTCTACCAATGAAGATTCTTCCGACCTCTTATGATACCTGAGGCTAACTGAAGGAGAATGTATTTAGCTTAGAAGCTGTTGGTCTCCCACATTTTCATGTATGTAAGGACACTAATAAAAATGAGTTGTTGTGCGTTGTCAAGGGCATTACTGGAGAACACATGAACCGGTTTATTTTATAATGTTCGCAATAGCCCAAGAATAGATTTAAAAAAAAAAGATTGACCACACCCATTTCTGCGCCCTCTTTTTCCAATATATCAAAATTTTCTATTAACACTACAACGATTTTAAAAAAATATACTTCTGTGCGAAAATTGCCGTATGCCATGAAATTTTGGAATTGTTGACCCTATATCCGGAGTAGGCGTGGCAAAACCTTTTTTAAAGCTCGGCTCGGCAAAAAGGAATATGAATATGCAGATGCAATTTTAATTTAGGATCAGTGGGTGGAGTGGACATGGCCATACTGTTTTTCAGTCCTAGGAAAATATAATTTCAAATACTGATAGTACTTTGCAACACGAATATGAATATGCAGCTGAAATTTTTAATTTGGGTCAGTGGGCGAGTTGGGCGTGACCTGACTATACTTTAACTCTTGAGAGATAAAATAAGGTACACAGATAATACTCGGCATTACTGGTTAAATTTGCAGTTTTCACTCAATTTGCGGAGGGGGCGTGGAAAAACTGAAGACCAAGGGAAATAATAATCAACAATTTCATATTTTTGTCAGTGGGCGTGTCCGAAGCGTATATACACCCTAGGGAAACACAATGTGGTATGCAGGTGAGACGTGAAGAACATAATGATGAAATTTAGTATACCCATTAAAGGTGGCAGCAAAAAAACAACTGGATTTTCGGTAATAACCAAGCATAGTGTTGTGTCGGTTGTTATGAAACGGTTATGGTCTAAATTTGATCAAAAGCGGTCCACTTTCAGCCGTATCCCAAAGAGGTCAAAGGTCAACTCTATATATATATGAAAATCAGTTTGTCAAAACGGCTTGACCGATCTTTTTATGCATTTTTAATATATTAAGTAGGCGTGGCCCCGCGCATTGGACCTTATTTTTGAAGCCTTAATAACTGGAGGAATGTTTCTCCAATCGCACAGTGGTTGCCGTTTCATGCACAGAGCGGCCAAAAATAGGAGTTATTAAAGTGAATAATATTTGGCACATCTCACAGTCTCTTTTAATGACACCAATTTCTAAAATTTGGTTAAGAACTGTGAAAGGCTTCATGGACTTCTCTTAGATCCTGAAAATTTAAATTTCATAGAAGGCATACCAAAGTCGGTATATCCATTGATTTAATCAATATATATCTAAATCTAAAATGTTGTCAATGTAGGACTAAGGATTCAAGAACCTCTGTTTGATCCTGAAAATTTAAATTTCATAGTAGGCATACCAAAGTCGGTATATCCATTGATTTAATCAATCTATAACTAAATTTACAATTTGGTCAATGTCGCAGGAAGGATACACGGACCCCTTATCTTCAATAGACCGTTTTCGGTGTCTTTTTTTGATTGTGTACTCCACGAGAGGTCCTTGAATCCTTTGTCTGACATTGTCCAAACTGTAGATTTAGAAATAGATTGATGGAATCATTAGATATGCCAACTTTGGTATGCCTACAATGAAATTCAAATTTTCAGGATCTAAGAGAGGTCCTTGAATCCTTTGTTCGACATTGACCAAATTTTAGATTTAGTCACAGATTGATGGAATCAATAGAATATGTCAATTTTGGTATACCTACTATGAAATTTAAATTTTCAGGATCTAGAAGATGTCCTTGAATCCTTTCACAAATTTTAACCAAATTTTAGAAATTGGTGTCATTATTCATCCATGAAGACTTCTTCTATTTTTGGCCGCTCTTTGTATGAAACAGCAAACACTGTGCATTGGGAAAAAAATTAAGGAATTACCAAAAACCTTTGACATTTTCTCAATCTTACTCAAATTGCAGTCATGTATTTTTTAAATGAAATGGCATAATATTTCTGTCGAACAGTTTTAAATTTGCGCAAAATAAATCGTTCATACGTTTAGGTGCCACCCTAATGCACAATTATGTTGTATCATATTTTAAAGGAAAAAGTCCGGTGACAACGTAACTAAGTCCCTGCATCCGTAGTTACAACCCTGTTTTAGGTTCGTAGCTAAGTACACATCACCTTATGCGTTGAGAGTGCAACGCCACATCAACCCTAAAGGATACATTGGTGCACAATGAGAAATGCAAGTCTTGTATGGTGTCAAGTCTCCATAACGAGATCAACTAACTTTCAATTTACTAGAGTAGGTTTTGGTTTACCACAGCCACTATGTGGCACCACCGATTGGGTTTGGTATCTATTCGACCATGAATTCCATTATTAGACTCCGCCCAGAGCGCCATCATTAGACTATTTGGTCGGGGGTCGGTGGTTCTCTCGGGTACTCGGGGACGATACTACCCGAAGGCTCTTCGGAGAGGATGTCCTGCGGGGATAGATTTTCAACAGTTGGAAAAAGGTGGCAGGGAAAAAACATATATATTTTATTTTCGTTCGATAAAGGCTGATGGTAGTAAAAAAACCAACGCAATGCAAGTGATAGTCCTCTCAGCCGTTTTTATCTCTACACGAGGTTATATCAGTGGAAGAGTCTTTAGGCTGATGTGTTACTCGTTGGCAGAACTTTCTAGCGTTATTTCTATTTGCACAGATCTCAATCTATTTACATTTCTTTTATCCATTCCTTTTTTTCTTTCTGCGATTTTCTTCCCTTTCGATATCACTCCAAAACAGCTCTCATTTCCATAGGTACTAGTGTCGAACTTAATGCAGCATCCTTAGCTTCAGTGAAGGCTTTACACTTCACATAATACTATTGGTTCCTTCTGGGCCGGTTTCGGTAAGCAATATTTTAATCGGCGGTGTTTACTATTGTGTTGCCAATGTTCACTGATATTATCGATAGAGGGAGGGTAAACCAGAAGCAAATTCATGTAGAATGCCGGTTGTAAAATATGATTTTCGACGTCTAGCTTTCTCCTGGTGTTATACGTGTATTCTGCAATGTAGTGGTCCAAATCAATGTTCGCAGATCGGAATGTTCGTATGTCTAATACGCGTCTAATATGCTATTACATCGTGTTTGAGTCTTCGTTTTTTGTCTTTCCACTTGACTGTTGCCATATTACTAGCTGCTGCGATACGGACATTGGGAAAGTTTAACTATCGCCCAGTTCTCCTGACTTATCCTTTCGCTCTGGTTGTACAAATTGTAGCGTTCCTATAATGTACAATCGTCAAATACGATAACGGATTTCAAAGGATTATAACTTTGCGACGTTTACCTACTTTTTGACTTAACCCTTATTAATATTTTTAAACTCACGTGGGAATAAAATCAACACCTCCAGCCATTAAAGTCAATTAACCAAGTTTTCCTCCCACAAATGTGTATTTACTAACAGATTTCTGATAAATAACGACAGTAAAAGAAAAAAACAATTGCCAAAACGAATACTAGCCTAACCGTTCCAAGACAACCAACCATCACATCACTTGTACAGCAAGACTGATTGGTATGTTCTGATAACGACTTAGGTGCAAATGTCCACAGCTGCGCCGTGTGTGGCAAAGTACCGGGAAAAAAATCGCGCGAAAGCAAATGCTGATTAAATTATTAACGTTGTCAATTCAAGGCAAACTAAAGCAACTAAATCAAACGCAAACAGATATCATTAGGCCATAAATAACTTTATCATCGAAGTGCCATCGATACGCCATGTGCTTCTAACGGTGGTCATCAATTGTGTACGGTTCCGCTCGCACTGCCTCCTTTGGCGACACACCCAAACGCTACAACACTATGTTGCGGGACTCATCAGCTACGCCTGACTTCATTGCAAAGTAAAATATTGAAAGGAAAGTATATCGCATTAGTGTAACATGAAAGAGAAATAGCTTTTGCTTTAATATATATACACACACACACACACAAACATACAGACTGCTAGGGACATGGCTGTTGTTGCCGTCATTAGTTGGACCTGATAATAAATGAACAATGCTTACTAAATTTATTACTTTCATAATGGAGATCCATGATTGTCATTAGCATTTTTGTTTTGTTTCAAAGCTGGTGTGGCAGCGATGAAATAAATCTAAAACGCAAAAATAGTAACAACAAATGCGAATAACTTTAACATATTTAACTAATTTGTTTCATTTGTATGTGTGTGACAGCTTTTTAGGGTGTGCTCTGGGCTATTCCCCGCAAAGTCGTTTTATATCGCACAATAATTATGGTATCTAAAAAGGCCAACGTTTAGCAAAATATTACATTTGAATCAACTGAATTGAAAGTCGCCCAGAACTTACTACAAATACGATAATACTAGATTTTGCGGTTAACTGTGTAATCAATAACAATTTGATGGCCTAATGGAAATAAAATTGATTTGCGGTGATTTACCTTCAAGTTTTTGTATTAGGAGATTTTAATACACTGTGTGATCATCAATCTAAATCGTTTACGAACGTTGGCAGGCGATGGCATATTATCTTAAGTGTATTTTAGATTAAGTTGATATAATTGTTAGCCTACACCTGTGAAAAATTAGAGTTAAGTGCAACTATTAAAATTGATGATGTTGCTTCTGGGAATTGTTGAATAATCAGAAAACTTGGGAACTTTCTTCGCGAACTTTCAAATAAAATTATATTCGCCATAGATGAAGGTGGTCAGGTAATTGTGCCAGTATGTTGTTGCGTGACGAAATAGAAAAATTTGAAGGAACTTGGGAAGTGACCTAGTGCATGTTGTAGGTCTGGTCGAGTACAACATGACCCTGTATATCAAAGTTATCTAAAACCCTCAAAATCTTGACTTACGGTTCATAAACCGGTTTTTCGAATCTTTCCTCACTAATGAGCTTATAACTCAGTCAATTCCTGCACTTTATGAATAATATAATAAAAATTAGGGTATCTTAATAAAATAGTGCCTACAAATTCCTTCACACCTAAAAAATATTAGAAAATATTACAAAAGTTTTCAATATCGAGGCAAAAGCAGACAAAAGTGACAAGTATCTATAAAAATTTATTCACCGTTGGAAAGATCTAGGACTCTTCTTTCCCAAACCGTTAAGAAATCAAAGTTTGCTAAAGAATTGACTGAGTTATACGTTTGTAAGTGCGGAAAGATCCGAACCGTAAGTCAATATTTTGAGGGTTTTATGAATCTTTTGTAGACAGGGTCATATTGAACTTGACCAGACCTACAACATGTACAAGGTCACTCCCCAAGCTCCAAATGAGTGTTATTTGTATCTTGAGCTCTAAAATAAACTTTTCATATCTCAAATACGGCGCCACCTATCGGGTTCAATAGTACACTTCATTGCTCGACTGCCGTTTTGCCGATCCGGTCAGTGGTTCGGTTTCTTCAACGATAAACACATTGAAGTTTTTATCACATAGCCCTTTGATTATGAATCAATGACATGGTTCCTGGATCAGTGGGAAGCGAAAAATTTCCGCTTGCATAATTTCTTTGATGTCATAGTGTTGAAATCTTTAGAAGCCAAAACTAAGCTTCCCCCGCATTCCATGAGTTTTTCATCGAATGCCATTTGGATGTCCATCCCCTCGGTCTGTTCATAGGCTACTAAACCGATAATTTTTCAACCGAAGTAGAATGGGACTCACTTAGAAATTAATTAATTTCCCTTTACACTTCATGAATGAGGTATGGGATAGCTTTTCGCGTTATTGTGAATTAACACGCTTTCTTTTTTTAGATTCTAACGGCACCTACTTGTTTATCGACGAATGTGAACGTCACTGTTTGAAAAGCTTTTACTAGACATGCCGATTGACTTGACACTTATACTGCGACGTTGCTGTCGAGAAAATCGAGGGGCCGGCGATGAAAAAAAATTATTTGATTAATTTTTCAGACGACTGAAGCCAGGAGTTGAACCTGGGATCTCGCGCATGGTAGTGGCGTGTTCTAACCATCATGCCACGGCCGGTCTCACAGATACAGATTTATGTGCACCAAACGAAGATTCTTCCGCTTACTTATATTCTTTGATCCAAACCTATAGGCGCCATCGACCGCCATATTGTGGTTTACCCTTAGTCTCTTCACTGGCTACAAAAGCGGCAATCTTCCAGACATTACTATTGAGTTTAATATTCTGTTTTCCGCGCAGTATTAGGATCGTCTCAAACTTTTTTCACAAAGGATCTTCACAGTTACCGCTGATCGCAGCAGTAGATGAGCCCTGATTATCATTTCTTATTTAGAGCCCTATGAAATTTCACTAAAATTCTTGACAGCGAGTTCTAGGAAAGCTGCTATTTCCTTATTACCAGCGTCAATAATCTTGATACCCTTTTGCTAGTCGATACAATCGAAGCATACATAGAATGTCTGTTTTGCCATGACCAAACTTCTGCCAATTGATAGACGAAATCTTACCAGGACTGCTGGCCTCTTAGAGCTGACAGCAGTTGAGTCATCAAAATGGGTCCTTTTGGCAAATTTATCACTACGTGACACGTTGCCATCACATTTCTCCATCCGTCTATCCAGCTGCTGCAGTCTTTGAGGTAGGGGGTCGCTCTATCCGTACTTATGAACTTCTGGTGGCAAGACCCTCCTAAAGCCACTCAGGATCGGTTCGTTAGTATAGGTTCTTTAAACTTCCCAAGAAGCCGCTTGAGGAGATCATTTTTCCAGCCACAGATGTCGGGTGAAGTGCAGAATATGGGGCGGGAGCCCGATTAAAAAAAATATGCCGTTGTCTTCGTCTTGTTCCCCAAACATCGGAATGGTAGGTCTAAGTACGCACTCAGGCCCATGGGGCCCGGGGGGTCAAAAAATGGGCCCCTTTCAGTTCTATGATGACCCCCCATTTACCACTTAAAAACATGGACGTGAATGGCGACGAGATAAGAGGTCAACTTGATTTGTACTACACAGCGTTGTATAATTTATTACCCTTCTGGTGTTGGCTTATTTTTCTTTCACTACTGTTCCTTTTGTTACTAGCTTACATTGTGTTTACATTTTTTTTACTAGTTTATTATATGTTTCGAATTTTTGGTTTTGATGTTTGCGTTTTTTTTTTTTGTCGCTCTGCCGTCAATGTTACAATTTCAAGTGACCAGAGAGAGAGAGTCCTTCAATACCATCTGTTACAGTGGTTGAAATTGTTGCTATTTGTATGTGTGTGTGTTTATCGTTTTATGTTTTTATTATTTTTCCTTAAACATTGTAAACCGACTGATAGACGGGGACAGGGACAATGCCAATGAAATTTTGTGGTAAAGGTGTGGTTTTTAGGGTGTCAGTCATTGTCAGGGTATGGCAAAAATAGTAACAACTATTCAAGCAGCCCAGCAAAAGTGTTTTGTTTTGCAAAAACAAAATATTCTATGGATAATTTATTACCCTGTTATTTGCAAACAAAAAAAATTAACCTTTTTTTCATTATGCGAATTTTCTATAATCTGGTGATTATAAGTATGTAATAGTTTCTGTTGTGGGGGTTGTACAAAATGAAAATTGCAAGTATTTAAGAGTCTGTAAGGAATATAACTGTCATTACAATATACACTATTGTTTATTATTATGTTTTTATTAATAAAAATATGGTAGTTTTAACAATATGCAAATGACATGTCAATGATTTGCAAAAAATTGGGTAACGTTGAATTTTTTGATAATTAGTCACAATATACAATTATGGAAACATTTTAAAGGACTCTAAGGAGCCAAGCTTCTTATACTACTCACAAAATCCAATTTATTTCTTGCAAACATTTGAAAATTTTCGCACTTTTAGGATTGAACATTTTAAACCCGATGACTGTCTGAAATTAGGGAAATATTTTCAAGGACATTAATATCCGACAAAAATTTAAGAAAACACGAAGAAGAGAAAAACCAAGAACCCCCCCTAATGCTAAGGATCCCCGGAAACATAATAAGAAACATGATTTAAGAATATGGAGCTGGAATGTCCAAACTCTGTCAAAACTTGGTGCCTCTATTCAACTGGCGGATGTCCTGAATAAATATAAGGCTGACATTACCGCCATACAGGAAGTTCGATGGACGGGACAGGGATGCACATGACGAAAGAACTATTACATCTTTTATAGCTGCCATGCAGAAAGACACGAATTTGGATGTGTATTAATATTCAGCAAGAAACTTCGACATCTGGTCTAGCGGTTTAACCCTGGAATGGACCGAATAGGCACTATTCGCATCAATGCGAAATTTTTTTACATTACTCTGATTTGTGTGTACCCCCCAGGGAATAGGATCCAGGGACGAGGACCTTAAAGATGCATTCTATGAGCGCCAAGAGGAAATATATGACCACTGTCCTACACATTAGATTGAAGTTGTTCTGGGGGATTTTAATGCTACAAAAGAAAGGGAAGATGTTCTTGGTCCAGCAATCAGATTATTCAGTCTACACAACAACACCTTCTTAAAAGGATTAAGCCTGGTTAGCTTAGCGTCGGAAAGAAACACGGTTGTGACCGGAACCACATACTACATAAAAATATTCATAAGTTAACCTGAATATTCCTTGATCAAAAGGCAAGAAACCAGATTGATCACGTTGTATTCGAAGGTAATCATGTTCAAGAGTTATAAACGTGCATGCAATGGACGGTGCAAATACTGACTCGGATCACCACCTAGTTGCAGCCAAGGAACGCACACGATTAGGTAGTGCTAAAAACAAGTTAGACATCACAAAACAGCATACCACCGAGATAGCCAATACCTACTCCAACCAACTCTCTCAATTTCTGATGTTCCCGACACACAGTGGCAGCATATTGCGAATTCTATGATCACTGCCTCAACGACCGCACTAGTTTATGGAAAACCACGCTCTGACAAGCCCTGGTACGATGAGGAATGTCTCGAAATGTCTGAAGAAAAGGATGCTGCATACAGGGCAAAACTGGAGCCAATAGCGTGAAGTAAAGGAGCGTTATAATGAGAAGAGAAGGGAGATTATACGCCTCTTCAGGTAGAAAAGCCGCCTATGTAAGAAAGAAGATAGCCAGGATATCTAAAATTACAGGGATATAGGTAAAGCCCGGATCCACACCTGTAAGGACGGAGAATCGGACGGAAATCTGGTCTTAGAGTGTGCTGCATATATGGAGGAAACACTTTCGATCTCTACTCGTTCGCGAATGATGGAATAGACTGTCCACCACCGAGTTAAAACAATAGCAACACTGCAATTTTACGTCTTAACAACGGTTAGAATATGATTGTTCTATATTCTGTGCTTAAGAAAGGCGATCCAAGTGTGTGCACCACTTATCGCGACATCAGCCTTTCCACGACCGACAAGATATTCACACCCCGACAAATCCTGGAGAAGGCCCAAGAAATGCAGATCGACACCTACCATATGTTCATAGACTACAAAACTGAACACGACAGTCCAATACGACAGAAACTATGAGATGCTTTGGCTGAGTTTGGTATCCCCGCGAAGCTGATACGACTTTGCAGGATGACATTACTGACAGGAAGTTTTCAGTAAAAATTGGCAAAAATCTGGCTGTGCCATTTTCTACCAAGCGAGGCTTTAGACAAGACGATAGTCTGTCCTGCGATCTCTTTAACATCATAATGGAGATGATATTGCGTAAAGCAGTAGTAAACACGACTAGCACCATCTTCAACAAAAGTCACATGCTGCTGGCGTATGCCGATGACATAGATATTATTGGCCGTGGATTGCGGGATGTTACTGCGGCTATTTCGAGCATTGAAATACATTCAGAAGAAGTAAGTCTGGCGATTAATGAGGTCAAAATCAAGTTATTCGTTTCAATGAACAATGAGTCTACTCGTTTGGGACGCTGCGTGAACTTTAACACTTATAACTTAGAAGTTGAAGATAATTTTGTCTATCACGGCTCCGCCATAAACAAAATAATATTGTCGGCCTTCAAATCAAGAGACGAGTATTGATCGCAAACCGCTGCTACTACCGGTTGAGCAAGCGTTTTAATGAACGAACCCAACTTTACCAGAAACTGATCCTACCTGCCTTGCTCTACATTGCAGAATCCTTAGTAATGCCGCAGGCGGATCAATCTATTCTAGTAGTTGACGAGAAAAAAATACGTCGCAAAATATTTGAACCATTATCGTTAAATGCGGGTACCGTCGTCGATTGAATCATGAGCTGTATGAGCTGTACAACGACATCAACGTAGTGAAGCGCCGTTTAAGTAGACTGACTGCGCTGGCTTTGACACGTTGTACGAATGGACGAAAATGCTTCGGCTCGAAAAGTCTTCGGTAATAAACTCAATGGGTGACGCAGGAGGGGGCGACCAAATACTAAAAACCAGACAACAATTGATGTATATAATCACCCATGTTCTGAAAAACAATTCGGTTGGAAAACAGACCGAAATCGGTACTTTTTACATACAATTATTACCGATTTCGGTCTGTTTTCAAACCGGATTGTTTTTCAGAACATGGGTGAATGATTGAGTTTAAACGAGGCCGTACATACTACCCAGACAAATGGTTTAAACATTACATTATAATTGTATTAATTGTATTGAAATATTGAAAGGTGTGGGGCTGGCCGTGGCATGATGGTTAGAACACCATGCGACAACCATGCGGAAGATCCATGGTTCGATTCCTGTCTCCAGTCATCCACAGCCTTTAGTTGCTAATCTAAAAACTAGAAAGCATGTTAATACACAACAACGCGAGAAACCCATACCTCACTCACGGCGTGTAAAGGTAAATTAAGTTTTTATAAGTAAGTATTGAAACAAAGAGAAATGATCGTTTTTTTCAAAAAGAAGTTGTATACGATATTTTCCTGAAAATTTTAACATTGAGAGCTGAGCTTACAATTAACAACGAACTGTATCAGTTCACGTACCCGTTATTGATACAGTCACATACCTATAAGTAGATGATGTCATTAATCCCGCCTAAGGCATCACAATTTGGGACATTGGATTATCTTCTTGATAAAAATGGCTTTGTGTGTCAACACAGAAAATGGTGGAGCGTGTATTGAATGGTTAGTTTGACGTTACATACAATACAATTGGAAGCGAAGCTTTAAAACTTTAATGAGATATGTGTTCAGAGACAAAATTAGTATATCATCGTATCCTGCAAAAGGTCTCAACTCCACTTCTTCGAGAAATGGGTTTAATGATTCAAAAGTGCCCTAAAGTCATAGTCTATGTCTGTTTGAAGCAATTTTGCGGTTGTTACAAAAAAAACACCCTAAACTTTAAATCATCAATAACTCAGAAACACAAAAAGTGGACTTAAGACCTTATTGCAGGGTACTGTAGATATTGATTTTTTTCCTGATGTTGTATTTTGTAAGGACAAATCGTCATATGAAATCAAAAAAGGCGTAAGTTACCAAAAATCCAAAATCGACTTTTTGATTGAATACTATGCACCGCATTAAAATACATGTACCTGCTAAGTTTTACAGACATACGATTAAAAACGAAAATTTTATTAACAAAATTCTACGGCTTTTTGTTTGCAAGCGCAAACAATTTTAGGAAGTTTTTTGTTTCTCCTTTAAAATTTTTGAAATGTAAGTTACGCCTTTTTTGATTTCAAGTGGGCGGTACCTGAAGGGTATGGGAGGTACCAGAAGGGACGTGGCTAGATTTCCACTTTTTTCTCCAAAATTTATTCTGCTACAGTTTTACTAAATACTGAATTTGGGCACGATCGATTGATATTATTACTCGATTTCTAGAGTGGGCGGAATTGTAGCCCATTTTCAATATCGTAAGTTTAAAAACATTTGGTTACATCCTTCGAAAGTTATCGTGTTTACCAGCCGGACAGACTGACATGGCTCAAATGACTTAAAAAGTCATGAATCGAATTTGTTTCAAAGAAACTTAGGGTCTAAAGTGGCTCTATCTATGTGTTACACTTTTAGGTCGTATCAAATGATATATGTATACCCTCCTACCCGAGGGTATGAATATGCAAATTATGGACAGTCATAAGTTACGTCTCAAAATTTTCCCGAATTTTTCGCTGTCAGACTTCCTAACACAATGATTCTTCTTTCACAACAAATAAATGATAGAAATTTCAAAGGTCTTTCACAAATCAATCAATAACTGAAATCATTCCCTCATTAGTATGAAGATATTTACAGTTGACTCACGTTTTCAAATCAGTCACACGAAAATTGACTTTAGTGAAAGTAAACCTTTAGAATTTGTTACAATTACAAAAAAGTTTGTGCCATTACATAAACATGACTATTTCAATTGGCGAAAAGGGACTTCAGAGATTAATGATTAATCATTTTCACTGAAGCGTATACAAAAGTTCGATTAATGCGTACGAAAAAGTTTTTTTTTTTTTGACGGTATAAAGAATAAGGTAACATTAATTGCAATTAAACAAGAAAAGGCGATAACAAATACCTACATAACAAATTTAGAAGAAACAAAATAACCAAACAATTAAACATTTTATATATTTTTAGGCTTTGCGATTTATGGTGTCACTATAATTTGATTTTGCAGCATCTACAATGCATTAACATAAAACTTAAAGAATTTCATACGACGGATTTTTCTTAATTCACAATACTCTTTGATATAAATTTAAAGTAATGATGGAACTTGCGATCGATTGCCCTTTCCGTGCTTCGTCGACTGTATAAAAATACACTTTGACCATACAAATGAGTTAATTAATATTCCACGAGCAAAACATTAAAACCATGAAGCACAGAATAATTTTGCATAGTCCCTGGAGATTAAAGCAAATATAATAGACGTCGAACAAAGGGCTAAACACGTTTTCACTTAGCTTACAAGTACAAAATCAATGACAAAGAAGAAGGAAGGCAACGACCGGCAACGAATTGAGCAAAGATGAATATTTGCATATTCCCTCTACCTTTGCCCGGCACAATATTAAAGAGAACTCTTTCAATCATGAAATCGTATACAAAAGAAAGGTCATTAGAATTGATGGTAGCAAATTTTCTTTCTTTCATTATCACAACAACAATTGACTTAATCAAATAAACGAAATGTTAAATATATTAAATAATTCTAAAGGCTGAATAATACTCTATACTATTGCTTAAGAAGATAATTATGTATTGGAATTGTGTAAGCTTCTCACTCATTTAGGTGACCAGAATGGCTACCAATTAATTCGTGCTAGAAGTACTTTTTTTCGTTGTATTTTGATGAGCTTAACGAAGTCATTACTACCATAATAGATCAGTTTTGAAGTTAATAGATTGGCATAGACTAGGTGCCATTTTTTTAAAACTTTACACTTTTTAGATAGTAACAACATTCACATTGAATATTGCAAATTCTTCATAGGCTATAGAGTGTATAAGTGTGAGGGCATTTATCTGCAAGTAAGTATAACACAGTACAACATTTTTCAGCTGAATGATTTGGTACTCAATTCTGAGAACTACACGTGAAAGTAGCCCCAAAAAGAAGAAGTTCTGCATCATTCGTTTTGTCAAGTTACATGCCATAATAATTTAATATCGTTTTGAAGTTAGTAAGTATCGTATTATATGTGCCCATGCTCCGACAGAAGAGAAAAGCGATGAGGGCGAAGACGAGTTCTACGAGAGCCTAGAAAATGTATACGAGCGTAACCCCAGCCATGACATCAAAATTGTACTAGGTGATTTTAATACTAAAAAAGGCAGGGAGACCACATTTGAGCCTACCATCGGAAAATTTAGTCTGCACACCGAAACTTCGAGCAATGGCATCAGACTGATTGATTTCTCTGCGGCAAGAAATATGGTAGTATGCAGCACTAGATTTGACCATAAAAATATTCATAAGGCAACATGGTTATCTCCAGATCAATTGACGAGGAATCAGATAGATCACGTGGTAGTCGATGGACGGCACGCATCGAGTGATCTGGACGTACGAGCGATCAGGGGTGCGAACATTGACTCCGATCATTACCTTACCGCAGTTAAGGTACGCACAAGGCTAAGCATGACGAAAATCGAACGTAACCAGGCACAAACAAAGCTGGACATCGGTAAACTGCGGATCACAGAGGTAGCAGATGCCTGCTCCAACCACCTTAGTAACTGCTGCGGAATGCTCCAACCCCTGATAATATAACCTCGCAGTGGCAATATACATATAGCCGACTCCATAGAACAGACTGCGAGAAGCGTACTTGGGTACTCAAAGCCGTCTCAAGAAGATGCCTGCTACGATGATGAATGTGGCAATGCCACGAAAGAGACGGATGCTGCATACAGGGCGAAACTGCAGCCAATGGCAACGTGAACTGTTTGTGAACGGCACGGGGAGAAGAGACGAGAGGTCACTCGTCTTTAGAAATAGAAAAAGAAGGAGCTGAAAAAGAGGCAGGATGAGTGCACAGAAGTGCTCCGAAGTAGAGCGGAAGCCCGAAAATTCCACAAGATAGTTAAGGCATGAATGCGTGGAACAGGGTTGCCCTTCTGCAAGGACAGCGATGGTCAGCTAGTGACGGACCCGGATAACGTTCTGAAGATATGGAGAGATCATTTTAAAAATTTACTGGATGCGGACATCACTCCAGAAGACCCCGCTCCAATCCGTGACGATGGTATTAACTGTTCACCTTTGAGCTAGAGCGAGATACGTATGGCCAACTCCCGCCTTAAAAACAACAAAGCTGCTGGAGCCGATGGTCTCTCTGCTGAGTTGTTTAAGGCTGGCGAGGAGGAGCTGATTAGGAGCATGCATCAGCTCATGAAGAACATCTGGCAAGAGGAGAGCATGCCCGGATATTGGAGCCTCAGTCTGTTATGTCCCATATACAAGAAAGGAGATCGTAGTGAATGTAAGAACTACCGTGGAATAAGCCTATTACCAATTGCGTACAAGGTCCTTTCAAGCATATTGTGTGAACGTCTAAAGCCAATTGTAAAAAAAACTAATTGCACCATATCAGTGCGGCTTTAGACCTGAAAAACTACGACGGATCAAATATTCACCATACGACCAATCCTGAAAAAAAACTCATGAAAAGCATATAGACACCTACCACCTCTTTGTCGACTACAAAGCTGCCTTCGACTCTCCGATAAGGAATAGGCCCCATGTCTGAGTCTGTCCTGCAAAGCTAATTCGACTTTGCAGATGTACCTTGGAAAACACCAATTCCGTGGTTAAGATTGATAAGAATCACTCTGAATCATTCTACACTGAAAAAGGTCTTAGGCAGGGTGATAGCCTGTCCTGTACACTATTTAATTTAGTTATGGAGAAGGTAATGAGAGAGGCTGGTGTTAGCATGTCTGGCATCATATCCCACAAGAGCTACATGCCACTAGCCTATGCCGATGATATAGACATCAGTGGCCGAAATCTGCGGGATGTTACTGCAGTTTTCTCATCGCTAGAAAAGGAGTCAGCAAAAATGGGTTTAGCGGTCAACGAGGACAAAACAAAAATAATGATTTCGACGAACAAAGAGTCCTGTTGGTGAAGACGCAGCGTCATCGTTGAAAATTATTGTTTTGAGGTAGTAGATGAGTTTACCTACCTGGGATCTTCCGCCAACAAGAAAAATAATGTCAGCCAATAAATGAAGCGGAGATTTGTGCTAGCCAATATAAGTTTTTACGGACTTCGGCAGCACTTTAGTAACACCATCTTATCTCGATATACGAAGAAACAGATATACTAGGTTTTAATTGTACCCGTTCTGTTGTATGCTGCCGAATCATGGGTGCTTACGAAAACTGGGCTTATTCGAGAAAAAAGTACTCCGAAAAATATATGACCTATCTTAGTCGACGGCGAGTTTCACCATCGGATGAACCATGAGCTGCATGAGTTTTACCACAACATCGACGTAGCTAAAAGAGTCAGAATCCAACGACTACGATGGCTGGAACATGTTGCCAGGATGGATGTAAATGCTCCAGCGAGAAAGGTGTTCGAAGGCGAACCTGTAGGTCGGCGCAGAGCAAAGAGATCCAAACTTCTGGTAGGGCCAATTGGAGAATGCACGCAGAAGACCGAAGCGTATGGAATTCTTTAACACTTCAGGCCTCAAAGTTATGAACTACGTTTGAAAATTGCAATATGACACTTAAATAACTAAGTTAGTATCGTATAGGGAAATTTGTCACGTTTTAGGCTTTTTTGTTTGACATGACTCGAGAACTACTAGTCCTATTTAGCTAAAACAAATTAAAAAAAAATTAAGAATTACAATTTCTTTAATATGTTCATATAACGTTTCCCAACATTCATCAAATGATTTTGAACTGGGTTTATTATCTAGCAGTTACAATAAAACTGTTGTGGCGTATGATTTACAAATTCCCCTAAACCATACTTACTAACTTCAAGTCGATATTAAATTATTATGGCATGTAACTTGACAAAACGAATGATGCAGAACTTCTTCTTTACCTTCACGCTACTGGCACGTGCAGTTCTCAGAATTGAGTCCCAAAATCATGTGTTGTATTGTGTAAATTAAAAGCCACTTTGTAGCGAAAAACAGGAGTAACAGAAAGGTTGTACTTAACCTTTGAAACTATGCCTTTAATTCACATTAAACTATAAAAATTTTGCCTTTTGCACCTATTCACTGTAATAAACTGAAGGGTAATAAAAACCTTAATACTCTACTTCATTTTTAACCTTAAACCGTTTTTATTTGTGTATTTGACAACATCAGCAATTGTCATCGGATTTATCTTATACATAAAATTAATCAAACATTGTCAAAATGAAAAAGTTATACATATGTGTCAAATATCATTGTATTAAAGTCTGTTAACATTTCAAAAGCTTTCTCAACATACAGTATTGGTATTCAAGGAAATACATCCGCACATAATCACACCATCCCATACCCAACCAACGAAATTGAAATGTATTATTACCTTTATGCTAACAATTCATTTAGCGCCTTTGCAACTTCCCATTTCTATTAATTACACCACCATAAGACATGTGCAAACGCCCCAGCGATAAGTATACGGTTATCACACGTTCACCTACATACTCTCAAACACACACACACCAAGTTTCAAATATTGACATACACACACACCTACTTCCTTCTTAGAAGTAATTTGCCGGCTTATTAGCTGAAGCCTCACGAATAGGGAAATCCTTTTGAAAAGGCAACAACACAACGTTATGATTATCCTCTCAGTGACATGACAACCAATCCTGTAGCCACATTTAACATTTCCTTTTCCTAGTACGGCGCAAATCACGCCTAGTGGATGGGCCGTCTTATCGTATTTTTACATTTGGATAAAAAACTTTAATTAAATATCAACAAACACAAATTTGCATAAAATTGGGTAAAGCCTAAAAGGACACAACGAAAGGCAAACAAACACAAAAAAACCAGAATAGTATAATTTGTTCAAATTAACAATATAGCATTTTGCTTAAATGTCCTTTTCTAGCAATGTTTAAATAATATAAAATTAACAAACAACAAAAAAAGTGGACAAGATTCAAAAAAATACCAACAACAATTCCGCTTTGATAGAAAAGCAAAGCAAAAAAATGAAATGTAATTATAAATTGAAATTAGTCGGACATGACCTACAGAGCAAATTACGCAGTACAATTTTTTCCACTTGCCCGGCTAAAGTTGAAAGTGGCCACGATTAAAAGGATTGATAGGATAGAGCAGAGGCAAAGGATGTGTTGAGAGTGGGCGGGGAAGGATGATTAAAGCGTTGGCTATATTGGCTTAGTAATAATATGAGAATATGCTAAACATTTTCAACTCTTTAATATTCATTATACACTTATATACGCATATTGTGTTTGCTTGGGTCTCTTCGTCCACCTGAACAAAGGTGTAGTGGCTGCAATTAATTTCGCAATTAATGTTATAGAAAAAAAAACACTGATTACTCGGGGGAACAGTGATTTGCTTGTGAGGTCGTTTTGATATACAAGTTAAAGTTAATCATTTGTAAGTGATATAAAGCTTAGTCGACGCAGCAGTGTAAACTCTTTATTCCCAATACAGAAAATACTTTAACGTACAACGACTGCTGTTATCAAAAGTCTGGAAACTGTTATCGCGTGATAAGTTTGAGTTATAATTATAAATACAAAATTTTATTAAATGGGGACTGTTTTTGTACCCTCACCCTGCGGGTAGGAGAGTCACTTTAAAACCTAAGTTCCTTTGAACCAAATCCGATTCATGACTTTTTAAATCGTTTGAGCCTTGCCCGTCTGTCTGTCGGTCTAGCTGTCTGCCTGCTACGCACGATAACATTCGAATGACGCAACTTAATGTTTTGAAACCATCCACGAGTTAATATTTATGCAAAGCTACTAATGGTATTGCAAATGTGCTACGTGGCCACGACACTTCTGGAACCTCCCAAATTCTGTATTAAGTAAAGCTATATCAGGATAACTTAACTTACTTAATTTCCCTTTACATCCCATGAATGAGGTATGGGATAGCTTCTCGCGTTGTTGTGAATTAACACGCTTTCTATTTTTAGATTCACAACTAACGGCATCTACTTGTTTATCGACGAATGCGAACGCCACTGTTTGAGAAGCTCTTACTAGACATGTCGATTGACTCGACACTAATACAGCGATGTTGCAGTCGACAACATTCGAGGGGAGCCGACAATGAAAGAAAATTTTTCTTTTTTTTTTAAGATGACTGGATCCAGGAGTTAAACCTGTGATCTCCCGTATGGTACCTCCGACGCAAATGTACCACTCCTCCCACCTTAGAAATCGAGTAATAATATAATATACCCAACGCAATCGTGCCCAAATTCTGTAATTTGTAAAGCTTTATCAGGATAAGGTTTTGCAGAAAAAATTTGAAGT
This sequence comes from Muscina levida, assembly GCA_964034835.1. NCBI lineage: Eukaryota > Metazoa > Arthropoda > Insecta > Diptera > Muscidae > Muscina > Muscina levida. The sequence continues at coordinate 157,294,614 of OZ035880.1, forward strand.
CTGGCCACGCCCTTTCTGGCACCTCCCATACATATGTACCATTCCGCCCACTTTAGAGATGGAGTAATAACATCAATTCACCAAAAGCGATCATGTCCTAATTCTGTATTTAGTAAAGCTAAATCAGTATAAAGTTTTGGAGAAAACAACTAGAAGTCTTGTCACGCTCCTTCTGGTATCTCCCATACAACTGTAGCTCTCCGCCGACTTTAGAAATCGATGAATATTATTAATATACTAGGAAATAGTATAATATGTTCTACTGACGGTGAGGGCATATGTAAGTCGGTTTTTTCGACTGAAGCTTTCTTACTGGTTTTAATGTTCGTTCAGCATTAACCATTGAATAGTTAGTTTAAGGTCACTGAAAGGGGCTAAGGTCCTTAAGATTAGACAAAATACATTTAAATGCAAAATACCACTCTACGTTGTACATACGAAAATTTTAAAAAATTGTGCAATGCATTGGGATTACTTCACAATATAATATTTTAGGTTGTTTATTAACCGTAGTGAATATCTAAAAACGCGCAAACAAAAAATTTTCTTGATGGACCTATTTCGTCCATTCTCACAACGTGTCCCTCATCCTTAGGTGTCCTTACATTAGGGCGACAACGAAATGTATGGACGATTTTTTTTTGGCGGAAATTTAAAAATTGTCCTACCGGAATAATAGACCTCTTGATGTGAAAAATACATGACGGAAATTCGGATAATATCGCATAACTATTTCACGTGCCGAAAGAGGTCAAAGGTCAGGTTCTTAGTAAATCCTATGTTTTTTACTAATGTTCGATTATGGAATTGTATTTTTTTCCCCCAAATATGTAATAGTCAAATATAGATGTGTGTAGCCAATTTGGTTCCCTTATACATATTATTATGGCTGTTAGTTGTGAATCTAAAAATAGAAAGCGTGTAAATTCACAACAACGCGAGAAGCTATCCCATACCTCATTCATGGGGTATAAAGGGAAATTAAGTTTTTTTAAGTATGAGCCCATTATGTCGTATCATAAGTGCATGGGCTTTCATCATAGGGTAAGTAAATTTAGGGTGAGTGAGGATGTCTGCCATCGTTATGGACAGACCGGGTACATCGCCAAGAGCTGCAGCAATACACTCTTTTGCCGAAATTGTGCGTTTAAGTGTAGACTGAGCATTGACAAGCAATCAGCAGAAGTGGGTCTGGTGATTAATGAGAACAAAACTAAGTTATTTTTTTCAACGAACAGAGTTTAATCGTTTGGTCTCGCTGCGTGAACGTTGACAACTATAACTTTAAAGTGGTAGATAATTTGTCTACCTTGGCACAACCATAAACCTTAATAACAATGTCGGGCTGGAAATCAAGAAACGAGTATTGATCGCAAACCGCTGCTACTATGCGCTGAGAAAGCGTTTTAATGATAAAGTTCTCTCTCGACGAACGAAGATCCAACTCTACAAGACACTGATCCTGTCTGTCTTACTCTAGAGCGCAGAATCCTGAGTAATGACGCAGTCGGATCAACCTATTCTGGGAGTTTTCGAGAGAAAAATACTACGGTAAATATTTAGATCCATCATCGTTAACGGTAGCGTAGCGTAGCGTAGTCGAATGAATCATGAGCTGTACAACGATATCGACGTAGTCAAGCGCGTTCAAATAGACCAAATGCGCTGGCTCGGACACGTTGTGCGAATGGACGAAAACGCTCCGGCTCGAAAAGTCTTTGGAGGGAGGGGGAGACCAAAACTCCGATGGATGGACCGGGTAATAGAGCTGTTATCTGAGCTTGGTGTGACGACCTATCTTTGGAGCGCAAAAGACCGAAGCGCTTGGAATACTATTCTACGTGCGGCTACTGATAGATACACTTCTGTTGTTGCTGCCATTAAAGAAGAAGAAGAAGAAGGGTTGACCGTCAGGGCATCTCAAGATGTCTACGGAATGCCCTTATTATGCCGGTTTGATGACGCAGGCGGCGGCCAGACATTAGAATAGCTGGACAATTTAAACATCTAAATTGTCAGAAGGCGTACTTAGTCATGTGTGACTTGGATCAATGTCTGTGTGAATCAAGCAGCAGATTCGCTTTAGTGAAGTAATGAGACTACCCGCACATATGCGGGTATTTCAGAATCTGCGAATACTGCTGCAGTTGTGAATGATGCAAATGTTGACTGTATGGCCGTAAGTGCTAGTGAATGGGGTGTGTCTGTTTCTGTTAGGGGTGATTTTGGAAGAGTGTTGTTGGCAAGTGTGTGTTGTAAATTTAGAGAGCCATTAGAGCCCTATATAACATATACGGAAGCGCTGCTACTTCCTAGGTGCGGACGCGAAAGTATCATCTCCTATGTGGTTCCGCAGGATGTCCCGGCATTCTGGCGGGCAACTGAACCACAATAAGGCTGAGATGCTCAGTGAGTGGCTGGTTTTGCAAGGAGCGTGCGTGCTTAATGAGCCTAGCGAGCAGTATATGTTTGGCGGGCCTAACGGTAAGAGTGATATTGATGTGACAATTGTGAATGAGGCAGCATTGAGAGTGTTTGGTTGTAGCTGGTGTGTACTTGGTGGTGGCATAAGTGAACTCAACTTGCATCAAGTGTGGTTATGTCCTGCTATAATTTTTGCCTCTATGAAGCTATCCAATCTTAATCCGTTAGCTGATGTACCTCTGTATAGACTGAATTGCTAAACTTGCCGACTTCTAAACCAATAGCATTTCAATTAAAAGCGTCGGATCGATAAATTCGAGTCTTCTGTCACACTCACCTTTACAGCGGCGATGGCTTCTTCAGTACGCACAGTGTGGACACCATTTGGATGAATATTCTTTAAAAGAGTAAATGTAGTAATGAAACACAAATTTGTATATGTAAAAATTCGGCAAATATGCGATATATGGCCTATCTTTCAGCTAGTTCACTCACTTTCAGTAGACGATCATCCATTGCACAGTACAATGCATGATTTTGGGACTCAATTCTGAAACGTGACTAACTTCAACTAAATTATTATATTAATATTAAATTATTATGGCATGTAACTAGACAAAACGAATGACGCAGAACTTCTTCTTTTTGGAGCTACTTTCACCTGCAGTTCTCAGAATTGAGCCCCAAAGCAATGAACTTAAAAATGTTGTACCGTATTATCTACGTTTTCATGGATTTTCTAAACAGTTTCTGGTGTTGACACCTCATAAGTTCGGTGTTCATCTTGACTGCTTGTGCGGTTTTATTGAAACTATGCGACCAAATATTTTATTGTCGTAAGGGAAAAAGCACACTCACATCATCATTTCTAAATGAAACACTTTTTAAGCATTCATTTTTGCATGAACTTATTGTTAGGTGTTAGTATTATTTGTATTGTCCTCATTTTTCACTTGTTTATTCTTTAGATTTTCACCCAAAAGAGTTTCTGTAAAATATAAACTGACATTGTTTTCCGACTAGTGATAGAAACAAAAAGTTATAGTGACTGCTATGTAGTAAACTATACAATGGCATTTGGAATTTAACGAAAATTCTGGTTACTATATTATTGCCGCTGAATCTTGGCTTTTAAGTTCATGCCTGGCCAAGTGCTAAATCAAATTCCATTTTCCAGACTTACAGACATGTACGTGTATATTAAAACTTTTCAATTACACCAAACACATAGTTATGTAACACTTTTTCATCCCATACAAACATAGTAGCACTAGTCTTTGTGGCATTTTTGTCGTTTCCCCAAGTCTGATGGTTATGCACTCCTTGAAGTGATGGCAGTTGGTTTGTGCATGCCATCATGCAGCAGAATCTTTTTTAGCGTTCAACAATTTGACGTGTTTGTTTGACAACTTTTTTTTCTAGTATTCTCTGCTCGGTATATAAAATTCTTATATATTTGAGTGTTTGGCTGGCTGACTGGTTGTATGGGGAATTGTTTATTTCATTGTGCATTTTTTGTTCGTCCCCTGTTTTTATCACTTCCTAGCTAAGATTGCCCCCGCACACCAGTCTGCTACATCTGACTGCTGTGGCTGGCAACGGCATTTGGCCGCCATCGTTTCCTGTTGAACTCGCCTTGAAAGTTTAGAATATGTTTACGGACGTGCCTTGTTTGTTGTGTTGGTTGCTCTTTTTCTTTTCGGCTCATATTTACGGCAGCCATCGCTGAGTTGTATCCTGCTCATATTTATATTTTTTATAACTTTGCTTTGTATTGTTGTACCAAACGAACGAACGAGCTACCGACTAACCGACCGTCACTTGAAAGTCATATACGAGGGCTGCTATATATATTTCTGGCCTAATAATGAAAATGCGAATATTTATCATCAAAAATTGTGTTATTGTTTTTCAAAGTATTCTCCAGCCTGATTTATACACTTTTGCATGCGCTCAAACCAATTGTCGAAGCACTTTTTCCACTCCGATTGAGACACCTCCAAAACATGGTTTTTGAACGCTTCAACAGCATCTTCTGGGCACGAAAATCGTTGACCACGCATTTTTTTCTTGATGTGCGGGAATAAAAAGAAGTCATTGGGTGCCAAGTCAGGGCTGTACGGCGGATGACCCATCAATTCGACGTTTTGGCCGGTCAAAAAGGCGCTGGTTTGAGCCGATGTGTGAGAGCTCGCGTTGTCATGGTGAAGAATGATTCGTCTTCTCTTGTTTGTTTTTCGAATTTCTCCGAAGACTTCAGGCAAACAAATTGTGGTGTACCACTCAGAATTGACCGTCCTTCGTTGCTCAAGCGGAACAGTCGCCACATGACCAGTTTTGCCGAAGAAACAGGCGACCATTTGCTTCGAAGTGCTTCTTCCACGAACAACTTTCGTTGGATTTGGCTCGTCTTCGAAGACCCACACGGTCGATTGTTGTTTTGTTTCGGGCTCATACGCATAGATCCAAGATTCGTCACCTGTGACGATCTTATGAACATCTTTTGAAGCACCGCGATCGTATTTTTTCAACATTTCTTTGCACCAATCGACACGAGCCTTTTTTTGAGCGATTGTCAAATTGTGCGGGATCCAACGACAACAAACCTTTTTTACGGTCAGGTGTTTATGTAATATCGAATGTATGCTGGTGGGAGAAATGCCCAAGGATGCCTCTATCTCCCGGTATGTCACATGACGATCTTGCATTATTAGTTCACGCACGGCATCAATGTTCTCTGGCACAACGGACGTTTTTGGACGACCTTCACGGAATTCGTCGTTGAGCGAACTGCGACCACGATTAAATTCGTTATACCAGTTTTTCACGGTGCTATATGATGGTGCTTGATCACCATACAAAGACTTAAGTTCATCGATGCACTCTTGTCTGGATAATCCACGTCGAAAGTTGTGAAAAATGATCGCACGAAAATGCTCACGTGTCAATCCCATTTTTTTAACGGAATTGAATTGTTCAAAGCTCTGTAAGTTTAACAATTCACGATTAAATGACAACTCGTTCTGAGTGATGTTATGCTAAAAAATGTCAACCTTTCCAATGGAAATATCAGATTGCACCTGGCAACACTTATTGTTGCCTAGGCCAGAAATATATATAGCAGCCCTCGTACATATATAAAGTCATTGTTCCAAGTGAAATTCATGCCGGGTGAGCTTGTGCACTCACCGCTTGTTTTCTCTATTTGCAAATGTACAAAACGCCACTTACCTTCCTAGAGAGATTTTCGTCTATGTTTATCTTTTCAATGGCTGTGGAAAAGTGAAATTCAATTTCAATTTCAAAGTAATTAAATGGCCATAAACACCGGAAAATGTTGCAAAGTTTTGTTTCAGCCGTCAATGGACAGCGGGAATGCACTTAGTTGTGTGGTGCAGAAGAGGCATACATGTATATGTGTGTGTATGCATGTGTAAAAATTGCTGTAATTTCTGGGTTTAAGCATATTTAAAGTAACTCTTTTAAATATGGCGATAAGTATTTAAAAACTTTAATATGCATTAAATAGGATACAATTAAATTTTGCCTTAAATTATGGAAGGGATTATTAAATTTAAATTTTATAATAGCCTCAATTGATTGAAGTATCATGTAAAATCGGCTTTCATCAGTATGGCAATATAAGTATAGACATAGGATCGATAATTGCTGGGAATTTCGCGTACTCTTCACATAAAAAGTTAGATTGAACCAATTTTATTGGCATTTTTGTGTTTAAGCGGTTCCGGCAGTATTTGAGAGAGGAAAATACGAAAATATAAGGGTCCATCATAGTTCATGAAGAAACTCAACGTAGTATGATATAAGTCATCCTTCAATCATATTTTTTCTATATTTCAATAGTGAAATTATTGATATATTTTGGCAATTTGTTGTCGGTACAAGTAACAATACGTATAAGAAAAAATCGTCAGCCATCTAAATGTTCTAAACCCACATCGCACATGTGAACTCATCATTCTCTGTTCAACAAGCACAATGTTGTGAAAGACAAGTTTCTGTAACATATCATACATAATACTTCTACGCAATTTCAGTCAATTGATTTAAATAAATATTCTTTTTTTTATATATTACTCTCCAACCAAATGATGGAATAGTACTCAACAGACAGAACTATATGTGATGCAAATTCATATATGCATAAGTCCACATACTCAACTTTTAGACAACATTAAATCTTTTCAAAAACAATTTCAATGTATTTTTAACATTCAGACGTATCCTCACACCAACAGCTCTTGTACGAGAGGAAGGACTTAAAACTATGCACATGAATTGTATGCAAATGTTGCATAAATAAGTACGTAAGTATACATAGACAAGGGTTGTATGATCACTACAAAACTGTATCTTGTTATAGCTTAACAAAATAAAAAATTTGGGTATGATCGTGCCGATTGTATTGATATTACTACACGCTTCCTAAAGTGGCTGGAATGGTACATTTGTATAAGAGGTACTGGAAGGGGCGTGGCTAGGCTTCCAATTTGTCCTTCAAAACGTTATCCTGTTATAAATTATTAAAATACAGAATTTGGGCACAATCGCATCGGGTGTATTGATTTTGTTACTAGATGTCTAAAGTGGGCGGAGTGGTACATTGTATGGGAGGTACCAGAAGGGGCATGACTAGACTTCCAGATTTTTTCTCCAAAACTTTATTCTGCTTTAGCATTACTGAGTACAGAATCTGAGCACAATCACGTTGGGTGTATGAATAATATTAATTGATATATAAAGTAGGCGGTACCAGAAGGGTATTGCAGGTACCAGATGGGGCGTGGCTAGATTTCTTCTTTTTCATCAAAAAATTTATCCTGCTATAGCCTTACTAAACACAGAATTTGGACACGATTGCGATGGTTGGTTTGATATTATTTCTCAATATTTTATAGTGGGCTGATTGGTACATTTGCATGGGAGGTACCAGAAAGGACGTGGCTAGGCTTCTCCAAAACTTTATCTTCATTTAGTTTTACTAAATACAGAATTTGGGCACGTGTTGGGAATTTTGATATTATTATTCGATTTTTATACTGGACGGAATGGTACATTTGAATGGGTGGTACCACAAGGGGCGTCGCCTTGTAGCCCATTTTCAATGCCGTAAATAGGTTTGGGAAAAATTAAACTGTGCAAAGCTTCAAAACGAAAGTTATCGTGCGTACAAGCCGGACAGACAGACAGAAGGACTTAAAAAGTCATGAATTGACTTTGGTTCAAACAAACTTAGGTCCTTCACACTTTTAGGTCGTATCAAATCAAAATCCCCGCATATATGAATTATTTCCAAATGTTCGGTAATGATACCTCTGCCATACTATGAAAATTCAAATTGTGCCCCTAATCAAACAGAATATGTTTTCCAGTTCAACTCCAATGAAAAATGTATTTAATTTTCTATTTAGAAGCGCCTTGGCACTCCTTACTAACTTGCTTCCAAATAGCCAGTTCATATCTCAAAGCGAATTGCAACATACTGTGAAATTTTAAGGACAATCAAACTATTACTATGACATTTATAATGGTTAATTTTAAAAAGGGCGTGGCACAGACCACTTTCACCCCGGCTGTAATCCATACTGAACCAACGTTATATATAATAAATCTCATCTTGCTACCTCTGGTAGTTAATGAAATAAATCCTACCACAACCTAGTATAGCCAAGGACCATCGACAGATCATCATTACCACTTTGGAACATTATCGTCTGAATCGGTCTATCAGAAAAACTGTCAAAGCGATTTTTTAAAAGAGGCGTGGTACCATCCATTTCCTTCCTGGCTGTAATTCATACTGCACTAACAACATGCATACCAAATCTCATCTTCATACCTCAGACAGTTCATGAGATATACCCTTTTTAATTTTCAAGTTGTATGGGCGGTACAACGCCCCTTTATCCAACCACAACTAAGTATAGCCAAGAACTATCAACAGGTCATCAGTACCACTTCGTAAAATTTTCTTATCAATCGGTCTATTATAAAAGATGTCAGAGCGATTTTTTAAAAGGGGCGTGGCACCATTTACTCTTTCGCCCTGGCTGTATTAAACTCAGCACCAACAACATATATAACAAATATCATCTTCCTTTCCCTTGTCGTGGGCATGGCACTGCACTGCCCACTTCCATCCTGTCTGAAATTTATACTGCACCAACAATCAAAATCTCATCTTCATACCTCTGGGCGTGGCACCGCCCACTTCTTCGTGCCCGTAATTCTAACTGTATGGACAACATATATTCTAAATATCATCTTTATACCTCTGATAGTTCATGAAATACAGACGTTTAAAGTTGCATAATGTAAGCCACGCCTTCTAATACGATCCCGCCCATTTTTTGCTGAATAACGAATTTTGGTCCCAAATGCATACACACAAATTTTCAAGGCGATAGGAGAAACAGTCCTCCAGATATTGCGGTTTTAAAAATAGGGTCCAATGAGCGGGGCCACGTCCTCTTGACCACGTAGCTACATTCTGTGAACATTTAAAAAATATCGATCCAGCCATTCTCGAGGCTATAGCGTACATAAAAAATGCAAACAGACAGTCGAACACAAACTATGTTCTATATATATAGAAATGTTGTAAGTTGGAAGACAATACATAAATTTTGGATTGTTTTTTTTGGTCAGGTCGGACTACGCCGTTATCCACCTCCTATATGAGTCAGCCGTCCGTGTATATAGAGCAGTCCCAGACAGAAACGAACACAAGCACACGCAGATAATATATGGCTGAGTATGTGAGAGTGAAACCAATGTGCATCGTGTTTCTGTCACCATGGGCTGACTGGCTTGCATCAAAATAATATTCGCGTAAATGTGAATTGCCGATCATGATGACGATGTTTGCCTGCCTCGCGAGGCTATGGGCTGCATAGCACTGTTATAGAGTATGGGCTTAAAGGACAGGTTGCTAATTTTATCCAACTGCAGAAATATTTGACAATATATATATTTATGTACGAAAATATACTCCGCTCAATTAGTGCTAAAGGTCAATTATCATATAGAAAAATAAGCTATGGCCAAATCTATCGGAAAACCAGTAACATGTCTAATAAAGGGTCAGTCGGTTTCATCGGTTTATTCTAAGAAAATATCACTTTTCAATGACAAAAGGAGTAACAATAACTGTTTCTCCCAATTTTTTAAATTTTCATTGATTTTGGTCAGTTATAATACCATCCATTCTTTTATATAAACATATGAAATGGAAAAGCTATGTCATTCTCCAAAAATTATATACAGACAAACACAGACGTATCAGGATTTAAATGTGTTTATGCTACACAAATACACACACACACAATATTGTACAAACTGTACATCACCCTTTCTCAATGCTTGTTACGATGCATAAAACGATGACAACGAAGAAGAACAAAACATACAAACAGAGAGAAAGATTAAAATGTAATAGAATTTTCAATTTATTGTGGCTTAAATTCCCTTTATATCTTCAATTACAAGTTTAGCAAAGTATTTTGTGTTGAAATATACATTTTTTCGACCTGGATTAAAACAAAAACCAAAAAAAGAAACAACAAAAAGGATTGACATTCCTGTTGCTTGCTGGGGCTAAAACACAAGTGTATGTGTGTGTGTGTGGTTAACATTCGTCAGAAATTTTATTCTTTCAACATTTCAATTACATAATGTTGATGAAAATTATAATTGACATTTAATGGTTGACATGTCCCTGAAATCTGTTGGCCACAGTGCAAAAAGGATTTAGCTATAGAAGAAGAAGAAGAATGTGCTAGGGAGCCAAGAGTTTTGCCAAAACTTTATGAAATATAATTATTACAGTTGTGGAAAGCTGCGGTAGTGAAACTTTCCAACCACATATCCTTCCGTTTCATGGTACTTTTATATAACTAACAGACGACAGTCGTCCTGTCTAAGCAGTGTTGGTATGAACGAAACGAAATGTTTAATGGGTATAATTAATTTTGATAATATTCCAGCAGATATGAAACGACTGTGCCACGTGTAGTGGGGTCGTAAGGCAATTTTTTTTTTGTATCACAAATTTTGAGTAGGAAATATTTTTGTGATATTTTTTTTTTTTGAATTGCAAAACAGTAATTACCTTTACCGCAAGTTATGAACGTTTTTACAAAAACATGTTTCAGGAGTAATATTTCAACCACTCAACAAACGTAATCAGGACCACGATTTAAGGATATGCAACTATCCAACTGGCGGATGTCCTTAAAAAATACACGGCTGACATCATCATCAGGAGATTAGATGGACAGGACAAGGATGCTCGCGACGTAAAAATTGTGACATCTATTACAGCCGCCATGCCGAAAAACACGAATTTGGATGTGGATTTGTAGTCGGGGAGAGACTCAAACATCTTGTCTCGCGGTTCAATCCTGTTAGTGATCGAAGGCGAATTATCTCTACATCACGCTTAAAAAAAAACTTAATTTCCCTTTGCACCCCATGAATGAGGTATGGAAAAGCTTCTCGCGTTGTTGTGAATTAACACGCTTTCTATTTTTAGATTCACAACTAACGGCACCTACTTGTTTATCGACGAATGCGAACGTCACTGTTTGAGAAGCTCTTACTAGACACGACGATTGAATCGACGCTTATATACTGCGAAATGAAAGAATAATTTTATTTATTTTTTTTCTTTTAAGATGACTGGAGCCAGGTTTGAACCTGCGATCTCCCGCATGGTAGTCGTGTTCTAACCACTATGCCACGGCCGGTCCCGCGTATTTGTGATTAATTAGCCTCTCTCCTTAAATAAAACAACTATTATGAAACCAAGAAAATAAAACAAGAACCTCACAAATGTTGACGACCCTCGCAAACGTTATAGGGACCATGATATAACGATATGCACCTGGTATGTTGAGAACTTTCGACAGAGATTGGATAGAGATCCAATTGGTGGATGTGCTAGACAAATACAAGGCTGACATCATCGCGCTAAAGGAAGTGCGATTATTGAAACAGGGATGTATAAGACGAAAGAACTGTGACATTCTCTACAGTTGCTATGCAGAGAGACACGACTTTGGAGGTGGTTTCATAGTCGGCAAGAGACTTTAACATCTAGTCTCGCGGTCTAAGCATGTAATTGACCGAATAGCCACTATTTGCAAAATATTTTTACATCACGCTGATTAGTGTACACACCCCGATGGAAGACTGAGAACGAGGACATTAAAGATGCATTCAATGAGCGCCTAGAGGAAATATATGACCACAGCCCTTCCCATAAGATTAAACTTGTTCTGGGAGATTTTAATGCTAAAATAAGAAGGAAAGATGCTCTTAGCTGTCGGATAATTCAGTCTACATAACAACACCTCCTATAACGGATTCAAACTGGTTAGCTTTGCATCGACGAGAAGCATGGTACAGAGTGGAACCAGATTCCTGCATGGGATATCCACAAAGCAATATGAAAAATACATTGATCAAAAGACAATAAACCGGATTGACCCCGTTGTTTTCAATGGAAGGCATATCTCAAGTATTATGGACGTGCTTTTGAAGCGCGGTGCACAATTTGAACGCGCTTGACAACGTCGGTGTCGTTATACAGCTTATGGTTTATTCGACGACGGTACCCACCGTTAACGATGTTAATATTTTGCGAATAGTTTGGTTCACCTGTGTCATTACCCAGGATTCTGAGTTGTAGAGCAAGACAGGTAGGTCCAGTGTCTAGTACAGTTGAATCTTTGTTCATCGAAATAGGCTTAGCTTAGCGCATAGTTAAAGCGGATCAGCAAATAGTTGCAGTCAAGGTACGCGTGCATTTAAGTAGTGCCAAAAAGCCTCGTAACCAAACGCAAAGATAGCTAGACATCACAAAGCTGCATATCACCCAAATAGCCAGTGCCTACTCGAACCAATTCTCTCAACTACTTCAAACGAAACCCCCTAGTTCTGATGTTCCCGACACACAGTGGCAGCATATTGCGAATTCTATGTCCACTGCCGCAACGACCTACTTACTTAGCTGGTACTTCTTTGCAATTCCAGTGGATTATACACCGCACGTAGAAAAATATTATAAGCGCCTCGATCTTCTACGCTTCTTCTCCAGTTAGTCACACCAAGTTCTGTAAGGCTCTCAGTAACCTGGTCTCTCCAACGGAGTTTTGGTCACCCTTTTCTGCGCCGTCAATCGAGTTCATTGTCAAAGACTTTTCGAGCTGGAGCATTTTCGTCCATGCGTACAACATGACCTAGCCAACGCAACCGCTGTTCCTTAATACGTCTGACCACGTCAATGTCGGTGTACAGCTCGTACAGCTCATGATTCGAACGACGCCAATACTCTCCGTTAACGATGATGGGCCCATATATTTTACGGAGTATTTTTCTCTCGAATACCGCCAGAACCGATTAATCCGCTTGTGTCATAACCCAGGATTCTGAACCATACATTAAGATAGGTAGAACCAGTATCTGGTATAGCTGGAGTTTTGTTCGTCGAGAGAGGGCTCTGTCACTGAATAGCTTGCTTAGTCCGTAGTAGCATCTATTAGCAAACAGGATTCTTCTCCGGATTTCTAGGCTGACATTATTTGTTTTGTTGATGGCGGAGCCTAGGTAAATAAAATAATCTATCACCTCGAAATTATAGTTATCAACGTTCACGCAGTTTCCCAAACGAGTAGATTCTTTGTTCGTTGAAACTAATAACTTCGTTTTGTCCCCGTTCGCCGTAAGCCCATTTTCGCTGATTTCTTCTGTATACCTGAGAAGGCTGCAGTCACATCCCGCAGATTTCGACCGATGATGTCAACGTCATCAGCGTACGCGAGTAGCATGTGGCTTTTGTTGAATATAGTGCCACTCGTGTTTACTGTCCTTGCCAATATTCACTGAAGGCTTCGTGCCAGTCAGCGTCAATCCGCAAAGACGTATCAGCTTCGCTGGAATACCAAACTCAGCCATGGCTTCGAGTAATTTCTGCCGTATCGGGCTGTCGAAGGCAGCTTTACCTACTGGGTTATAAACCCAACCACGCTCAAGCCCTAGAACGATGAGGAATGTGCCGCAATGTCTGAGAAATAGGATGCTGAATACAGAGGAAAACTTCAGTAAATGGCAACGTGTGTAGTGACGGAGCGTTATAATGGGAAGTGGAGGGAGATAAAACGCCTTTTTCAGGCGGAAAATGCGTCAATGGAGGAAAACAGAGAACCGGTATATCGAAAGTTTCAGGTATAGAGGTGAAGCCCGAAAGTTATTCTAAAAGGTAAAAAGCGAAGGATTTGGAATAGGAAACCCCACCGGTAAGGACGGGGGCGGAAATCTGGTCACTGACATTCAGAGTGAACTGCAAATATGGAGGAAACACTTTAGTATTCTGCTAGTTTTCGAAGGCAGCACAAGTGACGAAATCACGCCAATCATCGACGAAGGAGTAGATAATCCACCACAGAGCCATAACAACATCAGCACGGTACATCTATGAGTTACAATCAATAAAGCTGCGGGAGCCGATGGATTACTAGCAGTGCTTTTTAAGGCCGGCTACGCTGAGCAGGCAAAGTCAAGCGCGTTCGAATAGACCGAATGCACTTGCTGAGACATGTTGTACGATTAAATTAAAATGTGGCAGCTCGAAAGGTTTTCGTCAATAATCTCTATGGGCGACGCAGGATAGGGCGACCAAAACTTCGTTGGCTAGACCAGGTGAAAGAGCTGTTATCTACACTTGTTGTGACTGACTATCTACGGAGCGCAGAAGACCGAAGAGCATGGACTTCTTGTCTATGTTTTGCTACTGATGGATGAATTTCTGTTGCTGCAGCCTAATAAAAAAAAGAAGAATTCATAGTTTCGAGGAAACGTTGACCGTTTTCGAAGTTCCTTTAAGAGAAGAGATGAAAATATTCCAGGAATATATTATTAAGAATAGGGAAACAAAGAATTAGGGAAAAACTCAAGCTAAGGTGGTTGTTACAATGTGCGAAGGGTTGGGTTTTAAATGAAAACAACAAATAATTGTAAATTACACTTTGCGACAACTCCGATCGGCGGTTGTTCTGACTACCGGGAAAAGTTATATTGATGAAAAAACTTATACTTATTCCGGCGTTTCGCTGGGTCACGTCCATGATCGATATATACCGATTTAAAGTTATGGGGATAGAATCCAAATTTATATACCATTCTCTTCTTCTTGGTCACTAAACATTGGAATAGTAGGTCAAAGTTAGGGCCGGGGACTATGAGGCCCTGGGGGTAAAAGAAATGCCCCTTGGGTTCTATAATGACCCATATGTGCGAGTATTCAAGTGAAAGATATTTTCGAGACGAATCTAACGGTATATTTGGACTGGATATTTTAAATATGATTTTAATATGAAGCAAACTGGAGTTTAAGGTTTTATTATTAATATCAAACGCAACCGTTTGCTATTGGTTAGGTTCACTCCCGAAAAAGTGTCTGGAACTCTTTTCTCAAAAATAGACAATTCATTATTATTTAATTTTGATTTTATTTTATAACCTTTGACTCGTAGAGGTTATTTGTCTTAGTGAAATTTACCGGAGAATATTTTTTTGAAAATTCTAACTTTTGACCTCCCTCAAAAGTTAAGTCTCCGAAGATATTTATTATCTTAAAAATTTATTTTTAGACATGATTTTTCATATTCTTTGATTCAGCTTTTTATAAAAATATCAAATCTCAAACCACTGTAAAAAAATAGTGACGTAGTGAAGCTATTTGGAGTTTAAAGTTTTGTTATTGAGGTCAATTGCTATCGTTTGATATTGACTTAGTTCACCCCCGATATAGTATGTTCCACTGTGTAATATTAAACAAAACCATATTTCCAACACTTCTTACTGTTTTCCATATTTAACAACATTTTGATATTTATAAACAACTCCCCCTGCTCCCCAACATGGCCAGCAAGACCCCTAAACCGCTAAGTACTTTTTGGTCTATTTTTGCCAAATGTTACAGTTTGGTTTTGGTCTTCATAATAAATCTAGCAACACCACTGCTGCTGTTGTTGTTGTTGTCGTTGTTGTTGCTCCTGTCTTAACTTTTCCAGTTTTAATTTATAACTTTGTTTTTGTGCTCGAAAACATGGGCAGAAGGATAAACTAACACGCTTCCTTCGGATGCAGTTTTTCGCGTAAAGTTTAACAAATGCCAAAAAACTATAGTTTTGTTCAACTCGTTCTTGTTTTCATGTTTTGCAAAATATAACTATAACAACAATTACGCAATTTCTAACATTACTCGTGAACGGGTACAACAATATAGTTTCAATGCCCTAGGGCGAGTGGGTTGTGACGCAGGATGTGGAATGGTTTTCGAGGATTACCACTGAGGCAGGCAACAACGAATATATAGTTTGAGCTGTGGCGTTGGTAACGATGATTATATTTGAGATTATTGTTATTTGTATGCAAAGCTTTTATAATTAATGAAATTATGCAAACAATGGGCATTATGTAAACAACATTATATAAAGGCAGACCGCTCACACACACATAGTAATACTATGCAATAAGCAACATATTTGGTGGGTTCTCTTGTCAACAACCAGAATAGTTGTGTTGGGCAATCATGCTCGGGGGCGGGCGAGAACTTGTGAAAATTAAATTATATTGGTTTTTGCGAGATGTCTGTTGGCAGTGAGTTATGTTTTTGCAATTTTTTAAGAAGGGGTTGTTAGGTAGCATAACACTAGGCAAGAGAATGCAATAGAAGCGATAGTATGAATCTACTAAATTTTGGATACCGTAATAAGAATCCATAAACAAATTTTTTTATAACTATTTAAAAACATATAAAAATCACATATTTTATAAATTTTTAAATATTGCGTTTACACTTCTTTTTACTCAATATCTTGATATTAGCATTAAAAACATGTAAATTAAAGGCTATTACAATATTAATCCTAATATTAATACATGCAATTTTGTCAGTAGTCCGTTAAGTCCAATATTATCAAAGTGAATTTAATATTTATTATACCGGAGCGTTGCTTTTTAAGCTGTAAGTTAACAAACTGCTTACCATAGACTTTTTTTATTTTTTTAAAAAAAAAACATAAATTTTCATCCTTCCTGTAAATACAAAATGTGTTAACATCATTATCACGAAATTTGTATAACAAAAAGTTCTGACAAGATGGTTTTACAATTTAAGCCCGTTGTGATGAGGAAATTCACTTAGTATCCCTCCGTCCATTTGGTCACACAATGCCAGGCACAAAGAGCACAAGTGGCACTCACACACACTCACACAGACGAAAATATCTTTCCGTATGGCCGTTATATTTATTAATGGATCCGCGACCCCATACGAACATATCCATACATAATGAATGTTACCTTTCTCGGCATGAGATAGTATATTACAAACAAACCAAAAAAAAATACATATAGATAGTGGTAGGAGAAGGAACGCGAAATTACAAAAGAATGAGTGTCAGGAATGAGTTGCAACAGTTGTGATGAATTTAAGAGCAGAGTGAAAATTACATGATATTAGTTAAATAATCAAGTGTACTGTAGTACTAATTTTGATCTTTATATAAGAAAAGAAAATATTGCCGTTTTAGGGGCCACAATTTAAATATGTTAGATGATGACTTACACCTCACCAAACAACAAGATGTCACCGTATTCCTCTTGCAAATTTAACACGATACATATGATTTTAGGACTCAATTCTGAGAACTGCACGTGAAAGTAGCCCCGAAAAGATAAAATTCTGCATCATTCGTTTTGTCAAGTTACATGCCATAATAATTTAATATCGATTTGAAGTTAGTAAGTATCGTATAGGGGAACTTGTCACGTTTTAGGCTCCCAAATCAATGAGCTGAAAAATGTTCTGTGTTAGACTAAGATTTATATAATAAATTTTATAAAATAAAATGTTCTTAATAATTAAAAAATATAAGCTTCGTCTGTGGAAATACTTTTCAAGTAACTCAAATCTGAGCTGAAAAATGTTGTACTGTGTTAGACTAAAATCTATATTTTATAAAATAAATGTTCTTAATAATTACAAATAAAAGCTTATTCTTCTTTTTATATGTCAGCAACAACAGAAATTTATGCATCAGTAGCCGCACGTAGAAAAGAATTCCAAGCGGTTCGATCTTTTGCGCTGACGCTGACGCCACTGACGTATAACCGATTGTAATGAAAAGAAGTAAGATAAGAATAAAACGGACCCCCCAAAATGTGGACGACCACCGCAAACGAATTAAGGACCATGATTTGAGGATATGCACCTGGAATGTTAGAACACTGTATAGACCAGGTGCCTCCATCCAACTGGCGGAAGTCCTCGAAAAATACAAGGCTGACATAACCGCTTTACAGGAAATCCGGTGGACGGGACACGGGTGCTCGCGCATGAAGACGTGCGACATCTACTATAGTGGCCATGCGGACAAGCACGAGTTTGGGTGTGGATTTGTGGTTGGTAAGAGACTGCGACACCTAGTCTCAAGGTTCAACCCGGTGTGTGAACGTATAGCCACCATAAGAGTCAAAACTAAGTTTTTCCACATAACACTTATATGTGCCCATGCTCCGACAGAAGAGAAAAGCGATGAGGACAAAGACGAGTTCTACGAGAGCCTAGAAAATGTATATGACCGTAGCCCCAGCCATGACATCAAAATTGTACTAGGCGATTTTAATGCTAAAATAGGCAGGGAGACCGCATTTGAGCCTACAATCGGAAAATTCAGTCTGCATACCGAAACATCGAACAATGGCATCAGACTGATTGATTTCTCTGCGGCAAGAAATATGGTAGTTAGCAGCACTAGATTTGACCATAAAAATATTCATAAGGCAACATGGTTATCTCCAGATCATTTGACGAGGAATCAGATAGATCACGTGGTAGTCGATGGAAGGCACGCATCAAGTGTTCTGGACGTACGAGTGATCAGGGGTGCGAACATTGACTCCGATCACTTCCTTACCGCAGTTAAGGTACGCACTAGGCTAAGCATGGCGAAAAACGTACGTAACCAGGCACAACGAAAGCTGGACATCGGTAAACTGCGGACCACAGAGGTAGCGGACGCCTACTCCAACCACCTAACTCAACTGCTGCGGAATGCTCCAACCCCTGATAATATAACCTCTCAGTGGCAATATATAGCCGACTCCATAGAACGGACTGCGAGAAGCGTAATTGGGTACTCAAAGCCGTCTCAAGAAGATGCCTGGTACGATGATGAATGTCGCAATGCCACGAGAGAGACGGATGCTGCATACAGGACAAAACTGCAGCCAATGGCAACGCGAGCTGTACGTGAACGGCACAGGGAGAAGAGACGAGAGGCAACTCGTCCTTTTAGAAGAAAAAAGAAGGAGCTGAAGAAGAGGCAGGATGAGTGCACTGAGTTGCTCCGAAGTAGAGGGGAAGCCCGAAAATTCTACAAGAGAGTTATAGCGAGAATGCGTGGAACAGGGTTGCCCTCCTGCAAGGACAGCGATGGTCAGCTAGTGACGGACCCGGATAACGTTCTGAAGATATGGAGAGATCACTTTAGTAATTTACTGGATACTGACACCACTCCAGAAGACCCCGCTCCAATCCATGACGATGGTATTAACTGTCCACCTCCGAGCCAGAGCGAGATACGTATGGCCATCTCCCGCCTTAAAAACAACAAAGCTGCTGGAGCCGATGGTCTCCCTGCTGAATTGTTTAAGGCTGGCGGGGAGGAGCTGATTAGGAGCATGCATCAGCTCATGGAGAACATCTGGCAAGAGCAGAGCATGCCCGGGGATTGGAGTCTCAGTCTGTTATGTCCCATATAAAAGAAAGGAGATCGTAGTGAATGTAAGAACTATCGTGGAATAAGCCTATTACCAATTGCGTACAATGTCCTTTCAAGCATATTGTGTGAACGTCTAAAGCCAATTGTAGAAAAACTAATTGGACCATATCAGTGCGGCTTTAGACCTGGCAAATCTACTACGGATCAATATTCACCTTACGACAAATCCTGGAAAAAACCCATGAAAAGCAGATCGACACCTACCACCTCTTTGTCAACTACTAAGGAATAGGCTTTATGAGGCCAGGTCTGAGTTTGGTATTCCTGCAAAGCTGATTCGACTTTGCAAATGTACCTTAGACAACACCAAATCCTCGGTTAAGATTGGTAAGGATCAGTCTGAACCATTCAACACGGAAAGAGGTCTCAGGCAGGGCGATAGCCTGTCCTGTACACTATTTAATGTAGTTAATATAGAAGGGGATGAGAAAGGCTGGTGTCAACATGTCTGGCACCATATTCCACAAAAGCCACATGCCACTATCCTACGCCGATGATATAGATATCATTGGCCGAAATCTGCGGGACGTTACTGCAGTCTTCTCATCCCTAGAAAAGGAGTCGGCTAAAATGGGTTTAGCGGTCAACGAGGACAAAACAAAAATAATGATTTCGACGAACAAAGAGTCCTCTCGATGGGGACGCAGCGTCAACATCGAAAATTATTGTTTTAAGGTAGTAGATGAGTTTACCTACCTCGGATCTTCCGTCAATAAGAAAAATAATGTCAGCCAAGAAATTAAGCGGAGAATAGTGCTAGCCAATAGATGTTCCTACGGACTTCGGCAGCACTTTAGTAACACCACCTTATCTCGGAATACTAAGAAACAGCTTTACCAGGTGCTAATCTTACCCGTTCTTTTGTATGCTGCCGAATCATGGGTGCTTACGACAACGGACATACAAAACCTGGGAGTATTCGAGAGAAAAGTACTCCGATAAATGTATGGACCTATCTGTGTCGACGGCGAGTTTCGCCATCGGATGAACCATGAGCTGTATGAGCTTTACCACGACATCGACGTAGCTAAAAGTGTAAGAATGCAACGACTTCGATGGCTGGGTCATGTTGCCAGGATGGATGTAAATGCTCCAGCAAGAAAGGTGTTTGAAGGCGAACATGAAGGACGGCGCAGAGCAGGGAGACCCAAACTCCGTTGGAAGGACCAAGTGGTAGGCGACGTGCCACCATCTGGTAGGACTAATTGGAGAACACACGCACAAGACCGAAGCGTGTGGAATTCTTTAATACTTCAGGCCTCAAACTTATGAACCATGTTTGTAAGTTGTAATGGGCCACTTAAGTAAGTAAGTAAGTAAGATAGTTCTACGCGCCAAGATAAGCGTAGTTCCAAAATTTTCAGACCCAGTCTGGATTATCATGGCTTTAGATTTTTAAGAAATATAGCATTTATATTCTCCTCGGTGGTGCCGTTATAATACGATTTGTTTTATGTCGAAACTCCTCACGACTCATGTTTTATAGCTGTCTAAAGTTAGTCTTCTGCAGCATTTTTGAAAAAAATACCTGAGTTCATGTTGGAATAAAAAAAAGAGGATCAGACGATATCATGATAAGATGATGATTCCGACCTCGCGTTCAAAAGTTAATCCAACATAAACGAACGGCATTGTAACGTCAGCTACGAGGAGAATATATGTGTAAAGTTTAATGGAAATCGAAGGGAATAAATTTCCTAAAATCGTGTTTATTGACGAAGATTTTTCGTGCAGCAGCATTTTCATCCACTCGTCTAACGTGTCTAAGCCAGCACATTCGCTTCATATGAACGCGCTTGACTACGTCGATGTCGTTGTACAGCTCATAAAACTCATGGTTCATTCGTCGACGGAATTCGATGATGGGTCCAAATATTTTGCTAAGTATCTTTCTTTCAAAGACTCCCAGGATATATTAATCAGCATGATCTGCTTGTGTCATTACGCAGGATTATGCGTTGTCGAGCAAGACATGTAGGATCAGTGTCTGGTACAGTTGGATCTTTGTTCATTGAGACAAGGGCTTTGTCATTAAATCACTTGCTTAGGGCGCAGTAGCAGTGGTTTGCGATCAATACTCGTCTTTTGATTTCCAGGCCGACATTATTATTTTTGTTTACGACGGGGCCAAGGTAGGCAGTTATGGTCCTCAACGTTCACGCAGCGTCCCAAACGGGTAGACAAATTGTCGACTGCTTCTCAGTGCCCCCAAAGGCTGCAGACTCATTTCTGCCGACTGCTTCTTAGTTCCCCAAAAGGCTGCAGTAACACCAGACTCATTTCTGCCGACTGCTTCTCAGCGCCCCCAAAGGCTGCAGACTCATTTGAGCCGACTGCTTCTCAGTGCCCCCAAAGGCTGCAGTAACATCCCACAGTTCACGACTTTTTATATCTATGTTATCGGCATACGCCAACAGCATGTGACTTTTGTTAAAGATGGTGCCAGACTCATTTCTGCCGACTGGTTCTCAGTGCCCCCAAAGGCTGCAGTAACATCTCACAGTTCATGGCTTTTTATATCTATGTCATCGGCATTCGCCAACAGCATGTGACTTTTGTTAATGATGGTGCCAGTCTTGTTTACTGCAGCTTTCCGCATGATTATCTCCATAACTATGTTAAATCCGTTGACTGCTTCTCCATGCTCAAAAAGGCCGCAGTAACATCCCGTAGTCCACGGCTAATGATATATATGTCATCGGCGTACGCTCGCAGCAAATGACTTTTGTTAAAGATAATACCAGTCCTATTACTGCACTCTTTCGCATGATCATTTCCATTACAATGGTAAAGAGATCGCATGACAAACTATGGCTTTCTTGGTAAAAAAATGGCTCAGTCAGAGTTTTGTCAATTTTCACTGCAGACTTTGTGTCAGTCAGTGTCATCCCTTAAGGTCGTATCAGTTTTGTGATGATATCAAACTAAGCCATAGCAATCTAATAGTTTATATCGTATCGGACTGTCGAATGCAGCTTTGTAATGTATAAACAGATGTAACGTGTCGATCTGCATATCTTGGATCTTCTCCAGGATTTGTCGTAGTGTGAATATCTGGCCGGTCGTGGAATTCTCAGGTCTACAGCCACACTGATAAGGTCCAATCTGATTCGCTAGTATGGGCTTTAGTCTTTCACATAATACACTAGACATGACTTTGTATGCGATAGGTAAAAGTCAGATTCGACGATAGTTGGTACACATTAGAGCGGGTCGGTTTGTACGGAGGCAAAAAAATCGCTCATGTGACAAGGAAAATCTATTTCTAGGGAAAAAAATAAGAAACATTGCTTGAGGAAAAATACCTTTTAAAACGAATTCTGATGTTCCGACTTTTTTCGAAAAATCCCACATGCTTGAGTATATGATTCCTTGAGTTTTCGATAGTTGTTGATATTGTTGCTGCTTCATCTTGCAGAGCATTAACATATATCAGAGTGATGTGGAAATAAGTTGCCTTAACTCTTAAGGTGTCATTTCACATCGTTCACTGATAGAAGAGAAACCAAAGACAAGGTGTTGCAGTTACTCAGCGTCGGAATTTGAGAGGCCTTCCTCATATAATGCATGCAGTAGTCCTTATTTGGGAATAATTTTTTAAATAAGGAATGCAGAACGCTTGATTTTTTTCATCAGATTTTGGCATTACATGGAAAGATTTGCCAGAGGCCTGTAAAAGGAATGCGGAGAGATTGCATACACATCCTCTCATGCTTCCAATCAACAGGGGTATTGCATGTCTTCTAAATGGAAATAATATCCACGGAATATCATGTGTTTTTTTTAAAACAGTGTATCATTAGTTTCCAACGCACAATTCGAATACATTTTCATAAGCTAGATAGTAGCATGGCTGACTAACGACGTAGTGGGTTCAAACTTCAGCAAGGTTTACTGTCGCTGAAAAAAATAAGTTTGAGTACAGACAGACATATCTAAAATAACCCCAGGGCTCTCAATAAAACTAAAGTATTTGAGGGTGCACTGTATAGTTTTTGTTTTATTTGCAAGTTCTTAATTTTTCATGTGTTGCAGGCCATCCGTAAGGCCTACTTACAGAAAGATTACATATGGCTTTTTTATAGAAAGTTTCATAAATCCTTCTTAGAAAGAAGGTCAAAGAAGGCATACCTTATCCAAAAGAAGCACTTCAAACTCATGAAAGAAGATCTATCTTCTCATGATTTCCGCCGCTGGGTATGTGCCAACCACAAATCTACATCCAAACTTATGCATCTGACATTTGTAGAACACATCGCACATTCTCTTATATATTCAGTCAAACGTATTTCTTACACGATTGTAATAACATCCTTTTCCTTTGATAGAGAACTGCAATAAGTCCATCGTTTTTCCAATTTTTGAACTCCTATTAAATTATGAATTTTCTCAACATCTTCATGATGGTCGTTTGTTCAAGTGATGACAGTTTTATACGACCAAAATGTATCTTTGCCATGGCTTCTATACAAACTTTATAGACAATACAGGCCCTGCACATGAACTGACGGCAACAGAACCATAGTTATCTACGGCACAACAAAATTTTTCTGAGATACCTAAGGAAACGCGTTCCCCGTTGTTGTTCCCTTGCTTGCTGCACTTATTCTATATTCAGACATTGTGATACCTTAACACAGTACAACACATGATTTTGGGACTCAATTCTGAGAATTGGGCGTAAAAGTAGTCCCAAATATAAGAACTTCTGCCTCATTTGTTTTGTGAAGTTGAATGCATTAAAAATTTAATCGCCATTCGAATTTGTGGATTTTTAACACTTTTTCTATATTATAACGCGGTTATATCTCGTCATTGGGGTTTGATCATAGTCAAGGTCATAGTTTATTTTGTGACGATATGAAGTTTCTCCATGCCAGAGCGTATGAGTTATGTGGAATTTTATATATTGCTCATACGTAAGTCGGTATATATGAAAGTAAATGTAAACGCGCGTTAAAATACAGGGACATTTTTGTGATCTCCTATTCAATTACAGAGATAAAACCGTGTTAAATCATAGAAAAAATTCTAAATATTGAACACAAAAAAATTCGTATGGCCATTACATTATTAACGCAGCCAACGTAACAAAACGAATGATGCAGAAGTTTTTATTTTTGGGGCTACTTTCACATGCAATTCTGAGGATTGAGTCCCAAATTAATGAGCTGAAAAATGATGTACTGTGTAATTAAGGAAGCACTGAAGATTAGTTACATCGGTGTATAATGGAAGATTTGTGATATTTCTATGCAATTGTGCGATAAATTCATTCTTGATACAAATGTTACTTAGATCCAACATCGTCAACTATTCTTTGATTTCCCCCAATTTTTTTCAAAATTAAGATAATTTTTTTGGTAATTTATTCTTAACGTTAGATTACGTTTTTGCTATTCCTGTAATTTCCTTGCAATTCAGTTATAATTACCTCTATATGTGTTATTACATAAACTAACTTTTCTATGCTATTTATATGATCCAAGCTGTTGTATTACTTCCTACTACTACATCCTCTGGCATTATGAACATGCATAATGTTATAAATATTTATATAAAAATATAACAGCAAAAGCTGCATCAGGGCCAACTGGAGTCATAACCAAATGTTGACCGGTAAGCGGAAATGTCCTTATGTGCTACTGCGTAAGTCCGTGTGTGTGCCGGTGTGTTTGTTTGTTTGTTTATTAACAATGTATAAATTTATGTACAAAGGAACAGTTACGTTTTACTCTTGTGTGTACCTTAACGTATATTCATCGTTCATTCTTTTTTTTTGACTTGCAACAAAAGAGGAGGTTATTAAATCAACATGTATGGAATTTTGCTTTTTATACGATATTAAAACCCATTCAATTCCTGGTGAAATGGTGAAGGAGGTAGGAGACGAATGGTGACAGTATTTGTGCGGGATATTTTTCAAAAAAGGAACGAAAGCGTTATGGCAGCCTTAATAAAGTATGTATAATAAAATACAAACAACGATATACATTTTACAGTGGCGTTTCGATAAAGGATGAAACAGTTCCCTACGGTCCAGTTGGCAAATATTATATGTATATGAATTCGTTAGAAGCTGCAACAAAACCTGAAGAGGGTTTTTTTGTTGTTGGAATTTCTTCTAAATGTATACAACACACACACATGTATGACCTTGACATATTGTACACCGTGTCGTTATTGGTACGGAAATACTTTTTGGTATAGAAAATAAAAATGTTTGCTACCAAACCCCCTTAAAAATATTTTCAATTTCTGTTGACTGCGCAAATGATATTTACCTCAAGGTATTTTATTGATCTTAATGCCAGACAGAGTTTTTTTCTTTATGCCATCATCAAGTAAAATGTAACGTCGAGTAAAATGTGACAACGCAGTCATGTGCCATTGTATCGTTGAGTGTAGGTGAATACTAAGAAGAGAAGTGTATTGTGTTCAATCCCTTTTAAAAATGAACTGTGGTTTGGAATTTCAGTTTTCATATTTCTTACGAATCATTAATTTTATGTTTGTACTGCATATTCCTAAGAGGTTGTGTATAGAAATATAAGTGCTGCATTCCATGGAAAAAGTTGTTTGTGGAAGAGAAGTGCATTTATTGGTTGGTTATCTAAAGTTACGAAAATTTCTATGGAATGATTTTTTGTTGTTGTTGCAGTAATGCAGAAAAGTAACAATGTGGTTGTTAACCATTTGTAGAACCACAAAAATTACTGATAATATGAGATGCAATATGCATTAAAGATAAAATAGAATGTAAAGGGTTTAATGGATTTTACAGAAAAAAGCTTTACATTAAACTTAACTAAGCGAACATTGATGAATTTATTTGGAGCTACTAACGTAAGAAAATCTCTGTTATATTACTCAGTGATTGTAAACTGTGACGTATGAGACATACATTTGCGACGTAAGTGACATACGTATACAACGTCGTAAATGTAATGTCGCAAAATGAACCAATTCACGAACAATTTCCGAAACAATTTAATAACAACAATAAGATCGATTCAAACAACATCGATGTAAATACAGACTCTGGCTAATATGTCAATCTTTTGTGTGCTTCTCACATTCTTAATGGTAATGGATAAGGTAAATTTTTTACTCATAACCTCGAGCCATTTTCAACCATATCATAATGTAGATCACTATGCGGAAGGCTGCCGTAAACACGTCCGGTTCCATCTTCCACAAAAGTCACATGTCGCGTATGCCGATGGTATAGATAGCATTGGCCGACTTCTGCATGTTACTGCGGTCTTTTTAAACATTGAGAAGCAGTCTGCAGAAGTGGGTCTGATGATAAATGAAAATAATAATGACAGCCTGGAACTCCAAGACGAGTTTGGATTACCAACCGCTGCTGCTATGAGCTAAGCAAGTTATTTAATGACAAAGCTATTTCTTGACGAACAACAATCGAACTCCTCAAGCTCATTCAAATAGACTGAATGCGCTGGCTTGGACACATTGTTTGAGTGTACGGAAATGCTTCAGCTCGAAAACTCATCGGCACAGGAGGTAACGACCAAAACTTCATTGGATAGACCAGATGAAAGAGCTTAGCTTAGTGTGACGAACTATCTAAGGAGCTCGGAAGCTTTTCTGTTGATACTGTTAAATAATAAGAAGAATCATCGCATGCCTTTATTCAAATACTAAAAATACTTCTTCCCTTTACAACCCATGAATGAGGTATGAGACAGCGTCTCGCGTTGTTGTGAATTAATAAGCTTTCTATTTTTAGATTCACAACTAACGACACCTACTTGTTTATCGACGAATGCGGACATCACTAATTGAGAAGCTTTTACTAGACATGCCGGTTGACTCGACACTTATACTGCGAACTTACTGTCGACAATATCGAGGGGGTCGGCAATGAAACAAAAATGTAGATGACTGGAGCCGGGAATCGAACCACGGATCTACCGCATGTTAGTCGGGTGTTCAAACCACTATGACACGGCCGGTCCCAAATACATAACGGCCCATTCAAATACAGTCATATTAAGATAAATTAAAGTTTTGCAAGAAAATTACAATGGAATTTCCATTTTTAAACTAAGACTCGATCATAAAGGATTATCCATTTTACGGTTTCAAAAATAAGGTTAAATAAAGCAAACATAAAGTTGTGATTTAGACGAAATTATTGAGTTATTATAGTGCTTCAACTTTGTCATTACTGCCAAATAATAAGAAGAAGAAACGCGGTCCTTTATTCAAATACATTCAGCAGTATTTATATGAAGGTGGACAAATTTCTCTCATATTAAAAAAAATTAAACAACGCTGTCATTTCCATATTTAAACTGAAGTTGTTAATAAGGGTTATCCATTTTACAGTTTTAAAAGTAAAGTTAAATAAAATACACACAAAGCTACGGTTTTCATGAAACTTTTGTTTCGTTATAATACGTAGACTATGTCATTACGTATAAAATACAATATCCTATAAATGACCATCTCTGGATTATTTGCAGCAGTTGATCCTTTTGAGGTAGTTTTTGACCAGTTTTTCCACAAATTGCGAGCGGTATCTCAGCGATAACTGGATCAATGTTGAATTTCAAATGCTCGGACTTTAGAAGATTTTCCGATAGACGCACTCTTTGACATAGCCCTCTAATAAAAAAGATTACTTCCTTACTTTCTTAAAAGGCCAATTACAACTTACGAACGTGGTTCATAAATTTGAGGTTTGAAGTAATAAAGAATTCCACACGCTTCGGTCTTCTGCATGTGTTCTCCAGATAGTCCTACCACTTGGTCCTTCCAACGGAGTTTGGGTCTCCCTCAGGCTCGCCTTCAAACACATTTCTCGCTGGAGCATTTACATCCATCCTGACAGCATGTCCCAGCAATCGAAGTCGTTGAATGCTACGTCGATGTCGTGGTGGACCTCATACAGCTCATGGTTCATCCGATACTCGCCGTTGACACAAATAGTTCTATATATTTTTTGGAGTACTTTTTTTCGAATACTCCCAGGTTTTGTATGTCCGTTGTAGTTAGCACCCATGATTCGGCCGCATACAACAGAATTGGTAAGATTAGCACTTGGTATAGCTTTTTCTAAGTATTCCGAGGTAAGGTGGAGGTACTGAAGTGCTGCCGAAGTCCGTAGGAACATCTATTGGCTAGCACAATTCTGCGCCTAGTTTCTTGGCTGACATTATTTCTCTTATTGACGGAAGGTCCAAGGTAGGTAAACTCATCTACTACCTCAAAACAATAATTTTCAAAGTCGGGAGGACTCTTTGTTCGTCGAAATCATTATTTTAGTTTTGTCCTCGTTGACCGCTAAAACCCATTTTTGCTGACTACTTTTCTAGTGATGAGAAAACTGCAGTAACATCCCCCAGATTTCTGCCAATGATGTCTATATCATAGGCATAGGCTAGTGGCATGTGGCTCTTGTGGAATATGGTGCCCGACATGTTGACACGAGCCTTTCTCATCGATTTCTCCATAACTATATGAAATAGCGTACAGGACAGGCTATCACCCTGCCTGAGACCTCTTTCCGTGTTGAATGGTTCAGAGCGATTCTTACCAATCTTAACCGTGTATTTGATGTTTTCCAAGGTAAATCTGCAAAGTCGAATTAGCTTTGCAGGAATACCAAATTCACACATGGCCTCATTTAGCCTATTCATTACCGGAGAGTTGAAGGCAGCTTTGTAGTCGACAAAGACGTGGTAGGTGTCAATCTGTTTTTTAAGTTTTTTTTCCCCGCATTTTTCGTAGATTGAATATTTCATCCGTCGTAGATTTGCCAGGTCTAAAGCCGCAATTAGTTATTCTAAAATTGGCTTTAGACGTTCACACAATATGCTTGAAAGGACCTTGTACGCAATTGGAAATAGCCTTATTCCCCGGTTGTTCTTACATTCAGTACGGTCTTGTCCTTTCTTGTATATGGGACATAACAGACTCAGACTCCAATCCCCGGGCATGCTCCCCTCTAGCCAGATGTTCTCCATGAGCTTATGCATGCTTCTTATCAGCTCCTCCCCGCCAGCCTTAAACAATTCAGCAAAGAGACCATAGGCTCCAGCTGCTTTGTTATTTTTAAGTCGGGCTATTCCCACATGTGTCTCGCTCTGGCTCAGAGGTGGCCAGATAATACCATCGTCATGGATTGGAGTGGTGTCCGTATCCGGTAAATTCCTGAAATTATTTCTCCATATATTCAGAACGTTATCCGAGTCCGTCACTAGTTGGCCATAGCTGTCCCTGCAGGAGGGCAACCCTGTTCCACGCATTCTCGTCTAAACTCTCTGGTAGAATTTTCGGGCTTCGCCTCTACTTCCGAATGACTCTGTGCACTCATCCTGTCTCTGCTTCAGCTCCTTCTTTTTCCGTCTAAAAAGACCAGTTGCCTCTCGTCTCATCTCCCTGTGCCGTTCACGAACAGCTCGCGTTGTCATTGGCTGCAGTTTCGCCCTGTATGCAGCATTCATCTCTCTCGTAGCATTGCGACATTCATCATCGTACCAGGCATCTTCTTGAGACCGTTTTGAGTTCCTAAGTACGTTTCTCGCAGCCCGTTGTATGGAGTAGACTATATATGGCCGCAGCGATGTAATATTATCAGGGGTTGGAGCATTCCGTTGGAGTAGGAGTCCGCTACCACTGTGGTCTGCAGCTTACCGATGTCCAGCTGTGGTTGTGCCTGATTACGTACTTTTTCGCCATGCTTAGCCTTGTGCGGTAAGGAAGTGAGCGGAACCAATGTGCGCTCCTCTGATCACTCGTACGTCCAAAACTCTCGATAAGTGCCTCCCATCGACTACCAGGTGATCTACCTGCCACCTCGTCAATTGATCTAGAGAGATGTTTCCTTATGAATATTTTTATGGTCAAATCAACCATGGCCGCTATAGTAGACGACGCTCGTCTTAATACGTTAGCACCCGTGTCCCGTCCAGCGGATTTTCTGTAAAGCGGTTATATCAGCCTTTTATTCTTCGAGGACCTCCGCCAGTTGGATGGAGACACCAAGTCTATACATAAATATCTGCATATCCTCAAATCATGCTCCTTAATTCGGTGGTCGTCAACTTTTTGGTGGGTCTATTTTATTCTTTTCTTACTTATTTTCATTGCAATTGTTCAAAAGTCGGTAGCGGGTTGCAAGCCCAGCGCACCACGTCGCAGTTTTCTACTCCTGCAAGAAGTGACCCATTCTGGGTCAGACATTGATCAGGTTACCGATCACTCTGAGCCGACGTGCCTGGGTTTTAGGTTTCGCCCCTCACAGTTAGCCGTGCTCTGACGGGTGTCAAAGACACGTTTCCAGGCGTCACCACGTGAAAGTACTCTGTCCGCAATATTATCAGGAATACGAAGCTACGTGAGTAGACTTGAAGTGCAATTGGCAAGGATCACTCTATTTTTGCCAAGTTAAACCGATCACAAGCTTTAGTTTGCATAACACTACCGACTTACGGGTTAAACGTGGTTGCTATATATTTTTTTGAATCTACACCATTCTAAAATAAGTTTTACTGCATTAGCGGTGTATACTTGATATTATTTTGACATCATTCCAGCTACTGTGAACTGCATCGTGGCATGATGATGACAAAGACATCGCACACATTTCTGTGTACACGTCGATATTGATGACCAAGGAATCCTATTAATTTTCTTCATTATTTTATCGCTTTTGAAGAAACAAAAAAAATGTGAACTGGAAAAATCGTAAGATAACCATGTGTCGGATGGTTCTTATACTTTGTAATAAAATAAAAAGTTGCAGGTGAAAGTTTTGCGTAAAGTTACTGAAGTGTTAAAAGAAATATTCTACCTGCTGTGGGGGAGGGGAGAACAGATAATATGAATGACACGTGACTTATATTTATGGACATGTAACTGTTGTCATATATTCCGTAAAGACTACGGACGATATGGACAATATTAAATGTTAAAAGTCCTGAACAGACATTATGGGCGATAGATAGATATTCGTAAAGTTTTAAAGCCAGATCGGCATTTTGACCACTTTCGTTGTTTTGTAAAACTATTTTTTGTAGTAAAAAAAGTATTGTTTGATAAAGAAATACTTTGTGATTAAATTTATAGCTGCTTCTGAAACTGATATGCGAAATCGTCACACAATGGCAGATTAACAATTAGATAATGCCAGTAACCCACTGGATGACAAAAGCTCTCCTATTGTGATAAAGTGATTTGCTACGATTTGATCATTGACTTTATATATTGTATTTTATGCACTAAAAATTAAAAATATGCGCATATAACATGCACTTAAAATTCAAAAATATGCACTAAAAACACATAAAATATGCAATTAAAAACTCTTCAATTCTTAAATACGTTTACATCACTTATTTTCTTTATAAAATTATTCAACGAAGCTACTGCTTCTTTTAAAGAAAAACCCTTCTAATTTTTTATTACTTTACATAAAAACGCATAATTATCATGTACAGAAATCATTTGATATTTGAAAGACGGCAAGTCTAAAAGTTAATTTACGTTTTAAATCTATTTCATGCATCTTGTTATAATTGGCTCTGAAGGAAGCGGAATTCCAGAACATTTTTCATTAAAAACCTGTACGAGCAGTTCAACAAACTGACTTCGTTAACAAACTTCAACACCGTGCAACACCTTTGTTACTCCCTTGCCGCTTTTACCATGTAGGTGCTGCATAGGTGAGAAAATAAGATCTTTATATTTGTGAAAGCCTCACCGAGGCCTTCAATGTCTACGACATTGAGTAAACATTTTTTCGTCGGGCACATTTACCTTTCATTTAAAATGTTCACAATAAAATTTGCTTTCTATCTCTCCTGGATGTCAATGTAAAATGTTGTCAGTTAAACGGGTAATCAAGGTAAATATTGTGTAACAAATTTAAAGTCAAATTTAACCAAGAGATGTAAAAAAAAATTTTAAAGGCGTTTTCCTTTTTAAATTGGCTGTTGATCAAAATGCATCAAAAACATGTTTTTATTGTAAAATTTATTAAAATATGCGAATAAATATGCAAAAACATGCACTTTTCACAAAATGTGAAATCACAAAAGGATGTAATTTTAAAGGAAATTTCTTGATTCGTAAAGATAACTTTACAGTTTCCATTTTAGGATTTCCAGTAAAAACAAACATTTGCATAAGATTCCTTGCCCTAGTCGTCACCGAATTTCACTTTCACTCTTCGCCTATTTATAAAACATTTTAAATATGCACCATAAATAACCGCATAGTTAGATAATAACATAAGAGTAACAATGTCCTTTAGTTGTGGTCAACCTAGCCTTGCCCTATTAATAACATCTACCATCAAATTTCATCAATGTCTTTTTTTTCATTAACAGCGCACCCAGAAGTTTCTATTTATCTACAAAGACCGAGGGCATAAATAAATCTACTTCATTACTTTATAGCCTCTCAAAGAGTCTTACATAATTTTTGCCATGAAAACCGCCAAAGGTACATAAAAATCTGAATTTATGTTACCCCTGATGACGGGACTAATTTCAGATGCTGTTGATTTGAGGGGCAAAAAAAACCTTTTTTATGATTTGTTATTATGACATTCCACTCTCGTTGCCTTTCTTACAATTTATGCCATTTCACTTTTCATAAAAGTTGCAGCAGTTTTAAGATAAATAACTTTACTGTTGTTGTTCTGTGCTCTTATATGTTGTAAATTTTAAATAATTTTATGCAAATTTCAATGGAGTGTGGTGCATGTGCGTATAACGTGCATTAGCTATTGCGGCTCTTTTTAGGCCAGTTATTCTCAAAAGCTGCCAGGGGATACAGCATAGAGACGCCTTGGCATCTCCTGCCCCCCAGGGCATGGTAGTTGATATACGTTGGTATTTTTTTTTTTATTAAAATAAATTTGTTGTTCATATTGTTCCGTTCCGTGTTTTTTACTGTTGTTATTCTAAGTTGTAAGTTATTTGTTATGCACAGCATCAACTCTTAAGATGATATAAAAAAAATTGTCATAAAATATTTAACTGTCTTAGCGCTTAGCTAAAAACAACAACAAAAATTACGAAATTTGTTTTGCAGTCATTCGTCTTTTTTAGGGTCTCATTTTAAGCTTTTTTCGAAATCATGTCACGTTCTATATTTCAACGCGGTGCGCCTCCACCACTCGTCGCATAGTACATACACAGCATAAGATAGGAAGTTATAATTAACTTACGGCATCGTCATTATCAACAGGAGCAGGATAAAACTTAAAGTTGTCTTTGAGCAACAAGATGTTGTTCATTACCATAAGAAGAATGTAGGAAAGTAGAAATCTAGGGAATAAGTTGCACGTATAAGATGAAACTTTAAATTAGTCAATCCAACCATATGTTGCAGGCAACAATTCTTAAGAGTTTGGTTTATAATGAGCACGACTGATAATTTGTAATTGGACAAAAACTACGAAACTGTATTACGTCCTTAAAAGGAGTGAACGCATATTCGGGTTCGGAGCTTATCAAGTGTATTACATATGTTATTTCGTTCGGGGAAAAAAGTGAACTTTGACTACTGGAAAATGTAAGTGAGTGAGTCGTCGAAGCTTTAAATGTACAAAGCTTTAAATGTACAGCTTTAAATGTACAAATTTGGGGATGCAATAAAGAAGGGTCATCTCGAGTCGAGTTACGTTTTATTGTGAATTTTTTTTACAGGTGACGCATTTCCCCGGCGAGGCTTTATGTTAGATACACTCGAGGCAACCGTTGCAAGCAATACAGTTTTGGTTGTTTCGTGTATATCTAGCATTAGATCTAGTAAATTCAGCATTTTACCCATCGCATATAAGGTCCTGTCGAGTGTGCTATGTGAGAGACTAAAGCCAGTGTTATCCAACCAGATCGGGCCTTATCAGTGTGGCTTTAGACCTGGAAAATCAACAACTGACCAGATTTTCACACTTCGGCAAATCCTGGAAAAGACCCAAGAGAAACAGATCGACACGTACCATCTTTTTGTCAACTATAAAGCTGCCTTCGACAGCCCGATACGGCAGAAATTACTTGAAGCCATGGCTGAGTTTGGTATTCCAGCGAAGCTGATACGTCTTTGCGGAATGACGCTGGCTGACACGAAGTCTTCAGTAAAGATTGGCAAGGACCTTACGGAGCCATTCTATACCAGACGAGGCCTAAAACAAGGCGACGGCCTACCGTGCGATCTCTTCAACATTGTGATGGAGATGATAATGAGAAAAGCAGCAGTAGACAAGAGTGGCACTATATATTTAACAAAAGCCACATGCTACTCGCGTACGCTGATGACGTAGACATCATCGGTCGAAAACTGCGGGATGTTTCTGCAGCCTTCTCAGGTATACAGAAGGAATCAGCGAAAATGGGCTTACGGTGAACGGGGACAAAACGAAGTTATTAGTTTCAACGAACAAATAATCTACTCGTTTGGGAAACTGCGTGAACGTTGACAACTATAATTTCGATGTGGTAGATAATTTTGTCTACCTAGGCTCCGCCATCAACAAAGAAAATAATGTCAGCCTAGAAATCCGGAGAAGAATCCTGCTTGCAAATAAATGCTACTACGGACTAAGCAAGCGATTCAATGACAGAGCCCTCTCTCGACGAACAAAACTCCAGCTATACCCGATACTGGTTCTACCTGTCTTAATGTATCTTTCAGAATCCTGGGTTATGACACAAGCGGATGAATCGGTTCTGGCAGTATTCGATAGAAAAATACTTATTAAAATATATGGGCCCATCATCGTTAACGGAGAGTATAGGCGTCGTATGAATCATGAGCTGTACACGGACATTGACGTGGTCAAACGCATTAAGGTGCAACGTTTGCGTTGGCTGAGTCATGTTGTACGCATGGACAAAAATGCTCCAGCTCGAAAAGTCTTTGACAATGAACTCGATGGACGGCGCAGAAGTGGGCGAACAAAACTCCGTTGGAAAGACCAGGTTACTGAGAACCTTACAGAACTCGGTGTGACTAACTGGAGAAGAAGCGCAAAAGATCGAGGCGCTTATAATATTTTTCTACGTGCGGTATATAATCCTCTGGGTATGCATAGAAGTACCAGCTAAGTAAGTACGATCTAGTAAATTAACAACTGACTAGATATTCACACTGCGACAAAACCCGAATATGACTCATAAACAACATATCGACGCTTACCCTCTATCCGATGACCAAAAAGCTGCCTTCGCCATCAAGATACGGCAGAAATTACTTGAAGCTATGACAGAGCTTAGTATTGCTGCACACCATATATGCATTTGAGAATGTGTCTGACCTCACGAAATCTTCAGTGAAGATTCCGAACAATCTAACTAACTTACTTATTTTTTTCCTTTACATTATATAAATGGGATATGGGACATCTTCTCACAAATGAGTATAAAACACACTTTTATTTTTAGTTTAGCGACGAATCCGAACGTTAACTTTTCAAGAAGCTTTTACGAGACATGCTGATTGACACGACACTACTACGAATTTGATATCGACAACATCGATTGAGCAGCTGATCAATAAAATATAAATGACTATGACAAAAATCGAACCCTTATCTGCCGCATCATAGTTGCGTGATCAAACCATCATACCACGGTCGGCCTCAATATCAGATGTATAGCTGACGACATTTTCTGTAGGTCACATAAACCTAGAAACATTACCCACGATTCGTGATTGATTTTTCAATTGCCGCAATGGATGGAGTATCCAAATCCTTTTGGCCAGTTGAATCGTCTTTTCGTTTCCAGATATATTACTGTGTCTTACAACCCAGCACATAATTACATATATGATTACCACCTCTGCAATTGTCATCCAATCTAAATATCTGTTACAATTCGTATTGATTACAAAAAAATATGAAAATTATGCTTTAAAAGTATAAACTTGTATTTATAAACAAAAGAGTTTATAAAGTCAATAAAATCAAAAACTAAAATTTACGTCGGAGTCAAAAATATCCAAACATTTAAATGTTGCTCTTAAATAACCACAAATAAGGATATGCGCGTTGTTTCGATCGGGTATCAAATGACGATACAGCGTGATGAATAGTAATAAGGGGGTCGTAGAGTGCACGGTTCGTAAAAAAAGGTTTTATGTCTTCAAATTGTCTTTGGACAAATTAAACTTATTTAAGTGCCCTATACCAACTTACTAACGTAGAAGTACTAAAAAGCTCCACACGCGTTGGTCTTCTGCGTGTGTTCTCCAGTTAGTCCTACCAGATGGTGGCACGTCGCCAAACACTTGGTCCTTCCAACAAAGTTTGGGTCTACCTGCTCCGCGCCGACCTTCAGGTTCGCCTTCACGCAGGAGCAGTTACATCCATCCTGGCATCCATCCTGTACCAGCCATCGTAGTCGTTGGATTCTGACTCTTCATTTAGCTACGTCGAAGTCATGGTAAAGCTCATACAGCTCATGCTTCATCCGATACTCGCAGTCGACACAGATAGGTCTATATATTTTTCGGAGTACTTTTCTCTCGAATACTCCCAGGTTTTGTATGTCCGTTGTCGTAAGCACCCATAATTCGGTAGCATACAAAAGAACGGGTAAGATTAGCAGCTGGTAAAGCTGTTTCTTCGCATTCCGAGATAAGGTGGTATTACTAAAGTGCTGCCAAAGTCCGTAGAAACATCTATTGGCTAGCACTATTCTCCGCTTAATTTCTTGGCTGACATTATTTTTCTTATTGATGGAAGATCCGAGCTAGGTAAATTCATCTACTACCTCAAAACAATAATTTTCAACGTTGATGCTACGTCCCCACCGAGAGGGCCCTTTGTTCGTCGAAATCATTATTTTTGTTTTGTCCTCGTTGACCGCTAAATCTATTCGGCCATTGATATCTATATCATCGGCATAGGCTAGTGGCATGTGGCTCTTGTGGAATAGGGTGCCAGACATGTTGACACCAGCCACTCTTATCACCTTCTCCATAACTATATTAAATAGTGTACCGGACAGGCGGGCGTCAGGAGTGTGATGTAAGGTAAAGCTTCTGATCGGTTTAACTTGGCAAACCCAGAGTGATCCTTGCCAATTGCACTTCAAGTCTACTCACAGAGCTCCGTATTCGTAGTAATACTGCGGACGGAGTACCTCCACGTGGTGACGCCTGGAAACGTGCTTCAGACACCCGTCAGAGCACGACTAACTGTGAGGGGCGAAACCTAAAACCCAGGCACTTCTGCTCAGAGTGAGAGGTACCCTGGTCAGCGTCTGACCTCGAATGGGCGACTGTAATAAAATCCTGACCGGAGGAGAAAACTGCGACGTGGTGCGCTAGGCTTGCAACCCGCCACCGACGTTTGAACTATTGCAATGAAAAGATGTAAGAAAAGAATAAAGTTAGAACACTGTATATACCAGGTGCCTCCATCCAACTGGCGGAAGTCCTCGAAGAATACAAGGCTGACATAACCGCTTTACAGGAAATCCAGTGGACAGGACACGGGTGCTCGAGCATGAAGACGTGCGACATCTACTATAGTGGCCATGCGGACAAGCACGAGTTTGGATGTGGATTTTTGGTTCGCAAGAGACTGCGACACCTAATCTCAAGGTTCAACCCGGTGTGTGAACGTATAGCCACCATAAGAGTCAAAACTAAGTTTTTCTACATAACACTTATATGTGCCCATGCCCATGTTACCACTTATCTACCACGTAAAATGTATAACCGAGTGCCCAAAACAAATTTAGCCTAAACTCTTTTAATCCATTGCGATGTTTTAACATTTTTTATTAAAGACTAATCTATCAAAAAAAGGTATCATTTTTTTCGCAATATAATAAAAATCCTATTTTTAAATTAACAATGCTCAACTAGATGCTTAAGTGAGTGGCGTGGCCTAATTGAATAAAGCCATATTTTCGTTAATCCACATCCCACATTAAAAGCAAGCTTTTTCCTTTTCCCATTTTATCACGTCAGCTGGTATTTATGCACCCGTAAATAACAACTCACTCTAATCAAATAATCTGAAACTTAATTTTCCCTTTCTCGACTCGGCAAATAAAACTACCAGCTACGAATTTTACATTTAAAACAGTTCATTTGTTAGCAAAGTTTTTTTTTGTGTTTTGTTTTTGAACTGTTGCTGAAATCTGTGCTTTGCGACGACGTGAGGTGAAATGAAAATGCGATGTGATTCGTTGCGAAGCAAATCAAAAAAAAAATAAAAAAAAACAAAAAAACAAACCAAAAATGTTCAACATCCATTGTGGCACAATGGAACAATGCCTTGCACTCTAATTTAATTTTGTGAGAGAAAAAAAACTTTTAACAATAAAATGTTTTGCAATTAAATTAACGAATACATAAAGCCAAACAAAATCATTTTCGCCTTTGATGTATTGTTGTGCTCTGTACGTCTACGACAAAAGGATGTGCGAATAGAATGTTAGCAACGAATAAAATGGTTGAGTGGTTAGCGTATAGAATTTGTCGTCTCTCTAAATACGATCTATAGCATAAATGTGAAATTAAACAAAATAAAATATTTAAATTGGATATGATATTAAAGCAATGTTCCTATAGTTTCAAAGAAATTAATTACATATATCTATCAATGTCAAAAAGGATTCATGTTATAATACGCTTTAGTTACCTGACTAATGTTCTTCATTAAAGGTTTAAGGCATTAAGTATAATAAAAATCAAAACCATTTCTCGGCTTTATATTACAATTTATTTGGCAACAACTAATCCAGCAAATGAAATACCGTGCTTTAGGTTAAGGTATAATATATTTCCTTTGAAATGCTTAGCATTCTGTGCCATTAATATAATTTTTTTTTCCTGTTAATCGCAGCGGTAGCCAGGGAATGTGACCACAACAGTTCAGTAAATGTGAATTTAATGCGTATTCTCATGATTTATTTGTCAATTATGTGGTCTCAATGATGGTTTTTTTTTTGTGTAACATAAAACTCATTGGCGGTATTCATCAGTAGTCAATTTGAATAACCGATGAGATGGAAAATAACAATCAACAATCCAAATGCGATTTGTTGATTGTATATTAATAATATCGTTTATAATGGTTAACACAATCAATGATGTTGTATTCAGCTTAGAGCATCAAGACTAAACGAGATCAGCACGGCAATTGCGCGATTTTAAAGGCCAGAGGCGAAGAGCTGGCAATGTGCATTCACCAACTCATATACACGATTTGGCTATAGGAATGCGTGACAGATGATGTCCTGCGCTTAAGGTTCTGTCTTGTGTGTCATGTGAATAGCCCATCCTAGCGAATCGGATTGGACCAGGGTAACTTTAAAACTGGTAAATCAACGACCGACCAGATATTTATAATAGGACATAGTCCTGGAAAAGCCCCAAGAAATGCAAATCGTCAACTTCTGTTTATCAATTACAAAGCTTTATTCAAAAGTCTCAAACGACGAAAACTACTAAATGCTATGACTGAGTTTGGTACCCCGCAAAGCTAATACGACTTTGCGGAATGATAGACGACAGTCTGTCAGGCGATTTCGTTAAAATCATAATGGACTAGAACATAATAATGCGAATGTCTGCAGTAAACATGACAGGTTTAATCCCAATAAAATAAAAAAAAATTTATTTTTCTTTACACCCCATGAATGAGGTGGTGCCCGGACATAACCCCCACGGACATAATCCCCAACACGATTTTGGGCATTATGTCCGCCACGCTCTGCGGACATAACCCCCAATTTGCGTTTGGGATTATGTCCGCGGGACATAACGGACATAAGCCCCAACAAATATAACGGACATAACACCCAAACTAATTTTGCGACTAAAAGTAATGAAAAAGGTTGATGAAGTAGATGAAATGGGGGTGGGCGGACGTGCCCCCCACCGCATTCGTCTCGCGCTGCAGTGCGACAGATTAAGTATGCAACGAGACTAACTACGGCGGATGCGCGGGGGGCGTGCCCCCCACCGCATTCGTCCCTCGCTACAATAGCAATATTTAAAATCGTTCTCTTCATATGTTGAAATACTAAAAACAAATTCGGTCATAATCCCCATTGGGGCTTATGTCCGCAGATTAGTGTCGGACATAATCCCCAATGAAATTGGGGGGTTTTTACAGCTAGAGAGGTAAAGTTTTATACCCAGATAGTACTCGACAACACGAATATGAATATACAGACGAAATTATGATTTTAGAACCAATGAGCGGAGTGGGCATGACAAAACTATTTTCAGATCTATAGAGATACAATTTGATACACAGATAGCTCTTGGCAACATGAATATGAATATGCAGTGGCTCTTGTGGAATATGGTGCCAGACATGTTGACACCAGCCTTTCTCATCGCCTTCTCCATAACTATATTAAATAGTGTACAGGACAGGCTATCGCCCTGCCTGAGACCTCTTTCCGTGTTGAATGGTTCAGACTCATCCTTACCAATCTTAACCGAGGATTTGGTGTTGTCTAAGGTACATTTGCAAAGTCGAATCAGCTTTGCAGGAATACCAAACTCAGACATGGCCTCATAAAGCCTATTCCTTATCGGAGAGTCGAAGGCAGCTTTGTAGTCGACAAAAAGGTGGTAGGTGTCTATCTGCTTTTCATGGGTGTTTTTTCCAGGATTTGTCGTAAGGTGAATATTTGATCCGTCACAGATTTGCCAGGTCTAAAGCCGCACTGATATGGTCCAATTAGTTTTTCTACAATTGGCTTTATACGTTCACACAATATGCTTGAAAGGACCTTGTACGCAATTGGTAATTGCCTTATACCACGGTAGTTCTTACATTCACTACGATCTCCTTTCTTGTATATGGGACATAACAGACTAAAACTCCAATCCCCAGGCATGCTCTCCTCTTGCCAGAT
Source organism: Muscina levida (assembly GCA_964034835.1). Classification (NCBI taxonomy): domain Eukaryota; kingdom Metazoa; phylum Arthropoda; class Insecta; order Diptera; family Muscidae; genus Muscina; species Muscina levida. The sequence continues at coordinate 157,335,778 of OZ035880.1, forward strand.
GTTCTCCATGAGTTGATGCATGCTCCTAATCAGCTCCTCCCCGCCAGCCTTAAACAATTCAGCAGGGAGACCATCGGCTCCAGCAGCTTTGTTGTTTTTAAGGCGGCAGATGGCCATACGTATCTCGCTCTGGTTCGGAGGTGGACAGTTAATACCATCGTCATGGATTGGAGCGGGGTCTTCTGGAGTGGTGTCAGTATCCAGTAAATTTCTAAAGTGATCTCTCCATATCTTCAGAACGTTATCCGGGTCCGTCACTAGCTGACCATCGCTGCCCTTGCAGGAGGGCAACCCTGTTGCACGCATTCTCGCTTTAACTCTTTTCGGGCTTCCCCTCTACTTCGGAGCAACTCAGTGCACTCATCCTGCCTCTTCTTCAGCTCCTTCTTTTTTCATCTAAAAAGACGAGTTGCCTGTCGTCTCTTCTCCCTGTGCCGTTCACGAACAGCTCGCGTTGCCATTGGCTGCAGTTTCGCCCTGTATGCAGCAACCGTCTCTCTCGTGGCATTGCGACATTCATCATCGTACCAGGCATCTTCTTGAGACGGCTTTGAGTACCCAAGTACGCTTCTCGCAGCCCGTTCTAAGGAGTCGGCTATATTTTGCCACTGCGAGGTTATATTGTCAGGGGTTGGAGCATTCCGCAGTAGTTGAGTTAGGTGGTTGGAGTAGGCGTTTGGAGTAGGCGTTTGCTTCCTCTGTGGTCCCCAGTTTACTGATGTCCAGCTTTTGTTGTGCCTGGTTACGTATGTTTTTGGTCATGCTTAGCCTTGTGCATACCTTAACTACGGTAAGGAAGTGATCGGAGTCAATGTTCGCACCCCTAATCACTCGTACGTCCAGAACACTCGATGCGTGCCTTCCATCGACTACCATCAATCTGATTTCTCGTCAATTGTTCTGGAGGTAGCCATGTTGCCTTATAAATATTTTTATGGTCAAATGTAGTGCTGCTAACTACCATATTTCTTGCCGCAGAGAAATCAATCGGTCTGACGCCATTGTTCGACGTTTCGGTATGCAGACTGAATTTTCCGATGGTAGGCTCAAATGCGGTTTCCCTGCCTATTTTAGCATTAAAATCGCCTATTACAACTTTAATGTCATGGCTCGGGCTACGGTCATATACATTTTCTAGGCTCTCGTAGAACTCGTCCTTGTCCTCATCGCTTTTCTCTTCTGTCGGAGCATGGGCACATATAAGTGTTATGTGGAAAAACTTTGTTTTGACTCTAATGGTGGCTATACGTTCACACAACGGGTTGAACCTTGAGACTAGGTGTCGCAGTCTCTTGCTAACCACAAATCCACGTCCAAACTCGTGCTTGTCCGCAAGGCTACTATAGTAGATGTCGCACGTCTTCATGCGCGAGCACCCGTGTCCCGTCCACAGGATTTCCTGTAAAGCGGTTTTGTCAGCCTTGTATTCTTCGAGGACTTCCGCCAGTTGGATGGAGGCACCTGGCCTATACAGTGTTCTAACATTCCAGGTACATATCCTTAATTCGTTTGCGGTGGTCGTCAACATTTTGGGGGGTCCATTTTATTCTTTTCTTACTTCTTTTCATTTCAATAGTTTATACGTCGTTTTAGCCCTACAGAGTTAAAATTTGACACCCAGACTGTTTCAGACAACACGATATCCAGATAGTACTCGACAACACGAAAAAGATATATCTGAATGAACTTTTAATTTTGGATCAGTGGGCGGAGGGGGCGTGGCAAAACTGTATTCTAGTGTAGAGCTTTAGAATTTGATAAACAGATAGTGTTGAAGGACATGAATCTGAATATGCAGACTAAATTTTAATTTTGATCATATATTTTAATCCTAGAGAGATACAATTTAATATAAGGATAGTATTCGACAACACCATTATATAAATATGCAAACGAAATTTAAATTTTGAATTAGTGGGCGTGGAAAAACTTTATTGTAGCCCTAGAGAGTTACAATTTGAAACCCAGATGGTACATGGCAGACAATATAATTTTGAATCAATGGGCGAAGAGGCGTGACCAAACTGTATTCTAGCGCCAAAAGATAATATTTGGTACACAATTAGTACTCGACAACACAAATATGAATATAAAGACGAAGTTTTAATTTTTGATCAATGGGCGAACTGGGCGTGACAAAAACTTTCTTTCAAGGTAGAAAGATACAATTTTATACTCAGATAGCACACGGAAACTTAAAAAAAAAACTTAATTTCCCTTTGCACCCCATGAATGAGGTATGGGATAGCTTCTCGCGTTGTTGTGAATTTATACGCTTTCTATTTTTAGATTCACAACTAACGGCATCTACTTGTTTATCGACGAATGCGAACTTCACTGTTTGAGAAGCTCTTACTAGACACGACGATTGAATCGACGCTTATTACTGCGAAGTTGCTGTCAACAACATTCGAGGGGGCCGACAAGGAAAGAGAATTTTTTTTTTGTAAGATGACTGGAGCCAGGTTTGAACCTGCGATCTCCCGCATAGTAGTCGCGTGTTCTAACCACTATGCCACGGCCGGTCCCAGCACACGGCAACACGATTACGAATATGCAGACGTCATTTTAATTTTGGACCATAAGGAGTAGTGGGCATAGCAAAACTATGTTTTAAAATTGAAACCAAGATGGTACACGGCAAAAAGATTAGGAATATGCAGACGTTATTTCAGTTTTGAACAATTAGGCGGTGAGGACGTGGCAAAACTGCATTTAGTCGTAGAGAGATACAATTTGAAACCCAGATAGTACACGGCAGTACAAATATGAATATGCAGACGGCATTTTAATGTTGTGCGTGACGAAACGGCCTTTTAAGCCCTAGAGCGATTATAACTGATACAAAAACTATTTAATTTATCAAAAAGCTTAGTTATTGTACCAAAAAGTACATTTACTATACTAAAAATTACAATATATTGTACCAAAAAGTACAATTAATTTAACATTATAATACTCGATACCAAAATATACAATTTAATTTATCAAGAAATACATTTATTATACCAGAAAGTTAATTTAATGTACTAAAAAGCACATTTTTTGTACTAAAATGTACAGTTCACTACTCTAGACCGGTTATAATTGATACACAGAGAATACTCGATACCAAAAAGTAATATTTAATTTATCAAAGTTTTTTTTACAAAAATTTCAATTATTTTAACAAAAAGTACATAAATTTTACTTAAAAGTACAATAAATTGTACCAAAAATTTCTATTATTATACGAAAAAAATTAAATTTAGTGTACCAAAAAGTACAATTATTGTATCACATAGTACATTTATGGTACCAAATAATACAATTTATTGTAATAAAAGTAAAATTTATTGTGTTAAAAGTACTTTTATTGTACACAAAAAGAACAAGTCATTGTACCACAAAGTATCTTAATTGTACAATAAGTACTTTAGATGCCCATATAAGTACTTTTATTGAACACAATTAAGTAATAAAAGTAATTGTATTAACAATTTCTTAAATTTTGCCAAAAATTACTTTTATTGCATCAAAAAGTACATTAATTTTATCAAAGAGTACTGTTGTTGAAGCAAAAGGCAAGGACCACACTGGTTTTATCTTAACTTAATAATATTTTTAAATTTTATTTGCTGAAACTTTTTCAGCATTTTGAAAACATGTGTTTCAGAATTGTGTCAGTAAAGTTTGAGGTGTCTGTGTGTCGGGTCATGTCAGGTGTCGACGATGCTTTAATATGGGTGAATTCAACCCTTGAGTTAGTTTAAATTTCAGTTGACATCGCTACAAAATATTTTCAGTGTACCAAAAATTTAACATATATATTTTTATTTGCTTTTCACACTTAATTAAAATGTCTTCAATGAAAAAAAAAAACACAAAATCCCATTACAATCAATGTTATCGCCTACATTAATCCAAGTGTAGATAAATACCATCTGTTCTTTTCGTATTTTGTTTGTTTTGTGTTTGCCAAACAATTATCTCTACATTGATGGCAAAATCGATGTACATAAAAATGAATTGTACATTGTACATTTTCTAAATTGAAATTTCAACTTAATTGTCCTCGGCTTCTAAAAACATGGCTGAAATTAATTTCTTCATGAAAGAAATTCATTAAATATTAGACAATATCATTTCCATAGTAAATGCAAAAATAATGTAAATATTTCGTGAAAGTTAAAACAAATAACAAATATTGTGCTATTTTTCAATTTATAGCAATTTCATACTAAAATGATTTTATCTTGTTTTTATTGCAGCCGTTTTTGGTTTTGCCTAAATCCCAACAACAATCAACACAACAGCAGCAACAACAACAAGACCAACAACAAGTAATCTAAAATAGCAACAGTAAATAAACATAAAAATAGAAATAGAAATGTAAAAAGCTAACAAAATATACATTGTTGTAAATATTTCAACAGCAGCCCAAGGGCAAATTGAAATTGCCACATTCGCTTACAGTGCCACACAGTTATTTCACACTTACACATGCACACTCACATAGTCCTTTAGGGGGGATGGAGAGGCTAGCAATCCTTTCTGGATCTAGGGGTTGTTTGGTTGGCCTAATGGTTGTTGGTTCATCAGTAACAACAACAGTAGTAGCAGTAGAGAGAGAGGGAGAGAGGGAACATACACCACCTCCTAACCCCCGCATCCCGAAATGTATAACGACACAATATTAAACACTGCTGCGTATTATTTTGTTACAAGGATGTGGTATAACTTTAATTAAATATAGTGGATGACGAAGCTGTTGCTATCGTTGATCCTATGAATTCATTTGATTGCTGTTTGGTGGTTTGCAAATTTATTTCTGAATAGTTTTATCAGAATTTTAAAGAGTTTAAAGTTTTAAAAATCTTTTTTTTTTGGCGAAGAGAGAGAGAGAACTCTTTAAACACAAATATGTACAACAATGATGTGATAACTCTCCAGTAAATCCAAAGAAATATTTTCATAACAATGCAGTCTCCTTCAGTACATTTTGTTTCAAGTCAATTCAGTTCTGTGAGGTTTCCCAAATATGTTGAAAATGTGATGGAGCGGGCAGTTTGTACTTGAAGCTTAATTACAAGGATTTTCTATTGTAAATGCCAAGAACTTAAGGCTCAATATTTCTGAGCGATATGGAGTCATTAAAAACCTTGTATTGGCATTATTTTGGTTCTAAGGCCGATTCACGACGTTTCTGCCGACTGCTTATCAATGCTTCAAAAAGGCCGCAGAAACTTAAACTCGGCCTCGGCCAATGGTATCCACATCATATATTAAAGACTAGTGGACCCGGCAATGCTTACCTTTTGCATACTTGACAAATACTAATGCTATGTTTGGCTTGCTTACATAAAGGGTTAGGTTTCAGCGATGATCTTGTACGCTCTGTAAACAATTCGTTTCCTTAATTTAATTCTTAACCTTATCAAACTTATAACGTCTCACTAACCGAATTTGAAAATTACGTCTGCATGTATAGCGCCAAGTACTATCTGTACACAAATATTACCTTAAATCGTCCTCGTTCCCTTGTGTCCGATCTTAAATACCAAATTCGTCTTCATAATCCCGCTGACCGAAAATAAATATTTTTCTTTAAGTGCATGTTTGCATTGTCGAGTACTACGAAGGCTCATTTACAGTACTGACGTCATTATCAGTATTTCCCTTTAATTTTTGTCAGCATCGGGTAAATGAGGTTGTACATTGCCAACAGTTTAAAAATGTTATAAAATTAAGGAAAAACAATTGTAATCCAAGGATTTTGATTAAACAACAGTACTCTTTGATCAAAATTAAAATACTTTTTGATACAATACAAATAATTTTTGGCACAATTAACGAACTTTTTGATACAATTACTTTTGTTATTTAATTGTGTATAATAAAAATACTATGGGATGAAATTACATGTTTTTTTGTTGTGCAAAATAAAATTACTTTTTAATACAATAAATTGGACTTGAACACTTCCTTACCACAGCTAAGGTACGCAAAAGGCTAAGCATGGCGAAAAACGTACGTAACCAGGCACAACGAAAGCTGCACATCGGTAAACTGCGGATCACATATGTAGCGGACGCCTACTCCAATCACCTCACTCAACTGCTGCGGTCTCTTTACACGGAAAAAAAAGGAGCTGAAGATGTGACAGGATGAGTGCACAGAGTTGCTCCGAAGTAGAGGGAAAGCCTGAAAAATCTACCAGAGAAGAGGGTTGCCCCCCTGCAAGGACAGCGATGGCCAGCTAGTGACGGACCTGGATAACGCTTTGAAGATATGAAGAGATCATTTTAGAAATTTACTGGATACAGACAGCTTTCCAGAAGACCCTACTCAAATCCATGACGATAGTATTAACTGTTCACCTCCGAGCCATAGCAAGAACCGTGTGACAATCTTCCGCCTTAACAGCACTAAAGCAGCTGAAGCCGATGGTCTCCCTTCTTAATTGTTTAAGGCTGGCGTGGAGGAGCTGATGAGGAGCACGCATCAGCTCATGGACAACATCTGGCTAAAGGAGAGCATGCCCGGGGATTGCAGTTTCAGTCTGTTATGTCCCATATACAAAAAAGGAGATCGTAGTGAATGTAAGAATTATCGTGGAATAAGCCTATTACCAATTGCGTACGAGGTCCTTTCAACCATATTGTGTGAACGTCTAAAGCCAATTGTAGAAAAGCCAAAATTAGACAATATCAGTCCGGCTTTATACCTTGGTAAATCAACGACGGATTATATATTCACCTTCCGACAAATCCTGGAAAAAACTCATGAAAAGCAGATCGACACCTACCATCTCTTTGTCGACTCCAAAGTTGTCTCCGACTCGCCGATGAGGAAAAGGCTATATGAGGCCATGTCTGAGTTTGGTATTCCTGCCAAGCTGATTCGACTTTGCAGATGTACCTTAGAAAACACCAAATCCTCGATTAAGATTGGTAAAGATCAGTCTGAACCATTCAACACGGAAATCGGTCTCAGGCAGGGTGATAGCATGTCCTGTACACTATTTAATATAGTTATGAAGAAGGTGGTGAGAACGGCTGGTGTCAACATGTCTTGCACCATATTTCACAAGAGCCATAAGCCACTAGCCTATGCCGATGATATAGACATCATCGGCCGAAATCTGCGGGATATTACTGCAGTTTTCTCATCACTAGAAAATAAGTGAGGAAAAATTGGTTTAGTGGAAATCTACGGGATATTACTGCAGTTTTCTCATCACTAGAAAAGAAGTGAGGAAAAATTGGTTTAGTGGACAATGAGGACAAAACAAAAATAATGATTTCGACGAACAAAGAGTCCCCTCGATGGGGACGCACCGTGAACGTTGACAATTATAGTTTTGAGGTAGCGGATCATCCGTCAATAAGAATAATAATGTCAGCCAAGAAATCAAGCGGAAATATTGATTTTTTATGAACTTCGACAGCACTTTAGTAACACCACCTTGTCTAAGGATACTAAGAAACAGCTATACCAGGTGCTAATTTTACCCGTTCTGTTGTATGCTGCCGAATCATGGGTGCTTACAACAACGGACGTACAAAACCTGGGAGTATTCGAGAGAAAAGTACTCCGAAAAATATATGGACCTATTTGTGTCGACGACGGGTTTTGCCATCGGATGAACCATGAACTGTATGAGCTTTACCATGAAATCGACGTAGATAGATTACAAGATGGCTGGGACATGTTGCCAGGATTGACGTAAATGCTCCAGCGAGAAAGGTGTTTCAAGGCGAACCTGAAGGACCGCGTAGACCAGGGAGACCCAAACTCCGTTGGAAGGACCAAGTGGTTGGCGACGTATTACCATCTGGTAGGACTAATTGGAGAACACACGCAGAAGACCGAAGCGTGTGGAATTCTTTAATACTTCAGGCCACAAATTTATGAACCACTTTCGTAAGTTGTAGTAGGCCACTTTTTAGTACCATAAATTTACTTTTTGGTACAGTAAAAGTCCTGTATGGTACAATAAATGTACTTTTTGATAAATTAAATCATACTTTTTGGTATCGAGTATTATATGCGTATAAATTATAATCACTCTAGAGCTAAAGAAACAGTTTTACCACGCCCCCTTTGTCCACTGTTAAGGAATATCAATTTCCTCTGAAAATTTCAACCTGAAGTGCCCTCTACCCACTGATCAAAAATCAAAATTTCGTCTGTATATTTATATTATGTGTATCTGTGTATTAAATTGTATCTATTTATGCCAAAAATACAGTTTTGCCACGCCCCCTCCGCCAAGTGATTCAATATTAAAATTTCGTTTGCATATTCATACTTTTGTTGTCGTGTACTATGTGTCTAGCACATTTTCTCTCTGGGGCTAAAATACAGTTTGATCACGTCCTCTACGCCCACAGATCCAAAATTAAAATGTCTTTGGCATATTCATGTTCTTGTTGTTGGGTACTGCCTGTGTGTCAAATTTTATATTTCTGGGGCTAAAATACAGTTTAGATACACTTATTTCGCCCACTGATCCAATATTAAAATTTCGTCTGCATATTTATACTCTTGTTGTCGAGTTCTATATGTGTTTCAGATTTTATTTTTCTAGGGCTAAAATACAGTTTGGTCACTCCCCTCTGTCCTCTGGTCCAAAATTAAAAATTCGGCTGCATAATCATATTTGTATTGCCGAGTACTTTCTGGATATCAAATTGTATCTCTCTAACTCTAAAAAAAAGTTTTATCACGCCCACTTCATCCATATAGTACACTAACTGCCTACTAAATTTCACTGCAATCGTTGTAGCCGTTTAGGCGTGATTGAACCACAAACAGACAGACATTCACATTTTTTAGAGATTTTTCAGTTTTTGAAAAAAAATTATATTTTTTTAATGTATAAAATAAAAAAATAATGCCAAGTTATTAACTAAATACAGTTTTTACGAAAATGATATTGTAAATTATATCTTTTAAAACCCAAATAAAATTTTTTTATGATTTAGATTTTAATTAATTATTTTTACGTTTATTTAGAAATAGTTATCAACAACGTGGCCGTAGCATAGTGGTTAGAACATGGGACTAACATTCAGAAGATCCCAGGTTCGACTCCTTGCCCCAGTCATCTAAATTGTTCTTTTATTGCCGGTCCACTCGATGTTACAACTTCACAGTATAGAGTCGAGTCAATCAGCATGTCTAGTAAAAGCTTCTCAAACAGTGACGTTCGCATTCGTCAATAAACATATAGGTGCCGTTAGTTGTCAATCTAAAAATAGAAAGCATGTTAGTTCGCAACAACGCGAGAAGCTATCATACTATACCTCATTCATGGGGTGTAAATGGAAATTAAGTTTTTAAGTTATATTACCAATTATGTTAGCTTCATATTCTATAGATCACAATAAATAAAATTCGTTTGAACAACAACTTTACATGGTAGATAATATTATAAAAATTTAAGTTACCTGTCTACTCTATTCCCATCCCACCATAAAAATACCCAGCAGCAAAAAATGGGGCTTTGCATGCCTTCTTTCAGGCCTGCAAAGGCAGTCAGAAGCCCTACCCTTCAAATGCAGTCTTCATTTCAAATTAACATACGGTGTCATAGGCAGGCAAGGCCTGCACATTCCCTTTCTCATTGAAGGCGTTTCAGTAGGCATGCCTAGTATGTCCTGCTTGGAGTCCTAATAACAAGGGCCTTCTATGAGGCATTGCTACTGCAGACCAGCTTGCAGGCCTGCAAAAGAGCATTTATAGAAGGACTTAAATAAAAAAAACATATGCGAATTATTTCCACATTAAATTATTTCGTACTTTTATAAATTTTTAATACAATATTTCCTACAATTTGTAATAACTATTTTTTTTTAATCTCCAGCAGTAGGAATCGAACTCGCGACCTCAGTACTCATAGTTGGGCGTGCTACCTACTCGGCTATCATGTGATATAGTTGTTGTACGACAAATAGCACAAATGTGGTTCTCATAAACAACAGCATCTGTCTTTCCTTCCCTTAAGAGGCCTGTCTACAGGGCTAATCGGAGAAGTGACAAGTGCATGGCTTTGAACGTCAATTCTGCCTTCTACTAATATGACTGTCTACAGGCCTGTTTAGAGCAAGAAAGTTTGCATGCCCTTTGTGCACATCTATAGTATTTTGAGGGGTACACAGTAGGACTGCTCACAGGCCAGTTTTTAGAAGGGAAAGAGGCATGTCTGCGGGATCTTTTCTCACCCTAGTAAGAGGCCTCATTGCAGGTCTCATTTGAGAAGCGAAATGTGCATGGGTATGGAATTTTTTGTTAGGCTAAGTGAAGGACTTATTATAGACTGTATATATGCCTGGAAAAGGAAGGCGTATTTGAATGTCAACAAACTGCCTTTGAAGGCATGTTTGCAGGTATTTTTTTACAATGCCTCGTCTTTTCCGCTGCTGGGTATATTTTATTTATGTCCGTAAGCAAAATGAGTAAATTTCAAATTAACATAATCCATGTTTATTTAAAGTAAATACTTCCCTCCCTCTCCCTTTAAACAACCCTCTCTTATACGCAGCAAAATAGTCTTGCGGCCGTCGCAAAAAATTTCACACTGAGTTTAATTTATACCAATTTCAGTTTATTCCTGATATCACATAACCAACTAGAGAATAAACAAATAAGTATGGGATTGCAATAAAAAACGAAGCGTCCCTCCCTGATAGAAACCTATAACATTTAATCAAACTTTATTAATTAAAATTGTGCCCAAAGGCCTTTGACAACAGCGTAATTTAACTTTATCCAACACCCGGAGCGCTCTTAAAAATACAACAACGATTACAACTTAATATGCCGCCTAGTGCTAATTTTAAATGTTGTAATATGATTTTAATGACGACAGGTTAAATTTACGTAACAGTTGTGAAAGGGTAAAAAGAAAAACCAACTATTAAGTACTGTATATTCCGTAGGGAGTCTTGGATTATGTTATGTCAATGGGGTAGTCAATTAAGCGGTCTCGTGTAATGTTGGTGGCGGTCTCAACGGATGCGGCTGGGATATAATTTTGTGTATTTATGATTAAGTTTAGAGAGATTACTAAATTTAAAAAAAAAAATCGTTTGGTAGTATATACAATTGACATTTTCTAAATTATAGCTATTAACGATGTAGTTTCATAAGCTATGTAGTATAAATTAATAGTTATTATTATAAGACACACTTACCACATAAGCTTCTGAAAAGAGAACAAAAGAAAAAGTTTATTAGATTACGAAAAATAAATTACACGAAAATGTTGGTGTATAAAAAAAGACTGCTATACTAACACATGTAGAAGCATAACTGTTTAATCGTAATAAATACCGAAAATAAATTATAATTCCTATTTTTCATGCACTTTGGACAGCATAAGCTAAGCTAAATCGATCTTCCGAGCCCAGTATAGCCAATATTTTTCACAAACATGAGTCTCAGTATACGCGGCGGGCAAAAAGACGACATCCAGTCCTTATTAACACATACAACATTTTTTTAGTTCGTTGATTTGGGACTTAACTTTGAGAATTACACGTGAAAGTAGCCTCACAAATAAGTACTTCTGCATCATTCGTTTTTTCAAGTTGGCTGCATTAAAAATTTAATGGCCTTATGAGTTTTTTGCTCAAGGTAGATTTTTAGCACTTCTTCTATATTGTGAGACGGTTATACCGTACGGAATATCGGTTTCTGTCTGAAGAAAAGTGTAAGATATTGAATAGGAAAAAAAAAAATTCGGAACAAACCTTTTTGTGTAGGTTGGATAAAGGATAAACTGGGTAAAGTGCCTTAAAAATAGCAAAGTTTTCCATGTATCACTAGTTTTGCTCAATAACTACAGTACAAATCTTTTCGTTCTTTTTTTCTTTAAGTGGCTCATAACAACTTACGAACGTAGTTCATAAATTAGCGGTCTGATGTATTAAAAAAATACCACATGCTTCGGTCTTCTGCGTGCGTTCTCCAGTTAGTCCTACCAGATGGTGGCACATCGGCAACCACTTGATCCTTCTAACGAAGTGTGGGTTCGGCTTCAAACACCTTTGCATTTACATCAATCCTGACAACATGTCCCAGCCATCATAGTCATAGCATTCTGGTTCTTTTAAGTTCGTCGATGTCGTGGTAAATCTCATACAGCTCATGGTTCATCGACACAGGATAGGTCCAATCATTTTTCGGAATACTTTACACTCGAATACTACCACGTTTTGTATGTTCGTTGTTGTTAGCACCCACGATTCTGCAGCATACAACAGAACGGGTAAAATTAACCCCTGGCTGTTTCTTAGTATCCCGTTGGTGTTACTAAAGTGCTGCCGAAGTATGTAAAAACATCTATTGGCGAGCACATTTCTCCGCCAGATTTCTTGGCTGACAATATTTTATTCATTTAATCAATAGGTAAATTCATCTACTGCCTCAAACCAATAATTTTCAACATTGAAGGTGCGCCCCCATCGAGAGGACTCTTTGTTCGTCGAAATCATTATTTTTTAGTTTTGTCCTCATTGACCGCTAAACCCATTTCTGTTGACTCCTTTGCTAGTGAGGAGAAAACTGATTTGGCCAATGATGACTATATCATCGACATAGTCTTGTAGCATGTGGCTCTTTTGGAATATGGTGCCAGACAAGTTGACACCAGCCACTCTCATCACCTTCTATATTAACTACATTAAATAGTGTATAAGACAAGCTGTCACTCTGCATAAATCCTCTTTCCGTGTTAAATGATTGAGTGATTCTTACCAATCTTAACCGAGGATTTGGTGTTTTCCCCGGTACATCTGAAAAGTCAAATTGGTTTTGCAGGAATACCAAACTCAACCATGGCCTCATATACTCTTTTCCTTATCGGAAAGTTGAAGGCAGTTTTGTAGTCGGCAAAGAGGTGATAGGTGTCGATCTACTTTGCATGACTTTTTTTTCAGGACTTGTCGTAGAGAGAATATATGATCCGACGTAGATTTGCCAGGTCTAAAGCCGCACTGATATGGTCCCGTTAGTATTTCTACAATGCGCATTGGACGTTCACACTACCTTTTACGCAATTGGTAATAGGCGTATTCCAGGATAGTTCTAATATTCACTACGGTCTCCTTTTTGGTATTTGGGACACAACAGATAAAGACTCCAATCCCCGGGCATTCTCTCCTCTAGCCAGATGTCCTTTATGAACTGATGCATGCTCCTGATCAGCTCCTCCCCACCAACCTTAAACAATTCAGCCGGGTGACCATCGGCTCCAGCAGCTTTGTTGTTTTTAAGGTGGGAGATTGACACACGAATCTCGCTCTGGCTCGGAGGTGGACAATAAATACCATCATCGTGGATGGGAGCAGGGTCTTCTGGAGTATTGTCCGCATTCAGTAAATTTTTAAAATGATCTCTCCATATCTTCAGAACGTTATCCGGGTCTGTCACTAGCTGACCATTGCTATCCTTGCAGAAGGGCAACCCTGTTCCACTCATTCTCGCCTTAACTCTCTTGTAGAATTTTCGGGCTTCCCCTTTACTTCGTCCAGAACACTCGATGCTTGTCTTTCATCGACTACCATGTGAAGTATCTGAATCCTCGTCAATTGATCTGAAAATAGCCATGTTGCCTTATGAATATTTTCATGGTCAGAACTAGTGCAGTCTGATGCCATTGTTCGACGTTTCAGTGTGCAGACCGAATTTTCCGATGGTAGCCCTATTTTAGCATTAAAATCGCCTAGTACAATTTTAATGTCATGGCTCGGGCTACGGTCATATACATTTTCTATGCTCTCGTAGAACTCGTCTTTGTCCTTATCGCTTTTCTCTTCTGTCGGAGCATGGGCACATATAAGTGTTATTGGGAAAAACTTTGTTTTGACTCTTATGGTGGCTATACGTTCACACATCGGATTGAACCTTGAGACTACGTGTCGCAGTCTCTTGCCAACCACAAATCCACATCCAAACTCGTGCTTGTCCGCATGGCCACTATATTAGATGTCGCACGTCTTCATGCGCGAGCATCCGTCACCCGTCCACCGAATTTCCAGTAAAGCGGTTATGTCAGCCTTGTATTCTTCGAGGACTTCCGCCAGTTAGATGGAGGCACCTGGTCTGTACTGTGTTCAAACTTTCCAGGTGCATATCCTCAAATCATGGTCCTTAATTCGTATATGCGGTGGTCGTCAACATTTTGGGGGGTCTTTCATTGCAATAGTTTTAATGTCAGTGGCAAGTTGCAAGCCCAGCGCACCACGTCGCAGTTTTCTCCTTCTGCAAGGATTTTATAACAGCCGCCCATTCTGGGTCCAGGCTACCGCTTACTCTGAGCCGACCAGCCTGAGTTTTAGGTTTCACCCCTCACAGTAAGCCGTTCTCTGACGGGTGTCAAAGGCACGTTTCCAGGCGTCACCACGTGGAGGTACTCCGTCAGCAGTAGTACCACGAATACGGAGCTCTGTGAGTAGACTTGAAGTGCAATTGGCAAGGATTACTCCGGGTTTGCCAAGTTAAACCAATCAGAAGATTTATCTTCCATCACACTCCCGACGCCCTATTGATATTATTACTCGATTTTTTTTTAGTGGGTGCAGTGGTACATTTGTAAAGAATGTACCAGAAGGGGCGTGGCTAGACTACTATTTTTGTCGGAATTAATATGTTATGTGTTTTAAGTCGTTTGTATACGCTCACCCTTAAGGATGTGGGTATATATGTATGTATCATTTGATACGATATAAAGAGTAACGCATTAAAGGAGATGATTTGGGCCCCTAGTAAATCAGGACAAATCGTTTCAGGACTTTGAGCCATGTCCGTCTGGCTGGTTGAATGTATGGCCGGCTGGATATGATAATGTAATTGAACCTTCTTTGATCCTCATGAAAATACTAGCTTTCCCGGCTCGCGTTTCTTCACCCGTACTTAAAATGAATCTTTTTAAGAATTTTTTCAATACAGGTAAAATGGAAACTCTTCATAAGACGAACGGACCCCACATATAAGTGATTGTAACTTTATCACATTGGTCTGAGTGATTCTACCGCTTTAATCCCTTTTATCTCGCAAATATAACCAAAAAGGGCGTGGTGCCGCCCACTTTCCATAAAAAAGTAATTTGTCTTGTACGACCAACATATGTACCAAATCTCGTCTTCTTGCCTTTTATGATTTATGAGATGCAGTCATTTTAAATTTGGAGCTGTATGGGGCCCCCTTGCAGTACGAATATCTAAAATTCGCTTCTTAGTGCGCACCTACGTCATAAAACGAACTTACACAAAATGAACTTATAAATGGAACTGGCTTTAGCCGTTTGGGAGTGATCAGTCAGTCACCCAAGCCTTTAATATATATAGATACCAGCGTTATTAGTTTTTTTTTAACAAATATAATCAAATTAAGTGATTTCACCTATGTTGGACTGATATAATGGGAGTCAAATGTGATTTTGTATATTGATGTTATCAAAAAAGAGATAACATCAAAATACGTTATCCTTATTTTACCATATCCTTTTTGATAGCTTAACACACATTTTAAGTATTGTGCCTGTACAATGCGTACGTGTAATTGCATAATGTAGCCATACTGATTCCCCCTTTTAAATTTTATGCAATTTCTATTCTTAAAGTTCTCTTATAATTTCACATTCAACAATCAGTGGCTAAATTAAATTTGTGGTAGTTCTTTGCAGCTGTTGCCTTTGAATATGTACCAATTTCTATGAACTCGTTAACAAAAAGCACATACGCACAGACATATGAATATATTACATCCGCTTACGTTTCAGCTACGTATCTCCCAATAGTACGCACTCGTATAACTTCTATTACCTTTTGTGTAAAATTTAACTTTTTGTCACTAGAGACACTGACTGACTACTGCTGCACACATACACAGTGGGAATTAAGGAAAATTGAAAAAGTTTTGGGCCTGCCAAATATGATGTATGTATGTATGTGAGTATGTACGAGTTTAGGCAATGCAAAAGTTTACAAATATTTGCCAAAAGGGGTAGTCACAGAATGATGCCAATGTTATGTGTGAGTGAGCGCATGAATGAGTCAACCTCCTCAACCCCACCATGGTATGATGCTGCCGCCATGTATTACATCTGCTTAGCAATCGTGTAATAAACGACCACCTTTGGTTCGTTTGCCAGCCAACGAACCGTATGAATGATTTTTAAAGCAAATATTTGACTTTGTAAACACCATAGGGGATACTAAGTTACCCACTCTCCTCCGCCTCACATGGCGCCTAACCTCACCAGAAACGAACGGATATCGCACACACACAGACACACATCGCACAGCCAGACATGCTAAGCGAGCGCCAAATGTTTTCTTTTGTGTAAATTGTGCAAACCAATATCCTTGTCCGTAAGACTTTGTTATACAATAAAAATCTTAAGTAAATCAAAGTTAATTGCATAAAAGCATCACAAATAAACCGCTTGAGGTAATTTCACCAATGCCACGATTGATTCTGTTCTTCCAGGAACCACAACACAGCACAGTACACAACGAGCAATTGAAACAGTAACGTACACGCATCCTTAGCACTAAAGGATGCTACGAGGCTGTAGTGTGGTACTCATTTCATATACTCCAGTGTCTCATTGTGCACACGCAAGCAAAGTTTGCTACTGCTGTACGTACAACATAAAACATAAGTACTATGTTGTTGTGTAAGGAGCAGGCAGAGGAAGCCCCATCGACGATTCTACCCTTCTATCTGGGCTCATCATGGCGCTGATGAGACAATATGTAAAAGGGTCATGAAATGGCTTGGGTGGGTTGGGTTGTGGAAAGACAGTCAGAGGGAGAGAAATTATATAAATAAATAACTGTTCGTGTACAGACTAAGAGACCATCTTAAAATAAATGTTTCTTTCATTGTCGGCTCCCCTCGAATGTTGTCGACAGCAACTTCGCAGTATTAGTGTCGAGTCAATCGGAATGTCTAGTAAGAACTTCTCAAACAGTGACGTTCGCATTCGTCGATAAACAAGTAGGTGTCGTTAGTTGTGAATCTAAAAATAGAAAGCGTGTTAATTCACACAATGCGAGAAGCTATCCCATACCTCATTCACGGGGTGTAAAGGGAAATTAAGTAAGTAGGTAAATGACACGCCTACTCCAACTGGCGGAAGTCCTCGAAGAATACAAGGCTGAGATAACCGCTTTACAGGAAATTCGGCGGACGGCACACGGGTGCTCGCGCATGTAGGCGTGCGACATCTACTATAGCAAGAGATTGCGACACCTAGTCTTAAGGTTCAACCCGGTGTGTGAACGTATAGCCACCATAAGACTCAAAACAAAGTTTTTCCACATAACACTTATATGTGCCCATGCTCCGACAGAAGAGAAAAGCGATGAGGACAAAGACGAGTCCTACGAGAGCCTAGAAAATGTTTATGACCGTAGTCCCAGCCATGGCATCAAAATTGTACTAGGCGATTTTAATGCTAAAATAGGCAGGGAGACCGCATTTGAGCCTACCATCGGAAAATTCAGTCTGCACACCGAAACGTAGAACAACGGCATCAGACAGATTGATTTCTCTGCGGCAAGAAATATGGTAGTAAGCAGCACTAGATTTTACCATAAAAATATTTATAAAGCAATATCGCTATGTCCAGATCAATTGACGAGGAATCAAATAGACACGTGGTAGTCGATGGAAGGCACGCATCGAGTGTTCTGGACGTACGAGTGATCAGGGGTGCAAACATTGACTCCGATCACTTCCTTACCGCAGTTAAGGTACGCACAAAGCTAATCATGACAAAAAACGTACGTAACCAGGCACAACGAAAGCTGGACATCGGTAAACTGCGGACCACAGAGGTAGCGGACGCCTACTCTAACCATCTAACTTAACTGCTGCAGAATGCTCCAACCCCTGATAATATAACCTCGCAGTGACAATATATAGCCGACTCCATAGAACGGACTGCGAGAAGCGTACTTGGGTACTCAAAGCCGTCTCAAGAAGATGCCTGGTACGATAATGAATGTCGCAATGCCACGAGAGAGACGGGTGCTGCATACAGAGCGAAACTGCAGCCAATGGCAACGCGAGCTGTTCGTGAACCGCACATGGAGAAGAGACGAAAGGCAACCGATGCCGATGGTCTCCCTGCTAAATTATTTAAGACTGGCGGGGAGGAGCTGATTAAGAGCATGCATCAGCTCATGGAAAACATCTGGCTAAAGGAGAACATGCCAGGGGATTGGAGTCTCAGTCTTTTATGTCCCATATACAAGAAAGGAGATCGTAGTGAATGTAAGAACTACCGTGATATAAGCCAATTACCAATTGCGTACGAGGTCCTTTCAAGCATATTGTGTGAACGTCTAAAGACAATTGTAGAAAAACTAATTGGACCATATCAGTGGAGCTTTAGACCTGGTTAATCTAAGACGGATCAAATATACACTTTTTGACAAATCCTGGAAAAAACTCATGAAAAAGCAGATCGACACCTACCACCTCTTTGTCGACTACAAAGCTGCCTTCAATTCTCCTATAAGGAATAGGCTATTTGAGGCCATGTCTGAGTTTGGTATTCCTGCAAAGCTAATTCGATTTTGCAGATGTACCTTACAAAACACCAAATCCTCGGTTAAGATTGGTAAGGACCACTCTGAGCCAACATGTCTGGCACCATATTCCACAAGAGCCACATGCCACTAGCCTATGCCGATGATATTGACATCATTGGTCGAAATTTACGGGAGGTGACTGCAGTTTTCTCATCGCTAGAAAAGGAGTAAGCAAAAATAGGTTTAGCGGTCGACGAGGACAAAACAAAAATAATGATTTCGACGAACAAAGAGTCCTCTCGATGGGAAGACGCAGCGTCAACGTTGAAAATTATTGTTTTGAGGTAGTAGATGAGTTTACCTACCTCGGATCTTCCGTCAACAAGAAAAATAATGTCAGCTAAGAAATGGCTGGGAAATGTTGCCAGAATGAATGTAAATGCTCCAGCGAGAAAGGTGTTTGAATGCGAACCTGAAGGACGGGGCAGAGCAGGGAGACCCAAACTCCGTTGGAAGGACCAAGAGGTATGTCACGGGCCACCATCTGGTAGGACTAACTGGAGAACACACGCAGAAGACCGAAGCGTGTGGAATTCTTTAACACTTCAGGCCTCAAATTTATGAACTACGTTCGTAAGTTGTAACAGGCCACTTAAGTAAGTAAAAGACTGAATCGGGTGAAATACTTTTCTACGGGCGTTAAAGTGAAGAAAAATGCTTCGCAAAAGATTTGGACCCATTATCGTTAAAGGCGAGTACCGTCGTATGGACCATGAGCTGTTTAACGACATCGACGTAATCAAGCGCTGGCTGTAAAATGCTGTACAAGAGGATGAAAATTCTCTAGTTTAAAAAGTTTTCGGTAATAAAAACGATGGGCAGCGTAGGAGAGTACGATTAAATCTTCGTAAGATGGACCAAGTGAAATAGCTGTTTTCTAAACTTGGTTGACGATCTATCGACGGAGCACTGATGGACGATTCTGATGATACAGCCAACTTACAATAATTGATAGTTATTGTAATAAAACTAATTTTTTTGTTCGCTTCTTTCTAGAGGCAACATCACATATTAAAATGTGTGATTCGCCAAAAGGTTTTTTTTCAGTTTTAAACAAAAAAGTTGTTTCATGGTACAGTCATCTATAAAACAAATAACCTTTTAAAAAAGAACCACGAGGACTTCTCAATAAAACGTCAACATGTCCTAAAAATTAACGAACTGTAGTTACTTTTTACTTTATTTTTCCTGTTCCTCTATACACTGTGATTGAAACTTAGTAACTTCAATTGTTTTTTTCAACCCCTTGTAAATATTAACATTTAAAAACAAAAATATGTAGTACTCCATTATATGCATTGATTTCCCACCAACAACAAATAATGCCAGCAACCACATAACATCCATGAAAACATGTTACTTCACGCCCTTGCTATCTTTACACTCTCTCTCTCTCTCTCTATCTTCATCGCTTAACCGAACAACTCAAAGTTTTATGATACATGGGGGAGCTTTAACTTTAAAGAATATGCGATAAATCGGAGCGACTAAAAGTTATGTTGCTTAAATCGAGGCCATTGAACCAACACCACTTATATATTGAAAATCCATTTTGTTGCTAAGAGTAAAGGTTTTAAGAAACCGGAATAAAAAGCAGGAGAATAAGAGGATTTCCGCTCACTTGTAAAGTGAATTTGTGATGGAGGATTATTTAAGCTATGCACAAAAGAAGTATTGGGGAATTTGTAAGAGAAACAACATTTAATATTCTGTTATGCCACAGACCACATGAGTAACATGCTAAAATATTGTTGGCGTTTCGCAGTTGTCAGCCGTTGGTTAGTTGCCAGATAACGATGGAGGACATAGTTGCAGGAAGGATGAAAGTACCTAGTTTGTCAGCGCAGGAGTCGGCGAATAAGCAAACCTTACTAAACGTTATACAGAATACAACCAGTAGGAAAGTTTCAGTCGGGCAACCCGACTTAAATATACCATCACCCATTATATTGATATTATTACTCCATCACTAAAGTGGACGGAAAGGTACATTTGTATGGGAGACTTCCAGATTTTTTCTCGAAAACTTTATCCTGCTTGAACTTTACTAAATACAGAATTTGGGCACGATCGCCTTAGGTCTATTAATAATATTAATCGGAACCGAATGTGTATGGGAGGTACCAGACGGGGCGTGGCTAGACGTCCAATTTTTTATCCAAAACTTTATCTTGTTATGACTTTACTAAATACAGAATTTGGGTACGATCCAGTTGGTTGTATTGATATTATAACTCGATTTCTAAAGTGAGCGGAATGATGTATTTGGGGCGGGACCTTAGACCCATTTGCAATACCGTAATTAGTATTGGGGAAATATTAACTAGTGCAAAATTTCAAAGCATTTGGTTGCGTCTTTCGAAAGTTATCGTGCGCACTAGCCGGACAGCCAGACTAATACTTATACTTATACTTATACTTATACTTATACTTATACTTATACTTATACTTATACTTATACTTATACTTATACTTATACTTATACTTATACTTATACTTATACTTATACTTATACTTATACTTATACTTATACTTATACTTATACTTATACTTATACTTATACTTATACTTATACTTATACTTATACTTATACTTATACTTATACTTATACTTATACTTATACTTATACTTATACTTATACTTATACTTATACTTATACTTATACTTATACTTATACTTATACTTATACTTATACTTATACTTATACTTATACTTATACTTATACTTATACTTATACTTATACTTATACTTATACTTATACTTATACTTATACTTATACTTATACTTATACTTATACTTATACTTATACTTATACTTATACTTATACTTATACTTATACTTATACTTATACTTATACTTATACTTATACTTATACTTATACTTATACTTATACTTATACTTATACTTATACTTATACTTATACTTATACTTATACTTATACTTATACTTATACTTATACTTATACTTATACTTATACTTATACTTATACTTATACTTATACTTATACTTATACTTATACTTATACTTATACTTATACTTATACTTATACTTATACTTATACTTATACTTATACTTATACTTATACTTATACTTATACTTATACTTATACTTATACTTATACTTATACTTATACTTATACTTATACTTATACTTATACTTATACTTATACTTATACTTATACTTATACTTATACTTATACTTATACTTATACTTATACTTATACTTATACTTATACTTATACTTACTATACTTATACTTATACTTATACTTATACTTATACTTATACTTATACTTATACTTATACTTATACTTATACTTATACTTATACTTATACTTATACTTATACTTATACTTATACTTATACTTATACTTATACTTATACTTATACTTATACTTATACTTATACTTATACTTATACTTATACTTATACTTATACTTATACTTATACTTATACTTATACTTATACTTATACTTATACTTATACTTATACTTATACTTATACTTATACTTATACTTATACTTATACTTATACTTATACTTATACTTATACTTATACTTATACTTATACTTATACTTATACTAATACTAATACTAATACTAATACTAATACTAATACTAATACTAATACTAATACTAATACTAATACTAATACTAATACTAATACTAATACTAATACTAATACTAATACTAATACTAATACTAATACTAATACTAATACTAATACTAATACTAATACTAATACTAATACTAATACTAATACTAATACTAATACTAATACTAATACTAATACTAATACTAATACTAATACTAATACTAATACTAATACTAATACTAATACTAATACTAATACTAATACTAATACTAATACTAATACTAATACTAATACTAATACTAATACTAATACTAATACTAATACTAATACTAATACTAATACTAATACTAATACTAATACTAATACTAATACTAATACTAATACTAATACTAATACTAATACTAATACTAATACTAATACTAATACTAATACTAATACTAATACTAATACTAATACTAATACTAATACTAATACTAATACTAATACTAATACTAATACTAATACTAATACTAATACTAATACTAATACTAATACTAATACTAATACTAATACTAATACTAATACTAATACTAATACTAATACTAATACTAATACTAATACTAATACTAATACTAATACTAATACTAATACTAATACTAATACTAATACTAATACTAATACTAATACTAATACTAATACTAATACTAATACTAATACTAATACTAATACTAATACTAATACTAATACTAATACTAATACTAATACTAATACTAATACTAATACTAATACTAATACTAATACTAATACTAATACTAATACTAATACTAATACTAATACTAATACTAATACTAATACTAATACTAATACTAATACTAATACTAATACTAATACTAATACTAATACTAATACTAATACTAATACTAATACTAATACTAATACTAATACTAATACTAATACTAATACTAATACTAATACTAATACTAATACTAATACTAATACTAATACTAATACTAATACTAATACTAATACTAATACTAATACTAATACTAATACTAATACTAATACTAATACTAATACTAATACTAATACTAATACTAATACTAATACTAATACTAATACTAATACTAATACTAATACTAATACTAATACTAATACTTTTATAACCCCTGTAATTACTTATGTGACTACCGCCTGAGTTAAGGTTGGTACTATACCATCCTGTAACCAGTTCACTTCCACAACCAAGGTCACTCTGAATTATTTAGCAATTTCACGTCACACCGCAGCTTTAAATATATATCTAACGCATCTCATGAATCATCCTCTTTCCCATCCTGACAAAATGACTGTGACGATTTTGATGATTCCATCGTGTATTCTAGTGAAAATCCTTTCTATAATACATTTTCTGTGTTGTCATCTTTTTCCTTTATATTGAAAATTGCTCTGAACCGTAAAATTATTGGAAAAACATTTTAAATTGGTTGTCTTGACTGCAATGGAAAATTGACTGACTTTTGATTTTTAGCAAACCACAGCCACACAATACCATTAAAGCCACCACGCAACAGCAGTGGAGACATTAATGCTGCTCATTCGCTACGGAAGACTTTATTCGATGGCATTCAATTTAGGACGAAATACTCGGTGGTATTGATTTTGTGTCTGATGTTGTTTGTGGCTTCTTCATATTCATTCTATAGCCACTGGTTGTCAAATTTTTGTTGTTTAGTTGCCTGACAATAGAGCTGGTAGTGGATTTGAATGAAACGCTGAACAAAAGACGTTTAAAAAGTTTCAGTTTTTCATTGAATTCAAGTGGCGGCGGCATCATCATAGCAAGTGGTTAATGCAATGAAAAACCAAAGTTTACTAATAAAGCTGAAGTGTCCTTGTGTGTCTGTTGGTATTGAATTACCTAAACTAATGTTTTGTATACTAGGAGTATACAAATACAAGCACTTGTATATAAAATATTAATTTAAAATGAGCACAACAAAGTATTTTGAGTTCTCTGAAAATGCTTGCAATCAAATCTCGGAGGAATGTTTGCCTGCATAGAGAAGCAGATAAAAATTTTCCTCAAAAGCCTATAAAAGGAGGTGATTATATTGGGGAGAAGCAATTTTTAGCTTACGAGATCCAAGTTTCCCATTGTGCATCTATGTAGCCTTTTGGTTGATAAAGACGGAGACTAGATAGCTTTGAGGTCAAAGGTCATGTTTTTATTAAATCATATGTTTTTTACCTACGTTTGTTTAAGGAATTGTATTTATATCTAACAAGTATGTAATAGTCACATATTTCAATGCTTTTCAAGAACGGCGGCAATTAGCTGCTAACGTGCTAACATTCATAAAAACGATTTGGGTAAGCGATTGCAAATCCGAATCTGAGCGCTCGATGTTCTGTGCTGCAACAGGCGTCTTTAGTATGTTCCGGAAAACAAGCTTGTAATCATTGTAAACAAGGTCCTGTCGAGTTTTGTGTGAAAAACTAAAGGTTATCTTAGTGAACCTTACCAGACCTGGTAAATTCACAAATAACTACTGAAAATCTGAAGAAGGCGCTGGAAGTGCAGATCGTCACATACTATCTTTTTTATCGACTATAAAGTTGCATTTGAAAGTTTGATACGACAGAACTATGACATGATGCAGCATCGCTGAGGCGACTTTTTGGAATGGCACTGACCGACACACATTCAAAATTTTAGTGGGCTAACTTCACACCACTATGACAGTACGAGTCGAATTGCCCCATAAATAACTACTTAATGGACAGATTCCAACGATACTAGCACCAACAGCAGCACCATCATCACCTCCGTAAATATCACGCATATATAAAAACGCCCTTTCAGTTTAGCTTCTCAACAAACTATGTGCATGAAAAACAACAAAAGTCAACGGCGTTGTTACTTAATGCCAACATTTTTTATGCTAAACGATCATTTATTATCCATCTTTACTGTCCCTTCTACTTTAAGCTCATAAAATATTCAAATTTATATCCGGCAACTGATTCATGTCTTCCGTCCGTCTGTCCCTTTAGGGCTACTTCCGCACCATTGGCCATTTCAATAAATTTTGAACAAAGTTTTCCAATTTTGTTATTCACATTTCTGAGCCTGGCGGAAAACACTTTTTAAGTTTTTAAGGAAAATTATTTTTTCTCCAGATTTTTGTTTTCTTTTTCTTTATATTTGTATCCTTTTCTCCATAAATATTTCTCTTGGTAATTTGTGTTATCCTTTGGCTTTTGAAAGCAAAATAAATACTTGCAAATACTTTTGTGGTTGTTGGGCTTCTTATTAAATATTTATTAACATATTTCTTTAGGTTTATCCTTTTAGGGGCCTAGTTTTGGTGGGTGGGCCGAACCGGATATATTTATATGTGTGTGTATAGCAATAATATTACACAGATGACTTGATATTTTTAAAAAATATTGAATTTATCGGCATTTGTAGGTTTGGTTACATGATTTATGCAAATACGAAAAATGTTGTTAGTTTGGGCTACTTAGGGTTAAAACGAAAATAAATATAATCTAAGTGGTTTATGGCAAAAAAAAGAGAAGAGCAGAGGAAGAGGTTGAACAAGGCTAAGGATTGCAAAGTGTGACCAGTAAAGTAGACACGGTAGGGGAGAATGGCATTGCATGTGATCGTTATAGTAATGTAGTTGTTCTAACGGCGCCGGCATTAAGCATTTAATGCCATAGCAATGCTGTAGCAATCAATATTAATATGCTATTTTATAGTAAGTGTTCTGGACGTGTGTGTTCTGGACGTACGAGTGATCAGGGGTGCGAACATTGACTCTGATCACTTCCTTACCGCAGTTAAGGTATGCACTAGGCTAAGCATGGCGAAAAACATACGTAACCAGGCACAACGAAAGCTGGACATCGGTAAACTGCGGACCACAGAGGTAGCGGATGCCTACTCCAACCACCTAACTCAACTGTTGCGGAATGCTCCAACCCCTGATAATATAACCTCTCAGTGGCAATATATAGCCGACTCCATAGAACGGACTGCGAGAAGCGTACTTGGGTACTCAAAGCCGTCTCAAGAAAATGCCTGGTACGATGATGAATGTCGCAATGCCACGAGAGAGACGGATGCTGCATACAGGGCAAAACTGCAGCCAATGGCAACGCGAGCTGTTGGTGAACGGCACAGGGAGAAGAGACGACACAACTCGTCTTTTTAGAAGAAAAAAGAAGGAGCTGAAGAAGAGACAGGATGAGTGTACTGAGTTGCTCCAAAGTAGAGGGGAAGCCGAAAATTCTACAAGAGAGTTAAAGCGAGAATGCGTGGAACAGGGTTGCCCTCCTGCAAGGACAGCGATGGTCAGCTAGTGATGGACCCGGATAGCGTTCTGAAGATATGGAGAGACCACTTTAGAAATTTACTGGATACTGACACCAATCCAGAAGACCCCGCTCCAATCCATGACGATGGTCCACCTTCGAGCCAGAGCGAAATACGTATGGCCATCTCCCGCCTTAAAAACAACAAAGCTGCTGGAGCCGATGGTCTCCCTGCTGAATGTTTAAGGCTGGCGGGGAGGAGCTGATTAGGAGCATGCATCAGCTCATGGAGAACATCTGGCAAGAGGAGAGCATGCCCTGGGATTGGACTCTCAGTCTGTTATGTCCCATATACAAGAAAGGAGATCGTAGTGAATGTAAGAACTATCGTGGAATAAGCCTATTACCAATTGCGTACAAGGTCCTTTCAAGCATATTGTGTGAACGTCTAAAGCCAATTGTAGAAAAACTTATTGGACCATATCAGTGCGGCTTTAGACCTGGCAAATCTACGACGGATCAAATATTCACTTACGACAGATCCTGGAAAAACCCCATGAAAAGCAGATCGACACCTACCACCTCTTTGTCGACTACAAAGCTGCCTTCGACTCTCCGATAAGGAATAGGCTTTATGAGACCATGTCTGAGTTTGGTATTCCTGCAAAGCTGATTCGACTTTGCAAATG
This sequence comes from Muscina levida, assembly GCA_964034835.1. Lineage (NCBI taxonomy): Eukaryota > Metazoa > Arthropoda > Insecta > Diptera > Muscidae > Muscina > Muscina levida. The sequence continues at coordinate 157,362,951 of OZ035880.1, forward strand.
TACCTTAGACAACACCAAATCCTCTGTTAAGATTGGTAAGGATCAGTCTGAACCACTTAACACGGAAAGAGGTCTCAGGCAGGGCGATAGCCTGTCCTGTACACTATTTAATATAGGTATGGAGAAGGTGATGAGAAAGGCTGGCGTCAACATGTCTGGCACCATATTCCACAAGAGCTACATGCCACTAGCCTATGCCGATGATATAGACATCATTGGTCGAAATCTGCGGGATGTTACTGCAGTTTTCTCATCACTAGAAAAGGAGTCAGCAAAAATGGGTTTAGCGGTCAACGAGGACAAAGCAAAAATAATGATTTCGACGAATAAAGAGTCCTCTCGTTGGGGACGCACCGTGAACGTTGACAATTATTGTTTTGAGGTAGAGTCGACGAGTTTACCTACCTCGGATCTTCCGTCAACAAGAAAAATAATGTCAGCCAAGAAATTAAACGGAGAATAGTGCTAGCCAATAGATGTTTCTACGGACTTCGGCAGCACTTTAGTAACTCCACCTTATCTCGAGATACGAAGAAACAGCTATACCAGGTGTTAATACCAGGTGTTAATTTAATTTTTTCTGTTGTATGCTGCCGAATCATGGGTGCTTACGACAACGGACATACAAACCCTTAAGAGAACAAACCCTTCGAGAGAAAAGTAATCCGAAAAATATATGTGTCGACGGCGAGTTTTGCCATCGGATGAACCATGAGCTGTATGAGCATTACCACGACATCGACGTTGCTAAAAGAGTCAAAATGCAACGACTACGATGGCTGGGTCATGTTGCCAGGATGGATGTAAATGCTCCAGCGAGAAAGGTGTTTGAAGGCGAACCTGAAGGACGGCGCAGAGCAGGGAGACCCAAACTCCGTTGGAAGGACCAAGTGGTAGGCGCCGTGCCACCATCTGGTAGGACTAACTTGAGAACACACGCACAAGACCGAAGCGTGTGGAATTCTTTAGTACTTCAGGCCTCAAACTTATGAACCATGTTCGTAAGTTGTAATGGGCCACTTAAGTAAGTAAGTTTTATAGTAACCAACGGACTCTTCCATTGCTATATCCAAATAGAATTTTTCTTAATGGCGGCATTTTTCTCTACTAATGTTTTGTCATTTACAACTTATTTCGTTTCAGTATACATCAATTAATCTCAAGATCCATTCACTTTGTTTTCTTTATTTCATTTACAAATCCTTTGATACATTTACCTCATTAAACGTATTAGACGTTATTAAGCAAACGAAGGTTGTAGCAAATGATATTCTATTAATTGCACAGAATTTGGTTACATTTTGCTATGTGTGGGTGGTTGGATGTTGCGATTCAAGACTAAATTAAGTAAAGGCAAACACTCATATCCATGGGCAAAAGGTTTATACTATGGAAATATAAATAATATTGCAACTATTGAGTGGGGACAAATGTCAATAAGTGATGGTCTATGTGAAATATATATGAGATAAAGTATACGACACAGATTACCAAATGCTACAAAATTAATCCGCAATTCAGTTCGTGATCCCTACACAGTAAAACATTTTTCATTTCTGAGAACTGCACGGGAAAGTAGCCCCAAAAAGTAAAAGTTATGTATCATTCGTTTTGTCAAGTTACTTGCCATAATAATTTAATATCGATTTTAAGTTAGTTAGTATCATATAGGGGAGTTTGTTACGTTTTAGGCTCTAATCGGCATATAATCGGTAATTCAAGATTGATGGGAAATATGTAATCATAATCAACAAAGTAAGTACTTGCAACTCAGGCAAGCATTTAATTCATCTAAATAATATTTCATGTCAGAGATAATAAATCAGCTTTGCCTGCAGATCAACTCCATGTCAAGAGCAGCATAAATTATTACCCAACAAGAGTTGTACAAATGTTAAATTGTCGTCTCTCACCTGATTGTTATGCCATAAACTTACACAATGCGTTAATACATCACCCGCAACTGTTTCCTCCAAAAATATATAAAAATCCTCTTGCCACCAAATTTGCATAATTCATCTCGGCATGTAAGCACTAGACGCGAGCACGTATAACATAAGATTTTATGAGCCTCCCCCCCATTATGATGTCTGATGTTATGAAATACATGTTGTCAACGTATAAATCTCAAAGATACAGTAGTAACACACGCTACATGCACATGATGAAAATCTGTCATAGATAAATATCATATTGTTATGTGTGTGTGTGTGTGAGTGTATGTGTAGGTCTTCAAAAGAAATAGGTTATCTTATGTGGAGGCGCGCTAAAAGGCGGAGAAAAGCGGATAAGAACAGTACAAGTACATAAAGTTTTATTTAACTTTTCGTCAATGTCGAAAAAGTTGTAGCTACAATTATCGTGCTAAAACAGAAGCACAAAAAACCAGCAACACAAAACAAAATGATGGCAACATGTTATATTATTATGACAAAAAGAAAATGTTATACAAATACATATGTATATGATTAAATACATCTTCACATGTATATGAAAATGTATCTTTCTGCTGCTTCGTCTCTTCTTTCATTGGAGGAGTATACACTTTTATCTATGCAATCATCAGTTCATTCGAGCAAATGACAGATTGACACCCGCATCACAAATAAATTGATTTCTAAAGAAATTGAAACAAACTCAAAAAAAAAATGGAGCAAATACAATCAGTAGCAAAAAGTAAAATGGAAGTGAGAATGGCAATGGAAATGGAAATGTTATGGTAACTTCATATTCAGTTTCATCTTCAGTCGACCATTACTGGGAGAATTGACTATACACAGTGGGCGCAAAACACTTGTTGCGGTTAAGCAAATAAGCAGCATGGTTAACTTTGTTACTTGGTTGTTGTGGCTATATGTTTGCAATTGAAATATGTTCTCTGTAGGTTGTTTTCTGTAGGTATTGCATAAAATATGCACAACAAAAAGAAGCAGCGCCAGCGAGTGCCGTTTATAGAATTTCGAAATATACTTTGAATGCCAAAAATAGGAGCTGATCCTTTGGGGAGTAAGTTACTTTAAGTGTCGGCTGATTATATTTTTTTTCACCCAGAAAAAGAAAATGTCACTAAATATTCACTTTAGGCGGGGTAAGTAAACGGCCAGCAACATATATATGTTCAATGGCCGCTGTTGCGGCCATTGACTATGTCAGTGTACAGCTCGTTATTTATGCTCGACGTCGTTGCCGCTGATGGGTTTATATATTTTACGTAGTATTTTCCCATTCGAATTATGCCCGAACCGATTTATCCGCAGGTTTCTGAACCAGTACTTAGTATAGCTTGATGTTTGTTCGTCGAAAATGGGTCTGTCATTAAATCGCATGCTAAGTCAGCACAAGTTTCTATTAACCAACAGGATTCATTTCCGGATTTCAAGGCTGACGTTATTTGTTTTATTGATGACGGACCCAATATAGGTACAATCATCTACCAGTTGTAAACAGTTGTCAAGGATCACGCAGCATCACTAGACTTATCACTTAGCATCATCATCACTTAAACTTATTTTTTCTGATTCCTTTTGTATACCTGAGAAGGCTGCAGTCACATCCCTCAGTTTACGGCCGATGATGTCTACGTCATCTGCGTACAAGTTGTTTTTGTTGAATATCATGCCACTGGTTTTAACTGCAGCTTTCCTCATTATCATCTCCATCACTATGTTGAAGAGGCCATTCGGCAGGCCGTTGCCTTGTTTAAGGCCTCGTCTTGTATAGAATGGCTCCGTAAGGTCCCTGCCCATCTACACTGCAAACTTCGTGCCAGTCAGCGTTATTCCGCAAAGTGTTATGAGCTTTGCTGGAATACCAAACACAGCCATAGCTTTGACTAATTTCTGCCCTATCATGCTGTCGAAGGTAGCTCTATAGTCGACGAAAAGATTTGCCTAAGTGTGAATATTGTTGATTTAAATGGTCCAAAGCCACTCTGTTAAGACCCCATCAGGTTGTATAACATTGGCTTGAGTCTTTCACAGAGCACATTCAACGGGACCTTATATGTGATGGGTAAAAAGCTAATCCCGCGGTAGTTAGAGCACATACTTGGATCACCTTTTTTCAGCACTGGACGTAATACGCTTAGACTTTAATCATTAGACATGCACCCGTTAAGCCAAACCATGGGTAAAGGTTCATACTGTTTATCAGCTTCTCGCCAAAGCTCTGCCGGAAAGCCATCGGCTTATTATATTTCAGCCGAGATACTGCTTTTTTTACCTCGGCTTGACTTGGTGGTGGGTAATCTAACAATTGGCGTGATACATTCACTTGGGCTGCCTTATGGAACCAGCAGTTGCTGGAAGCGTTCTCTCCTTATATGCAGCACACTCTGCGTAACTGTAACCAGATTTCCATCTTTGTCCTTACAGGAGGGAAGCCCATTACCGTTGCCATTTGCTTTTACTTTCTGGTAAAATTTTCGGGCCTATCTTCGATACATGTATCGTTCTATAACCTCGTTCTCCCGTACCTTCATCTGAAGTTATTTTTCGCTTAAATAACTGTCTCGCCTGTTTTACTTTCTCCTTGTGGCGTTCCCTAACAGCACGGGTTACAATTGGCTGTAGAGTTGCCATATAAGCAGCATCCTGTTTCTCAGACGCTATGCGACATTCTTCATCGTCCCGGATTCGTCTGAGCGCCGCTTTTATATCCTAGCACGGGTGTTGCGGCGGTTACCATGGAATGCGCAACATGCTGCCACAGTGTATCGGGAATGTCAGATGTAGAGGCGTTGTGTCGTAGTAGTTGGGAGAGCTAGTTGAAGTAGGCAGTGGCTATCTCTGGGGTTTACAGCTTCGCGATGTCCAGCTTTGTTTGTGTTTGGTTACGTGCATTTTTCGCTCTGCTCAATCTTGTGCGCACCTTAGCTGCAACCAAATAAAGATCCGAGCCAATATTAACACAACGTATCACGCGCATGTCCATGACACTAGATAGCACATGCCTACCATAAATTAACTAATACATGATCAATTTGAGTTTTGGTATTTTGATCATGAGACAGCCAAGTTGCCTTGTGGATATCTTTATGATGAAATCTTGCTTAAATCTGAAATCTGGCATAACCCAATGTCGTATGTGTCGTAAAGTCTCCCAGGACCATTTTAATGTCGTGGCCAGGGCAATGGTTGTATGTTTCCTTTGCGCGCTTGTAAAATTCATCTTTAATCTCATCGTCTTTAACTTCCGTCGAGGCATATGAGCACAAATCAGCGTGATGTAGAAATATTTCGCATTTATGCGTATTGTGGCTATCGGATCACTGATAGGATAGATGTCTGAGTCTCTAGCCAATTACACAGATCCACATCCAAATTCGTGCTTTTCGGCATGGCAGTTGTTATAGATGTCGCAATTTTTACGTCGCGAACATCCGCCAGTCGGATAGTGGCACCTTCTCTGTAGAGAGCCCGGACATTTCAGAAGCATATCTTTTTATCATGGTCCTTAAATAGTTTGCTGCAGTCGTCATCATTTAGGGAGTTCCGTTTGTAACTTTTTCTTGTTCTTGTGTAAAGGACTTGAAGGCGAGGTAATTATGTTGTGAAATAAAGAAAATTTTTCTTCTTTGTAGGATCGGCTTAATTCAATGTAATTTCATAAAATATTCATAGAAAGGAAGTGCTTCAAACCTATATTCGTAACAGCACAAAGATTATTTTTAAATTTCGGCGTTCAGTGCAAACATAAAACGGGCAACTACTTTGTAATTCTCACCCATAATATAAAGAGAAGAGGTTATTCTACTACGATCATTGGTGACACCTACAAGACCAAGTTTATTGAAAAGTCAAGAAATGTTATCTGATCTCTTTGATCATTTGGGATTGTACGAAGACAATCATCTTTGTTAAACGGACACTAAGTCTGTGCAACCGAGCAATAGGCCTGTACAATCGGGCAATAAGTCTATACAACAATAGGAACTTGAGTGTGTACAATCAGACTTTGTGTCTGGACAATCGAACCTTGAGTCTGTACAATCGAACAACAAGTCTGTACAATCAGGCTTAGAGCTTGTACAATCGACTTTGTGTCTGTACAATAGACTTTGTGTCTGTACAATCGGACCTTAAGTGTGTATAGGTACCCGGACATAATCCCCAATACGATTTTGGGGCTTATGTCCGCCACGCTCTGCGGACATAACACCCAATTTGCATTCGGGCATTTGCCGCGTGGCATAACGGACATAAGCCCCAACAAATATAACACACAAACTAAGCCTTTTGGGGCTTATGTCCGCAGATAATCCCCAATGAAATTGGGTGTTATGCCCGGCAATTTGTCCGGACATAAGCCCCAAAATTTGTTAGAGATTAATGTCCGTGTGGTGTTATGTCACGGCACCGTCTGTACAACGAGTACAACGTATTTGTCTGTGCAACGTATTTGTAAGGCCCTAAGGGCCTATTAATAGTTGTTCTTATTCTCCTGTTCCAGGACCTTAGCTAATTTCACCAGAAGATTCTACCGAATTTATCTGCGAGTCCCCGACGTCCGACGAAACCCAAAATACCGTTACGTTAACCCGTACTCTTTCCAGTCACCAAATTACCGCCGCGTTAAGCCCGTCCGGTTTCCCGTCACCGAATTACCGCCGTTCGTCTAATGAGCACTTCTCCATGCAAAGGATAACAACCCATCGCAATACATAACACCAGACACCATGAACGATACGAGATCACCGACAAAACATAACCCTAGACATCATTACCCTCCATCAAACATCTCAAGGATATCAGACCAGTGCTTGTACTTTAGGCTAAGGATCCGGAGTGTTTTGTTCTATTTTAATTTTGTGGATTGTAAATTAAGGAAATAAATATTTAATACCTTGCCCTAGTCAGAAAAAAAACCAATCTTTTATTTCGTAAGGTTTTGAGAGCCCTTGCAAAGACCCTAGAGAGGGCTAAGACTACCTCAGCCTAAGTTAAAATCCGCTTTATAGGCATCTAAAATGTTCGTTTTGTATAATTGAACTTCACCAATAAAACATTATCAGATGCAGCTAAATGTTAGCTAATAGATTATTTTCTTAGGTGGGATTACGATCATATTGTAAGCGCGTTTATGACCTTATTGTCCACTCTGACTTGTGGACTTGGGTATAGGTCAATTATAATCTGCATAAGGAAATGAATACCAATAGATTTAGCTGAAAAGAACTAATGACCGTCAACAACGCGTCAGTCACTCTACAACAATTCGTTACATTCCCAACTCAACCCTTTTTATCTAGAGTCTAAGTACTAAACAGAAACTCATAGCACTAACCTCCAACGAGTTTCGTGTGAAAGTAGCCTACGAAAGCAATTAAGCTAAATTACAAATGCCACAGTCAGCCTGTCACTTTTGGCAACACATTAACTTATTAATTCACCGCCGCCAACAATTCAGAGAAATTAAAACATTTCGCCTGAATTCAGCGTTGATAGCTAAAATAGTATTATCTTGATTTGTTAATTTGACAGCAGGTTACTTTTAATGTGATTAACTAATTTCTATGATTGTACAAATAATACAAATAATAATCGGCATTAGCTGCAGCTAAAATATCAAGTAGCTACGCCGATGGGCATAAAATTCAGTTTTGTCTTGTAGGCAGTTAAATCCTTTAGACAGATTTTAACTTTGTCCTTCAAGCGTTATTACGTTATTACTTGTAACGATATCTCGATGGCAACCTCACTAGCACTATAACAATTGCTACGGCAGATTGAGAGTTTAGAAGTTTGAGAAAAACTTTTTAATTTGATCATCATCATCCTTAGCATCAATGAATTATTGCGATAACATTTCACTAGTTCTATTTATATGTACTGAGATGCATATGCCATCGCACTGTTGTGTGTGTATGTGTGTGTGTGAGGCAATGGAAGTTCTTAGAATGGAAAAACAGGGTCATGGAACCCAAGTATGGTTGGGGCAATCGGACACAGGGCTCATATGAAAAGAGTCAGGGAGTACATAACTGGGGTTTTACCTTAGGGTGAGGTAGTCTCAGCCGTTTCCAGGGTCTTTGAAGGGACCCTCAAAACCTTACGAAATAAAAGAGTAGATTTTCCCTGACTAGTGACCCTTTCTTTGTAAAGAAGCTTAAGCTTTGTGGTAAAAAGGGGAATCGTGGGGAAAGAATTTCCTCCATTTCTCATGTTTGAATATTAACGGTCAAATTCAAACTACAATTGGTGCTGGACATTTTCGGCTGATATCTACTTCGCATGTACATGTTTGACATAATTGTAGATATATATACAGCTGATGATGTACCATTGTGCATCAGTTCGTCACAAAGGGGTCTGAAGATGAACTCGTCATGGAGTTCGAAACGCGTCATCCTAGTGCGTGACATACTGAATTTGACCAAATATATCAAACAATAAAAACACTTTTCTGATCGTAAGCCGAATTTGATGTATCATTTGATACACTTTAACGTAAATTTAATATATATTTATTTTATTAATTTACTATCCTATGATGTCTGGGGTAATCTTCGATCGGTGACGGAAAATAGGAAGGGTTTAACGTGGCGGTATTTCGAGTGGCGTCGGGTGTTGAGGGCTTGCAGATATATTCAGAAAAACATTCTGGTGAAATAATTTAAGGTCCTGGAACAGAAAAAGAGAGAACGGAAGTAAGACCGATTGAACAGACTTATTGTGCGGTTGAAACAAAGATGCTTTTCTTCGTAGAATCGCAAGGGATCAAGGAGATCAGATAACAATCCTTGACTTGGCAATATACTTTATCTTGGAGGTGTCAACGACGATCGCAATGGAACAATGTCGTGGCATGTTATGTCCTCTTTTAGCGCTCGCGTTGCAACCGTCTGACATGGCAATCGCAATTCTCGGGGCCGACGCAAGAGCGATACCATATCGGGAATGTTAGATGGTATTAATTGTTGACAAAAGCGATACAAAACAGAAGTTTTCTGTTGATAGATATATTTATAGTGGACCTTATATTTGAAGTATTTATCAGATTGCTTAAAAATAGTTTGTGTTGCCTTCATAACATTCACGCCTCATACTGTTTGCACACAGTTTTCGTAAATTACAACTGTATGCACTGGTGCGTGAGTGTCTTTGAGGGTATTGTGTAATATTTATTTGCTTATCCCTTTAACTTTTTCATTTCCTTCATTTTGCTTTGCAATTTCAACTTTAAGACAACTCATTACGCAATAAGCAAAAGTAGATAGCAACATACACACAGACACACACACACGCAAGCTAAGCACAGAGGAACACAAGTGCAAAAAGGAAACGTACAAAAAAATAATTATTAAGCAGATGAATTCAATTTAAACTTTTTCTGGCAAACTTTTCTCTAATTCAACACCAAAGTGAAAGCAAAAGTGAGCATGACAACAGAACATCATAGACTTAATACGCGACAAAGTACATGAAGGCAATCATATTTTCAAGATTAACGCAATTTTCCCTATCATCATCCCAACTGACGACTGGCTGGATGGGTGGGTTGATGGGTGTTTGTGTTTGTGTGATGATGTGGCTAAGGCTGCAGATGTCTGCTTGCCGGTGTTGCTTATTTTACCCTATATCGGTGCAGATGCTGATATCTCTAATGATGGCGGTACTTTCTTACGATATACATATTATCTAGATGACTCAGCCGCCGTCGCCGCCACACACTTTTTACACTTGAAATTCTCATTTGGGAAAATTGATGACAAAAAGGAATTTAAATATTAATTGTATGAACTTGTAATAAGCGCCAAAGTTATATCATAATTTCATTGAATTTTGTTAATTTTGCATGCACCCATTCACCCACACTTGCTGCGCTGTAAAGTCAGAATGTAACATCCATCCGCCCGCTCTCATACAATGAATAAGCGTTAATGAGATTTGGGCCGTAACATCTTAAAGACTCGGTGCCGTTGTTTATATGTCTGTAGGCTTATATTGTAAATTACAGCACAGCGATATAGAAATTGTTGATGAAATTTTCGCCGCTGCCATTTGTCGCACTAAGCAATGTGCTAGATGGTGTTTCCAAACATTGATTTGCTTTTTTCCACTTTGCTACTTGTGACTTAAAATAGGTTAAAATTTAATTTTTTCGTTTTGAAGTTTGTGAAGTAATTAGTGTATGCAACAATAAAGTTTTAAGCGTTGTTTTGTCATTAAATTTTGTATAAAATTTTAAAACATAATTGCAAATTTAACGAGGATGCTTTGGCAGGAAATGGAAGACAATATTAAAACCATATTAAGTTAATGTGCTGCCACGTGAGACGGAAGCAAATGTTAATAAATTTATATGAGAATTTTGTTTGTAAACTTGATAGGATTGATAGAGAGAGGGTTCTGCTAAAATAATGAATTGGGAAAAATGTTTGATATATTTCACAACAACTAATAAAAAAAATAGTAAGGTAATTACACAGTAGCACATTTTCCAACTTCAAACTCTTGAAACAATTGAAATCCACAAAATCTGAAAGCTTATGATAGTAGAAGAAAAACGCTAACTGGGTTTTGAATTATTAGCTAAGGTTTTCTTTTAATTCATTTTTGAAGTTTTCGACTGAGAGGAGGATTTTAGTAGTCTATATCTCGTGAACTATTCCAACTATAGCTTTTCTCTCTTCAGCTAATTTTTAGCTCTTAATCAGATCTAAAAATTTTGCTTTGAGATAAAATCAAGAAAACAACAACATCTTACTCAAATAAGCAAAACTGTAAAGAAATCACATTCAATTGTACGTTTAACGGAATTAAAAATGCTATGCTTTTCAAAATGAAATAGATAAAAAATAGAAATATGTGATGTGCGATTTATAATCCTTTATCTAATTTAAAATGTTAACAACAAAAAACAAAAAAAAAATGTTTTTTCATTGTATAGAAATTTACCAAAATTAGTACCGAAATTCATCAGAGTGCCAACCCTGACGTTAGCTAATTACAAACCTCTTAACATTTATCAGAACCACCCACTAGCTTATTACAAGTAGTTACAACCCGCTTTACAAATATACACCAATGCTCGGACATTCCCCTGATGTAAGCTCAGTAGTCCGATCATGTTTATTTGCCAGCATGCACTCAGTGGTTACAATAGCTCAGCGGTAATGCGTTACGCTAGTGTTCTGAGGATTGTGAGTTCGAATCCGCTTTAGGCCGTATTTTAAAGATTGTTTATTTTTTAAATTTTTTTGTTTTTCTTTCTTTTTGCCTTTAAATTCTGAGTTATTTTTAGCTCAGTTCTAAAACTAGCTTAGACTAATACACACTGGTAATCAGTTCATGTGGTTTTGTAGTCGGCGGCAAAGAAATTGCGGTATTTATGTAAAAAGATAAACGTGAACGAAGATTTAATTAAATCCTTCCGGATAGCTCTAATTCTGGTGCTGTTACTACATACATAAGACGTGTAACCAATATTTGAGGGCAGCCCAAATATATTTTTGCTATATACCAGACTTTTGTAGGTAAGAAAAATATAAATTCAGTTATGGAACGGTAATATAATATATCTCATAATTTCGCAGATCCGTCATCCTAAACATCAGTTAATACATTAATTATCTGCTTATCTTAAACTGTCTAATGCAAGTGCTGCAAGATCGAATAAAGATAAAAAAGGTGCACGAAAGGCATCGGGGAATGGAATTAAAGATTCTCATCGACCTAACCTACAAAACCGAGTAACCTTAGTGGGGCTACCACCTTATTGCGCCAGCTTTTCGAGGAACGGCCATACTCTGGACATAACAGCGCTATATTTGGGCCGTTTAAATTTCGGCGTACTCTTAGAGTTTAAGATCCAAAAGAAAACCTATTGGGGAAATTCAATTTGTGTCGTAACAAATTCCATAGGCTACAACTACTCTCAAACGGCTAAAATTGCATAAATTAATCTATTCAGCCTCGACAGGAATTCACGATTTGGTTTCCTCTTAGACGAAATATAAAAAAAGAACAGATAAGATATAAAATTTTTTTCGACCTAATCTTGTTAGAAGCAAAGCTTTTAAATTACTTTAACCCTTACAGATTATTTAGCACCAGATTCAACGAGGCCTCGGAGTTCTTTTAATTTACAGAATGAGTACGGGTGAGTCTTTTTACAATTTTTGCATAATTAAAAAACTTTGCTTATCATGTAATTAAAATTTAAATTTGTGAATATTATGGTCAATTACATGGAATAACTACGAGTTTAACATAATCTTTCTAACGGTAAACGAAACTTAAAAAAAAAAGAAATTATACAATCAAAAATTGGTAATAGTTTAACTAAAAATTTTCGTAATGTAAGTTTTGGCAAAAGGGCCAATTCCTAAAAGTTTTTTTTCTGGTTCTCTCAGTGTATGATGGAAGCATTATCTATCCAATATTACCAGGTATATGGTTTTGTTTTTTTCACTTTTGAATTTCCTCAGCTGCTTAACTTTTGAATTGTTTTTTTTTTTAAATATAGAAAGCTAAATCTATATTAACTATAATGTAATTTAAGTAGTCAACTTTCCTATTCATTTTCATCAATTAATATTCAATTTACATAAGACGTTTAATGTTAAATTTTATTGGACTTGTTTGACATTCTAACATATGAATTAAGTTAATAGTATAAATAATTCGCTATGGTATAAATCTCTTTTTTTTATTATTACATTCCAAGATTAAAAATTAAATGAAAACATAGTTATTGAAATGTTAACTATTGACTTAATAGGTTTGGTTCATAAATTTTTGAAATGAATAAAATTGTAAATATAAATATGGAATAAAACTAACATATTTCAATGGGATGAAGTAAAGAAAGGGTGACTATGGAATTAGGGGTCTTTCTTATATAATTGGCCAAAAAGGACCAAGGTTGGGTGGGATTAAAAATGGCTTGACTCCACAACATCTGGAGAGTACTTTCTAGAAGTTCCATGACTGATATCTTTTCCGTTTTTTAACTTATTTTTGTAACTGAACATAGGGGCAACAGTAATATAGTCAGAACTAGCCCTCCAACTTATATAGGGAAGTCTTTAATAAATTTTTTTGTTTATGTTCTTAATTTAAAGAGGCAGTAAACTCAATAAGGACCCGAACCCCCCTCTCGACTGCTTGCTAGCAAATAAATGGCTCCAGTAGTCCTTCATTGAGCTTAATATCCCTGCATTAGTAACATCTTTCTTTAAATTCATGTTCTTAAAACCAACCTAATTAAATCGTGGGTTTTTTCCCTTGGTTGAACTATCTATTGAACATTACAAATATATCAAAAAACAATAAAAATCTATGATGAAATATTACGATTTTTTTTAATTTTTGTTTTTTTGAGTGAGAGTTTATTGTGTTTTTGATTTTATCTGAAGGTTAAATTTTTAGATCTGATTAAGAGCAAAAATTTTGCCGAAGGGCACAAGATACAGCCTAAAAAATCAGTGCAACATATTCGATATTTTCAAAAATGGCTTATAAAAAACCTTTGTGTTAATGTGAAGCCAAGCGTACGCCGCTTTTTACGCACTCTTGTTCCTTTTAAAATCGAGCAAAAGTTTTAGTTATTATTAACCCTTCAACCCGCGAATAACTTCTTTAATTTTTACCCCGCGTAAACCTCTACATTTTTCACATAACTTAAATATATTTAACGGTTCACAATACATACCCCCACCCCGTGCCGATATATTGAATTTATAGTGAATTTAAGTGAAATAATTGTACAGGTAAACCCCCACGAATAAATAAGTTTTATAACGTAATTCTGAATCCCCCGTCTTTTATTTCCCACTCTTCGGAAATTTAAACCACTTGCCTATTCAACCCCCCCGCATTAACACTTTGCTTATAATTCAAAACCCAGCTAAGGGTTTTCTTCTTCCATTATAAGTTTTCAGATTTTGACGGTCTCAATTGGTTCAAGTTTTTCCTGCTGCACTGTGTTATTACCGGCTATGCCGGAGCTCAGATACCACTTTTATCATTTGTACAAGTAAAGCTAAAACTGGTTACTTGCACTACAATTATATTTTACTAAACTTTGTACCTCAAAAATATGGGAGTTTGTATGAGAGCTGGACGTAACTTTAAACCGATCACATTCATTTTTTGTCCATAATGGGAATCGGACTTTGCTCAGAGGTGGAAAGTTACTGATTGTTACTCACTTGGGAGTAACCAGAAGCGATTCCTTTGTGGCACTGTCCATGCAGCTAACTACTTTCGGTCTTAGACCAAGTATTCCCTGGGCAATGACTTTAAAGCATGTTGAGTAACCTAATCGACATGCGACCACCGATGCGTCTTAGAAAGTAGGTAACAGAAGTTACTGAAGTTCAACACAGGCTCTCTTTGTGGCTTTGGCAGCCCCAACAAACTAGGATCGGGCGCGTTGGCCTAATAAGCCACTCTCCTTAAACAAAATTACTATGAAAACATGAAGAAAAGAAAAAACAAGAACCCCCAAATTTTGACGACCCCAGCAAACAATATAAGGGCCATGATTTAAGGATATGCACCTGGCATGTCCGAACTCTATACAAAGATGGTGCTTCTATCCAACTGCCGGATGTCCTCGACAAATACAAGGCTGACATCACCGCCATACAGGAAATGAGTTGGGCGGAATAGGGCTGCACACGACGAAAGAACTGTGACATCTTTTATAGCTGCCATGCAGAAAGACTTGAATTTGGATCTAGTTTCATAGTCGGCAAGAGACTTCGACACTCGCGGTTTAACCCTATAAGGGACTAAATTGCCACCATTCGCATGGGGGGAAACATTTTTACATTACGCTGATTTGTGTACACGCCCCGACGGAAGACAAAGACAATGACATTAATGATGCATTCTTTGCGCGCCTGGAGGAGATACATGACCGCAGCCCTGCACATGACATTAAAATTGTTCTGGAAGATTTCAATGCTAAAATAGGAAGGGAAGATGCTCTTGGTACACCTCCGATAATGGATTCAGACTGGTTAGTTTCGCGTCGGCAAAAACCATGGTAGTGAGTGGAACCAGATTCCCGCATAAAGATATCCACCAGGCAACCTGGTTATCTCCCGATCAAAATACAAGTGGTAATTAATGGAAGAAATGTGTATTTCCGTAATAGTTTTTACGGCTGTCTCAAACTTTTTAACTAAAGTTGAAACCAACAAAATGGGGCTGTTTTAAAATAAAAGATAGCACGAAAAAAATTATAAGACCGTTAGATTCGGGTATAAATTAAAGAGTGATTTTTATTCAATATGGCTTAAAAACTACAACAATAAAATTTCCTAAGCCGGACAAACGATTATAAAGGAAAAGCAGAAGAACAATTTTTGCCATTAAATAGTCAAAAATAATTCATTTAAAGAAGAGTGGGTAGTTAATTATGGCGAAAAGTAAAATTTTAATAAATTTGCAAAAAAAAATAACAAAAGCCATGCCAAATGGCTAAACAGCATGTCTCAAGCGTTATGGACATGAGTGTGATGCGTGGTGCAAATATTGACTCGGATCACCACCTAGTTGCAGCGAAGGTAGTGCCAAAAACACTCGAAATCAAACGCAAAGGAAGCTAGACATCACAAAGCTGCAATTCCTACTCCAGCCAACTCTCCCAATTACTCCAAACAAATCCCCCTAGTTCTGATGTTCCCGACATACAGTGGCAGCATATTGCGAATTCTATTAACACTGCTGCAACGACCGTACTAGGTTATGAAAAACCACGCTCAGACAAGCCCTGGTACGATGATGAATGTCGCGAAATGTCTGAGAAAATGAATTAAAAGCAAAGGTTTTGCAACAGGGATCCCACCTGTAAGGAGAGAGACGGAAATCTGGTCACGGACACTCAGAGTATGCTGCAAATATGGAGGGAACACTTTCGGTCTCTACTTTTTCCCGAAGGCAGCATAATTGACGAAATCACACCAACCATCGACGATGTAGTAGAATGTCCATCACCGAGCCAAAACGAAATCATCTCGGCAATTGCACGGCTTAAGAATAATAAAGCTGCGTGAGCCGATGGACTGCCGGGGAGCTATTTAAAGCCAGCTGCTATGAGCTGGTAACATACACGCATCAGCTCATAAACACGATTTGGCTCAGGTAGTGCATGCCCGATGATTGGAATCTGAGTATCCTATGTCCCGTGCTTAAGAAAGGCGATCCACGTGTTTGTACCAACTACCGCGGCATTAGCCTTTTACCCATCGCATACAAGGTGTTGTCTAGTGTGTTATGTGAAAGACTAAAGCCCATTCTGGCGAACCTGATTGAATTTTATCAGACCTGGTAAATCCACGACCGTCCAAATATTCACACTACGACAAATCCTGGAGAAGACCCAAGAATTGCAGATCGACACTTACCATCTTTTCATTGATTACAAAACTGCAAAACTGAGTTTGGTATCCCCGCGAAGCTTATACGACTTTGCGGGATGACACTGACTGACACGAAGTCTTCAGTGAAAAATGGCAAAAATCTGGCAGAGCCATTTTCTACCAAGCGAATTGAAGATGATCATGCGGAAGTCTGTAGTAAATAGGAATGTTACCATCTTCAACAAAAGTGACATGTTGCTCGCGTATGCCGATGACATAGTTATCATTGGCCGTGGATTTCGGGATGTTACTGCGGCTTTTTCGAGCATTGGAAAGCATTAGGTGGAAGTGGGTCTGGTGATAAATGAGAACAAAACAAAATCATTTGTTTAAACGAACAAAGAGTCCACTCGTCTGGGATCAATCTATTCTGAGAGTCTTCAAGAGACAAATACTACGCAAAATATTTGGACCCATCATCGTTAACGGCGAGTACCGTCGTCAAAAGAATCATGAGTTGTATAACGACATCGTCGTAGTTCAAATAGACCGAATGCGCTGGCTTGGACACGTTGTACGAATGGACGTACGGAGGAGGGGGCAACCAAAACTCCGATGGATGGACCAGCTGAAAGAACTGTTAACTAAGTTTAGTGTGACGAACTATCTACGGAGCGCAAAAGACCGAAGCGCTTGGAATACGTTTCTACCTGCGGCTACTGATTGATAAATTTCAGTTGTTGCTGCCATTAAAGAAGAAGATGAAGGGGGACCTTTAGGACAATTAAAGTGGTGAGAGCAACATTTATAAAAAATAAATTTTCGTATGGGAGCCGCCTTAGGAGGTGAAGATGGGGATAGGAATATTTGGGAAAAATGTTAGGAGGGATCGATCGCTCTTACATTTAACCCCTATAGGAGCGACTCCAAAACAGTTGCAGGGATTTTGGTGGATTTTTTCTCCTTCCCCCATCAACTTTGACCACGATGATCGTACATTTGGCCCAACCCCACCTTCACCTAATTTTGCCTTATGCATTTTTCTTTCCATGCTCACAAAAGTAGGGTATGGCTGATATCAAATCCGAAAACTCGTGCACTATACTAACCCCACTGTTTAGACTAAATTTTCCAAGAGCACGTTTTTTTCCTTTTTTAATATTAAAATCTCCCAGAACAATTTCAACATCATTGTCAGTGCACCGATAATATATTTCCTACAGACGCACTTAGAATATGCTATAGTGTCTTCGGTGCTGCCTTCAGTTGTGGTTCCCTACCGTCAAAAAAATGTCAATTGTCTAAATGTATCTGTTCTGAGCTTGGTGCAGAGATGGTGTCACCAAACTTGTTCTTAGATGGCAAACAAGTGTTACACTGACTGAAGTTAAGTATTTCTGCGGCGTTGTTTATAAATAAACTTTATAATTTAAAATTAAAAAAAAAATCGGGAACCTTGAAACAACCTAATCTTGAATGAACAATAACAAGAAAGGTAGACATTAAAGATATGTTTTTTGGAAAAATTGTGCCAACATATTTCATTTGCCCAATATTAACGGTAACAAAACTATGCGATTGTGTTAAAAACTGGAACTACTGAACCGAAACTAAACGCGTCCTTAAGGTCTAGTTCAAGTCTCATCGCAAAATCGCAGTTAGGTGTCAATTGACACTTTAGTGGCCAACCCCATAGAAAACGTACTTGTTCTATATATACAGCTGTTCTGAAACTTTCGCCGGTTCATTCACGCCAAGGAACCGGTTTCGTGACTAGTGCTGTACCGGTACCGGTCCCGTTATTCGGTTACTTCTAGAACTAACAGCGAGGTCAGTTGTCTAAGTCTAGTACAAACCTTGAAGCCACATACGAATTCGCGTTTTTCTGAATGACAACTGTAAAAATGTCACAGTTTTTTCATCGAGTACATTCCTGTCCTGCCCACCGCATTTCCTGTATGGCAGCCTAACTTTTGTCGAGAATATTCACCAAACCATATATTTAAAGATGGGACCGGCCGTGGCATAGTGGTTAGAACACGCGACTACCATGCGGGAGATCGCAGGTTCAAACCTGGCTCCAGTCATCTTAATAAGAAAAAAAAAAAATAATTAAATTTTTCTTTCATTGTCGGCTCCCCTCGAATGTTGTTGACAGCAACTTCGCAGTATTAAGCGTCGATTCAATCGGCGTGTCTAGTAAGAGCTTCTCGAAACAGTGACGTTCGCATTCGTCGATAAACAAGTAGGTGCCGTTAGTTGTGAATCTAAAAATAGAAAGCGTGTTAATTCACAACAACGCGAGAAGCTATCCCATACCTCATTCATGGGGTGCAAAGGGAAAGTAAGTTTTTTAAGTATATATTTAAAGAATTCGATTTTTCTGCTACATTTTCTATTTCAAACGACAAAAATATAAAAAATTTCATATATGTATATATTGTTATCCTTAACTTTCTGTCAAAAATCCAATATTTATTTATTTAAACCATCTGTCTGTCCTTAATAGCTTACGACAAAAACTTAACTGCCAGAGAATAAATTATTTTTTATTCTCTGCAATATGAATTTTTCATTTTGCAACATTTTGGCCATCTACAAAACATTTCAGTTTTTTATGTCCGGCCCAGCAGAAAAATCGTATCTTAATTTACCAATTTAAGGTCAGAATTATTACCCAGGTTAAATAAATGTTTCTCCAATATCAAACGTGTTAATGTCCTTGGCAATTTACACTACACACAGCACCCACCCGATCATTCTTGCTATTTGGTCCTATACAACAACACAAGTACGACTATATATATGTTGTGTATTCGATTATTTAATGACATTGAAGATGGCAGACGAGAGCAAAAACGCTTTTCGAATTCATAAAATGTTTATGGATAGAAGGAAATAACATCACAAAGGAAAAAAAAGGAAAATGAGACAACAACTAAAGAATCCCATCATGACATGAGAATAAAATGAGAATCAATTTTTGTGTGACACAAAGGACATTGGCCAAAACTCCATTTGCAGAGATATCAGCACAGCAAAAAAGGAAACAACATATAAAAACTGATGTGTAGAAGGAGAGAATGGCATTACAATGACCGTGGGGAGGGAAGCAAGAGTGGGAATGGGAGTGGATAATGGGAAGTGGGACCATAGAAGAAAATACGAATGACAAGAAAATGATGTGCCAAATAATCATTGTCACTCATACAAACTGAATGTTAACGTTTTCCAACGTTTTTCTTTTCTTTACGTTTACATCGTAAACCATTAGGATGTGTCGCAGCAAAAAGGTTGAAAGATGAAAATGGCCAGTGTGAGAATTTCATAATGGAGGCAACATGTTTATTAGGGTGACAGCGAAAATTCAATTTGGGATTTTCAGTAATGCCCGAGCGGGATGTTGTGTCAGTTGTTATAAAACGGCTATGATCAAAATTTTAGCAAAATGGGACAACTTTAAGTCCAAAGAGGTCAAAGGTCAAATCTATATATGTACATGAAATTGAGTTTGTCGTTGCATTTTTTAGTTACCGCAACATCTGGGGGACTGTTTTTCCAATCTCATTGAAAATTCGTGGATGCATTTGGCAGAAAAGTTCGTTCGAAAAATGGGAGGGATTGGATCAGTAGGAGTGGTATACAACTTGAAACTCTAAAAGGCTGTATCTCAGAAACTATAAGAGGTATCAAACTGACATTTGGTATGTGCCCTATTTTTGAAACCGGAATATCTGGAGGACAGTTCCTCCAATCGCCTTGTGCGGATGTATTTGGCAGTAAAGTTCGTGTTCTAACAAAAAAAAATAAGCGGGATCGGATCAGTGAGCGTGGGTGTGAAACTTTAAACAGTTGTAACTCATGGACAGTAAGAGGTATAAAGCAAATATTTGGTATGTGTTGTTGGTACAGTATGTATTACAGCCAGGGCGGAAGTGAGCTGTGCCAAGACCCTTTTAAAAGAACCGGATGGTTAGAACACGCTACTACCATGCGGGAGATCCCAGGTTCAATTCCTGGCTCCAGTCATATAAAAAAAAAATTTCATTGCTGGCGCCCTCAAAGTTGCCGTCAGCAACTTCGCAATATAAGTGTCGATTCATAGGCATGTCTAGTAACAGCTTCTCAAACAGTGACGTTCTCATTCGTCGAAAAACAAGTAGGGGCCGTTAGATGTGAATCTAAAATAGAAAGCGTGATAATTCACAACAACCCGAGAAGCTATCCTATACCTCATTCATCGGGTGTTAAGGGAAATTAAGTAAGTAAATAAGTTATAACAATAATAATAAAATAATAGTTTGATCATCCTGAAAATGCACAGTATAGTAGCGATATTAATTTCACAGTGTAGTAGTAGATATATTTGGAACCAAGTTGGCAAAAACGACCGATGCGCCGCCACACACGTCAACATTTGACTATTACATATTTTCGAGAAAAAAAAATAATTGCTTACTTAGCTGGCACTTCTTTGCAATCTCATTGGATTATATACCGCACGTAGGAAAATATTATATATATAAATATCGAGTTCATTTTCGAAGACTGTTCGGGCTGGAGCATTTTCGTCCATGCGTACAACATGACCTAGCCAACGCAAGCTCGTACAGCTCATGATTCTACGACGTCGATACTCTACGTTAACGATAATGGGCCCATATATTTTATGTAGTATTTTTCTCTCCAATACAGCCAGAGCCAATTCATCCGCTTGTATCATAAACCAGGACTCTGAACCATACATCAAGACAGGTAGACCCAGTGTCTGGTATAGCTGTAAATTTGTTCATCGAGAGAGAGCTCTGACATTGAATCGCTTGCTTAGTCCGTAGTAGCATTTATTAGCAAGCAGGATTCTTCTCCGGATTTAGAGGCTGACATGGTTTCTTTTGTTGACAGCCTAGATAGATAAAATTATCTACCAACTCGAAATTATAGTTGTCAACATTCACGCATTTTCCCAAACGACTAGATTCTTTGTTCGTTGAAACTAATAACTTCATTTTGTCCTTGATCACTATTAGACCCATTTATGCTGATTTCTTCAGTATACCTGAGAAGGCTGTAGTCTCATTTCGACCAATAATGTCTACGTGATCAGCTTACGCAAGTATCATGTGGCTTTTGTTGAATATCTTGTCACTCGTGTTTACTGCAGCTTTGCTCATTATTAGAGAAGGGCTTAGACCTGGGTATTTACCCAACGCTGGGTATTTACCCATATATACCCACTTTCATACCCGGTTATTTATCTAATTTCTGGTAAATACTCATTTGAATAACAAATACTCGTTGTTTCGTAGAGTAAATAAATAGAGTAAATTGGGTAAATACCTGGGTATTTACATTTAAATACCCAATTTACCATTTGGGTATTTACCCTTGTCCCTTCCTTCACTACACATTATCATCTCCATGACTATGTTGAAAAGGTCACACGATAGGCCACCGCCTTGGTTTAGGCTTCGTCTGCTATAGAATGGCTCCGTAAGGTCCTTGCCAATCTCCACTGAAGACTTCGTGACAGTCAGCGTCATTCCGCAAAGACGTATCAGCTTTGCTGGAATATCAATATCAGCCATGGCTTCGAGTAACTTCTGCTGTATAGGGCAGTCGAATGCAGCTTTATAATCAATGCAAAGATGGATCTAGGGTCTTTTCCATGATTTGCCGAAGTGTAAATATCTGGTCAGTTATTGACTTACTAGGTCTAAAGACACCCTGATAAGGCCCGATCAGGTTGAATAACACTGGCTTTAGTCTTTCACATAGCACACTCGACAAGAGCTTATATGCGATGAGTAAAAATGCTGATCCTGCTGTAGTTAGAACACACACTTGGATCACCCTTTTTTTAGCATCGGACATGCAATCGTTACGCTAAACTGCGCTATCTTTGGAGTTTGCCGCTCAGCGATGTCCAGCTTTCTTTGTGTTTGATTACTTGAGTTTTTCGCTATGATCAATCTTGTGCGCGCGTTGGCTGTAACCAGATAATGATCCGAGCCAATATTAGCACCACGGATCCTTTGCTCGTCCATAAAACTAGATAGCACATGCCTGCCATCAATTACCATATGATCAATTTAATTTTTGGTGTTTTGACCGTGTGATAGGCAAGTTGCATTGTGAATATCTTTGTGCTGGAATTCGGTTCCACTCACTTCCATGTTACTTCCTGCTGCGAAGCTAACCAGGCTAAACCCGTTGTCTGATGTGTCAGTATGCGGGCTACCGATCGATGAAGACCGAGATCATTTTTCCTTCCTTTATTTGGATTAATATCTCCCATGACGATTTTAATTTCGTGGGCAAGACAGCGATCTTATGTTTCATCTAGGCCCTCTTTAAATACATCTTATAACTCATCGTCTTTATCTTCCGTCAGGGCATGTCGCGCTAACCATCGACTTCAAAAAACCCCAAAGAAAAAAATCTAATGGTGTTAAATCGCACGATCTAGGCGGCCAATTCTGATCTCCTAAACGCGAAATAACACGACCGGGAAATGACTGATGCAGCAATTGAATTGTTTCTCTGGCTGTATGACATGTGGCACCGTCTTGTTGGAACCACATGCCCTCCACATTCATTTCTTCAATTCGAGGCAAGAAAAAACTGGTTATCATTTCACGATACCCAAACACCATTGATTGTTTGCGCTTGACCTGCCTCACGAACAGCTGCGACATTTCGATGGCGCGTTGTTGTCTTGACATCACTAACAGACCCAGTTTCGACAAATTTATCCATTAATCTCTTTACAGTTGACTCTTTTGAAGCATTATTGTGACCCCAAATTGATCGCAATTTGCGAACTGTAGCCGCAAAACTTTCACCATTTTGGTAAAACAATTCTGCACAATTAGAATACATTGTTCATTCGTGTAGCGCTCCATTTTTACTAACCTCGTACCTTCTACTAGCAAACAATAACAATTGTTCAAATGTCAAACAATGACACTTCGAATGTTGCCAGATTTAAAAATTGCGTTCTTGTTGGGACACCCTTTACATTTTGAGGACATCCGCCAGTCGGATACTGCGCCTTCTCAATAGAGAGTCCGTACGTTCCAGGTGCATATCCAATTCCTTAATTGAGCATTGGTAAAAAACTTACAATTTACTAAGAACCTGACCATTGACCTCTATGAAGCACGGGAAATAGTTGTTCGATCTTACTCAAACTTCCGTCATGTATTTTTTTCATCAGGTGACATAATATTCCAGTCCACCATTTTTAAATTTAAAAACTTGTCCATATATATCACTGCCGCCCTATTGCTTATATATGTGTAGTTTAGGATTAGTGTTCGGTAGTACTATTGTGTGAAAACTTCAAGTATTCTGATATAAGTGGATGTCCTACAATATTTGACTTACTTTATTTCACATTACACATAAATTGTACAATCTTTGCAGCAAAAGTTGGCACTTGTAAGGTTGGATATGTTCGGAAAATATGAGGGAAATACTAGTGGGGTCGGTCAGTCATACATGTTACCCTCTAGGGGATACCATGGGAGCGGCAGGAGCTGATTTTATAAAAAAAAATATAAAATTAAAAAAAAAATGTAGTAGCCACCTTAAGGGTTAAAGATAGAGGGTATTTAAGTTCAAACAAACTATAAGGATTGCAAAAATATTGGGGCACAGTCATACATTTGACTCCTCTTAGGGCAATTAGAGCGGTGGTAACAAATTTTATAAAAATTAGATTTTTGTATGCTAGCCTCCTTAGGGGGTGAAGATGGGGCTAAATGACTAGGGGTCAGTCACACATTGGAACCCTCTAGGGGCGATTGCGGTGCAGTTGCAAGGTTTGTTATTGAATACGAAAAGTTTCTCATTGAAAACCGGTGTTCGATTTTGATTTCAGACTCATGGTTTCTTGATCAAATTTTCTAAGAATTCACCGTAGATTACATTTTTGATAACCGCTTGGTTGGGAAAAAATTTACCCACTGTAATATGTATATTACCCACAATGATAACACAGTACAACATTTTTCAGCTCATTGATTTGGGACTCAATTCTGAGAACTGCACGTGAAAGTAGCCCCAAAAAGAAGAAGTTCTGCATCATTCGTTTTGTCAAGTTACATGCCATAATAATTTAATATCGATTTGATGTTAGTCAGTATCGTATAGGGGAATATGTCACGCTTTAGGCTCTTTTGTTTGGCATAACTCGAGAACCAATAGTTTGATTTAGCTGAAAAAATTTAACGTCATATAACGTTTCACTACATAAGCAACAGTTTCACTTTTCCATTTATCAAATGATTTTGAACTGCGTTTATTTTGTAGCAGTTACAGTAAAACTTTTGTACCCCGTGGCGTATGAGTTACGTGGAATATTATCTATGATAATCATACGCCACCATATAGTATTTATGTTAAGTCAAACAAAAGAGCCTATAACGTAACAAATTCCCCTATACGATACTTACTAACTTCAAATTGATATTAAATTATTATGGCATGTAATTGGACACAACGAATGATGCAGAACTTCTTCTTTTTGGTGTTACTTTAACATGAAGTTCTCAGAATTGAGTCCCAAAATCATGTGTTGTACTGTGTTACGTATTATGACAATGTTGAATTCTAGGACACCGAAACAAGACAAAGTATTAAAAAACGTTCTCCTAGTTATGATCTCATCTTCAAATAGTGGTGACTCAGTCCATAGCTATTTGAAAACCTTCAAGTTTCTTTATATCCTCAACGAAGCATCTAATCGCAAAAAGGATTCCAGTTGATGATTACAATATAATAATTGGAAAAAGACTTATCACTCCATAGTGCTAAAGTATTTTATTTGCCTCTATTTATTTCAAATCATAACATTCCACTTCAAAGATAGGCCATCATATATACACATACATATTTAAGTCTTTAAGTACCTTTTATAATCCTTTAAGGTTCATTGTTAAGCTTTAAAATGTTGTCGTCCCTATTTTTGCTTCTGTCGAAATAAACGTCCCCCTAGTTAAGATCTTACCTTGAAATGATGGTGACTCAGTCCATAGCTATTTGAAAACCTATAAGTTCCTTTAACTCCTTAACTAAGCATCTATCCGCAAAAAGGATCCCAGTTGATGATCAACATATAATATTTGGGAAAGTGTTATCACTAAACAGTGCTAAAGTATTTTATTTGCCTCTATTTGTTTCAAATCATAACATTCCACTTCAAAGATGGGCCATCATATATACACATACATATTTAAGTCTTTAAGTACCTTTTATAGTCCTTAAAGGTTCATTGTTAAGCTTTAAAATGTTGTCGTCCCTATATTTGCTTCTGTCGTTTCAAAAAAAGTTTAAATTTTATTGTTTATATCTTATATTGTCCTCGGAAGAGTGGCAAAACAATACAAGATATAAAAAAATAAACTGATACAGAACAATAAATTTCCGTTTTCGTTGTTGTTTTTTTTTTTCATACACGTGTCCTAACGACATAAAATATATTGAACGGAAAAACAGCAATCTCAGCCACCTAGACGAAAACAATGCAACAACGTTTTTCATATGTCACCTGAGGTATAGTGTCATTGTAAGCAAACAACAACAAAAAAATAAAAGAGATGAACAACAATATAACAAATAAATATAAAGAAAACAACCTTCATTTAGACAAAGTATTTGCTTGCGCCAAAACTGCTGCCAACGAAAAAGAAATCTCAGCATTTTTGTCATTTTCCCCCTCAACTTAAGTTTATCACATCGCAATGTGATGGCCATCACGGGAATGAGTGTGTGTGTGTGTGTTTCGACCATTCGACCATGGCAAACATGTTGTGATAAATGTTCCTTTATTGTTATGACAGACATCCTTTCGAAGTTTAGCTGAATATAGACGAATTTTTTTCGTAGAGAACAACTTCTAAAGGGACAAGGACATTAAATTATATTTTAAGGTTAAAAAAGCTGAGAAATAATCATTTATTGAAAATTTAGGATTATATTTGAACCGTATACAAATGAGTGATAAGCATTGAAGTACAAAAATTTTGAGCGAATCTATTACATTTTCTGCGAGGTTTCCTGCAGATCTAGAGAAGTCAATTGACCATGATTACACTACATACTTTATTGACGGTAACGGCGATTCTTAGCTTATATGTGACTGTGAAACCGCCATGTCAAAAACTGTCCCACACGGTCACTCAGCTTAATTTTCTATATAACGACCTGGACGAGCGTGTATACAAGTTGTTCGGTCCAAAAAGGACCCGGATGGATGAATTCGCTTCACATCATCCTCTCCTATTAATATGCATGTTTTTACAAAGTAATTCTTTAATAACAAAGTACAACACATGATTATGATAATCATACGCCACCATATAACAATTTAACAAATTCCCCTAAAACGTGACAAACTCCCCTATACGATACTTACTAACTTCAAATCGGTATTATATTATTATGGCATGTAAGTTGACAACACGAATGATGTAGAACTTCTTCTTTTTAGGCTACATTCACGTGCAGTTCTCAGAATTGATTCCCAAATCAATGAACTGAAAAATGTTGTACTGTGCAATGATATGTCTTTTGTTTGTGCTAAAATATTTTCCTATTTGTACAACTTTTTTGCCCAAAAATTTAAATATTTGTAACATCTAAGATCCAAATTTACTCACACTCTAGCCGCATAATTTTAAGACATTTTAAAAAGACTCTTCACTCTTATCCTTACATTGTCGCCTTAACCTTTTGCTCATTTGGCCCATCCGGTCGCTGAGTGTTGAGATAAACCCCATTGGTATAATATGGCTATTTACCACCATAGGTCGTTAAGTACTTTTAGGGACTGCACCACCACCACCACCACTAGAAATAGAAGATGGCCCAAAAACGCTTAACCATACATCTTTGTAATAGACGAAAATGTATCCCCATCTATCAATCTAATTTGAATAAATCTATTAAGGTAGAGTAGGAAAAATGTATTAACATTTTGCTATAAACACAAGGGTTGTTTCCTTAATTTAACACAATTCCTTAATACTATGAAAAACATATCCCCACTCCCCCCATACACACACACTCATCTAAGGGGACCTGAGTGCTCTATGTTGTCCTGCTTGATACGCTAGGAGGAGGGTTGTGAGATAAATATAATCTTTCGAAACTTATAGTAACGCACAGCTATTGCTGCAACGTGAGTGGAGTATGCGGGTAATGTAGAACCCTCCTTTATTTCGGTATCTAAACATTATTTGGCAACTCTGTTTGCATGTATACTTGCCAGCGGCCGAAGGAAGGAACTAGAAGGCCATATAGAACGCCTTCAAAAGCAGTCAGTAGGCCTGCGCTCTGCATTCCCTCCAAATAACATAGGGTGTCGTTGGGAGGCAAGGCCTTCCATCGTCGCGTATGATTATCATAAGTAATATTACACGTAAATCATACGCGACGGAGTACAACAACTTTATTGTAACTGCTACAAAATAAACTCACTTTAAAATCATTTGATGAATGGAAAAGTAAAACTGTTGCTTATGTAGAGAAACGGAATTGTAATTCTTAAATTTTTTAAATTTGTTGCAGCTAAATCGGACTAGTGGTTCTCGAGTTATGTCAAACGAAAGAGCCTAATGTTAAAGGCTTACTTTCAAATTCTCCTAAACTTACTAACTTTAAATCGATATTAAATTATTATGGCATGTAACTTGACAAAACGAATGATGCATAACTTCTTCTTTTTGGGGCTACTTTCACGTGCAGTTCTCAGAATTGAGTCCCAAATCAATGAGCTGAAAAATGTTGTACTGTGTAATTTTTATTACAGTGTCGGAAGTGTGATGCAAGGTAAAGCTTCTGATCGGTTTAACTTGGCAAACTCAGATTGATCCTTGCAAATTGCACTTCAAGCCTACTCACAGAGCTCCGTATTCGTAGTACTACTGCGGACGAAGTACCTCCACGTGGTGACGCCTGGAAACGTGCCTTTGACACTCGTCAGAGCACGGCTAACTGTGAGGGGCGAAACCTTAAAACTCAGGCACATCGGCTCATAGTGAGCGGTACCGTAGTTAGCGTCCGACCCAGAATAGGCGGCTGTAATAAAATCAAGGCAGAAGAAGAAAACAGCGACGTGGTGCGCCGGACTTGCAACCCGCCACTGACGTTTGAACTATTGCAATGAAAAGAAGTAAGAAACGAATAAACCGGACCCCCCAAAATGGTGACGACCAATGCAAACGAATTAAGGATCATGATTTGAGGATATGTACCCGGTATATTAGAACACTGTATAGACCGGGTGCCTCCATCCAACTGGCGGAAGTTCTCGAAGAATACAAGGCTGACATAACCGCTTTACAGGAAAACCAGTGGACGGGACACGGGTGCTCGCGCATGAAGACGTGCGACATCTACTATATGTGGATTTGTGGTTGGCAAGAGACTGCGACACCTAGTCTCAAGGTTTAACCCGGTGAGTGAAAGAATAGCCACCATAAGACTCAAGACACATTTTTCACATAACACTTGTATGTCCCCATGCTCCGACAAAGAGAAAAGCGATAAGGACAAATACGAGTTCCACGAGAGCCTAGAAAATGTATATGACCGTAGCCCAAGCCATGACATTAAAAGTGTACTAGGCGATTTTAATGCTAAAATAGGCAGAGAAACCGCATTTGAGCCTACCATCGAAAAATGCAGTCTTCACACCGAAACGTCGAACAATGGCATCAGACTGATTGACCAAGATTTGACCATAAAAATATTCATAAGGCAATATGGATATCTCCAGATCAATTGACGAGAAATCAAATAGATCTCGTGGTAGTCGCATCGCATCGAGTGTTTTGGACGTAAGAGTGGTCAGGGGTGCGAACATTGACTCTGATCACTTCCTTACCGCAACTAAGGTACACACAAGGCTAAGCAAAAAACGTACGTAACCTGGAAAGCTGGAAATCAGTACACTGACCACAGAGGTAGCGGATGCCTACTCCAATTACCTAATTCAACTGCTACGGAATGCTCCAACTCCAGATAATATTACATAGGAGTGGCAATATATAGCCGACTCCATAGAACGGACTGCGATAAGCGTACTTGGTTACTCATAGCCGTCTCAAGAAGATACCTAGGTCGATGATGAATGTAGTAATGCTAGGAAAGAGATGGATGCTGCAAATAGGGTTTAACTACAGCCAATTGCATCGCGAGCTGTTCGTGAACGGCACAGGGAGTAGAGACGAAAGGCATCTCATCTTTTTAGATGGTAAAAAAAGGAGCTGAATAAGAGACAGGAAGAGTGCACAGAGTTGCTCCAAAGTAGATGGGAACCCCGAAAATCCTACAAGAGAGTTAAGGAAAAGGGAAAGCGTGGAACAGGGTTCACCTTTTGCAAGGACAGCGATGCCCAGCTAACAACAGACCCGGATAACGTTCTGAAGATATGGAGAGATCATTTCAGAAATCTACTAATTACGGACACCACTCCAGAAGAACCTGCACCAATCCATGACAATGGTATTAACTGCCCACCTCCGAGACAGAGCGAGATACGTGTGGCAATATCCCACATTAAAATTAACAAGTGGCTGGGGCCGATGGTTTCTCGGCTGAATTGTTTAGGGCAAGTGGAAAGGAGCTGATTAGGAGCATACATAAGTTCATGGAGAACATCTGGCCAGAGGACAGTACGCACGGGGGTTGAAGTCTCAGTCGGTTATGTCCCATAGGCAAAAGCCGACCATGGAAAAAGCCTATTACCAATTGCGTACAAAGTCCTTTTTTACCATATTGTGTGAATGTATAAAGCTAATTGTAGAAAATGAAATTGGACCATTTAAGTGCGGCTTTAGACCTAGTAAATTTACGACGGATCAAATATTCACTTTACGACAAATCCTGGAAAAAACTCATGTATGAGCTATATGAGCTTTACGACGAAATCAAGTCAAAATCCAACGACTACGAAGTTTGAGACATGTTGCCAGGATGGATGTAAATGTTCCAGCGAGAAAGGTGTTTGAAGACGAACCTGAAGAACGGCGCAGAGCAGGAAGAATCAAACTTCGTTGGAAGGACCAAGTAGTTGGCGACGTGCTATCATCTGGTAGGACTAACTGGAGAACGCACGCAGAAGACCGAATCGTGTGAAATTCTTTAATACTTTAGGCCTCAAATTTATGAACAAGGTTCGTAAGTTGTATTGGGCCACTTAAGTAAGTAAGAAACGAAATATGTATATATCACATATAATATGTTATTTCCTGTCCCCTCCCCCTTCAACAGTTCGGTGTGATCATACAACTCTCGTTGGAACACACATCATACAGGAATAGCCTGTCATTTTTGTTGGAAAAGATACGTATATGTCTCCTTATTACCTCTATGTATATATACATTTCAAAAATCCCGAAGGATCTGCGTGTCCTTTTCTCTATTGCCTAAGCGTTATTTCAAGTTTCAAGATATTTTTCCACACTTTTCCTCACCCTTACACTCAAAGAAAAATGTTGTGGGCCGCCGCCTGGCAAAAGGATTGCCATTGACGACAAATATTTGAAGTTATGCTCCAGTGAAATGGTTATCATTTCCGTTGGTTGCGGTTGAGTGATTTTAATTGATGGCAGAATTTTGCAGTCGAATGTACGATTTGATATAAAGTTCCGTTTCTTTAACTGTGTGTAGAATGACAAATAAGGCGGCAACAAGGATGTGGATTTGTTTTCTTGAGGTATTTTTTTTTTCTAGGTCAAATGGACAATTTATATTGGTTTGGCCTAGTGATGAGCATAGGAAATATTTTCTTTTATCTTTCTTGTCTCTGTAAGAATAAATGTTACAAGATGATTGGAATTGAAAAAAAAAAAATAATTATAATTATGTGTTTCATCTTTACTAAATGATTGGAATTGAAAAAAAATATAATAATTATGATTACAAAAAGAAGCAGAACATTGCACTGCTATAAAAAAAACTTTTGACATCCCATTATTAAGATATGAGAGAACTTTTAGCTGATTGTGTCATTTGACCACCACATTACATACTTTTTGACCAAAAAAACAACTAAGTGCAGATTTGGATTCAGGGTTCGAAAAAATCTTAAAAACAACAATCAGTTTTTAATCCCTTATGTTATACGTGAACTCGAGCCCTACTTTGAAAAAACGACAAAAGATATTGAAATGTTAGAACGGTCCTGGAAAGACTGATGCAAATATGCAAATGGATTTTTTTTCAGCGCATGTATTAACATACTGTAAAACTAGGATTGACAGTAAGATACTGTCATTGAATGAAGTAGTCCCTTAAAGGCAAAAAACATAAACAACACTAATGTAAACACAGTACATGTTGCATACTCAGCGGCGAAATTAGCGAGGCCTTCTCTAAGCAGGCATACAACAAGGCCTTCTGCGACATTCAAACGTCATGACTTCAAGGCCATATTTTCACAGGCCTCAAAACAGGCCGTCTTCTTCCTTTCTGAAATATCGCAAGCACATGTTCATCTATTCTATAAAGACCACTGCTGCAGACCTTCTTTGAGAAGGGAGAATCAATGTTTTCGTTGATTTGTTATTCCACCATTTTGTGTAAATGTGATATGAAAAGAAAAGGCAACGAGGAAAGTGTTTGTGCGTTTTACATAAAACAGTTTATGATTACTTTCAGACACACAATTCGAATGCGTCTTCATAGGCTAGATGGTAGCATGACTGACAAATAATCGCGAGGTTGTGAGTTAAAACTCTAGCAAGGTTCACTGTCGTTGAGAAAATAGGTGTAAATATAAAGAAAAATATATAGGAGAGAAATATCTAAAAATAAACTAAACAAATTGAGGGTGGCAAACTGCATATATATTTTTTTTAATTTTTCAGTTTTTCATGTGTATGCAGGCAATTCATCAAGCCTTCTTATAGGAAATGACGATGGAAGACGTTGCCTATCAATGAAACCGTATGTTGTTTAGAAAGGAGGACGAAATGCAAAGCGCACGCCAACTGACTGCTTTTGAAGGCCTTCCATAAGGCCTTCTAAGTTGTTGTTGTTGTTGTAACAGCTGGTGGTAAGCTGGGGTGATAATTCTTTATACCGATTTTCAATTTATCGGCACTCGATCGGGCATATAATCCAATTATCATACGATCATTGTTGGTAACTCTGTTTCGTTCCTTTGTAGATAACAAGGTTTGTGTCAAGAATTGTTAGGTGTTGTTGTTGTGAGTTTTAACCGCCAAATTCCACCAGAGATGGCACCAGCTGGCTTGTTGATTTATATAAGATGTTGATAAATCATTTTCCTATTTCCTTGGTCCTTGCGCAATCTGGATTTTTGTAGTGGAAGCATCTAGGATGAGTTTTGTTGGCAGGAGAACTCGAAAGAATTTGAAAAGTAATTAATTTTTCATCGATGTTGATTTGGCCAGTGCCCCGGCCGGGAATCGAACCCGGCACCTTCGGATTCGCTGGAAACATAAACAACACTAATACAAACACAGGACAAGTTGCATACTCAGCGGCGAAACTAGCAAGGTCTTCTCCAAGCTGGCATTCAACAAGACCTTCTGAGACATTCAAACGTCATGTCTTCAAGGCATTGTTTTTACATTCCTGAAAACAGGCCTTCTCCGCAACGCAGGCCTACCTACTGCTTTTGAAGGCGTTCTATAAGGCCTTCTAGGTCCTTTCTTTCGTCGCTGGCTATCTATTTATCTATCTATATATATAAAAATTAGTTTGTGTTTGTTTGATTGTCTGTTTGCATTTTTTAGTACCGTATAGACCCGAGAACAGCTGGACCGATCTTCTTTTCAAAATGTAGCTGAGTGGTCGGTGGTGAAAAATGGCTACTTGAATTTTCAATATATCAAGTGGGCGTGGCGTCGCCCATTAGATCCAATATTTGATAACGCAATATATGGAGGACTATTTCACCAATCACCTTAATAATTTATGGGGGCGGGATCGGATCAGTGGGCGTGGCTTACATCTTAAAAGTTTAAATGTCTGTATCACATGAACTATCAGAAAAATGCAGATAAGATTTGTTTTTTATCTTGTTGGTACAGTATGAATTACATCCAGGGCGAAAGTGTGCGGTGCCACGCGTCTTTTTCAAAAATCGCTCTCACTGCTTCTCAAATTGACCAATTGATACGAAAATTTTACAAAGTGCTACCTGTTGATATTCCTTGGCTATAATTGGTTGTGATTGGAAAAAGGGGCGTGGTACCGCCTATACAATTTAAAATTTAAAATTGATTTATCTCATGAACTATATGAGCTGTGAAGATGATATTTAGTATGTTGTTGTCCTTTCTTTCGCCGCTGGCTATCTATTTATCTATATATATATATAAAAATTAGTTTGTGTTTGTTTGATTGTCTGTTTGCATTTTTTAGTATCGTATAGACCCGAGAACGGCTGGACCGATCTTCTCTCCAAAATGTAGCTGTGTGGTCGGTGGTGAAAAATGGCTACTTGCATCATCAATATATCAAGTGGGCGTGGCATCGCCCATTAGATCCAATATTTGATAACGCAATATCTGGAGGACTTTTTCAACAATCACCTTAAAAATTTATGGGGGCGGGATCGGATCAGTGGGCGTGGCTTACATCTTAAAAGTTTAAACGTCTGTATCACATGAACTATCAGAAGTATGCAGATGAGATTTGTTTTTTATCTTGTTGGTACAGTATGAATTACATCCAGGGCGAAGGTAGGCGGTGCCACGCCTCTATTTCAAAAATCGCTCTCACTGCTTCTCAAATTGATCAATTGATACGAAAATTTTACAAAGAGCTACTTGTTGATATTCCTTGGCTATAATTGGTTGTGATTGGAAATGGGGCGTGGTACCGCCTATACCATTTAAAATTTAAAATTGATTTATCTCATAAACTGTATGAGGTGTGAAGATGATATTTAGTATGTTGTTCGTACAATTAGAATTACAGCCAGGGCGAAAGTAGGTTGTGCCACGCCCCTTTTCAAGGATCGCTCTGACGGCTTTTTTAATAGACCAATAGATACAAAAATTTCGCAAAGTGCTACTGATGAACTGTTAATAGTTCCCGGGTGCACAAGGTTGAGTTTAGATAAAACGGCGTGGCACCGCCTATACAACTTAAAAGTTAGATATGCTATATCTCATCATCTATCAGAGGTATAAAGATGAGATTTGGTATAAATGTTGTTCGCACAGTTAGAATGACTGCCAGATACGAAAATTTTGCACAGTGGTATTAATGAACTGTTGAAAGTCCTTGACTATACATTGTTGTGATTGGAAAAAGGGGCGTGGTACCGCCCATGCAACTTGAAAATTAAAAATTATATATCTCATGAACTCTTTTACTCTGTTAGAGTCAGAATCCAACGACTTCGAAGGCTGGTACATGTTGCCAGGATGGATGTAAATGCTCCAGCGAGAAAGGTGTTAGTTAGAATTACAGCCAGGGTGGAAGTGGGCGGTGCCACGCCCTTTTTCAACAATTGCTCTCACGGCTTTTTAAATAGACCAATATATACGAAAATTTTGCAAAGTGGTACTGATGAACTGTTGATAGTCCTTGGCTATAATTAGTTGTGATTGGAAAAAGGAGCGTGGTACCGCCCATACAATTCAAAATTTAAAATGGATATATCACATGAATTTTCAGAAGTATGAAGATGAGATTTGGTATAATTATTGTTGGTGCATTACGAATTACAGCCAGGGTGGAAGTGGGCGGTGCCACGCCCCTTTTTCAAAAATTGGGGCTTTTCAAATAGACCAATAGATACGAAAATTTCGCAAAGTGCTAATGATGAACTGTTAATAGTTCCCGACTACACTTGGTTGAGATTAGATAAAACGGCGTGGCACCGCCTATACAACTTAAAAGTTAGATATGCTATATCTCATGATCTATCAGAGGTATAAAGATGAGATTTGGTATAAATGTTGTTCACACAGTTAGAATTACAGTCTGGGCGGAAGTGGGCGGTGCCACCCCCTTTTTTAAAAACATCTCTCACGGCTTTTCAAATCAGATGGGATTTTGTATATATGGTAGTCTCACACTTGAAATTCGTTACATAAGTTACTAAACTAAACATATTATTGTCGAGCTTAAGAATCGCTTTCAAAGTATTTTTTAGATCTACAAATATATAAATAACCATTTATGTAACACTTAGGACAGTAAGGAAATTCTGTGTAATATATTATAAGTTGACATGCAACCGGCCGTGGCATAGTGGTTAGAACACGCGACAACCATGCGGGAGATCCGTGTTTCGATTCCCGGCTTTAGTCATCTACATATTTCTTTCATTGCAGATCCTTTTGATGTAGTCGACAGTAATTTCGCAGTATAGTGTCGAGTCAATCAAACAGTGAAGTTCGCATTCGTCGATAAACAGTAGGTGCCGTTTGTTGTGAATCAAAAGTAGAAAGCGTATTAACAACAACGCGATAAACTATCCCAAACCTCATAAATGAGGTGTAAAAGGAAATGAAGTTTTTTTAATATGCAACAGCGAAGCATTATATATATTAAGGTAATTAACCCCCTAGTTGACCAAACTGCCCCTCAAACTTTGTTTTCCAAAAGATTAGTTAATTTCGAAACACTTGGTGCACTTCAACCATACCGTACACTCTGTAACAATTCCTTGTATCTCTTCCCTACTTCTGACAGCTTTTTTCCCGAGTGTCTGCATATTTTCCATATATATTTTGCACGTCTGATTTGTGTTGTCATATGAATATTTTCACAAAGTCATAAATAACGTGCTAAATAGAATTTCTTTCAGAATTTTTTTTCTCTTCAGCTTCATTATGTGGCGGACATGCAAACAAGCACCACTCCATCGCATTTAGGGTGAGGGAAGGGGTTTCTAGGTAATCTCAATAATTCAAATGAAGTGTAGGCCGCTGCCACTACCCGACTAACAACTTTCCCTTACATGTTGTGAAGAAAAAACATATTTCTTCAACACATTCTTTTACACATCATTGCTGCTGCTGCTGTCGGGTTTATGAGTTTGCTGTTATTTCTAGCAGCCACAACAAAAAATTATGTTTTGGTCAAAATCCATATTTCTTTTTCGCATCATTCAATTTGAGTTTATTGTTGTAGGCCTTAGTGTTTGCCTACTTCATTGGCTCTTTTCTGTGTATAGTGTTTAGTGTTTTTTTTTCTCTTCTTCTCATATTGTTTAACAACTTCCATAAATTTCATTTTGTATTCAAATTGTTGTGTAGATTTTCACATTTGTTTTGGATTGTTGTCGTTGATCCCAAAATATTGTACACACCATCGTCAGCAGCAGCATAGAAGAGGCAAAGAGACTCAATAGGCATGCAGTAACCAACATATAGGATTTTCTACCCCCAGATGTATTGGTATAGACTCCAGTCACATACGGATATGCTTGTGTAGGTTAATATGCATGGATGTAGAGCCTTTACAAAACGCCTCTTACACAATTTTATAGCTTTCTGCATAAAGCGCTTAAAATTATATATTGAACTAAGGATTTTTTTCTAAGAGAACAGTGGTTTGGTGTACTTCTAAACCAGGAAAATGTTCCATGCACATATGGAATATTTATATATTAGTACTACACAGTACAATATTTTGGGACTCAATTCTGAGAACTGCACGTGAAAGTAGCCCCAAAAAGAAGAAGTTCTGCATGATTCGTTTTGTCAAGTTACATACCATAATAATTTAATATCAATTTGAAGTTAGTAGATATCGACATCAACTTCGAAGCAGACGAATCTAGTATGAGTTGAGTTGGAAAGGACAAATAAGCTAAGTTAACTTCAATTTCAAGGTGATATTTTGAAATCGATAGCACAATTCATACAATTATTAAGTCCTGGCCATTCATGAACTTTAAGTATTGAACAACTTTCGTCAGTCTTTTCTAAACCACTGTACCACATTCTTCTTACATCATTCAGAGAGGGTCGCTTTAAATATCCATTCTATCCATTCGACGATAGAACCATTAGAAGTATAATGAACGTAATCGTTTTGTGTATGTAAGTATGTGTTGGTTTATTTACATAGGTGTAGCTATGTGAGAGTGTGTATGTGTGTGTGTGTTTGTGTGGGTATTTGTGTTAAATATTTCCTTTGCAAAATTGTCGAAAGCTATTTCAATTTGTTTTGAATTGTTTGCCCATTAAATATTGTTATTTAACTACGCTCTGTTTGAATTTAATTCCTTGAAATCGTAACTTAAAGAAATTTACAATTGTATTCAAATTCTGCTTCATTAAATTTATAATTGGCAAACATAAATAAGCGGCTGCCTTTTCTACGTTGAGGAATGATGATGGTCATATCTATAGATGAAATTTGTTGCAGTATTTCTTTTTTGGAGGGAGACACAAACGAAGTAATTTCATGCTAGGATAATTGGTAATAGGAGCACGTCTTGAATGAAGAACTTTACAATTACATACATAGATACCATTGTAATTAGATGTCGTCGTACCAATAAGAATTACCTTCAGTCATGTTCGAATGAATTATTTTCATTCAACGACAAGGAGGATAATGCAAGTCCACACAAATGGAAAGAAGGAAACAAATGTGTATGGTAAATATTGGTTTTCTTGTTTCAGCAGAGGATGTTAATGGCAAATTATACAACAACAACAAAAACAACGAAAAACAACAACCCAGCGGCGAAATTAGCAAGGCCTCTACAAGCAGGCATGCAACAAGGCCTACTGAGACATTCAAACGTCATGTCTTCATGGCCTTGTTTTCACATACCTGAAAACTAGCCTTCTCCTTCCTTTCTGAAATATCCCGAGCACCTGTTCCCCCCATTCTTTAAACACCACTGCTGAGGGCCTTCTATGAGAAGGGAGAAACAACGTTTTCGATTATTTTTAATTCCACCATTTCATGTGTATACATATTCCGTTTCCCTTCTTAAAGAAGGCATGAAAAGAAAAGGCAATAAGTAAAGGGGATCGTTTGCATTTCATAACACAGTTTATGATTAGTTTCAGTCGCACAATTCGAATGCATCTTCATAGGCTAGACGGTAGCATGGCTGACTACCAATCGCGAGGAAGTAAGTTCAAACTAGTGCAAGCTTTACTGTCGTTGGGAAAAAGTGTAAGTGTAGAGAGGAATTTATAGAAGTGAGAAATATCTAAAAATAAACTAAACAATTTGAAGGTGACCAACTGCATATTCTTTTTTATTTTTCAATTCCTTTTTTCATGTGTAGGCAGGCCTTCCATCAGGCCTTCTTATAGGTAGCGACGATGAAGGCCTTGCCTCCAATGACCCTAAGTTATTTGGAAAGGAAGAGGGGATGCAGAGCGCAGTCCTAGTGACTGCTTTTGAAGGCGTTCTATAAGGCCTTCTAGGTCCTTTTATTCGCCGCTGGTAATCGGCCGTTGTAGATTATGATGGTTAGAACACACGAATATCATGCGGGAGACCAGGTTTGGATTCGTGTCACAGACATCTACTTACATGTTTTTTAATGGCGGCTCCATCGATTGATCATCATAGCACCATGTGTTAAACGCCCAAATGACAAAAGCTCTCCTGTATCTCATTTGTGGGATGTTTGGGGGGAATTAAGTTTTTTTATACCATTCAACACGCGCACAAACGGAGTGGAAATAGGCTACATGAAAATAGGCTACTTGGCTACTTGAAAATAGGCTACTTGGCTATTTGGAAAAAGGCTACATAAATATATCAAGTGGGCGTGGCACCGCCCATTGTACCCCATTTTTTAAAACATAATATATAAAGAACTGTTTCACGAATCACCTTGAAATCGCCTTGTGTGAATGCATTTTGCAGTAAAATTCGTTGGGCGGGATCAGACCAGTGGGCGTGGCTTACAATTTGAAAGTTTAAATGGCTATATCTTATGAACTATTAGAGTTATTAATATGATATTAGGTATTTATGCTGTTCGTATAGTTAGAATTACAGCCAGGGTGAAAGTAGGCGGTACCACGCTCCTATTTCAAAATAAGCTTTGACGAGTTTTTCTAATAAACCAATTTTTATGAAAATTTCACAATGTGGTACTGACGACCTGCTGATATTCCTTGGCTGTATTTGTAATTCAATAATGGCACTGGTACCGCCCACACAAAATTTAAAATGGCTATATCTCATGAAATATCCGAGGTCTGAAGATGAAATTTGGTATATGGGGAAAAAATTGCTATATTTTGAACCTGATGTTTTTGTAATCATATAACGAAATTATTGCACTTTAACAAAACAAACTGTATATATCGTTTAAAAGTCTCTTCTTTCCAAATCCGCTGAGAAACTTAAAATCGGTTCATATTTGTCCGCGTACCTGGCTTATAAGTGCGTAAAAGAACGTAAAAGTTTTAGGGGTTTTGAGAAATTTGAAAAACAGATTCCTGCAGTGCTTCAGCAGCACCTTCCAGAAAAATAGTATAATTTTCCAGGTATTGTTTTTTTTTGTCGCTCTGTGTTATCCATATAATAATGTGTGTGTCCGCAACGTGTGTCCGGAATGCACATTTGGACTGAAAAAAAACCTAATTTCCCTTTGCACCCCATGAATAAGGTATGGGATACCTTCTCGCGTTGTTGTGAATTAACACGCTTTCTATTTTTAGATTCACTAGACACGCCGATTGACTTGACACTTATACTGCGAAGTTGATGTCAACAACATTCGAGGGGAGCCAACAACGAAAGAACAATTTTTTTAAAATGACTGGAGCCAGGTTTGAACCTGCGATTTCCCGCATGGTAGTCGCGTGTTCTAACCACTATGTCACGGCCGGTCCCTATTTGGACTGAAGTAGCTTAAAAGGTAAAATTAGTTTAAATGTCTTGTCTTCTTTATTTTCCAAAAAAAATAATATACTGGTCATATAAGAAATTTCACTTAATTTCACAAATTTTCATAGACTCTTCAAGTTACTATGGAAAATTGTGTATATCCGGAACACACTTTGTATTAGTCATAATTGAGAATACAACATTTTTATAAAAGTTTCAAGTCTCAAGAACATTATAGTACTGTCCAAAATCTAAAATTTTTAATATGAACATAATCTTCAAAATATTTAAACTTTTCGAAAAAACCACAAAATAAGAAAAAAAAAGTGGAAATACCCATATATATGTATATATACAAGCATTTCCGGCTCGCGTTCCTCCACCCGTACTTATTTTAGAATTTTTGCAATACAGGTAAATTGCAAACGCTTCTTAAAGACGAAGGAACACCCCATTTATGTGATTGTAGCTTTGTCCTATTGGCTTGAGTGATTGAACCGCTTTAGTCCCCTTTTATCCCTAAAAAGTATCCATGAACGTACGAATTACAAAAGATACATACGTATCGCACAACTAAGAAGGGCTGGTACACCCTCCAACTCTAAAGGGAACACGTCCATATACGATTAAAGCTAAAGCCGTTTGGTCTGGGTGAAGTTATCAGTTAGATCCCCTTTCGACTATTTTTACCCCTTAATGTTCGAAATTTTAGAAACCTTTATCTGGCGGCTCTCTAATTCTATATGGAGCATTTCTATATATATTTTCGTAACTCTACCTTTTGACATTTGGTTGGTGTGTGCGGTGCCACGCCCCTTGCATACTAAGTTTTCATGTAGCCTATGATAGAGGCCCTATTTACTCCGGTCGATTAATCTTGCCGAGATAACGATTTCCATAAAAGGGACGTGGCACCGCCCATTCCCTAGCGAGATTTAGTAATCCTTGTACCAGTAAAATATGTTGCCACGCCCCGGTTTCTTACTATGTTTTAATGTAGGCTATGATAGAGTACTTATGGACAGTATCTTACTTACTTACTTAGCTGGTACTTCTATGCAATCCCACTGGATTATATACCCCACGTAGAAAAATATTATAAGCGCCACGATCTTCTGCGCTTCTTCTCCAGTTAGTCACACCGAGTTTTGTAAGATTCTCAGTAACCTGGTCTTTCCAACGGAGTTTTGGTCGCCCTCTACTGCGCTGTCGATCGAGTCCATTGTGGAAGACTTTTCGAGGTGGAGCATTTTCGTCCATGCGTACAACATGACCTAGCCAACGCAACCGTTGCACCTTAATGCGTTTGACCACGTCAATACAGCTCGTACAGCTCATGATTCATACTACGCCGATACTCTCCGTTAACGATGATGAGCCCATATATTTTACGGAGTATTTTTCTCTCGAATACCGCCAGAACTGATTCATCCGCTTGTGTCATAAACCAGAATTCTGAGCCATACATAAGGAAAGGTAGAACCAGTATCTGGTATAGCTGGAGTTTTGTTCGTCGAGAGAGGGCTCTTTCATTGAATCGCTTGCTTAGTCCGTAGTAGCATTTATTTGCAAGCAGGATTCTTCTCCGGATTTCTAGGCTGACATTATTTGCTTTGTTGATGGCGGAACATAGGTCGACCAAATTATCTACCACCTCGAAATTATAGTTGTCTACGTTCACGCAGTTTCCCAAACGAGTAGATTCTTTGTTCGTTGAAACTAATAACTTCGTTTTGTCCTCGTTCACCGTTAGGCCCATTTTCGCTGATTCCTTCTGTATACCTGAGAAGGCTGCAGTCACATCCCGCAGTTTTCGACCGATGATGTCTACGTCATCAGCGTACGCGAGTTGCACGTGACACTCGTGTTTACTGCAGCTTTTCTCATTATCATCTCCATCACAATGTTGAAGAGGTCGCACGATAGGCCGTCGCCTTGTTTTAGGCCTCGTCTGGTTTAGAATGGCTCCGTAAGGTCCTTGCCATTCTTCACTGAAGACTTCGTGTCAGTCAGCGTCATTCCGCAAAGACGTATCAGCTTCGCTGGAATACCAAACTCAGCCATGGCTTCAAGTAATTCCTGCCGTATCGGGCTGTCGAAGGCAGCTTTATAGTCGACAAAAAGATGGTACGTGTCGATCTGTTTCTCTTGGGTCTTTTCCAGGATTTGCCGAAATGTAAAAATCTGGTCAGCTTTTGATTTTCCAGGTCTAAAGCCACACTGATAAGGCTCGATCAGGTTGGATAACACTGGCTTTAGTCTTTCACATAGCACACTCGACAGGACCTTATATGCGATGTGTAAAAGGCTGATCCCGCTGTAATTGGAGCACACACTTGGATCACCTTTTTTCAGTACAGGACATAATACGCTTACATTCCAATCGTCGGGCATGCACTCTTTAAGCCAAACCGTGCGCAGGAGGTGATGCATGCTCGTTATCAGCTCCTCGCCACCGGACTTGAAGAGCTCTGCGGGCAGACCATTGGAGCCGGCTGCTTTGTTGTTTTTCAGCAGCGATATTGCTCTTCTTAACTCGGCTTGACTTAGTGGTGGGCAATCTAAGCCGTCGTCGACAATTGGCGTGATAACTTCACGTGCGCCGCCTTCTGGAACCAGCAGTTGCTGGAAGTGTTCTCTCTATATGTGCAGCACACTCTGCGTATCCGTGACCATATGGACAGTATCACACAAAGACAATATAATTGCAATCTGTCCATTTATTTGACCCATTGTGGCACCGGCGACAACCATTATACAAAATCTCGATTAATAGATACTGCCAGTTAAAATTCGAACAGTATGGGGCAGTGCCACACCCATTTTTCCCCTTGAAATCATAAGAGCTTTAGCTTTAGCCGTTTGTGCCGGGGTGTGGTCAGTCAATCACCCAAGCCATATATATATAACAAATCGATATAAATGCTCACGGTTGAATTCTGAGTCGACTTCAAGATGACTGCTTCTCTGGCTAAATGAGCCAAAATCTGGGGGAGATGGGGTGTGGTTAAAAGGCAGCGCAACGCGATCAACGTCGGGGGGAAAAGGGAAAAATCCACATCAAGCCCGCAACAGCTTTGGAGTCGCCTCTAGAGGGGTAAAAAGTTTGACCGACCCCAGTCATTTTTCCTCCCTAACATTTCCCCAAACATACCCCATTCCCCATCTCCACCCCCTAAGGACACCCATACAAAAACTCGTTTTTAATAAATTTTACTACCACCGCTCTTACTGTCCCAAACGTGCCCCTAGAGCAGTAAAATGTATAACCGTACGCAACATACGTCTGAATTTGTATGAGCGGTACCAGAAGGAGTACCTGGAAAATGTTTGTTTGAAACTATGGAAGAAATATTAATTATACAAACATATGTATATGTCAGTTACCAGATGGGGTGAGGTTCTACTGTCCGTTTACAATTCTATCACTTCATATTGGAAAATATTTATGGTGGTAAATTTTCATATGGATCAGTGAAGGTTTATTCGAGTTATCCTGCCATCCAGCCTGCTAGACGCACAGATATGGACCAATCGTTTAAAAAAAGTTTTAAAGCGGATTTGGACTTACGATACTTGGGGTCTATCATGTCTAACATGTTTTCCAGTATAACATGATATATATCCTCATCCTTAAAGGTGAGGCATTTTCCGCAAATGCTATAAGGACCATGATTTGCCCCTGAAATATTCGAACTCTTTAAAGAGATGGTGCCTTTATGAGACTGGCGGTTGTTCTCGAAAAATATATCTGAGTCCGACATAACCACCATACAGGATATGTGATAAACGGAATAGGGATGTACGTGACGAAAAGAATGTGGAATGTTTTACAGATGCAATGGTACAAGACTGAGATAACGAGTTTGGCGAGTTAATCTTGTATGTGAAAAAATTTTCGCTATCCGCATCATGGCAAAATATTTATATATCACACTGATTTGTATACACGCATCGACGGAAGACAAAGACGAGTACTCAAAATTTACTTTCTATGAGCGCCTGAAAGAAATATATGACCGCTGTTCTGATCATGACATTAAGATGTTTCTCAGAGATTTCGCTAAAATAGGAATGGAAGAAACTTTTGCTTCAGCACTCGGGTTGAGTCTACACAAAAACACCTCAGATAACGAATTCAGATTAATTTTCTTGCCGTCGACAAGAAACATTTTCACAAGGCAACATAAATATCAATTTGCACTGAAACGACTCATATGTTTATAGCACATAGTAGAAGATTTATAGAAAGAATTCACCAGCATGCACAAACTCCTTATATAAAGGAAATCTTTTTCAACTTCATTGTTTGTATCCTGCATTGTTAACACATATGAAC
This sequence comes from Muscina levida, assembly GCA_964034835.1. Lineage (NCBI taxonomy): Eukaryota > Metazoa > Arthropoda > Insecta > Diptera > Muscidae > Muscina > Muscina levida. The sequence goes on from OZ035880.1 coordinate 157,407,416, forward strand.
ATATGACTACGGCACATACACACAAACCCAGCGCTGCATAGAATATGTAATGGTCAGTTGTGAGCGGTTAACTATCTCGTATTTATCTTAATTTAGTTACAACAACAATAAAAACTAAACTAAATTATAGGCATTCACAGTTCACAGAGTTTCTCCCACACACACGTATGCACATTAGGGTAATAACTTTTTGAATTTTTTGCAAATATCAAATCTCCCCAGACAAAATCGTGTAGGGCATGGAAAAATATTAAGAACTGCGTTGTTAGTTTTTCGCTATCGTTAAAAAAGGTTACGCACCAAACGCGTTAAAGTTTTGAATCAAACAAAGTTTAAAAAAAAATTTATGAAATAAAAATAGTACAAGATATATATATCCGCTTTGTAAAACATCGCGTATTTTGAACCTAAAGTATATATATTACAATACCTACTTTAAATCATTTATTGTTATTATTTGTTTACATACTTACATATGTATAAACCATATTTAAAAAAAAATTTTATTAAAGAAAATTAAAAAAACGTATAAAAAAGGCATTTTAGAAATCGCTGTCGGTGCGTAAGGTTTTTTTAGCAAATTGAACTGAAATAGTTTTTTTATCATTAATACAATATTTGCCATTAGAAAAGCCCTGGGGAGAATGTTGTCGAAAAAAAGTTATTACCCTAATGCACATGTTTGCGTATTTGTAGTCTGGGTGTCTGCACATCATTGAAGAATTTAGCTCTATTCGTATATGAGTGTGTTTGTGTGATTCTATAAGAAATTGCAAAATTTACTAAAGTTTCATGCAGAGAGAAAGCGATAAAGAACTAAACGAAGCTAAGGAAGTAGTACAAGTTAAGGATGATAAAGGATAAGAATATAAATTGCAAACAGGAAAAAAAGAGAATAATAAATTTCACTACGGAAAATATGTGTAATTCGAAGAAAACTAACGACTTCTGCTTTAGCATGTTTAAATAAATATTTTGCGACAAGCAATGGGGATTTATCCCAAGGCAGGTATTTCGTTTGAACTGCAATATAGTTTTCTAGGTAATAGAGAATATGAACAAATAACAGGGAATTTGAAATGTATGCAGCAATCGATGTTTTAATACATTTCCTAGCAATATGACTGAAGTAGTCTAAAAAAACAACACATTCACGTTTTGTGCAGGTTTGTGAAAAGGTGGGGACATGAATGAGATTCACTGTGGTTACAACATGCGGATTTCATGCAGATGATATCTAAATATATATATCGTCACCTGAAATGTCCAAAGACGTAACTCTCTTAAAAAAAAATCATATCCTTTTCATTTTATAACGTTTTTTCCTTCTCCTGTTTAATTATCAAAATAAGGGTTACGGCTATTGGCATTGATGGTGACGATAGATATATCTAAATATATTCTAAAATATAAAAATCTCGTGTCCTCCGTAACGGCTCTACCACTCATTGTGAAAAGGTATAGTTGGTATTTCATACCGCTAGATGGCGCTGATGGACAAATTTAGCTGAAATTTAGAATGTATGTTTGTTTGATCATGAGAAAATGAGAAATTGACATTGTAGGTGGTTCTGGAGTTGACTTATTTCGAGAATAGAAGAAAAACTCTTGCGAAAGGTAGCGGGGCATATACAATGACTTGGCACTGCAGGTATGAATATATAGATCAATGTTTAATGTTTGATTATTGGGCGGAATTGGCATAGCAAATGTATTTTTTTTTATCCATAGTGCAACTGTTGTAAGTAGTTCGAATCAACACACCAGAAATTAGCAACTGATTACCCAAATGGATCGTTCTGATAAAATCTCATCAGAAGAAATGTTTGAAAACACTTTTTCACATATCAAAGGTTTTGGACAAGAACATGACACCATAACAGTATTCAAAAATTGTAAAAGAGCGCATTATTGAGATGTCAGATACTTACTCACTTATTAAGTGGCCCTTTACAACTGAAGAACGTGGTTCATAAATTGGAGACCTGAAGTATTAAAGAATTCCACACGCTTCGGTCTTCTACGTGCGTTCTCCAGTTAGTCCTACCAGATGGTGGCACGTCGCCAACCACTTGGTCCTTCCACCGAAGTTTGGGTCTTCCTCATCTGCGCCATCCTTCAGGTTCGCCTTCAAACACTTTTTTCGCTGAAGCATTTACATTCATCCGGGCAATGTGTCCACAGTCATCGTGGTCGTTGGAATCTGAAACTTTCAGCTACATCGATGTCGTGGTTAAGCTCATACAACTCATGGTTCATCCGATAGCGAAACTCGCCGTCAATACAGATAGGTCCATATATTTTTCGGAGTACTTTTCTCTCGAATAATTCCAGGTTTTGTATGTTCGTTGTCGTAAGCACCCACGATTCGGCAGCTTATAACAGAACGAGTGAAACTAGCACCTGGTTTAGTTGTTTCTTAGTTTCCCAAGATAAGGTGGTGTAACTAAAGTGCAGCCGAAGTAAAACAATAAAAACATATATTGGCAAGCACTATTCCCCGCTTGATTTCCTGGCTGACATTATTTTTCTTATTGACAGAAGATCGGAGGTAGGTAAACTCATCTCCTACCTCAAAACAATAATTGTGAGCTCTATGTTTGTCAAAATCATTATTTTTGTTTTGTCCATGTTGACGGCTAAACCCGTCCTTTTCTAGTGATGAGAAAACTGCAGTAACCCCGCAGATTTCGGCCGCCGATGGTGTGTATATCATTAGCATAGGCTAGTGGCATATTGCATGTGACTCTTGTGGACTATGCTGCCAGACATGTTGAACCAGCCATTCTCACCACCTTCTCCATAACTATATTAAACATTTTACAGGACAGGCTATCACCCTGTCTGAGACCACTTTGCGTGTTGAATGATTCATAGTACTCCTTACCAATCTTAATCTTGGATGTCGTGTTTTTCAATGTACATCTGCAAAGTCAATTTAGTCTACGCACTAGGTAATGAGCTCATTTCACTCACGACGACCTGCTCCTATTCAGGTTCTCCCCACCTGCTTCAAACAAGTTAGCAGGGAAACCATCGGCTCCAGCCGCTTTGTTATTTTTTAAGCGGTATATTGCCACACGTATCTCGCTTTGGCTCGCAGGTTGACAGTTAATGCCATATATTGGAGCGGGGTCTTCTGGAGTGGTGTCCGTATCCAGTAGATTTCTAAAATGTTCTCTCCATATCTTCAGAACGTTATTATCGAATGTCACTAGGTGGCCATCGCTGTCCTTACAGAAGAGCAACCATGTTCCACGCATTCTCACCTTAACTCTCTGATAGAATTTTCGGGCTTCAACTCTACTTCGCAGCAGCTCTATGCACACATCCTGTCTCTTCTTCAGCTGCTTCTTTTTCCGTCTAAAAATACGAGTTACCTCTTGTCTCTTCTCCTTGTGCCGTTCACGAACAGCTCGAGCTGCCATTGGCTGCAGTGTCGCCCTGTTTGCAGCATCCGTCTATCTTGTGACATTGCCACATTTTATCGTACCAGGCATGTTCTTGAGACGCCTTTGAGTTCTCAAGTACGCTTCTCACAGTCGTTCCATTACCAGGGGTAGCAGTTGAGTTAGGTAGTTCGAGTATGCATCCGCTACCTCTGTGGTCCGCAGTTTACCGATGTCCAGCATACGTTGTAACTGGTTTTGTACGTTTTTCACCAAGCTTAGCCTTGTGCAGTAAGGTAGTAATCGGAGTCAATGTTCGCACCCCTGATCACTCGTACGTTCAGAACACTCGATGCTTGCCTTCCATCGACTACCACATGATCTATTTGATTACTCGTGAATTGATCTGGAGATAACCATGTTCCCTTATGAATATTTCAGTGGTCACATATAGTTAGGGTGTTCAAAACCGAAACCGAAAAACCTTAAACCGGTTTTTTTGTTTAAAACCGTATGCCGGTTTTTGCAAAAATGCCACTTTCGAATAACCGGTTTAACCGAGTTTTTTCCTTCGGGTACTCGGTTTTTTTTAAAATTAGTTTGAAACTGAAATTTTAAAATTTTACAAAGCTTCTAAAAACATCCTTGATTATAAAATGTAAAAAGTTTTTTCTAAATTAATTTGAAATTGAATTTTAAAACTTTAAAAAGCTTCTAAAAACATTCTCTTGTACAAACATTGAATACCCTAATTATATGTATTAGGACCAGAAAATATCCTACAAGCTTATCCTGTAAAAAGTAGTCTAAAAAAGCGGAAACAATGGAATTTGCTAACGAGCTTTTTAAAAGACTTTATCCTGCAATTTCCCCAACAACGGCAGAGTCTATTAACAGTTCAGACTATAAGATGGGGGAATCTCCTAATGGTAGTCTTTGCAACGATTTAAACATGACAATAAATAACATCCAAAATCCACCAGTGAAAACAAATTGCAATGACACACGCCTATATGATGATTTCAACTATTTCGATAGATTTAATAAAAGGACAGAAAAGCTCAACACCTTTTAAACGCTCTTTTGCCAATAAATCCTACTTCCACAATAAGTGAGAGCGTGTTTTCTGTATCAAGCTTTTTAAAAACGAAACGGAAGAATTGACTCAAAATTGAACACTTAAATTGCATATTATTTCTTAAATACTATTTTAACCAGTAAGAAAGTTTCAGTCGGGTAAGTCGACTTACATATACCCTTACCCTCAGTAAAATATATAATTTTCTAGTATATTGATATCATTACTCGATTTCTAAAGTGGGCGAAGTGGTACATTTGTATGGGAGGTACCAGAAGGGGCGTGGATAGTTTTTTTCTTCAAAACTTTATCCTGATTTAGCTTTAATAAATACAGAATTTGGGCCCGATCACGTTGGGTGTATTGATATTACTACTCCATCTCTAGAGTGGGCGGAATAGTACATTTATATGGGAGGTCTCAGATGGGGCGTGGCTAGACTTAAAAATAGCTTTACACTCATACCTCTTTATACGGCCCCTCTTTTTACGGCATTTCGCTATAACGCCCTTTTTCAATTCTGGAACACCTCCACTTTAAGGCGCACATTACATCGCTATACAGCTAAAAGCAAATAAGGGATTCACCGTTTTTCTACAAAGAGTGAACATCTAATAAAAGTATTCACTAACAAGTGCAGAAGTCTTTTGTTTGTGCTGATCGTAAGTAGACGTAGTTTTCTTGCACATTTTTCCGTTTTAGAGTAATAACCAGGGCAACCGGAAATATGCTACAGCATGTTTTTTTTACAACGAGATATTAACAAATGGGTAATGTATTTACACGTTTCATGGTCCTACAAGTTTTTTGAGACCTATTTGTTAGAGCATATTTTGGCATATTTTACCCATAACGTCATATTTCGGGAAATTTTAGTTTTAGGAGCATAATTTTAAAAAACCTCCTTTTTTAAAGCATAATTTATATTTTTTAGGCCATATTTTTTCAAAAATATCCCTTTTTAAGCATATTTTGTGTTTTTGACATTATTTTTTTTGTTCGTATAAACAAGTGTCTTTGCAACTTTGGTTTTTTAAAATGTAACAGCCAAATCATGTTTTACATAACTGTGAAATGTTAAACGTTTATTAATCTTTTAACGCGCTTTCTTATTCAATAAGTAAACAAAACATAAAAAAGAGATGCTTTTCAACCACCACCGATTACGACCCTGGACATAACGCCTAAAGCTAATCCGATAAAAGCAGCAAATCTAAAGGCGGTTGTAGAAAAGTTTCCAGACTATTCTAAAATCTGCAGCAAATCTGCAGTTATTGCAGCAGATCGCAGATTTCAAGTGAAGCAACATGCGGAAAGCGGCAAACTTATTCAACTAAGTCATAGAAGTGAAAATAAGCAGACCAAACAATTATTTTTGCCAGAATGTTCCGGTAGACTTTAAAAAGAACATGATTTTCAAGAAAAAACTGTTCCGAGCTTTTGGGTCTGCTGACATTCTACTTTACAAAATGAGAAATCAAAATATAAGAACACGATTTAAGGAAACAGTTTTTTGAACTAAACATTGAAAAATATATTTTACAACGACTGCATGGACAATATACGAGCAAAACTAAAAAATCAAATTATATGGATGTCAATCGATGAAACTATAGATGCAACAGGTAGAAATGTGGCAAACATTTTAGCAGGTGTATTAAGGTAATTGCAAGTGAGAAATTTTTACTAAATACAGCAGCCTTGGAAAGGGCTAATTACTCAACAATTGCTAGACTGTGTGCACTAAACGATGAGGATGCACAATTCACTAAAACTTCAAAGGATGTCTTGACAGACCCCCAAACTAGATCTAACTTGATTTATATTGCTCCAAATTTCGGTTTTATTGGTTAAAAATTTGCAAACATCAGGTCTTACGTTTATTGAACAAGTTTAGGTGAATGAAGACACTTTAAAATTGATAGATAACACAGTGCAACACATTTTTTCGGGGGTGAACCAAACCAATATCAAACGATAGCATTTGACGTCAGTAACAAAACCCTAAACTCCATTTTGCTCCAATACGTCGCAAATTTTTTTACAGTGGTTTAAAGTTTGATTTTTTTGGTCAAAAGTCGAATCAAATAATATGAAAAATCATCTTTAAAAATACGTTTGGGTATTTCATGTCTTCGTAGACCTATATTAAAACAATCAGGGGAATATTTTCTCTGAACATGTTAACCCTCCATCTCCCACCCTTATAGGACATTTTTGGCCCAATGTTGAAAAACTGTTTAAAAGTCAACTTTGGACGGAGGTCAAATAATATTGTTTTTTTTTTTAATTTTTAAGCTGTTGTTTTATTTTTAATAAAATTATTTCTAATTCATATGAAAAAAATTTTATGACTTTAATTTTTTAGGGCATGTTTTTGTTGATTTTTAGGTCATATTTTGCCGTTTTTAGGTCATATTTTATGCGCATAAAACACGATTTTTGGGACATATTTCCGGTTGCCCTGGTAATAACACAATGCAAACAAATTAGAAATCGATTAATATCATTAATAAGTAATAGAATTTGGTCACGATCGCGTTGGATCTATTAATAATATTAATCGATTTCTAAAGTGGGTGGAACCTGATGGGTATGGGAGGTACCACAGGGAACGTAGCTTCCTAAACTTTGTCCTGCTATTGTTTTACTAAATGTAGGATTTGGGCACGATCGGATTGGGTGTATTGATATAACATACTGAATAAATGCATTTTTTTAAACCAAATTATTTTTTTATAAGTACTTTTAACTTTTTAGGAAAAAACCGAAAAAAACCGGTTAAACCGGTTTTCTTTAATGCTGTATTCGAAATCCGATTTTTCTAAAAAATCAATTTTTCGAATAACTCGGAAACCGGGTTTCTAGAAAAAGGAGGTATTTGAACACTCTACATATAGTGTTGTTAACTATTATATTTCTTGCCGCAGAGAAATCCAAAAGTCTGATGCCATTGTGCAGACTGAATTTTCCGATGTTCGGCTCAAATGCGGCCTCTCTGCCTATTTAAGCATTAAAATCGCCTAGATGTCGTTATCTCTTGCCAACCACAAATCCACATCCAAAATCGTGCTTGTTCGCATGGCCACTAAAGTAGATGTCGCACGTCATCATGCGCGAGCACTCGTGTCCCCTTCACCGGATTTCCTGTACAGCGATTATGTCAGCCTTGTACGAGATATCAGATATTTCACAAAAATCCCCCTCTCTAATAACACTGCCAACCGTAGAGTTGAAACATGCATGCAAGTAAGTATATTTTTCTGTAGAAATTGATGAATTTCCAAATATAACTGTGATGGCTCAAATGTAAGTATTTGATTTTATAGTGCGATACTTGAGAGTAAATCCAAACATATGAGAGTATGCTGTATATGTTCAAAAACCGTTTAACAGATCAATAACTTTAGCTCCGAAAACGAAATGTTGGTCTGTAAAGATCCCAAATTTCAGGCACAGATTCCCGAGTCCCATCAACATTTGATGAATTCCACAACTTCTTGTATATTAACAGTATCTAACTGTTGACAGATTTAAAGCCAATATCAATGATGGGACCGGCCGTGGCATATTGATTAGAATATGCGTCTACGATGCGGGAGATCCGTGGTTCGATTCCTGGCTCCGGCCCCCTCGATGTTGTCGACAGCAACTTCGCTATATATGTAAGTGTCGAGTCAATATGTATGTCAAGTAAAAGCTTTTCAAACAGTGACATTTGCATTCGTCGATAAACAGTAGGTGCCGTTTGTTGTGAATCTAAAATAGAAAGCGTGTTAATTCGCAACAACGCGAGAAGCTATCCTATACCTCATTCAAGGGGTGTGTAAATTAAGTATTTTTTTATCAGTGACAAATACCGCGAAATACAACATACAATTTTCATTGGTCACAGTTTGCAGATCGAGGAGTTGTACTGAGAACAAAGTTTAACATAACATCGACATAATTATCGACACCTCTTTCAAGTGATTTTGCATAATCAAAGCTTCTGCATCTAACTCACATCATCGCAGCTCTACATGACATCTCTAAGAAGTTATGCACTGCTCATATTTTCGTGTTCGTGGCATATTTCTCCCCCTTATGTGGGACTTTAACCATAAAAAATTAAGCTGCCTGTATTTGAAGTATAGCTCATATCACCCTTGTGGCATCATTCCCAGTACAAACCGGTGGGCGTATGTAGGGACATCAAACGGCAAACTAATGGCTTTAGACAAAAAAATCCTATAAATTCGTATAAGATCCAAAACACTTAGAGGGAACAAACAGCTAAAGTTAACTAAACCTATGTACCTCCTTCACTCCCTCCTGTCGTTCCTTTCGTCCATCCTCTATAATTTCAGCAATAAACAGTAGCATAAGGATACTTATGTTTTGGCCATTCTAATGCGTAAAACGGGTAAGTGCAGGGAAGAGGGAGTCCTTCTTATTGGCTTAGTCCAGTTTTCGTAAAAGATTAAAAAACTTTTGTGTTAAAAATTTTAGCACAAAAAGGAAAGAAACAATTTTTTTTTCGTCGTCGTCGCTGTCACAAATATACAACAAATACATCCGCTCCCTATTCCCTAAAATCGTGCATGTCCTATGTAAGAGTAAGGGATACCAAAAGTTATGTTCAACATTACTACCAATGCGGAGGCAATAGAAGGAAGTAAATCTTATACGTAACTTGAGACTAAGCAGATGACTAGAGGAACATAAATTTGGTTGGTCCTTAAGCACTTCTTTTTTTTCAACTTCCTGCTGAAATAAAAAATTGTGTTCGGTGGGAAAATTTTCACTTGGACATTACGATAAGCTGTAAAGTTCATATAAGGTTCAGTCATGAAGAGTCTCACAATGCCCTTCCTCTCAATTGTGTGCGTGAATGATAGAACACTAAGCACAAATCTGCAGAATTTTGAATAATAGACATGTAAGTAAGTAAGTAATAGACATTAAGTACCAGCTTCTATAAATGTCATTCGAACTAGTCATATAATGAACATAAGGCTCAGTTTCAGTGAGTCCAAAAATGAAAGCGTATAAATTACCTTCATATTTGTTACTCTATACCTTCTTCAAAGAATGCAAACTAATTGTATACTTCTTAGCAACTTCACTGTTTCATAGCTGTCTCACTAGGAACCCCGGACGCTCTGCTATATTTACCTACACAGTGCCCATGTAATAATACCAACACTCCATTCCGTAGCGTACCACAGAAACTTCCTTAGAGGATTACGAGCAGCAAGAGATTTTCCTACTTAAATGTGAATCTCCGTTTTTTTTTGCTTTTGTTCCCCTTGAAAGCAGAACCATTTTAAACAAAAGAGTTTTCTGCCCCAATACCACAAGAAGCCTTAGAACAAAAAAAAAGTTATCAAAATTGTTACAACAACAGACAACTTCCTCTTCGCTGTCTTGCTGTGCCTGCTCACTCTCTCTGGGGTCATTAAGGTAAAGCTGAAGTCATTTAAAGGTTACTCAAGGTCAAATATCAAAATTCGTAATGGAGCATCATGCGTAGAACAGCGAAAACTGTTGATGGAAAGTTGCTCTGCGTTGTTGTGTCTTTGTTTTACAGGTCATGTACCATAAAATGAAATGTGAGACCCAGGAACGAATGAAACAGAGTTGAGAAATCCTATTAGGTAATTTTTTGACTTTTGCTTTTATCCAGTATAAATGTGTATGTGTGTGTGTCATTATACACAGAAATCTTTGTTAGTGCGGTAGTTAGTGGTAATTTATCATGATGGAAAACAACAGAAAAATACAAATGCGATTGATTGCTGCTAAATTAGAAAAGATTTCGATTTCTTATGTTCTTGACATTTAGACAAATGAATCAAGATAGTTTGTCAGTTAATTAAAGAGATACTTAATAAGCTGGGGGATATAAAAAAGGAGCAATAAGTAAAGTGAAGTAAATAAAAATAATTAAAACGAAATTGTAAGGATTGTCAAGAATCGGAAGGAAAAGCTTCACTAGGGTCCAAAGGTCCTTAAGCACCACACAGTGACCGATATATTTCGTGTTTGGACTTCCGTTCAGTGGCATCAGATAACACAGTACAACACATACTTTTGGGACTCAATTCGGAGAACTGCACGTGAAAGTGTACCCAAAAAGAAAAAGTTCTGCATCATTCGTTTTGTCAAGTTACATGCCATAATAATTTAATATCGATTTGAGGTTAGTAAGTATCGTACAGGGTAATTTGTCACGTTTAAGGCTCTTTTCTTATAAAGTTATACGGTGGCGTATGATTACACAGTGCAACAATGAAAAAACACATGAACATGACTATATAGGTTCGATAGTACAACCGGTGCTGAGTAAAACCCTAGCTCAGTTTGGCTAGATTGGCTACCAACATTTTTTTTTGGCCCTCGTAAATTTTTGAAAAGTCTTGGATCCCTTGAAATAAGGTGACATCAGTTTTTGGCCACCAGTTTGTACAGTTTTTAATCTAACTCTTTCGCTTCTTAAGCTAATTTGTAGCTAATAGTCCGCTTATGAAATTGATATAATAAAATATCCCAAAAAAGTTAGACATACCTCGTTTTTTTTAAAAACACTTCGAAAAAAATTAAAATTTTTTCACTATTTTGAATATAAGTCGTAGGGAATCCAGATTTTTTCCATACTCTATTCAGTGAAATTGTAGTATAAGTATCACCGAAAAATTTCTCTGAACAAACCCATGCAAACTGAACAAGTTTATAGATATTAAATGGCTCTAAAAACATAGGGCGTCGGGAGTGTGATGCAAGGTAAAGCTGCTGATCGGTTTAACTTGGCAAACCCAGAGTGATCCTTGCCAATTGCACTTCAAGTCTACTCATAGAGCTCCGTATTCGTAGTACTACTGCGGACGGAGTACCTCCACGTGGTGACGCCTGGAAGCGTGCCTCTGACACCCGTCAGAGCACGACTAACTGTGAGGGGCGAAACCTAAAACCCAGGCACGTCTGCTCAGAGTTAGCGGTACCCTGGTCAGCGTCTGATCCAGAATGGGCGGCTGTAATAAAATCCCGGCAGGAGGAGAAAACTGCGACGTGGTGCGCTGGGCTTGCAACCCGCCACCGACGTATAAACTATTGCAATGAAAAGAAGTAAGAAAAGAATAAAATGGACCCCCCAAAATGTTGACGACCACCGCAAACGAATAAAGGACCATGATTTAAGGATATGCACCTGGAATGTTAGAACACTGTATAGACCAGGTGCCTCCATCCAACTGGCGGAAGTCCTCGAAGAATACAAGGCTGACATAACCGCTTTACAGGAAATCCGGTGGACGGGACACGGGTGCTCGCGCATGAAGACGTGCGACATCTACTATAGTGGCCATGCGGACAAGCACGAGTTTGGATGTGGATTTGTGGTTGGCAAGAGACTGCGACACCTAGTCTCAAGGTTCAACCCGGTGTGTGAACGTATAGCCACCATAAGAGTCAAAACTAAGTTTTTCCACATAACACTTATATGTCCATGCTCCGACAGAAGAGAAAAGCGATGAGGACAAAGACGAGTTCTACGAGAGCCTAGAAAATGTATATGACCGTAGCCCGAGCCATGACATTAAAATTGTACTAGGCGATTTTAATGCTAAAATAGGCAGGGAAACCGCATTTGAGCCTACCATCGGAAAATTCAGTCTGCACACCGAAACGTCGAACAATGGCATCAGACTGATTGATTTCTCTGCGGCAAGAAATATGGTAGTTAGCAGCACTAGATTTGACCATAAAAATATTCATAAGGCAACATGGTTATCTCCAGATCAATTGACGAGGAATCAGATTGATCATGTGGTAGTCGATGGAAGGCACGCATCGAGTGTTCTGGACGTACGAGTGATTAGGGGTGCGAACATTGACTCCGATCACTTCCTTACCGCAGTTAAGGTACGCACAAGGCTAAGCATGGCGAAAAACGTACGTAACCAGGCACAACGAAAGCTGGACATCGGTAAACTGCGGACCACAGAGGTAGCAAACGCCTACTCCAACCACCTAACTCAACTGCTGCGGAATGCTCCAACCCCTGACAATATAACCTCGCAGTGGCAAAATATAGAACGGGCTGCGAGAAGCGTTCTTGGGTACTCAAAGCCGTCTCAAGAAGATGCCTGGTACGATGATGAATGTCGCACTGCCACGAGAGAGACGGTTACTGCATACAGAGCGAAACTGCAGCCAATGGCAACGCGAGCTGTTCGTGAACGGCACAGGGAGAAGAGACGACAGGCAACTCGTCTTTTTAGAAGAAAAAAGAAGGAGCTGAAGAAGAGACAGGATGAGTGCACTGAGTTGCTCCGAAGTAGAGGGGAAGCCCGAAAATTCTACAAGAGAGTGAAAGCGAGAATGCGTGGAACAGGGTTGCCCTCATGAAAGGACAGCGATGGTCAGCTAGTGACGGACCCGGATAACGTTCTGAAGATATGGAGAGATCACTTTAGAAATTTACTGGATACTGACACCACTCCAGAAGACCCCGCTCCAATCCATGACGATGGTATTAACTGTCCACCTCCGAGCCAGAGCGAGATACGTATGGCCATCTCCAGCCTTAAAAACAACAAAGCTGCTGGAGCCGATGGTCTCCCTGCTGAATTGTTTAAGGCTGGCGGGGAGGAGCTGATTAGGAGAATGCATCAGCTAATGGAGAACATCTGGCAAGAGGAGAGCATGCCCGGGGATTCGAGTCTCAGTCTGTTATGTCCCATATACAAGAAAGGAGATCGTAGTGAATGTAAGAACTACCGTGGAATAAGCCTATTACCAATTGCGTACAAGGTCCTTTCAAGCATATTGTGTGAACGTCTAAAGCCAATTGTAGAAAAACTAATTGGACCATATCAGTGCGGCTTTAGACCTGGCAAATCTACGACGGATCAAATATTCACCTTACGACAAATCCTGAAAAGAAACTCATGAAAAGCAGATCGACACCTACCATCTCTTTGTCGACTACAAAGTTGCCTTCCACTCTCCGATAAGAATTAGGCTATATGAGGCCATGTCTGAGTTTGGTATTCCTGCAAAACCAATTCAACTTTGTAGATGTACCTTGGAAAACACCAAATCCTCTATTAAGATTGGTAAAGATCACTCTGAACCATTTAACACAAAAAGAGGTATCAGACAGGGTGATACCTTGTCCAGTACACTAATTACTATAGTTATGGAGAAGGTGATGAGAAAGGCATGAGCAATATGTCCTGGGAGTACTTGAGGCACAAGTACTCCGAAAAATATATGGAGCTATTTGTGTCGACGGCGATTTTCGTGCTGGAAAGAAATACGTTTGTGTGTGAACCAGAATCCTACATAAAAATATCCACAATGAAACCTGGTTATCCCCTGATCAAAATACAAGAAACTAAATTGATCACGTGGTATTTGACGGAAGGCATGCCTCAAGCGTTATGGACGTGTGTGTGATGCACAGTGCAAATATTGACTCGCATCACCACCTAGTTGCAGCCAAGGTATACACACGTTTAAGTAGTGCTAAAAAGGCTCGTAACCAAACATCACAAATCTGCATACCACCGAGATAGCCAATGCCTACTCCAACCAACTCTCTAAATTACTACAAACAAATCCCCCGATTTCTGATGTTACCGACACACAGTGGCATCATATTGCGAATTCTATGACCACAGCAGCAACGATCGTAATGGGTTATAAAAAACCACGCAAAGACAAGCCCTGGTACGATGATGAATGTTGCAAAATGTCTGTGGGAATGGATGCTGCATACAAGGCAACACTGCAGCCAATGGCAACGCGTGGAGTGACGGAGCATTATAATAAGAAGAGGAGGGAGTTGTCACGCCTGTTCAGGCGGAAAAGCGTCTATGGAAGAAAATAGAGATGCATGATGTCGAAATATGCAGGAAAAGATGAAAGCCGAGAAAGTTCTACCAATAGGTAAAGAGCAACGGTTTAGGAACGGAGATACCCACCTGCAAGGATGGAGACGGAAATCTGGTCACAGACATTCAGAATGTGGTGCAAATATGGAGGTAACACTTTCGTTCTCTGCTCCTTCCCGAAGGCAGTATAAGTGACGAAATCACTCCAATTACCGCGGATGGAGTAGTCGGTGTTCACCACCGAGCCGAAATTAGATCAGCACGGCAATTGCACGGCTTAATAATAACAAAGCGGCGGGAGCCGATAGACTGTCGGCAGAGCTTTTTAAAGGCGGCGTAGATGAACTGGCAACATGCATGCACCAGCTCATAAACTCGATTTGGCTCAAAGAATGCATACCAGATGATTGTAATCTGAGTGTTCTATGTCCTGTGCTTAAGAAAGGCGATCCTAGTGTGTGTACCAACTATAGCGGGTTCAGCCTTTTATCCATCGCATACAAGGTCCTGTCTAGTGTGTTATGTGAATGACTAAAGCCCATTCTAGTGAACCTGATTAGACCTTATCACTGCGGCCTTAGACATGGTAAATCCAGGACCGACCAGATATTCACACTTCGACAAATCCTGGAGAAGATCCAAGAAATGTAGATCGACATTAAACATCTGTTTATCGATTACAAAGCTGCATTCGACAGTCTGATGCGACAGAAACTATTGGATGTTATGCCTGAGTTTGGTATTCCAGCGAAGCTGATACGACTTTGCGGAATGACACTGACTGACACAAAGTCTTCAGTAAAAATAGCCACAAATCTAACAGAGCCATTTTCTGCCAATCGAGCCTTAAGACAAGGCGATAATCTGTCATGCGATCTCTTTAACATTATAATGGAAATGATGATGCGGAAGTCTGCAGTAACCACGGCTGCCACTGGCATCTTTAACAAAAATCACATGCTCGCGTATGCCGATGATATAGATATAATTGGCCAAGGACTGCAGGATGTTACTGCCGCCTTTACGAACGTTAAGAAGCAGTAGGCAGAAGGAGTTTGGTGAATAATGAAGACAACTCCAATTTACTTGTTTCAACGAACAAAGAGTTTACTCGTTTGGGAAGATGCGTGAACGTTGACAACTATTACTTTGAAGTCGAAGATGATTTTGTCTACCTTGGCTCTACCATAAACAAAAATAATAATGTCAGCCTGGACATCAAGAGACGAGTATTGATCGCAAACCGCTGCTTCTGTGCGCTGAGCAAGCGTTTAATGATAAATCTTTCCTCGGCGAACGAAGATCCAATTGTACCAATCTGTGCTGGCTTGAGCACGTAGTACGAATGAAAGCAAACACTTCAAAAGTCTTCGGCAATAAACTCAGTGGGCGGTGCATTCCATTCCCACATAAATATGTTATAACTTGTAATACTCCAAATTTTCGAAAATCAATTTATATAATGTCTCTAATGCCACTAGGCGATTTGTACATCAGAATTTTGTTCCACATAATTTAAATTTACCACAAATAAACTACGCACAAATGCCTGTATGTGCATAATTTACTATATACGCACACAACCTTGAAATATCTATAAAACCATAACCAATAGCAAACGTGTTCAAATGCAATGGCGAAATCATTTCTAATCCTTTAAACGTATGTCCAAACCCAATACACAAGAACAAGCAGCAATGGGTGTGCGTATGTGGTGGCATACAACAGCTGTGTGTGTACAAAACTCTGTCTATAGACAGAGTGATGCAAACTATTTATGAGTGTTTAAATAATCAATCGAAAACCCAACCGCATAAAACATAAAATATTTTATAGATTCATAGAAAAATATTTGTGAACACATTTGAACAAAATTTAATAACATCACGTATGTGTGGCTATCAATACATCACACAGTGCTTGTGCAGTCAAAAGAGGGTAATGTGATAAGGTAGGGAAAGATAAGTCATAGGTCTATCAATTAGAAAATATGACTATGAATCGTTGTAGTTTTGAACACAAGATATCATCTCTGACATCCTATAGGGAACTATTATATATTAATGCTTGGCTTGCGATGACACGTTTTTAATACGTCTCATAGTAATTTGTCTATCCTCTGAATTACAATAAGTATGTATTAGATCTAAAATATTGAAATTACTGGTTTTTGATTTTTTGCAGTTTGAGCTATATAATTGTTATAAATGTCTTTATCACTTAAATGTTGTGCATAACTACAATAATTGGCAAGATTACCTCAATATACCAAAATAGTAAACGTGTCAATCGATTCTTAGTATCACTCTCCAGTCCAACAGCAATTTTAATTGGCAAAATTAATTATTGTAGCGGAATGGGCAGAGGGGGGTAGCAGTGTTGGTTGACATTGCGAATCACTGTCACGTCTGTTCTAAATTTCATAACATATTTCTGTCATAACGCTCACGCAACATGTCAGAATTCACGCTGATTATGCTTAATTAGTATAACGTTCGTGTTGCAACATGTGACTGTGGCATTTACGCAGCGCACAAACAACTGAGCTAGAAATGGTAACAATATTTGGTGTGAGTTGATTTTCGAAAAGTTGTGGAGGTTATCAAAAATTAATTAGAGCATTCAAACTCATGGTCTACGAAATATATGAGCACCAATTAGAGGGACAAGTTGTATGCAGTAAGGCTGGTATATTTTAGGACTTTTCAAGTGAATGACGCAGTTGAACTTCCACCAGAAAACCACGCGACCATATTGCAGCGAAAACAATCTAGGGAATTTTTATTGCAACTTATGGTGAAGATTATATCAACGAACACTGATGTTATACTGTGCGACAGCCAAAATCCGCGGGAGTTCTGATTACCGGGAAAAGTTATATGGCTCAAAAAAAGTTATGTGTACCGGCGATTCGCGAGATATATCGATTTGAAGTTAGAGGCTGAAGTGCAGTATATTAGGCGGGCACTAAAATCAAATTAAAAATGTACCATTCTCCACGTCTTGGTCCTCAAACATCGGAATAATAGATGAAAGCTAGCTGACCCCATATGTGCGGCTGCTCAAATGGTGTATTTGGACGATTCCATCTTAGGTTCTAAAAAAATACACAAGTGGATTAATCTCGACAAATCTTCCACATTTCTTTGATCCCCCCAGGACCAAGTGATACATGGTGCCAACTTTGAACTACCATTCCGATGTTTGGAGACCAAGACGAAGGGAATGGTGTACACTCAAAAAAAACCCATTTGTTGCTCGCTTGCTGCAAAAAAGTTGTTTTGTTTCGAAAATTCAACGTTTACCACAATTGTTGAAGTAATCGACGCAAAATGAAACAGTTGCCATCAACATTGCTTTTTTTACAGTACACGAACATTTGTTTACTCCTACGTCCTACGTCGTTTAATTTTTCGTTTGGGACAACGATGGGAGACGTTTGTGCAAAATATAAAACCTTTATATTTGGGAGAGTTGAGAGAACAAAGAGCGTTACTTATATCTAACAGCAAGCGAACATTCGTTTGGGACAACCGTAGAAGATTTTTGGGGAAAGTTTAAATCTTTTATGTTATGAAGAGTTGAGAGAACATACTTTTTGTTCTCCCAACTCTCCTAAACAAAAGTTTTATATTTTGCACAAACGTCTTCCACGTTAGTACCGAACGAATGCTCGTTCGCTGTGACAAATGAGTGAGTGGAGTGTATCAATCATTGAGATGTTCCAGAATGATCGCTATCGTGTAGTGTTATGGTGTTTAGTTTTTCGTTTGTGGTTGAATTGTGAACGTTGATACCAGGTTTTCTCATCACCCTCTCCAAAACTATATTAAATAGTGTACAGGACAGGCTATAACCCTGTCATAGACATCTTTGCGTTTTAAATGGTTCAGAGTGATCCTTACCAATCTTAACCGAGGATTTAGTGTTTTCCAAGGTACATCTGCAAAGATGAGAGTCGAGTGCAGCTTTGTAGTCGACAAAGAAGTGGTAGGTGTCGATCTGCTTTTCATGAGTTTTTTTCCAGGATTTGTCGTAAAGTGAATATTTGATCCCCCATAAATTTACCAGGTCTAAAGTCGCACTGATAAGGTTCAATTAGTTTTTCTACAATTGGCTTTAGAAGTTAAAACAATGCACTTGAAAGGACCTTGAACGTAATTGGTATACGCTCATTCCACTTAATCTACGGTAGTTCTTACATTCACTATGATCTCCTTTCTTGTATATAGGACATAACAAACTGAGACTTCAATCCCCGGGCATGCTCTCCTCTAGCCAGATGTTCTCCATGAGCTGCTGCGGGCTCCTAGTCATATTCTAATTGTCCGTCACTAGCTGACCATGACTTTCCTTGCAGGAGGGCAACCGTGTTCCACGCATTCTCACCTTAAATCTCTGGTAGAATTTTCGGGTTTCCCCTCTGCTGCGGAGCAACTGTTTCTTCTGCAGCTCCTCCTTTTTATGTCCAAAAAGATTAGTTGCCTCTCGTATCTTCTTCCTGTGCCGTTCTCGAACAGCTCGCGTTGCCATTGGCTGCAGTTTCACCCTGTATGCAGCATCCGTCTCTCTAGTAGCATTGCGACATACACCATCGCACCAGGCATCATCTTGAGGCGGCTTTGAGTACTCAGGAGTCGGCTATATATTGCCACTGTGAGGTAATATTATCAGGGGTTGCAGCATTCCCCAGCAATTGAGTTATGTGGTTGGAGTAGGCATCCGCTATCTCTGTGGTCCGCAGTTTACCGTTGTCTAGCTTTCGTTATGCCTGGTTACGTTCGTTTTTCGCTTAGCCTTGTACGTACCATAACTGCGATGAGGTAGTGGTCGGAGTCAATGTTCGCACCCCTGATCACTTACACGTCCAAAACACTTGATGTGTGGGTATTATTTCATTGTGGGTTATTTTGGGGCGCCCATGTTCGTTAACAGCTCATCGCCACAGGTCTTAAAGTGCTGTAGACTGTCGGCAGCAGCTGGTTCGTAATTCTTTAACAATTATACCACTCTTCTAACTTCGTTTGGCCATGATACCTGTACTTGACTTAATTCAGCGTATTTACAAAAAAGCTATGTATGTAAAACTATGAGGGCCAATTCGGGCATTTGTATTGGATGTACCAGAAGGGGCGTGGCAAAGGTTTTGTTTTTTTAAGGACTTGTCTACCTTCATACAATAATTAAACTGATCAATTTTAAATATCCTTTAGTTATCCGTTTGAAGTTATTTATGGGAGAAATATGAATTTACCCAAAATGGGTAATTTTATATGGAAGGTTCCAGAAGAGGTCAGCCGATATATTGCATATTTATTCTTGAGTCGAATTGTCATAAGTGCACATCTAATGCAAAATGAGTCGGAAATCCGTGTACTTACAAAAAAGATATGAATGTAAAACTTTGAGGGTCTATCGGTTATTTGCATGGGAACTACCAGAAAGGGTGCGGTTAAGGTTTTGGGCTTCATAAGGTGTTTGTTTACTTTCGCACAATTGTTAATCTGACCTACGTTTAAATAACTTCCAGTTGTCCGTTTGGATGTTATGGGAGAAATATTAATTTTCCAAAAATGGGTCATTTTATATGGAAGGTTCTAGAAGAGGTCTGCCGATATATTACATAAAGTGGCGTAACTCAGTTTTCTTTCAAAAAAATATATGTATATAAAAATATGATTATCAATTCGGTAATTTGTATGGTAGGAAAGATTGGAAGAGGTGTGACAAAAGTTTCGGTCTTCTACAGGTTTGCCTACTATTGCAAGGTAATTAAACTGACCTAACTTAAATGTCCTCCAACTGTCCATTTGAAAGTTTTGGGTGAAATATTATTTTTCCAAAAATAGATCGTTATGTATGAGATGTATCAGAAGGGGTGGGGCAATTCTGCCCCTTTACATTCCCATTACTTCATTTTGAAAAGTATTAATACTGATCAATTTCTGTAAGGATCAGTTAAGGCTTACTCTAAAAATCCTGCCCACCAGCCGTCCACACAGACAGACAGACAGACATGGCTCAATCGTCTTAAAAAGTCCTGAAACGAATATGGTCTTAAGATACATAGGCACCGAAGTATGGACATCAAAGTGTTTAGTTAGTAATGTTAATTTCTAATTCAATACTTTAAAGAACTTTTCAAATTTTCTCTTCAATATCACCATCAAACAGTTATTCCACCCCACAATCCGTTCGTCAAAAGTTGCCCACTCCAACGGCAACATAATACAACGTCCTCGAACTTCAAAGAAAATTGAGTTAGATGCTTTCACCCGCACGATGAAAAGCCAATTAGAAATATTTGTCGAAAAATATTGCAACTATTCTTTTGTGTGGAGAATTTTAATTGAATTTTCCAAATTGATTTTTAAGTTATGTGGTTGCTTTGAAATAAATCTAATTATTTCAAGACATACAAGTCTTACAATTGCCATCAAATACTTAATATCAATACATTAAAATTCATCAGTAATTAATTAAGCACTAAGCAAAGTTATGACGAAGAAACCTTTGAAATTACTCGATAAATTCTAATTTACTTTTGGTATCAACCACAAAAAAATACACAAAAGAAACCTCCTACATAGTTATGTTGGCGTGTCCGTAAAGACAAACGTAATATAAATGATTTCGCAGAACACGTGTAGAGCCAAGAAGTCAGTGGAAAATCTCATGAGTCATAAGTTAAAGCAGCAGCAGCTGCAGCAGCACATAGCACGCTGGGGCATCACATGTCACAACAACAACCATCATGGATGCTATTATGAACTGAAATGTTAAACACGCTGGCACGCTGACACCAAAGCTCTATGCTCGAAGGGAACAACAGAGCTTCATTAGAGTAGCCTGACTGACTGACACATAGAAGAAGTGCTACACAAGAACAATAATAATATTCGCGCGGTAGGGATTCCATGGTTATTATAGAAATGTCTCTTAATGGAGCGGGAATGTGACAGTTATAGGGATAATGTTAGTATCCCTTGAAATCTCAAATATTTCTCAATTATGATGCAGTGAAAGACAGACACGCAAAGGAATGAAATCATTGAATATATATTTGAAAGATTTATCCAGCTAAAGAAATTTTATCCATCTTTACAGTAGAAACTTAGTCAACATAGTGGTTGAATTGCTATGCATTTAAGCCAGTGTCAGGCATCCCATAGCCTCGCGAGGGCGGTAAATACCGTTTTTTATACACATACACGATCGGCAATTCACACTTACTCGAAAATTTTGTTTGAGTAAAAGCAGTCAATCTCTGCTTGAGTGTTATGAAAGCAACACCACACACGCATTTTTTGCATTTAACACAATAACGGACTCACGTGCAGACAGAGAAATCACATTCAACAGTAGGAGAGCTTAACATTGTACAATTCGACTGCGGTGACGCTTCTTGAGGGACCGTACACAAGCACACCATATTGTTGTGTGAGTGCGTACGGGTATGCCTACCACTGGGCTACCACTGGACAGATTGACATGATATATTAATTGTTATGTTATGTTTGTTTGCATTTTTTATGTGCTGTATAGACTCAAGAACAGCTGAACCGATCTTTTTAAAATAACACAGAATGTTCCTGTGTGGTCGGAATTTTTGATATATCATGTGGGCGTGGCCCGCCCTTTGGATCAAATTTTTTAAAACGATATATCTGGAGGACTATATTACCAATCGCCTTGAAAATTTGTGTAGATGAATTTGGTAATAAAGTTCGTGGTCCAACAAAAAATGGGCGGCATTGGATCAGTGGGTGTGGCTTACATCTTGAAACTTTAAACGGCTGTACCTCATGAATAATCAGAGGTATGAAGATGGTATTTGGTATATATGTTGCATGTACAGTTAGAATTAAGCCAGGATGGAAGAGGGCGGCGCCACGCCCCTTTTAAAAAATGGCTCTGGCGGCCTTTCCAATAGACTGATTGATATGGAAAATTTACAAAGTGGTGCTGTTGACCTATAGATTGGCCCTGGCCATACTTGTAATTGTAATTGTTGTAATTGGATAAAGGGGCGTGGCACCGCCCACACAACTTGTGATTAAAAAACTCATGAACTATCAGAGGTATGGAGATGAGATGTGGTATATATGATGTTCGTACGGTTGAATTACAGGCATGCTAGAAGTGGGCGGTACCACGCCCCTTTTTCAAAAAATTCCTCAGGCGGTTATTCCAAAATACTGATTGATACGAAAACTTTACAAAGTGGTACTGATGACCTGTAGATAGTCCCTGGCTGCACTTGGTTGTGATTGGATAAATGGCGTGACACCGCCCATACAACTTGAAATTTAAAAAGAGTATATCTCATGAACTATCAGAGGTATGAAGATAAGATTTGGTACATATTTTGTTTCTACAGTTAGAATTACAGCCAGGGTAAAAAATCTCTCTGACGGCTTTTCAAATTGACCAATTGATACGAAAATTTTGCTAAGTGGTACTGATGATCTTCCAATAGTCCCTGGCTATACTTGGTTGTCATTCAATAAAGGGGAGTGGCTCCGCCCATACAACTTAAAAATTAAAAAGGCTATATCTCATGAACTATCAGAGGTATGAAGATGAGATTTGGTATATAACTTTTTGGTGCTGTATGAATTACAGCCAGAGTGGGAGTGGGCTGTGCCACGCCCCTTTAAAAATAAATCGTTTAACTGCCATTGCAATAGTTTGATAGTCCTCAAAATTTCACAGTCTGTTGTAGTTCGCCTAGAGGTATGAACAGGCTATTTGGAACCAAGTTATTTCTCATGCCATTGCAAATCATGAGGAGGATAAATGGATCCAATACGACGACGTAACATGCCATACAGCGCGTGAGACCATTACTTTGTCAAGTCAAACGTTTGGTGAACCAATAATCTCAAGAAGTGGTAATACGAGTTTGATACAAAGAAAGTACGTGGCAATATTCTTGGTCAGTGGGAGAAGAAGTCATGGCAAAAGTATTTTTTCAGACTGCCTTAACTTGACGATGCTGAACTTCAACTCTCTTCTGCAGCCAAAAACTTTATTGTGATTGTTCGAGACCAAATTTCTCTGTCCCTATAGGTAAGAATACCTATTCCAAATGGGGGTGTTTGGATTTAGAGTTTTCTGACCATTATTGACTTAAAAAAAAACAGAAACTTTCTGTGGAGATTCCCAAACAGCTCACAAAGCCCTCAGAGACCATGTGCATGCACTTGTGCACCCTGCGCGTATCCGTGTACAGACTATCACCTCTGTTCTTATATGAGGGGATGACCGTTCAAAAACTTTTTGCATTTTATAGTTTGGTTGAACTTTCGGGCTTCACCTCTATTCCTGTACTCGTCTGTAATGATCACGTGCATGCACTGGAGTACTACAGATTTTCGTCTCTGTCCCTACATGTGGCGGATCAATGTTCAAAAAACTGCGTTTTTACCTCTTTGTAAAACTTTCGAGCTTTACTTCTATGCCTTTACTTTACAATATCTTTGCTCACTCTCGCCCGCAATGATCACATGCATGTCCTGGTGCACTCTGCGTATCTATGAACATATTATCATCTCTGTCCTTACATGTGGGGGCCACTTTTCAAAAACTTGCGTTTTGTACCGTTTTGTAGAACTTTCAGGCTTCGTCTCTATTTCTGTACCATACAATATTTTCGTTCTATCTGCTCCTACATAGACTCAGTATTATCATCGTACAATACTAGACATTGTTCTCATTCTCCGTGGACTGTCTGAGCGTGTTACCCATTAGGAAATTCATCGTAATCACAGAATGACCAGGATGCTGGCACTGAGTGTCAGGTTATGTCAAACAAAAGAGCCTAAAACGTGACAAATTCCCCTATACGATACTTACTAACTTAAAATCGACATTAGATTATTATGGCATGTAACTTGACAAAACGAATGATGCAGAACTTCTTCTTTTTGGGGCTACTTTCACGTGCAGTTCTCAGAATTGAGTCCCAAATCTATGAGGATTATAATAATTGTTTAGCTACAGCGGTCCTTATTACAATACTGAATAATATTTCGAAGTTATCGCCCTCAGGTTGACCTTAAAACATATCACTCTTTTATATATATGACTGCTTAGATACTCATTTGCAAGATTCCATTACATTTTCACCACCGTAAATCTGTTGTGTCGGTCCACCCTTGTAGTCAAGTTTAATCTTCTTACTGTTTAGCATAATTCTCCATAAAGAAGATACAACAAAAGCAGCGGCAGCAGCAGCAAAAGCGAAACTTAATGACTAACAACTGGCTTCAA
Source organism: Muscina levida (assembly GCA_964034835.1). Lineage (NCBI taxonomy): Eukaryota > Metazoa > Arthropoda > Insecta > Diptera > Muscidae > Muscina > Muscina levida. The sequence goes on from OZ035880.1 coordinate 157,432,036, forward strand.
ATTATCACTTTGATAAAGGAAATCAACGTAAAAGGAACCATTTTTCATACCTGGCGCTTTTTAAATTATTTTGTGTGAAAATTTCATTAATGTTAAGAAATATGGATTATTTAAAAGTTCTAAATTATGCAGAGAAGAAAACTTTTGCGATGATATAATTATCATTAATTAAAGCATTTGATAAGCATAGAGAAGGAATATAAGGAAAATATTATTTTTTTGCTGGCAGTTTATGTCATTTACATGAAACTCTAAGAGAGAATTTAACTCGGGAAAAGAATTGAATTCGGGGTCAAAGATAGTGATAGATTCAAATTCCATTAAATGGCAATGGGCGATTTACTGGAGCTATTCTATTGATCTCTAAAATTTGTCGTTTTTTTTTTTTTGATTTTCCAAATAAAATGGAGTTGTCCGGTTCTTGCATTCTCCGCTATATGTTTCAAAGTGTAATTCAATAAACTAATTATGAATTATTGCTAAATTCTATATTCTCTTGTCAGCCAGCCTTTGTTAGCTATATGAGCTTGTTTGCCCCTTCTCTCTTCCTCTTGCAACTGTGCAGAATGTCATTATTTATATTTTGCAAACTACTTTAGTAGTCTGCCACAGATGGCGTCGTCGCGTTATATTAATTTATGCGAATGTCACCTGACAATAACATGCTAGTATACTCGTGCCATGGCTGCCAGCCAACTAAAGGCGTTACCATCACTATCCATCACTCTCTCTTCACTGTACTCAAAAGAATGATTAACAATTGTTGACTTGCACAGTTCTTTCTGGTCGCTGCATTGTTGTAGTGTACATGTTAACATACCAAGTTATGAGTGTGTGTGTGTGTGCGGCAATATCATATATGGTTTATGACAATACAAAACCAAGACGCACCCACATGTTAACATACACGCACCTACCATATCCTCCAACCTTTGATTTGGTAAAAGGGTTCTCCTTGGCCCTCCTACCCTCCCTCCTACTTATACACTGTGGCCGTCACTTGTTTCCTGGTTGTATTGAGTGCCAGTGATATATCACTGGTTGCTTAAAGCAAACAATGCACTCTGCGGGATGTTTATGGGACAGTGAGAGGGAGAGAGGGAGGGAGAGCATACAAACGTTAAGATAATGACGGCAAACGTAATTAATCATTAGCATTTTGATAGACATTAATTTATCGCAGTTGGTGTTCTTAGCATTGTTGTGTTATCGTAAGGTTTTCCTCTTCCCTCCCCTCATTCTCAAAGGATATGCGTAATAGGAAACTCTTGGAGCTGGCCAAATATTATGCACAAGGAAATATTCGTAACGTAAGGATACAGCAAGTTAAGTTCGTTTGAAGTTTTATCGAGATATTGTAATAATGTAATTTGATGATTGTGGCTGAGGTATTAATAGACGCTATCAGCAGCAGTAGCAAGAACACTCAGATTTTGTAGAAATTTTGCTGTGGACTTGCTAATAAATAATGTGGGCTATCATTTCGTTAATTAAATTTATTTAGATTTTGGTGAGACAAGAAGTGATGTTAAAGTTAAAGTGATTTATTAATAAAAATTTCTTATTTGTGATCACGATTTTTAGCAATGTTGCCTCTATTCAATTGGCGGATGTCCTCGACATTTATAACGCTGACATTACCACCATACAGCTGCAGGAAGGCTGTGAATTCATACGTGGCAAGAGACTAAAACGTCATGACGAGTGGAACAAGACTACAAGATTTTCAAAGACTCACACAATTCAAACTGGAGATTCCCAGATTAAAATACATGAACCAAATTGATCACGTGGTAATCGATGGAAGGCATGTCTTAACTGTCATGCACGTCGGCTCACCAGTTAGTTGTAGCCAGTATCAATAACGCTCATAACCAAATGCAAAGAAATGTAGACATCGAAAGGCTGCACACCTCAGAGATAGCCAATGCCTATTCCAAGCTATTCTCCCAATTGCAGGAAACACACTGATAGCATATTATGCATTATATGACCATTGTCGCAACTTCTATATTGTCACTGCCCCTTCCAAACAATTCTCTCCATTGGTGCCAACAAAAGTCCTTAGTTCCGCCGTTCCTGACACAAAGTGGCATCTATTTATGGGTACAAAAAAAATCACACAGACAAGGATTGGTATGATCAATAAAGACGCGTTTGGTCTGTAGAAAGGGATATAAGGCAATACTGCAACAAATAGTAACACGTGTTGTGAGAAAAAAAAACTAAAACGGAGAGTCTATGATGGAAAAGACAAAACGAGAATATCCAAAAGCACAAAAATAGGGATGTAGTCTACAAACTCTATTAGATACATTGAAAAGAATATGAAACAAACATTCCCCCCTGTTTAGACAGAGATGAAATCTCGGTCACAGACACCAAGAGTGTAACGCATTCAAGGAGACGTGTGAGACCCCAAGTATCTTAAAAACAAATTCGTTTCAGGATTTTCAAGGACGGTTGGGCCAGGTCCGTCTGTCTGGGTGGCTGATACATAGACTGACTGGCTGACTGGTTGTTGTGAACGATAACTCGAGTAAATATTCACTGACCTTAATGTTAATATTTTCCAAAATTTAGTTATGGGATGCACATTGGTCGGAAATCGCAATTTTTTTGGCCACAAATCAAAAAATAAAACTTTCCAATTCGTATTTTTTCCTTTATATATAAAGAAAATACTACACATATGTTTTTTTACCGTTATGCTGTAGCCATTTAAAGTTGACTTATGTTTTGGGTATTCGGCATAAAAAATTCTTCTTCTTATTAATTAGCAGCAGCAACAGAAATTCATCCATCAGTAGGCGCACGTAGAAAATAATTCCAAGCGCTTCGATCTTTTGCGCTCCGTAGATAGTTAGACACACTAAGCTTAGTTAACAGCTCTTTCACCTGGTCCATCCAAAGAAGTTTTGGTCACCCCTCCTAAGCCGCCAATCGAGTTTATTGACGAAGATCTTTCGAGCTGAAACATTTTCATCCATTCGTATAACGTGTCCAAGCCAGCGCTCGTTGTACAGCTCATACAACTTGTGGTTTATTCGACGACGGTACTCACCGTTAGCGATGATGGGTCCAAATATTTTGCAAAGTAATTTTCTCTCGAAGACTTCCAGAATAGATTGATGCGCTTGTGTCATTACACAGGATACTGTAGAGCCAGACAGTTAGGACCAAAGTCTGGTAGAATTGGATCTTTGTTCTTCGAGAGAGCGCTTTGTCATTGAATAGCTTGCTTAGCAAATAGTAGCAGCGGTTTGCGGTCAATACTCGTCTTTGATATCTCGCGATCCACGGCCAATGATATCTATATCATCGGCATACGCTAGCAGCGTGTGACTTTTGTTGAAAATGCTACCATTCCTGTTTACAGCAGCCTTCCGCATGACCATCTCCATTACTATGTTAAAGAGATCACAAGACGGATTATCGCCTTGTCTAAAGCGTCGCATGGTAGACAGTGGCTTTGCCAGATTCTTGCCAATTTTCACTGAAGACTTCGTGTCAGTCAGTGTCATCGCGCAAAGTCGTATTAGCTTCGCAAGGATATCAAACTCAGCCATAGTATTTAACAATTTCTATCGTATCGGACTGTAGAATGTAGCTTTGTAGTCGATGAACAGATGGTAGGTGTCAATCTGCATTTCTTGAGTCTTTTCCAGGATTTATCGTTGTGTGAATATCTGGTCGGTAGTGGATTTATCAGATCTAAAGCCGTACTGATAAGGTCCAATCAAGTTCGCCAGAATGGACTTTTGTCTTTCACATAACACACTAGACAGGATAGGTAAAAAGCTATGGTCTTCAGCACAGGACATAGAATACTCAGATATCAATCATCGGGCAGGCATTCTTTTAGCTAAACCGTGTTTCTGAGCTGGTGCATGCATGTTGCCAGCTCATAGCCGCCGGCTTCAAAAAGTTCTGCCGGTAGTCCATCGACTCCCGCTGCTTTATGGACAATTTAATCCATCGTTGATGATAGGTTTGATTTCGTCACTTATGCTGATTTCGGGAATGAGTAGAGATCGAAAGTGTTCCCTCCATACTTCCAGCACACTCTGTATGTCTTACTTACTTACTTAACGTATGTTCTCCAGTTAGTTCTACCAGATTGTGGCACGTCGCCTACCACTTGGTCCTCCCAACGGAGTTTGTCTCTCATTGCTCTGTGCCGTCCTTCAGGTTCGCCTTCAAACACCTTTCTCGGTGGAGCATTTACATCGATCCTGGCAACATGTCCCAGCCATCGTAGTCGTTGCATTCTGACTCTTTTAGGTACGTCGATGTCTTGGTAAAGCTCATACAACTCATGGTTTTTCCGATAGCGAAACTCGCCGTCGACACAGATAGGTCCATACACTTTTCGGAGTACTTTTCTCTCGAATAATGCCAGGTATGTCCGTTGTCGTAAGCACTCATGATTCGGCAGCATACAACAGAACAGGTAAGACTCTGAGTGTTAGTTACCAGATTTCAGTCTCTGTCCTCACACGTGGGGATCCCTTTTCCAAAACCTTTACTTTTTACCATTTGGTATAATTTTCGGTCCTCACCTCTATCCCTGTAGTTTTCGATATCCCGGCTCTCTCGTTTCTTCCATAGACGCTTTTTCTCTTCTCAACTCCCTCCTTTTCTCCTTAAAACGCTCCGTCACAGCACGCGTCGCAATTTTCTCAGACATTTTGCGACATTTATCATCGTACCAGGGTTTTTCTGAGGGTGGTTCTTCATAACCCAGTAAGGTCGTTGCGGCAGTGGTCATAGAATTCGCAATATGCTGCCACTGTGTGTCGCGAATATCAGAATTAGGGGGGTTTGTTCGAAGTAATTGAGAGAGTTGGTTGGAGTAGGCATTGGCTATCTCGGTGGTATGCGGCTTTGTGATGTCTAGCTTCCTTTGCGTTTGTTTACGAGTGTTTTTAGCACTACTTAATCGTGTTCGTACCTTGGCTGTAATAAGGTGGGGTGATCCGAGTCTATATTTGCACCGCGCATCACACGCACGCCCATAACACATTGAGACAATCATGTTTCTTGCCGACACGAAACTAACCAGTCTGAATTCGATCTCGGAGGGGTTGTTGTACAGACTGTATTTCCGACTGCTAAACCAAGATCATCTTCCCTTCCTATTTTAGCATTAAAATCTCTCATCACAATTTTAATGTCATGTGCAGGGCAGCGGTCATATATCACCTCTAGGCGCTCATAAAATGCATCTTTAATGTCATCATCTTTGTCTTCCGTCGGGGTGCGTACACAAATTAGTGTGATGTGAGAAAATTTCTCATTGATGTGAATAGGGTTAAACCGCGAGACCAAGTGTCGAAGTCTCTTGTCGACTATGAAACCACATCCAAGTCGGACTTTTCGGAATAAAATAAAAATATAGATGGCAGTAACGGGTCTCGAACTCAAGTCACACGCATAATAAATGTGTCTTCATGTGTGTGTGTGTGTTTTTTTGTCTTACAACTCACTATATCTATTTAATCTTTGCTATATAAAGCATTTTTTATATTTTCCCATATACGTCTTCATCTTTTGCACTATATCAACTAGTGATTAGAAGGAGATAGAAACAACACAACACACAGATACATATAATTATATTTCCATTTGCTCGGCTATTTAAAACATGTGTGGTGAACATAGTGTTCAATGTACATTTATTATCTCTATTAAGTCGCAGCCGCCGCCGCCACCGCCTCCGTCGACTGATACATTTTCAATAACAAACTTAAGTGCGAAATTATACGTATAATCGAAATGGAAACGTATCGTAGAAAATGTCCCTGTAACGGATGTCCTCAATGCAATTAGCAACAATTTACTGCATGTGGAGCAAACGTGGGGCGACATTCAACAACAATAGAAAATTGCTATCAATGACTGAATTCAATATCGCACAGTGGGTGCCATTATCTCGAATGTGGAAAATGATGAATAGATGGCGCTGTAGGAGTTGATACAGCGGTTTTAGTTTACGTATGAGTAACGGTACCGTTGGGGATGTAAAGTGAATCTTGCATCTCAAGCCGACTCACAACCTCTTTTGTGGTGGCACCTGGGCAACATTGTTCGTTTTTTTTTATTATGAATAGCGGCAGACAGTGAGCGTCGATCCCTGAGGGTTGGAAAACGAAAGAAAAAGTAACAAAAGGAACTCCCCAAATGTTGAGGCCACGCAAACGAAATAAGGACCATGATTTAAGGATATGCACCTGGAACGTCGGGACTCTCTAAAGAGAAGGCGCCACTATCCGACTGGCGGATGTCCTTAACAAATATATGGCAGACATCTCCGGACAGGACAAGGATGCTCGCGACGTTAAAATTGCGACATCTATTCTGAAAAGCACGAATGTGTACGTGGATTTGTGGGTGGCGAGAGACTTAGACGTCTTGTCTCGTGATTCAATCCTGTTAGTGAACGAATAGCCGTAATCCGCATCAAGGCGAAATATTTCTACATCACGCTAATTTGTGCTCATGTCCCGACAGAAGATAAAGACGATGAGATTAAAGAAGATTTAAATGCACAAATAGGAAGCGTTGGTCCATCGACCGGTAAATTCAGCCTGTATAACGACAAGTCATACAAAGGGTTTATGTTATCTGCCTATCAAAACACCAAAAATCAAATTGATTATGTGGTAATTTAATGGGAAACATGCATTTAGTGTAATGGACGTGCGCATGATCCGAGGTTCTAATATTGTCTCGGATCATTACCTGGTTGCTGCCAAGCTGCGCACAAGATTGAGAAGAGTGAAAAACGACATCGCGAAGCTGCAAACCCCAGAGATAGCCACTACCTAATCTAACCATCTCTCCCAACTACTACGACAAAAAGCCTCTACTTCTGCTGCTCCCGATACACGGTGGCAACATATTGCACATTATATGGCAACCGCCGCAACAACCATGCTAGGATATAAAAAACGGCGCTCAGAAGAATCCTGATGAATTTGATGATGAATGTCGAATAGCGTCTGAGGAACAGGATGCTGCGTATACGCTACAGCCAATTATAACCCGGGTTGTTAGGAGGCAGTAAAACAGGCGTGACAGGCGTGACGAAAAAAAAAACGTCAATTGAAGGAACGGGAGAATGAGAATATAGAACGATACAGAGATAGAGGTGAGGCCCGAAAATTTTTACAGAAAGTTAAAGCAAAAGGCTACAGTAATGGGCTCCCCTCCTGTAAGGACAAGGTAGAAAAAACAACTAACGGCACCTACTTGTTTATCGACGAATGCGAACGTCTCTGTTTGAGAAGCTCTTACTAGACACGCCGATTGACTCGACGCTTATACTGCGAAGTTGCTGTCAACAACATTCGAGGGGAGCCGACAATGAAAGAACAATATTTTTTTTTTTAATATGACTGGAGCCAGGTTTGAACCTGCGATCTCCCGCATGGCAGTCGCGTGTTCTAACCACTATGCCACGACCGGTCCCATCGAGTGTCCTATATGAAAGGCTAAATCCAGTGTTTTCCAAACTAATCAGAACTTATTAGCATGGCTTTAGATCTGCTAAATCAACAACTGACCAGATATTTTCACTTCGACAAATCTTGAAAAAGGCCCAATAGGGCTATTATATACCAGACGTGGGCTAAAATATATCAATATAGTGATGGAGATGATAATGAGGAAAGCTGCAGTAAACACGAGTGGCACGATATTCAATAAAAACCAAATGCTGCTCGCGTACGCTGATGGCGTAGACACCATCGGTCGAAAACTGCGGGGTGTGACTGCAGCCTTCTCAGGTATACAGAAGGAATCAGCGAAGATGGGTCTAATGGTGAATGAAATGAATCCAGTTATACAAGATACCGGTTCTACCTGTCTTAATGTATGCTTAGTTATGATACAAGCGGATTAATCAGTTCTGGCGGTATTCGAGAGAAAAATACTCCATTGAATAAAATATGGGCCCATCATCGTTAACGGAAAGTATCGACGTCGTAAGAATCATGAGCTGACAGTGGCGTTGTCAGACGCATTAAGTTGTTGTATGTCTGGACGAAAATTCTCCAGCTCGTCTTCGACAAAAGAAGAGGATGACCAAAACTCTGCTGGAAATATAAGGTTACTGAGAGCCTTGCCTAACTTGGTGTGGTTCACTGGAGTAGAACCGCAGAAGATCAAAGCCCTTATAATATTTTTCTACGACCGGTATATAATCCCATAGGATTGCGAAGAAGTGTCTTTTTTAATCCGCATAAAGGTAATTTATTATTTAGTCCCCCACTGTGGCCACTTACTGCCAGAGAGCAAACTAAACAATTTCGTTTCTAAGAAATCGTTGTTTACTTTAGCTCTACTGCCAGACATTGAAGCTATAAACATTTTGAAATGAAGAAAAGAAAAACTTAATCAAACAATTAATGATAATTCACTTTAATTCATCAGCATTTCCAACCGAGATGCCACAAGTAAAAAAAGTTTATTTTTATCTGTCAACATGAGTGCTTATATGAGATGAGAGGAGAACATTAAAGTGAAAAATAATACATTTCTATTTTTGTTGTTGTCATTACGATTTAATGCAACATTTACGTAAAATACTTTGCCCGAACAACTTTACCACTCTAGTGCTGCTGGTGATGATGCTCATGATGATGCTAATGATGATGCCACTGAATAGAATGACACTACCATGCTGCACTCACTCAATCACTCATATTTAATGCCTGCATGTGTGAGTTTAAATCCTTGAAAAAGTTTTCAGCTCTCGCAAAACCATAAAGTACTTTGGAGGTACTTAATTGAAAACTTTTTATGTTGCTGCTATGTCGTTGTCGTTTCGATCGACTGTACCCGTACGGATGACACAAAGTTATATCATTTTGTAACTAACATAAAATCTTTGCCTTCAGGCTAGGAGGGGTGGTAAAACAGCTGAAAGTTTTTAATGTTAAAACAGAGAAGTGCAATTTCTTATTGAAGTTGTTTTGATATGTGAACATTAGAAAGTCAATTCAATCAAAGAGTTAAGATGTACTTGTTACTTGAAAGCATTAACAATGGAAGATGAAAATCATCTCCTTTGAGAAAAGCACAGAGTAAAAAGTTAATATTACATTAGCAGGGTGATGTTCACAGAGTTGGAATGAGTATATGGATAATGATATCTCAAGTACATTAGCCAAGGGGAAATTTTTTGGTTATAATTTTCAAGAATATAATATCCTGTAAAAATATTGTTATTAGGACTTTACTCAGTCTAAACTCAATAAAATTTTTAATTCATAGTTATGTGGGATAAAAAATGTTTAATTTGTTTAACTTACGCGTTGAGTGGATTGCCTGAAAAAAAAGAGAACACAATTTTATTACATGTTGTTGGATTATAATAACAAATAATAAACGCTACAGAAATTTCAGTCAGATGAACTGACTGATAAATACCATCACCCCTATGACTTTCGGTCGCATGGCCAGATGAGCGGTATCGTAAAGATTACAAAAGTTACTTACATACTTCAAATCGATATTAAATTATTATAGCACGTATCTTGACAAAACGAATGATGCAGAACTTCTACTTTTTGGAGCTACTTTCACGTGCAGTTCTCAGAATTGAGTCCCAAATCTATGAGCTGAAAAATGTTGTACTGTGTAATTTAACTAATATATCCAGCAGTTCGAAAGTTTTGGGGCGAAATATAAATTTTCCGAAAATAGGTTATTTTGTATGGGAGGTACGAGAAGGGGTTGGCCGATATAGTCTATATTCATTCCTGAGCCAAATTTCAATAAGTTTGCATCTTCCTCAATACTTATTTCAAGGTACTTACAAAAAAAAAGTATGTAAACCTATGAGGGTAAATTCGGTTATACGTATAGGAGGTATCAGAAAGCGCGGGGCAAATGTTTCGGTTACCTAATTCTTTGTCTAGCATTAAAAATATTAGGATAAATTGAACTGGCCAGATTTAATTATCCTCCAGTTGTCAGTTTGGAAGTTCTGGAAGAAAATATAATTTTCCAAAAAAATAGGCCATTTTTCATGGGAAGTACCAAAAGGGGTCAGCCGAAGACGTCCATATTCATTCCCGAGTCACATTTTCATAAGCGTACATCCGTAGCAAAATATGGTTGAATTCAGGGTACTATCCAAAAAGAAGTGTATGTACAACTATTAGGGTCGATTGGGTCATTTGTATGGGAGGTACCAGAAGGGGCATGTCAAAAGTTTCGGTTTTTTTGAGGATTTGTCTACTATTACAAGGTAATTAAACTGGGAAAATAGTCATATGTTGTTGTTGTAGTAGTAGTATATGTGTCTTGTTGTCCATCAGGTGTTAATTGGTTGGCTAGGTTTAGTGTGTCGTGTGGTCCCTGGTTGCAAGCGAGACATGTATTCGACATATTGCAATCAATTCTTTTACAGTACGAATTGAGGCAGTTACACCAGAGAGATCTTAGTTGGTCCAAAACAACTCTTGTCTGCCGTGGTAATACCTCTTCTTCCGACGCCACTGATGTAGGGTGTTCCCCGAGCACGACATTCCTTCTATAGTTATTCACGGCTTCGACGTCTGCGTCCGAGTGAATATCCGCTAATCCTGCCTGAAATGCTCTTTGATTAAGAGGCTCTCACTTGTAACGTTCTGCCTCGCGCTCTAGATCATGAAGGTTTTCCTGACCTGCCTGGGGGTCAGCCTTTCCGTAAGATGGTGGTTAGGAGGGCTGCACCGGTAACATCCAAGCAAATACTGCTTCGACAGAAGGGAATTGTGTCGGCGCACGGGTATGAACTTCGTCTCCCCATGTAGGTGGTCCACAGATGAGGTGGCACCCTCCTGCAGGAGCTGCATAGTTTACCACAGACCGACCTATCACTTTGTAGGAGGTCAACAAGCTTTCTTTGTCGGTACCCCAACTGCTGCCGGCTAGCGAATTGTTGATGCTACTTCTTGTCTTGTTGCAGATAGCTGTGGCGTGCATGTTGAATCTGAGGATTCTTTCAAATGTGACACCAAGGACCTTGGGGTAATTGGTGATCGGAATTGTTATGCTATCGACTTTTGTGGCGGAAAGTTTCATCTTTCTCGCAACGAAGAAATTTACAATTTCAGCTAAGTAGACGTTCAGTCTTCCACATATGTCATCAAACGAGGAGCGCGACGCCAAAATCATACGGCTTAAGATACGATATTAACGCCGTCAGGTGGGAGTGGAATTGCAGAGAGGTACATGTTAAACAATGCCGCAGATAACACCTCACCTTGGGGAACTCTCTATTAACCTCTACGGGGCTTGGACTTCTTGTTATTGAATACCACATGCGACTGGCGTCCACCCATGTAATTTACGATCCAACGTTTCAAACAGTTCGGGAGAGACGTGTTGGCGATGTCCTCGAAAAGCGTGGCGTTGTTAACAGTATCGAAACCTTCGATAAGTCAAGCGCCATGAGGACCTGTCACTGGGCTTAGTCTGGTTAGACCGCGACTTATTTGTGTGGTAATGGCGTGTAAAGCTGTAGTTGTACTGTGCTGCTTACGGAATACATGCTGATGATCCGCAATTGGAAAGTGTACTGTCAGGCTCGGAAGGATTCAAGCTTCGAGTGTATTTGCTACTGGCGAGAGATGAGAAATAGGCCTGTATGATTCTACCCTCTTTGCCAGGTTTTAGCAGCGGAACCCATATTCCAGACTTAGAGGGACGTTCTCATTCGTTGTGCTAAACGTAGAGCCATATATTTGCTCGGCAAAAGCTGTGACTCTGATCATTGGCTAGCAGAGAATGCCAAAGCTCGTGATGGGCATTAAAGTCTCCTAGGACCACGCGGTTAATGCCTTGAAGTAACAGACTAATACATATAACGCGGTGAACAGCTACCAATCGCCGATATATAATACGTTGTACAGCTCAATCTCGACAGTCCCGGACTAAACTGCTACTCCCATATATTCTCTAGAGTCAAACTCAGGCGATATAGGTCTATACTGCACAGAATGGTGCAATAGGAAAGCATGACTCCCATCTCTACTTCTGGTGCGATACTTTCGAAGCACATTGTAACCCTGACAACTGTGCAAGCTTCAGGTGTCAGTCAGCTTGCAATTGCAATTAAATTGTAAAAAGGATGCACGTTCAGGGGTTGGTACAGCAATATGTGGTGTAAGAAACTGTGTTTGTTGGTATTGTTGTGAGGAAGATTGCGGTGGTGTCCCGTATATCGAAGACGTTGACAACGAAGACCACTGCTACTCTTGGGACATCCTGCGGCATACGGAGGCACAGGAGGCTGCAACATATTCCGACCAATACTCCCTCAGGTTGTTGAGGCCAGAGCAACCTCTAAGGTTCACCCACTCCATACATCGGTTACACCTTACAAATGTTCAACGGTGATGGATGAGGTTTCTGCAGACGGAGCGAAAATATTGTGTTGGGCCGGGATTTTGTTCATTCCCGGCACGGACCAAAAGGATACGGAGCAGACACTCCGGGATGTGCCTTTCCCGAGGCAAAAAGATGGACGAACATAAAAGGACTCATAGTACTGAGGTGGCAGCCGCTGGCCGAAGATTTTCTGCTTCGGGACAATCTTGTACATAGAAGTGGATGCCGTGGGATTGAAATTTAAATATATCCTATCCTATCCTATCCTATCCTATCCTATCCTATCCTATCCTATCCTATCCTATCCTATCCTATCCTATCCTATCCTATCCTATCCTATCCTATCCTATCCTATCCTATCCTATCCTATCCTATCCTATCCTATCCTATCCTATCCTATCCTATCCTATCCTATCCTATCCTATCCTATCCTATCCTATCCTATCCTATCCTATCCTATCCTATCCTATCCTATCCTATCCTATCCTATCCTATCCTATCCTATCCTATCCTATCCTATCCTATCCTATCCTATCCTATCCTATCCTATCCTATCCTATCCTATCCTATCCTATCCTATCCTATCCTATCCTATCCTATCCTATCCTATCCTATCCTATCCTATCCTATCCTATCCTATCCTATCCTATCCTATCCTATCCTATCCTATCCTATCCTATCCTATCCTATCCTATCCTATCCTATCCTATCCTATCCTATCCTATCCTATCCTATCCTATCCTATCCTATCCTATCCTATCCTATCCTATCCTATCCTATCCTATCCTATCCTATCCTATCCTATCCTATCCTATCCTATCCTATCCTATCCTATCCTATCCTATCCTATCCTATCCTATCCTATCCTATCCTATCCTATCCTATCCTATCCTATCCTATCCTATCCTATCCTATCCTATCCTATCCTATCCTATCCTATCCTATCCTATCCTATCCTATCCTATCCTATCCTATCCTATCCTATCCTATCCTATCCTATCCTATCCTATCCTATCCTATCCTATCCTATCCTATCCTATCCTATCCTATCCTATCCTATCCTATCCTATCCTATCCTATCCTATCCTATCCTATCCTATCCTATCCTATCCTATCCTATCCTATCCTATCCTATCCTATCCTATCCTATCCTATCCTATCCTATCCTATCCTATCCTATCCTATCCTATCCTATCCTATCCTATCCTATCCTATCCTATCCTATCCTATCCTATCCTATCCTATCCTATCCTATCCTATCCTATCCTATCCTATCCTATCCTATCCTATCCTATCCTATCCTATCCTATCCTATCCTATCCTATCCTATCCTATCCTATCCTATCCTATCCTATCCTATCCTATCCTATCCTATCCTATCCTATCCTATCCTATCCTATCCTATCCTATCCTATGATATTTAAGGGGCTATTAATAATTTCCATCCGAGTCAATACGGACCCTCTTTCTAGGGGTAAGTTTATCCAAACTAACGGTTCACCCATGTTAAGCGACCGCATCGTTACTTTAGTTGTAGGTGCATACTATTTAAGTGAAAGTACCACTAGACGGTGTTTGACCCTCTCTCCTATGACTGCTAGTATTCCATCTCATACTCTTTAATATGGTTGAGTTACATTTTTCTCTCAGATGTGGCTTGCTCTGATGCCAAAGGCATAATCAACATAAACATTGTTCAAAGCCAACATCAACAATTTATTATTAATATTTAAAACACTTTTTCGTTTATTCGTATATATTAAAATGTTAGATGCTTTCACCGATTTTTCACCTTCACCTTACTGCTTTTTTTTCTCTTTATATTGCTACAGCAACTCGACTATGTCTGACACCACAATTAAACTTGTTTTCCAAAACCAAAACGCGCACAAACGGCTGAGCGGATGTTGCTTTTAAAATCAGCAATGTTTGAATTACATAGCATTACTCATACATACTCATCATACATCGTTAATTCTCCTGGGAGGACAGGTGTAACATTGATTTTCCACTTGTGTTTTCATACAACGCATACAACATTCACAAGCTAAGTTCGTTGTTTGTTGTTGTTTTCCTATTCGGCGTTATCTACAAATGTATGCAAATCCCTGATGGAACAGCTCAACACGCGCTCTGTCATGTGATATTTCATCACAACATCAACGTTGATTACGATGTGTGAATAGAGAAAGTGAAAATGTTAAAAAATATTTTTATCATATTAAAACAAAAAAAAAATTCTGTAGAATTGTTTGTGAATATTCAGATTATTCACAAACAATTCCATAGAATGTGACCTGCAATGCATGAAGCTTCATTGAAAGCTAAAGAATGCTTCTCATATAGCTGGATGGATGGATTTCACATCCAACAAAGAACGAGAAAAACAAAAGAAGCAAACCACTCAAAATTTGCTTTGATCAAATATTCAACAGCAAGCACAACTACCACAAATGTAATGTAGAATCAACAAAATGAAATTTTATGAAATTCAATCCACTTTGCAAATCGAAATGGATTTGCGTAATCATTTTCCATTTGCCAACCACCACTTCAACATTATCAACATTTGGTTTTCTTGCTTTTTTTTTGTTGTTTGATAATGCAAAGGAAACCCTTGAACTGTGGCAAGAAATTGAGGAAAATACGCATGATTGAGCCATCGGGACAGAGAAAACTTAAAGGCATAAGAAGGAGGTGAGATATTTGAAGATTTGAATTTGAATATTTCAAATATCATTAAATAAATATTTAATTTTAAATGTGGCTTAAGGCTTAAGTAAACTATAAATTTAAAGAATTTTTCACACCCCCCAGACAACGACCCAAAAAATGTTTCACTGTCTTATAAGTTATTCACGCAGCGTCCCAACCAAGTAAACTCTTTGTTCGTTGCAAAAGTAACTTGGTATCGCCAGAACCACTACTTCCGACTATTTCTCAGTACTTAAAAAGACCGCAGCAATATTCCGTTCTCCTCGGCCAATGATTAGGATATTAAAGAGCTCACGTGAAAGACTGACTGTAGCCTCTGTTGTAGGAAAAGGCTCTGTCGAATATTTGCCCTCATTCACTGAGGAATTCGTATTTTTTACTGGGATTCCAAACTCGCCAATGGCAACTTAAAGTTTTTGTTGTATCGTTCTGTGGAAAGCTATGTAACGTGGTTTTCTCGTCGGCTGAGGTGAGTCCAGTCGCCGTCGAATAAGAACTCTGTAGATTTTTCCCTGACTAGGGCAAATTAACAGTATTGTTTATTGATGGTGTAATTCAAACTTTTAATCTACTGGATAATACGAAAATAATTCAGATTCGGATTCAGGGAATCTAATGTTCGAGAACTTTTAGTATAAGCTCGGTGAGTATTGATGAGGCCTATGACTGCAATGACAGGTTTCGGGAGTGGCGTCGATTAAAGATATACGGGATATTTACGAATCGGTCGATTTGAGGTGATCGGGAACTGTATACTATACTCCCAAAACAGTAGAGGTCAGATAGGTCAGGATCGTTATTAGGGTACTTTCGATAATTCAGTTTCGTACCAGCAACTCGGCAGGAAACCGATGATTCGCTTTTGTCGGTAATTACGATTAATATGGTGATTCGAGTTTTGTCGGTGTTTTTGGTTAATATCAGCAAGTGATGATTGATGACTCGGGATTATCAGTGGTTTAGGTTTATATCAGGAATACGTGGCCGTCTTGGAGATTTGCGTTTTAATTTGTGCAATTCGGGAATATATCGATGCTTCGGCTTTCGTCGGTGAATCAGTTTGGTATCCGCAACTCAGGACCGAGATGATGCCTCGCGTTCCTCAGCAAATCGACTTTTGCAACACGTGATTGTATCTATGATTCGGCTTTCCTCGGTAAATCAGTTTGGTATCCGCAACCCAGGATCATGTGGATGACTCGCGTTCTTAAGCAAATCGACTTTTGCAACTCGTAGTTGTATTAATTCCTTTCAAATTCGCGACCAAAATAATATTCGTACCAAATGTTGGTATCAAAATTCTACGGTGCTGATTCCTTATACAATGCTAGAGGAATGAAGAGTATCTTCCTGTATCAGACCGAAATCTGTTCAACAGACGAGTCGGTATAACCAATCGGAGTTGGAATAAGACCGACCAAAGTCAGATTTAACAGACCGCAATCCGATTCCACAGACCGAAATCCATTTCAACAGACCGAAGTTCGAAATCCGTGCAACCGACTAGTCGGTATAACCAACCGGAGTTGGATTCAACCGACCAAATTCAGATTCAACAGACCAAATTCAGATTCAACAGACCGAAGTCCGATCCAACAGACCGAAGTCCGATTTAACAGACCGAAGTCCGATTTAACGGACCGAATTCAGATTCGACAGACAGATATCAGATTCAACAGCCCGAAGACCGATTTAACAGAAAGAAGTCCGATTTAACAGACCGGAGTCCGATTCAACAGACCGAAGTCCGATTCAACAGATCTAAGTCCGATTCAACAGACCGAAGTCCGATATAACAGACCGAATTCCGATTCAACGGACCGAAGTCCTATTTAACAGACCGAAGTTCATAATAATTGTGTAGTAAGCGCTAGAACTGTATATGGATGCATACTAAGAATGCATACTTAGGTACGGGTGACTTTCGTCTCGTTACGTTGATCTTTATTTCTTGACTAGGATTTGCCGAAGTGTGAATATCTGATCGAAAGTATATTTACCTTGTCTAAAGCTACACTGATAAGCTCCAATTAGGTTTTTTGTTTGACAGGATCTTGCACGCAATGCATAAAAGGTTGATACCATAGTTGTTGCTAACACGTCGATCGCAGAGCATAGAAACGTCAGAATCCATCAGCAGAACATGAGCACCTGCAGCCGTGTAATTGTTGACCGTGCAGTCGTGAAAAATGAACACGTTTTGTCTCAGTGGTGGCCAATCTACTCTTTGGTCGATGATTGATTTAATTATGTCACTTGCGCTGCCTTCGAGTTCTCTCCGTATATCTTCGTGTCAGTAAGTAGATTTTCATATCTTAACACTCAAGCAGAGACTCAAAGCAGTCAGTCTAGCGCACACAGTTTCGCATACGTGTGAATTACCGATTGTGTCTGTATGAAAAAGGCCATTATGCGGTCTGCAGTTTAACGACGAATTCGGATGTCAGCTGTTGGAGAATTTCTACTAGACTGCGAAGTTGATGTCGACTACATCGATATGACTAAGACATAGATTGAACAATGTTATCCCGCTTAAAAGATGCGAGTTATACCAATCATGATATAGTCAGATACATATCCCTTAATCATGGTCCTTATTACGTTTGCGGAGATCGTCAGCATTTGGCGGGGGAGTTCTTCGTGTTTTCAAAATTCGGGACGGACTTAGTCATTTTACGATAATTAAAAAACATTTTATTATTTTTTTAAAGTAAACAAATAGCGATTTAAATTTGTTAAATATAACATTATTCACATGTGATCCTTGATATTTTTGGACACTGGTGGCTGCAACCTGCAGTGAAAACTCTCAATGACGGCTTTACACCCCATGAATGCGGTATAGAATAGTGATACATTCCTTTTATTTGTCAAGAAATACTGGGTTGTTGTGGAAAGCTTTACTTTTAAAATATCCCCAAAGAGTAGTGTGTACTATTATGATCTCGAATCTATAATCCCAGTACCATTTGAATGTTGTAAGAATGTAAATGTTTATCTTTATAAAAATTGAGGGTTAAAGATATTCTGAACACATTTAAGACGCTAGATCGCTTTCGAGTATAGAGTTTAGTTTATTCACTAGCACAGCACAACATTTTTTAGCTCATTGATTTGGGACTCAGTTCTGAGAACTGCACGTAAAAGTAGCCCCAAAAAGAAAAGTTATGCATCATTGGTTTTGTCAAGTTACATGCCATAATAATTTAATATCGATTTGAAGTTAGTAAGTATTGTATATGGGAATTTGTCACGTTTTAGGCTCTTTTGTTTGACATAACTAGAGAACCGCTAATCCGATTTAGCTGAAACAAATTTAAAAATATTAAGAATTACAATTCCTTTAATCTGTTCATATAACGTAACCCTACATAAGCAACAGTTTCACTTTTCCATTCATCAAATGATTTTGAACTGGGTTTATTTTGTAGCAGTTACAATAAAACTGTTGTACTCCGTGGCGTATGATTTACGTGGAATATTACTTATGATAATCATATGCCACCATATAACAATATAAGAAAAGAATTAAAATTAAATTATTATGGCATGTAACTTGACAAAACGAATGACGCAGAACTTCTTCTTTTTGGGGCTACATTCACTTGCAGTTCTCAGAGTTGAGTCCCAAAATCATGTGTTGTACTATGTAGTAGACGTTCTTACACGCCTTAAGTTTAAGCGATCCCCAGAAGTTTAAAGTCAGACCTGTCTCTTGGAACTGTTTCTTCCATTCAATTGAATCTGTGGGGCCTAATTTATATGCTGTATATTGTAATAAACGCAAAATTGGCGTTGTTTTATAGGCAAGAATCGATGTTACGATCAATGTTTCGTGTAAGCCGAACGCACATTGTGCTCTGCTGATTGACGCCATGGCACTGAATTCCCATTGTCTTCTCTTTCATTTTGTAACCCTTTGATCCCACACCGGAGTGGCCGCTCAACGCAGCTACAGATTCTTATGTGAAAGGACTTTTGGTCTACCCTGTAGTTTATTTTTAACTACTTATGAATTCGATCACATTTTGTCTGAAAAATTATAAATTTATTGCTTACTCCCAATAAGTTCCAACTGAAATTAAAACCCCGTTTGTATTTGCCAAGAATATCACTCACTAAAGCTTTTAAGTTGTTTCACGGCAAAAACTTAAGACATTTCCTTCACTCCCAATGAAATACATATAAATATGTATTATCATCATGTATGTATGTGTGCACACTTTTATTAAGACAAATCAATATGACTTTCATTATTGCTGACACCTGGCTAAAAGTATTTCTTCACAAGCTGATGGCACATGAATCGTTTTACAAATACGCTGCCATCAACAACGAGTACACTCGTACATTGCAAAATAATACGATTATGTGAAGTGTGTGGTATAGTCAACCGATGAAATGACATAGAACAAATGGAATTGGAATGGAAAAGAAATTCCAAATGCAAATAAGCTCACATAAAATCATTCCGAAAAATTCTATACGCACAGAAGCTAGAATGGCAGCCAGATACTATGTGTGTGTGTATCTGTCGATATATTTATTTGTATACACCACATTGGCACAGTTATCCACAATATACATCTGCTCCGGTTCGGGCTGATACCATTCCTTGCAAATCAATGAAAAACTGACATGATAACGATAAAGTCTCTGTTTTCACATGATGCTGATGTTAACGTTTGCAAAAATGTTGCACAGTGATTTGTGTTAGTTGGTATGAAATAAAGATATTGGCTTATCTAACACGTGAGTACAATAAAGAAAACTTGATCGATTTCGATGTAAGTGTAAGAGCCTTAAACTCTTACAAACTAAAAATGCAAATGAAAAGGTGAGAAGCAAAGGGGTGCAAGTGACAAAAATTTTGTTTCGAGATATTCGCCTTCATAGTTTTAAATTCTAGTCCTGGAACTGCTTTTCGGCTAGACTGGTAATAAAAAATGATCTCATCTCATGCTAGTAGGCGAAGATGGTGTCAAGGAACACAACTGCACAGTTATCTCATTATTTCTCTATTTATCATTGTCGGGAGGTGAATAAGGGTAAATGTAATAGGCCAGTATAGTAAACCCCCTTTATAATTCTAGCTTATCTTGATGTTTGTTCGCTTAGTTTTTCCGCTATTACTCAAGAACCATTGATGATTTCTCCTTTCATTCTTCAGCAGAATTGTAGAGAAAGTTAAACCCCTTGGGAGTTTTACTATAACGACCTAGTATCTTCACCCTGACCTGGAATTTTTCGCTCCCCCCAGGTTGGCTGCTGCACTGTGTAATTAAACTATAAATCCACAATATTAGAACGATGTGGGTATGATTAATATTAAATCCGCATAAAATTATTTTTACTTATACGTTGTACATAAATATGTAATGAGTACCATATGCAAACTCGCTATATATGTATTGGAACGATGTGCGTATGATTTATATTAAATCCACATAAAGTTAATATTACTCATACGTTGTACGTAAATGAGTATCGAGTACTATAAGCAAACTCTCTACATATGTAAGATCAAACTAGTTCAAAAACGTTCAAGTCCAAAAGTATGAAAATTCTGAACTACTTCCAAAATGAACTAGTTCAAAACTATCCAATTTTGAAACATAGAAATAGTAATAATGCGTCAAATTTGTACTAGATTTTATCAAGCTATTTTGAAGTGGCTTCAAACTAGTTTACATGCCTTTCTATATGTTAGCTGTATTAGATATCACATTGTCCCTATCGTAATAAAAAATGTCGCCTAGATGTCGGCAATTTTAGTCTTACCTATACATTTTCATCTAACCACTGTATGTTGGCTTTAGGACCGTTGTTCCTTTTTCTGTCATTATTTGGATGTAATCGATATTTTTAGCAACTCATATTAATAAAGGAGCTTTGATGGTCTCAGCCTCATTGATTACCACACGCAGTGCCCCACCAACCTCGTCTCATAATGGCCTAGTGCCACGGCCAGTATCACCGTTGCTATTGCCCTTGCCCAAGTCTGTTGCTCATCACGATGTTGGTTGTGCGTTTAATTTTGGTGTCACAAAATGAAATATTTAGGCCGGTCGCTGCTGTAAACCTTCTTCTCACTCACTTGTGGGTTTTCTTTCGAGTTGTGTGGGTGTGCGTCTTATTATAGCACAACCTTTGTAACAATAAATTACGTAAGTGGGGAGTATCTTATTTCTCTGTATCCTTCCGGGAAAGATATTTTCCAGTCGAAAAGGCATTAAAGCTCGAAATACTTGTCACCAGCATGCACACACACTCACACACACACACACATAATTTCGGATGGCATTTAAAAGTATTAAAGGCATCACAACAAACCAAAGAAAAAAAACAGTGTGGTTAATTTAAAAATAACATAAAATGTGACACATTTCTCAGAACGTTTGCATGACAAACGCTGGGCATGTGATATACATAAGTATGTATACTTTGCAGGTTTTTGTTGCTGTATACAATTTGTTTTAATAGATTGAAAGCAAATGTCTTATGGTAACCTAAAAATATTATAAAAGAATTAGTGAAACAATAAACGTTTATAACATACAGGGTGAACCAAAAGTTCGTTTACATTTAAATCAGCAGCACAAGCGGACAGAGCTTTATAAGGGGAAAGAGGTAACAAAATATAAAAGCCGGTAGAGGAAATTCTGTAATATGGCGTCATTCAGCGGAGAAGCGGAAGGTTCTGCCTACGCAACTGGAGTTTAATCTGACGGTCAGCTTCCTATATGGTAAACTTTTTAATTAAAGGCACAGTGGATCAAGTTCTGACATATGAAATATTTCAAAGGTGGCGCTTCATGGTGCTCCACAAGGCAGAGTACTATCTCTATTACTCTGGAATCTCAACATCAATAGTCTTGTAAAGGCTATGGAGAAGACGTGATACACAACTCTCGCATATGCGGATGATGTAGCACTTATAGTTATCGGTAACGATCCAAAATTACTTTGTGAGGTTTGGACCAGCATATCGGCAAGTGTTCTATAAAAATGCGCGACCGGCCGTCGCGGATGATGTAGCACTTATAGTTATCGGTAACGATCCACAATTACTTTGTGAGGTTTGGACCAGCATATCGGCAAGTGTTCTAAAATAATGCGGGACCGGCCGTGGCATAGTGTTTAGAACACGCGACTACCATGAGGGAGATCCCAAGTTCTACTCCTGACTCCAGTCATCTACATTTTTTTTTCATTGCCGTCCACATCGATGTTGTCGACAGTAACTTCGCAGTATAAGTGTCAAACCAATCGACATGAGTTAATATTTCTCCAAAACTACTTACGATATTGCAAATGGGCTACATGGCCCCGCCCCTTCTGGTACCTCCCATACAAATACATCATGCTGTCCACTTTAAAAAAATCGAGTAATAATATCAATACACCCAACAGGATCATACCCAAATTCTGTACTTAGTAAAGCTATAACATAATAAAGTTTTGGAAAAAACTGGAAGTCTAGCCACGCCCCATCTGGTACCTTCCACACAAATGTACCTTTCCGTCCACTTTAGAGATGGAGTAATAATATCAATAAATCCAACGCGATCGTGCCCGAATTCTGTATTTAGTTCAGGCAGGATAAAGTTTTAAAGAAAAAATCTAGAAGTCTAGACACTCCCCTTCTGGTACCTCCCACACAATTGTATCACTCAGCCCACTTTAGAGATGGAGTAATAATATCAATACACTCGACACGATCGTGCCCAAATTCTGTATTTAGTAAAGCTATAACAGGATAAAGTTTTGGAGAAAAATTCTGGAAGTCTAGATACTCCCCATCTGGTACCTCCCATACAAATGTACCTTTCCGCCCACTTTAGAGATGGAGTAATAATATCAATACACTCGACACGATCGTGCCCAAATTCTGTATTTAGTAAAGCTATAACAGGATAACGTTTTAGAGAAAAAATATAGAAGTCTAAACACGCCCCCTCAGGTACCTCCCATACAAATGTATCACTCCGCCCACTTTAGAAATCGAGTAATAATATCAATATAATATATTTTTTTTTGTTTTACTGAGGGTGATGGTATATGTAAGCCGGGTTGCCTGACTGAAACTGTCTTACTGGTTTTTATATAATAATGCAAAAGAGCAATCTGCAACAATTACGGAATCAACCCCATAAACGTTATAGGACATTGTTATTAAACCAATCTTATACTACGGATCGGAGGTCGGCGGTGAATAAGGCTGACCAGCAGTTAAAGTTCGAACGCAGTTATGATACTAAAAGCAATCATGACTACAGGGACTTCAACCTTTGTCTTGGTTTCCCACTAACGGTACATGGGTCGCACCATGCTTTTTTGTATAAGAGAACCCTGTTCTACAGGGCTTCGTGCACCTGCGGATGATATAAGGGATCTCCAGGGATTAGCGATTAGCAGAGTAGGAAGTGAGTGAGATAGTCTCTCCTCCAGGGGCTTTGGCTAGAGCAATGGAGTTTACTTCCCGACTGTTAGCGCGACGTAGAGCTATTTCGAGATAATTGTTGAAGCGGGTCTGTTGACCTTGCCTTGGCAGGTCTTTCCGGGGTTGGCTGCTGGATCGATCCGATCCCACAATCTTGTTCTGTCTTATGACGGCTGCCATTGTCTGTTGCGGGGGGACCAGTCTCTGAACTGCTACGATTTGAAACTGATAGTAGCTACTTCGAGGTCCCACCAGAGGCCTATTTTCTGATACCGTGGGTGACATGGGATTTACACGTGCAAGGTCTCAAGTACGTGCCTTTGTTCATCTGTGTCTTATGGATCTCACGGGGGTTCAGACGGGCCTAGTCATACAAATACAGGGTTGCCATTCACCATCGTCGAGCGGAAGGGGTTTGAAACTTTCTCCGCCTCCCAACGGTGAGGGTACTGCATCCTTGCAATGTTGTATCGACCGCTTCATCTACTTGGGGTGCTAATGTGTAGGCATTGGTACTCGCGAGTATAAAGAAGTTTCAGTCAGAACTTGCTTTCTAAGTAAGGAAATCTCTTAAATTGGTATCAGCTTTTCTGTGAAACTGCCACCAGTGAGTGTGACCGGTAGCGTGGGTATCATCCGGGCCCTCGGAACTTGATCGGTTGGTTGTTGGCTCCTTTGTGGGAGCATCACGCGGGCTGTGGTTTTAAGCAGAAATCGCTGATAGAGTCTTCGATCTCGATGTGAAGTTGCATTGCTACCGGGTGCTACAGACCCATAGAGTAGGGGATGTGGTAAGATAGGCCTAACCTTGACCAGAAAGGGGTATGGTCAATACTTTCATACCCTATTTGGTATCCGTTGGCTGGTAGAAAGAGCCAACAATTGCGGTAGCTTGCTCCCAGATAGATAAGATAGGCCTAACCTTGACCGGAAGGCCCATACTGTCATACCCAATTCGGTATCTCCTGGATGGAAGAAAGAGCCGACAGTTGCAGTAGCTTGCTCCCATTGCCGACTCCAATTCCTAGATAGCTCAAGCTGGTGTCGTGACATAACCCACGGACATAAACCCCAAAAAAAATTTGGGCTTATGTCCGGACAACTTCCCAGACAATTTCATTGGGGATTATGTCCAATACTAATCTGCAGACATAAGCCCCAATGTAATATTTCAACAAATGAAGAGAACAATTTGAAATATTGTTATAGTTACTGCAGCGAGAGACGAATGTTGTGGGGGGCACGCCCCCCGCCGCATCCGCCGTAGTTAGTCTAGTTGCGTACTTAATTTGAAATTAGTTTGGGTGTTATGTCCGTTATATTTGTTGGCTGGTGCAAATTGGGGGTTATGTCCGCAGAGCGTGTCGGATTTTGGGGCTCATGTCCATGGAGGTTATGTCCGGGCACCGCTCAAGCTTGCGTTATCCCAGAGGAGCGCTGGCAATCGCATTGTGATTAGCACATCATGGGTAAGGCCTTCACGGCGACACTAATGTAAAACTCTCGTGGACTCCTACTGAGGAATTGTTCACGACCGAAAACTGGTTACACCCAGACGTTGAGGCGAAGAAGGTGGCAGCATACAGCGCAATGCCTTTAAACGCCACGGGGACATGGAAGTACAAGGACAATGGTCATGCCAAAATTCTGAAACAATGTAAGGTTTCATTGGACAGAACCTAATATGATAATAATGATAATACCCTTTACCTTAGTGAAGATATCATCCAAATTTTCACAGACTAATCAAAACTGCGAGAAACTCCGGGCTGTGCAATCTTTTCGTAGAAGTTGCATTTAACTGGCTCCTCAATTAGGCTTCAAAATTACTGTAGCATAGTTCAGGGCGAAATAATGGCCATTACGAATTCAGTATGATAGGATATTGGGCGGTTCTATTTATTTACTTACTAATAGTAAAGCGGCCATCAGAACCCTGGAGAACGTGTGCACCACTTCGAGAATTGTTCGACAATGCTTAGCATCTCTAGAGGAGATAGTAAGACATATGATGGTTACCTTCAAAGCGCTCCAAGACATGGAGACCAGAGAATGACAATAAGTACTCGGCAAAAATTTATACTTAAGTACATACCCATAATTTATATACTTTTGTGGACCCATGGTTGCACTTTATGTATAACACTGTACAACATTTTTCAGCGCATTGCTTTGGGACTCAATTCTGAGAACTGCAAGTGAAAGTAGCCTAAAACGTGACAAATTCCCCTATAGAACTTCTTCTTTTTGGAGCTACTTTCACGTGCAGTTCTCAGAATTGAGTCCCAAAATCATGTGTTGTACTGTGTAATGAACATTACCTCTACCCACCCTTACTTTTTTCTCTCTCACACAAGTATACACAAAATACACTCGACGCACACGGATTTAGAAGCCAGCCAGACTCAACTTAGTTATGAAGTTTTTGGCTAAGATAAAGATCATCTTAGATCATCGCTTTAGATCGTTCTTATATTCGTCAGCTCTTTTAAGCGCTTTGGGTGCCATAAGTACTCCTGTATATTCCCATACTCTACGAAATAAAAACAGAAATTTGACAAGTATAACTAGCACTCAACACAACCAACACTTGTAGCTGCATGTGCTCGCTTCTCTTGTACTTGGGTATACCCATGTTCAAGTGTGAGCGGGTATGGTTTGATCGTTTACTCTTCACACATGTACATGTTTGGACATTAATACTTCAACAGTACTCTTAGTATATAATTTTGTCATTCTTTGATGGGGACATATATGGTAACTCAAGAGTCAGCGCACTGACCAAGACCTCTACCATAATGAATTTGAGTGTAGTTAATTGTGACATTGGTGTTCCTCTTAAAAGGGGGAAACAGCCTATTGCTGGTAAATTCAGACTTTTTGCTAAGGAACAATGGCAGAAAAACACCACTTGCACAGCGACCAAACAGATTTGGGCTACAATGAATATACAGAATACACGATTTGCATTAAAACTAACTCAGATTCCATTTTAGAAACACCATAGCCGCAATTACCGGTCACTGGCCGGCTTGCAAACCGACGTTAAGAGGTTCAAACAACACTGCCCTGCTTCTGGTCATCGGACACTTATGGACAATACCTGTCTTTCAGGAGGCGAACTGCGTTACATCATCGTCTCAGAGCAAAGAAATGGCTTGAAAGCGATATTGACCATTTGGAATATAAATAAAACTGTGAAAAATTGTCGGAGACAGTGTCTGGGGATGTAAAGATTTCCAATTAAGGGTATAGGTAATAGGCCAGTATAGTAAAACCCCCAAAAGGTTTGGCGTTCTCAGGCCAAACTTTTTTGATGACCTTTTATTATTTGTGCTTATCTTGATGTTTGTTTTTCAGCTTTAACTCGAGAACTATTGATGATGTTTTATTTCATTCTTCGGTAGAATTGTAGAGAACGCCAACCCCTTTGGGTGTTTTATTGTAAAGACCTAGTACATTCACTCTTTGTAGCTTTAAGTGTCCAAATCACAATTCCTACAATTCGCTGAATGGGTACACAGGTTAATATGTTATTAAACACCTCACGTTCTTCAAATTTGCAACTAATAGACATTAATAACCATTTCTTTCCTTGGAACTTAAGACTGCACTCAACTCCCTCAAGTTTCAAGTTACCCACATTACCCTCATAATACTTGTTGCCTTCACTATTAACCTAAACCAAAATAATTCTCCAATGTCATTACCGCCACTTTTAAAACTATTCTCTCTAATACTCTTAACGGCATTCCCGCTCCACAACAAGTACGTTCATTATTTCATAGATTCCACAACCCATTATTACAATTTAATCTCGGATTTCTTATGCTAATGCGAGTTTATGGAATTATTAAAATTTCCAACAAACATTTGCAGCACATTTTATCTCAATTTTCACAAATTGTTCCCTAATGACTATTACCCTTGAATGTTACTCACTCAGTCAGTGAGTCAGTTGGTGCCTGGGCCAGCATAATACTAATTCTTGATTATATGTACATTGTGTGTTTGTATGTGTGTGTGCTTATTAGAATTTGATATTATCAAAATACACATATGTTTGTGCGTATGTGTATACATGTTATATAAAATACATATACATAGTACCTTATAATTATGTATAATGTATAGTAAATCGCACTTAAAACATACACCAAATATGCTGAAATAAGCTCTAACACAATTGAAGTTTAACAAACAAAGCAAAAACTTTCTATGAGCTCAACACAGCAAATGATGTTCACTATACATGTGTGAGTGTGTGTGTAATAGTAAAAAGAACAGTCTGATAGTAAGATATTAGAACAGATAACAGTATTTTAGTATAGTATAAGGATAGTCGAAAAGGTAACGGACTTAACTGAAAAGCACTTTTCGAAAATTAGGAAAACAATATTTGTAATTTTAAAAGAGGAATCTTTGATCTGTTGAAAAAGGATACTCATGAACCGAGACCTGTTTGTTTGACGAGTTTTTAAAATGGATTTTTTAGTTTTTATTTATATACTTTACTTTAGTTCGGAAACGACCTTTGGAATCCCTTAAATGTTGAAGAGCATCGCAAACATTATAAGGACCATGATTTAAGGATATGCATTTGGAATGTACGGACTCTCCACTATTCACTATCCGACTGGCGAAAGTCCGCAACAAACACAAGGCTGACATCATAGGCATACAAGGAAATGAGCTATACAAAAGCACGAATACATAAAATTAATAAGACGCTTATGAAGATTGACAAACACATTCCATTTTGTCATCAATATCTTAAAATCGACAAATAAAATTGGCTTGTAAAAACCACAGAAGGGTCCGATGACCAAAACCAGGGCTTGTAACGAGGATTTTTCTTTGGCTAGGGTATAGTCAATCTCCTCCAGGGTCTGTATAAGGACCCACCAACCTTACGAAATAAGAACAAAAGTGATTTTCATGACTAGAGCTAGTAAATAGTGTTTATCATGGTTTAAGTTTCTTCTAATGCACTTGTGTTAGAAATACGACAGATAACTTATTGGTTTACGGCAACAAAGGCTGAATCCAAATATCTGCGCAGAATACACTTGCGAGTCGCTAACGACGTCGATTTGATCAGATTATCGAGAACTATTTATAAGCCTAGTACTGGTACGGTTAATGGAATTCTGGCACAAGTTTCAGTTCCCCGGTTCTGTTTCGGGTTTTGGATTTCAGGTTCGGATTTCACGTTCAGATGCCAAATTCGTAGGACCAGGTCGAGGGCTAGATTCGTATAGCAGGTAAGTGATCGTGGAGTAAGCTCGGGATCGTGGACAAATCTCGGCTACGACAAGCAGGTTCGAATTTCAGGATTGGATTTCAAGTTGCAGCTTCAGCTTCGGTCTACCAGTTATTGTTATACATACACGTGTTCTTATAATGTACTTATAAACTACCTTACGAACAGAGAGCAGAAGCCGCTGTAGGGGAACAGACAGCCGAAGCCGCTGTGGGGAAACAGACAACTGAAATCGCTGTGGGGGAACAGACAACCGAAGTTGCTTTGTGGGAAACAGACAACTGAAGTCGCTGTGGGAGAACAGGCAGCCGAAGTCGCTGTGGGGGGGACAAACAACCGAAGTCGCTGTGTGGGAAACAGACAACTGAAGTCGCTATGGGGGAACAGGCAGCTGAAGCCGCGGTGGGGGAACAGACATCCGAAACCGCGGTGGGGGAACAGACAACCGAAGTCGGTGTGGGATAACTTACTTAACTTAATTTCCCTTTGCACCCCATGAATGAGGCATGGGATAGCTTCTCACGTTGTTGTGAATTAACACGCTTTCTATTTTTAGATTCACAACTAACGGCACCTACTTGTTTATCGACGAATGCGAACGTCACTGTTTTGAGAAGCTCTTACTAGACACGCCGATTGAATCGACGCTTAATACTGCGAAGTTGCTGTCAACAACATTCGAGGGGAGCCGACAATGAAAGAAAAATTATTTTTTTTTTCCTTTAAGATGATTGGAGCGAGGTTTGAACCTGCAATCTCCCGCATGTTAGTCGCGTGTTCTAACCACTATGCCACGGCCGGTCCCGGTGTGGGAGAACAGGCAACCGAAATCGCTGTGGAGGAACAGACAGCCGAAGCCGCTGTGGGGGGACAAACAACCGAAGTCGCTGTGTGGGAAACAGACAACTGAAGTCGCTATGGGGGAACATGCAGCTGAAGCCGCGGTGGGAGAACAGACAGCCGAAACCGCGGTAGGGGGAACAGACAGCCGAAACCGCGGTGGGGAAACAGACAGCCGAAGCCGCTGTGGGGGGACAAACAACCGAAGTCGCTGTGTGGGAAACAGACAACCGAAGTCGGTGTGGGAGAACAGGCAACCGAAATCGCTGTGGAGGAACAGATAGCCGAAGCCGCTGTGGGGGAAC
The DNA here is from genome assembly GCA_964034835.1 of Muscina levida. Classification (NCBI taxonomy): domain Eukaryota; kingdom Metazoa; phylum Arthropoda; class Insecta; order Diptera; family Muscidae; genus Muscina; species Muscina levida. The sequence goes on from OZ035880.1 coordinate 157,461,986, forward strand.
AGACAACTGAAGTCGCAACCGAAATCGCTGTGGAGGAACAGACAACCGAAGCCGCTGTGGGGGAACAGACAACTGAAGTCGCTGTGGGGGAACAGACAACCGAAGTTGCTGTGGGGGAGCAGACAACTGAAGTCGCTGTGGGGGAACAGGCAACCGAAGTCGCTGTGGGGGAACAGACAACCGAAGTCGGTGTGGGAGAACAGGCAACCGAAATCGCTGTGGAGGAACAGACAGCCGAAGCCGCTGTGGGGGAACAGACAACCGAAGTCGCTGTGGGGAAACAGACAGCCGAAGCCGCTATGGGGGATCAGACAACTGAAGTCGCTTTGAGTCACAAGTTCTAAAGAGAACTTATGGCTTATGGTCTGCACTGATCGAAGTTCGGCTAGCGATTGACGACTACTGCAAGTTAAGCCTATATACTTTTACAATGTAGAGCCTTAAGTGAATGAGAATTTCAATGGGCATACTATGAATTGCTCACACTGAGCGCTTATACCAAGAGTAACAACAGTTGTTAATGTCTGAGTAAATACTATGTATAGAATTTGTCTCGCTACAGGCTCTGACATAGGAGATGCTCTGGGGTCTCATTTTCTTCCTTTAAAAAAACGTTGCAATGAAGTTTTAACCTTGTATCGTGTTTGCCAGCCAGCCAGTTACCGGTTACCACAGCTTTGATGTTTCTAAGATGGAATCTACATAGACAGATCTAAGGCAAATCGTGTCCTCTGTATATCCATGGTAGGTCAAATCTGTTTGGTCGCTGTTTGTAACTGCTGGTTATCCTTCTCCAGCACCGGCCACTAAACTACCGTATCGTATTAAATGATTGGTTTAATAACAAAGCCGTGCAACGTCTTTGACGCTAATTCCCCAGTTGAGGCCGATTGCTCTTCTCCAGCAGTATAGAGCTCTTGCCTTTATGCTGGTCCTGACCAGAGTATTCAGATTCCAATTTAGTTTACTGTCTAATATGAGTTCAAGATATTGATCATTATTAGTAAGTGTAAGTCCGCCTCCAATTGTTCTGAGTGACAAATAAAGGGATTTGTTATATCCGAGTGAATAGCAGCAATTCCGTTTTGCTCAGATGTACACCCAGTCCACAGTTATGACCGTATTTTAGCAAAAGTTTCAGTGCAATTTCCAAAACCTCAGAGAGTAGTTTAGGATAGTTGATGGTACCTAAGTATTAGTGCTACGTCATCCTCATATCCGATAGATGTGCAGCACGTCTTGTTTATCGCCTTAGAAGAGTCAGTATTGATGTTGAGATTTTTTTAGACTAGTGGAGAGAGTACTTCTCCTTTTAGAGTTCCACGAACTAATGCGCCTACACTAAAAGAGTTCACCAGCTACTCCGATGACTGCTGCATTAATATCCAATTGTTGCATTGAACCAATTACAGATTTAGTTTTGATATTGTTGAAAGCTCTCTGTATATCCAGGAAGACGGCTAGTATGTATTGTATGTAGTTTAGGGATCTTTTCGTAAGGTTGAAACATAATTTCTCGCCCCGTACGTTGGCTGTTGTGTTATTAAATCATAAATCCACAATATTGGAAAGATGTGCGTATGATTAATATAAAATACGTATAAAATTAGTATTACCCATACGTTGTACATACGTACATTTGTATCGTCGCAGCGCCGAACAAAACAGTTATGTATGAGTTAGATATCGAATATCTCACCCCCACATTGGTTATTGCACTGTGTTATCAAATGTTAAACAGTTTTCGTGTATTTACCCTTCGTTTAGGCAATTTGAGCCTTGGATTAACGCTTATATATCTTTGCTATATTGCTTATTTTCGATTTCTTACTATTACACCTTCCCCCTACATTATTTTTGCCAGTGCTAGTAATGCCGCTGCCGAATTACACTCCAGCAGCAGCATACTGTCTGAGTACTACCACGAGTTAGTTGCTCTTCTTCTCTCACCTGACCACATGTAGGCGTTTCGTGTGTACGAGTGGGTGTGCAGATATATTATGTGTTCTCGTATGTTTGTGTTTATCTCTACTTAAATGTTTTACATATTGTTATGTAAAGAAATAATAAAAGTTTATACTGCACCATCGACAACAATGATCAATATTTGCATAATTAGTTGTTTGTTTATTTAACGCTTTGAGCAGAGATAAGCAGAGGACATATACATATAAACAAATAGAGCAGACAATGGCAATAGCGGCTTTGTGAAGAAGAGGACTAACAACTATAGGGAATACAATTTAATACCGACTAATGGGAGACATTTTGTAGTGTGGCAATATCAATGTAGATACGAGTATATAAAATCTGAATCGAATTATTATGGAAACAAATGTAAAAAAGTAAAAACTATTTGAAAACATAAGGACCAGATGCTAAAGCCTATCTACAGATATAATTCATTGTCTGATTGACAGATGCGGAGGCATGTCGTTAAAAATTGGAAATTTTTTCTAAATATTTGTAACCTGGTCTTGACTCCTCCACAGAAAAGGTTGTCCCGATTCCCTTAATGTGGAAGGTTACATATAGAACCCTAACAAAAAAAACAAACAAAAAAACAAGTAATAAGCATGACACAAGACCTATCACGGTATTAATTCTCCTCTTAATCGTTGTGTTTACATACTTGCATCTCCACATCTGCAAATACATTTTAATGTTTTAATCCTTAATTCTACGTCTTGAAATTTAATAATGTATCATTTAACAAAGTTTTCCTATGCGTGGCTAAATACACAATTGGATGTGTGAGCAAACATGTGTGCATTCATGCAATTTGCATTGTAATCCTTTATTCAAACATTGTGCATTTGATTCAGTTTATTTAAGAGCAAATTAAAAATTTACTTTTATTGCTACTACATACGAGGAGCATGGTGGGAGAAAGGCCAGAGGACTATTTAACTGAATGTGACGGGTGTGACCATGTTACGTTTTTGTTATGATTCAAAAATATAAAATTTATTATTAAACAAAGATCTGCAATTCCCTATATAATCACTATAATCACATGATTTCTTTTCAGAATGGTCATGACCTTACAGAATGGTATGACCTTATAAATTTTACCTTTTAGATATATATAAATTAGTTAATTCTAATTTATATGTGATGGGTGTGACCCCTTAAAAAAAGTGTGTGACCTAGTATAAAAACTACAAATTTTAAACAAACAAAACTTTTAATTAATGACAGCAGTGATTTAAAACTACCAAGTTTATAAGTCCTCGACAAACACAAGACTAACATCATTGCCATACAGGAAATTAGATGGACGGGACAGGGATGCACACGACAAAGAACTGTGACATCTGCCATGCAGAAAGACACGAACTTGGATGTGGATTCATAGTCGGACATCGACAACTGGTCTCGCGGTATAACCCTGTAAGTGACCGAATAGCCACTATTCGCAACCGGACGAAATATTTTTACATTACGCTGATTTGTGTACACGCCCCGACGGAAGACAAAGACGTTGACATTAAAGATGCATTCTATGAGCGCCTGGAGGAAATATATGACCGCTACCATGCACATGACATTAAAATTGTTCTGGGAGATTTTAATGCTTAAAAAAAAAACTTAAAACTTAATTTTCCTTTGCACCCCATGAATGAGGTATGGGATAGCTTCTCGCGTTGTTGTGAATTCACACGCTTTCTATTTTTAGATTCACAACTAACGGCACCTACTTATTTATCGACGAATGCGAACGTCACTGTTTTGAGAAGCTCTTACTAGACACGACGATTGAATCGACGCTTAATACTGCGAAGTTGCTGTCAAACAACATTCGAGAGGAGCCGACAATGAAAGAAAATTTTTTTTTTTTTTTTCTTTTAAGATGACTGGAGCCAGGTTTGAACCTGCGATCTCCCGCATGGTAGTCGCGTGTTCTAACCACTATGCCACGGCCGGTCCCAATGCTTAAAAAAGCAGTCGGAAAATTCAGTCGGCAAGAAACATGGTCGTAAGTGGAACCAGATTCCCGCATAAAGATATCCACAAGGCAACCTGGACATCTCCCAATCAAAATTCACAAAATCTGGCTGATCACGTGGTAATTGATGGAAGACATGTCTCGAGCGTTACGGAAGTGCGAATTATGCGCGGTGCAAATATTGACCCGGATCACCATCTAGTTGCAACCAAGGTATGCACACGATTAGGTAGTGCTAAAAACACTCGTAATCATCATAAAGATGCATGCCACTGAGATAGCCAATGCATACTCCAACCAACTCTATCAATTACTCCAAACAAATACCCCTAGTTCTGATGTTCCCGACACAGAGTGCCAGCATATTACGAATATTATGACCACCGCACCACGTACCCGACTGGATTATGAAAAACCACGCTCAGATAAACCCTGGTTCCATGAAAATATCCCGCAATGTCTGAGTAAATGGATGAGTAAAGTTAAAATGCAAAGGTTTTGGAGCAGGGATAACCGCCTGTAAGGTCAGAGATAGAAATCTGTTCACGGAAACTGCACCTAGTTGCAGTGAAGGTACGCACACGATTAAGTAGTACTAAAAACACTCGTAATCAAACTCAAAGGAAGCTAGACATCACAAAGCAAAGATGAAATGCCTGTTCAGACGGAAAAAGTGTCTGTGGAACAAAAGAGAGAACCAGGATATCGAAAACTACAGGAATAGAGGTGAGGCCCAAAAGTTCTACCTAAAGGGAAAAAGTAAAGGTTTGAAACAGGGATCCCCACCTGTAAGGACAGAGACGAAAATCTGATCACGGACACTCAGAGAGTGCTGCAAATATGGAGGGAACACTTTCGAGCTCTACTTATTCCCGAAGGCAGCATAAGTGACGAAATCACGCCAATCATCGACGACGGAGTAGATTGTCCACCACTGAGCCAAAACAAAATCAACACGGCAATTACACGGCTTAAAACCATTAAAGCTAAGGGTGCCGATGGACTGTCGGTATAGGTTATTAAGACTAACGGCGAAAGCTGGAGGCGTGCATGCATCAGCTCATAAACACGATTTGGTTTAAGGCATGCATGCACGATGACAGAAATCAGAGTGTTCCATGTCCAGTGCTTAAGAAAGGCGAACCAAGTGTGTGTACCAACTACCGCGTGATCAGCCTTTTGGCAATCGCATAGACTTGAGCACATTCAAGCGAACCTGATTGGAACTTATGAGTGTGGCTTGAGACCTAGTATATCCAAGATCGCCCATATATTCACACTAGACAAATCCTGGAGAAGACCCAAGAACTTCAGATAGACATCTACCATTTGTTTGTCGATTACAAAGCTGCATTCGAGAATCCTATACGATAAAAGCTATTATGTTAGATGCTATGGCTGAATTTGGTATCACCGTGTTATGACTTTGCGGCATGACACTGACTGACACGAAGTCCTTAGTGAAAAGAGGCACAAATCTAACAGAGCCATTTTCTACTAAGCGAGGCTTTAGACAAGGCGATAGTCTGTTAATCGATCTCTTTAAACCTCTACTGGAGATAATCATGCGAAAGGGTGCAGTAAACACGACTGCTACAATTTTTAATAAAAGTCAAATGCTGTTTGCGTATGTCTATGACATAGATATCATTGGCTGTGTACTGCGGGATGTAACTGCGGCCTTTTCGAGCATTGAGAGGCATGAGTCGTTGTGTTTTACATCTAGTATCGTCGTGTAGACCTGACCAGTTGATGGGCTCAACCCCATTGGAACATACTATTAGGCCGCGGATCTAATTCTACAACACGCTTCGAAATATTCAAATTGTGCATGATTCTTGTGAGAAGCTACTATATTGACGGACAAGTACAAGCTCGAGGCTTGCATTCCATCCGATTCAGCTGCAATAAACACGACTAGTACCATCTTTTATAAAATGCACATGCTGCACGCGTATGCCGATGATAAAGATATCAGTAGCCGAGGAATGCGGGATGTTACTGCAGCCTTTTCAATCTTTAAGAAACAGTCGGAAGAAGTGGGTATGGTGATAAATGACGACTCGTTTGAGGCGCTGCGTAAACGTTTACAACTATAACTATGAAGTGATGGATGATTTTGTCTACCTTGGCCGTAAACAGAAAAAAAGCCCGGAAACCAAGGGACAAGTACTGATCGCAAACTGCTGCTTATATGCGATATGCAAGCGATTTAATGGCAAATCCCTCTCTCAAAGAACAAAGGTCCAACTTTGAACCCATCATCGTTAACTGCGAGTACCGTCGTCAAATGTGCTGTTAACGACAGCGACGTAGTCAAGCGCGTTCTAATAAACCGAATGTGCTGGCTGGGCAATGTTGTACGAATACATAAAAATACTCCAGCTCGATACGACTTCGGCAATAAACTCGATCGTAGGAGCTGGATTGGGCGACTTCGTTGTTTAGACTACGGAGCGCAAAAGATCGAAGCGCTTGGAATATTTCTTTATGTGCAGCTACTGATAAATGATTTCTGTTGTTCCTCACAAAAAGTAATACGAATAAGAATGGAGGTACCAGAGGGCGAATAATAAAAGCACGCTCTCAATTTCAACTACTGTATACTAACTAATGTTTACCACAACGATGTTCTCACATTCTTTCGTCTACAATAACACCTGCTACTTCAGTCTTATCACTGTACGAATCATTGTGTGTCGTCAGGAGACTAAGCGTCGACTAAGCGAGTTTATTGTCGAATATGAAAAATACAAAAATATTGAAATTAGGCAGAGTTAAAAATTTGTAACGATACCAGAAAAGAAAAGTGATTGTAAAGGTAGCTACGACTTGAGGTTTCATCATTCAAATTGGTCTGGATTGTACGTGAACTCGAACGAATGGCTGGTTTCGTGACACAATCAATATTGGTTTTTCACTATACTTCTCTACCGGTTAGATTGTTGACAGAGTTGTTGGTAGTGTTTTTGATTTCCCGGCATTTTTCATTTCCCGGGAAATCGGGATTTTTATATCATTTTCCCGGGATCCCAGGAAATCCCGGTCCAAAACAGAAAATAAATAAAATAATAAATAATTTTTCGAAATTCGTACTTTTTGGGGTAAAAAAGCCTAAAAGGGATAAAACCAATGAGTACCATTGAGCAATATCCTTATAGAATTAAAGAGCTGCACGAAGTGTTTTTTCAAAATTCGTTTTTTCGAAAGGACCCAATCCAAACCAAACCAAGAATTAGAGATTTTTCAAAATTGTTACCCCTTAAAGAAAAACCTAACTAAACCAAGACCAAACGACTTAAGGTAGAATAGCAAATAGGGGGCGGAGTATTAATTTTAGTGAGTAGTTGTGCGCTGTGAATTCATATCAAATTGGTACCATCACCCTAAAGTTATAAATGAGGGTATTGGATCGAATATTTATTTATGGAGCAATTCCGCGATATTAAAGAATTTCGAACTTTTAGCAGGACAAACCCGCAAATGGGATGAAACTGACCAAACGGCTAAAGGTAGAATCGCGAGAATTAGATTTAACACTTATTTTGTAGGGGAATTGTACAATAAGAAGGGATTTTTGACATTCCTTGGTATAAAGAGGGGAAAAGTGTTATCATCGCTCAGACCAAACACCTAAAGGTCCGATCACCCAGTACAACAACAAAGAAAGTGATATGTCAGTCAATTGGCTTAAAAATATTGTTTTAGAATATGCCTATCAATAAGTAAGTACCCGTCAACTCATGGACATGGTATTGCTGATCCATTTTGGCAATTTAATACGTTCGAATTTTTCTTTATATATTAAAGCACATTTGAGAGAAAAACAACACATCGAGTGACGAAAAACGTTGGTGATGGCCAAGAAAAAAGTCACCAATTGGTAATTTTATGGTAAAAATATGGAACACTAAATAATTTATGGTTTTAGTGGATTTTAACTTATTTAACATTTTGATATAGACAGATAAAACAGGCATAATAAAATCCCGGGAAATACCGGTCGCATTCCCGGGATTCCGGGACAAAAAATTGGCCGGGATTCCCGGGATTTTTGTCCCGGGAATTCTCGGGACAAAAACACTAGTTGTTGGGCAAGGCAAGACTTTAGGAAATCTTCCAAATCAATTTTATTAATTTGAGTTTTTAAGGCACCTAATTGCAATGTTGCGAAGATAAATCGAAAATTTGATCCGACGAATAGACCAACTACGGCATTTGCCGGAACCAATTTATTTTTATAAAATTATCAGTAAAAAGTAAATGTCAAAGATTGTTCTTTCGGGTCAGAACAAAGATTCCAACATCAAATTCTACATTAAGTATTTTATTTCAAATTGAAAATCAAAGCTCTAAATGAATCACCCTTTGAATCTCTGACAATACAATACAATGGCACTTGAATCTATCATTTCAGTTGCATGACACATGAAATGCAGGAAGGTAGCCAAAAGATAAACCATTAAACAGTACACCATTTTTCAGCTCATTGATTTCGGCCTCAGCATCATTCGTTTTGTCAAGTTACATACCATAATATTTTAATATCGATTTTAAGTTAGTAAGTATCGTATAGGGGAATACTTAAGTTATCATAGGAATTTTTTGTTTTCGTGTTGTTTTGAAAAAAAAGCCTCACAAAATTACAATGTATATCATGTGTTGCTTACTAACACCTCTAGTGGCGGAGATTTCCAGGCATCGCAATGCGAAGACAATGGTCTTTCTAAAACTCTTTGTATTAAGCTACGAAAAACTAACAAGTAACTTTTTACCAATGCTTTAACATTTTTGCCCGTGCCTATGTATTTAAAGCGCGTGAGGATATAGAGAACACAAACACGCATGAGGCTTTTACATAGACATGTAGACATCACGCAATTTCAAGGTCATGTGCTTAGCTTTATGTTGCTTTAATACAAACAACAAAATTTTTATAGCATAATTTCCTATAAACGGAATTCCCATTTGTGCCTCGTAAAAGCGTTGCTATTTTAATTGTGCGCGATTAAAAATTAAAACGTGACCCGATTATTATTATGTGTTTATTTGATTTTCATTAATTCCAATTATATTTTCCTTTTAATTACGATGTATGAAAAAAAATTGCGCTGTAGGCATAAAATGTTTTTATAATTAAAACAAATCGTGTATTTTGCACCTAATTATAATCTGGCACTGATGTAGCAATACAACGAAAAAAAAACGTCAGTGATTAATTTCCAAATTTTGCTAAATCTGCGCAATAATTGTAATTATGCCAAAAGCTAAAACAATGACAAATTTTTGCAAGTAGTCTACTGCAATAGAAGGCGACATAATTATGTGGTGATATAAGGCAGAAGTCATAACGACTTTTTCACATAGACTACTGAGTAGTTACGGCCAATATTTCCAGGAAATTTTGTTTAAAACTTTAATGTCAGACATCGTTCTTGTAGGCCCCGATAAATATTCCGGCTTTTAATTCGTTATTAACAGTAGTATTTTAAAGTAAAAAACAAACTTCTAAATGAATCATCCTTTATGATTTTGAAAATACATCATTATACAAAAAAAACTACCATCCCAAGTTTTTTATCCCTCACAAATAGACCGTTGTAATCATAACTTTTAAAACTTTACAATATATTGCACCTCCTTTCAATATTTGTATACTCCCTCTCTCTCTGCAGGTTATCTCTTCTCTCCCATTTTATTACATTCTACTAATAATATTTTACCTTTTCTCTAACAAACTCAATTCGATATTGTTATATATTCACAAGCAAACAACAAAAAAAACAGTTTCCAACAAATTTAATATCAAATCTTATTATTAACAATAAAACGAAAAGAAAAGAAATAACACCCCCCCTAACTTATAATTTTCAAACGCTACCCGCAATAACCAAATACTATGTAAATTTATACAATTTCAAGTTTTATACCTTTCTTACAATCTTTGGCATAAAAACAAAGAAAGAAAGAAAAAACAACATAATTCATTCAACAATCATAAAATTCATATCAATCATTGTACGGGTAAGAGAGGGACGGAGAACAAAATCAAATCAATAAAATTGATTTAGACGATTTTCCAAAGTTCTTCGTATGCGTCCAACCACCTTAACAACCATATAACCGAAAGAGAGGTGAAATCAACCACCCCCCACCCACCGCGTATTGCTGGAGGTCGCCCAACCACCTGGTTACATTCGCTTGGATGCACAAACGAATGATGCTGTCTGTATACACGGTCGACCAAAGACATAGGACGAAAATCAAGACCTGTCGTAGGTATCTTTACACCAATCACTTTCTTGGTATCGTAACGAATTTTCGCCTCTGCCTTATTTGAATATTCATGCAATTTTTAATATGCGAGACTAAACAAAGATATAGAACTGTGATGGAAGGAATTCTCTATTTTTATGTAAATGAATGGCGATAACTTCAAAAGATGGCTAGAGTAATCATTTTAGGTCAGTACACCTAGTAGTCACGTGTCATACTAGTTCAAAAACATACTATTTCCAACTAGCTCAAAATTTTCTATGCAAGTCCTATACCAACACAAAAGAGACGAGCAAACATGGCCTAGAACATAAAAAAACGTTACTTCCCTTTACACACCGTGAATGAGTCATGGGACAGCTTGAAGTTAATTAACACGCTTTTTATTTATAAATTCACAACTAACGGCACCTACTTGTTTATCGACGAATGCGAACGTCACTGTTTTAGAAGCTTTTACTAGACACGCCGACTGATTCCACACTCTACTGCTAAGTTGCTGTCGACAACATCAAGGGGACGGGCAATGAAAGAAAAATGTAGATGACTGGAGGCGGGAATCAAACCCGGGATCTCCCACATGGTAATCGCGTGTTCTAACCACGGAAATTCATCCATCAGTAGCCGCACGTATCAAAAAATGTCCAGCTTTTCGGCCTATTGCGCTCCATGGTAATATTGTCCCTTCCAGCTTATATAGCAGCTCATTTATCTGTTTCATCGAAGTTTTGGTTGCTCCCTCTTGCGCCACCCATCGAGTTTATTATCAAAGACTTCTCAAGCTAAAGCATATACGTTCATGCGTACAACGTGGCAGCGCATTCGGTGTATTCGAACACGCTTTATCACGTCGATATCGTTATCCAGCCCATTATTCATTCAAGGACGGTACTCGCCGTTAACGATGATGGGTCCAAATATTTTTCCAAGTATTTTTCTCACTATAACTTCCAGAATAGATTGATCCGCTTGCAGTATGACCCAGGATTCTAAGCTGCAGAGCAAGACAGATACGGTCAGTGTCTAGTAGAATTGGATCTTTGCTCGTCTCGAGAAAGCTTTGTCATTAAATTGTTTGCTTAGCAGCGATTTGTGATCAATACTCATCACTTGATTGCCTGGTTGAGATTATTGTTCACGGCGGAGCCAAGGTGATTTTGCTACCTTTTTTTTGTCTACCACATCAAAGTTATAGCTGTCTACGTTTTCGCAGCGCCCCAAACTCCCACATTGTTTTTTGAAACAAATAAATGGGTTTTGTCCTTATTTATCACCAGATAACTCCTGCTTACTGTTTCTCAATACTCAAGAAGGCTGCAGTAGGGAAGGCTGCAGTAACTTCCCACAGTCTTCGGCCAATGATATTTAATTGTATCATCGGCATACGCTAGCAGCATGTGACGTTTATTATAGATTGCACCAGTAGTGTTTACTGCAGCCTTCCGCATGATCATCACCATTATGATGTTACAGAGATAGCCAGGCAGATTATCGGCTTGTCTAAAGCCTCGCTTGGTAGAAAGTGGCTCTGTCAGATTTTTGCCTATTTTCATTGCTTTGCGGGGATGCAAAACTCAGCCATAGCATCTAGTACTAGTTTCTGTCGAATGCAGCTATGTAATAGATAAGCAGATGGTTGATATCGATCTGCATTTCTTGGATTTTCTCCAGAATCTGTCGTAATGTGAATATCTGGCCGACCGTGGCTTTCTCAGGTCTAAAGTAGGATGGGCTTTAGTCTTTTACATAACACTCTAGACTGGAAGGGTAATAGGCTGATCCCGTGATAGTTGTTACACACTTTGATTGCCTTTCTTTAGTAGAGGACATAGAACACTCAGATTCCAAAGATCAGGCATACATTCCTTTAACCAAATCGTGTTTATGAGCTGATGCGTGTACGTTGACAGCCGACCTGCTATGACAGCAATTCTTCGGCGCCCTCAACTTTATTGTTTTAAGCCGTGCAATTTCCGTGCTGATCTCGGTATATCGCGGTGGTGGACAATCTACTCCGTCGTCGTTTGTCACTTATGCTGCTTCGGGAACGAGCATAGAAGGAAAGCATTTGCAGCACACTCTGAATGTCCGTGACCAGATTTCCGTCTCCTTCCTTATAGTTGGGGATACCCGTCCCAAAACCTTTGCTTCTTACTTTTTGGTAGAACTTTCAAGCTATTTTCATATAATTTTCGATATTCGGCTCTCTCTTTCTTTTTTCCCATAAAAGCTTTTTCCTCCTGAAGAGACCTTTAATCTCCCTCCTCTTCTCATTATATCGTTCCGTCACCGCACGCGTTGCTATTGGCTGCATTTTTGCCTTGTACTTATGCAGCAGCTATTACCCTAGACATTGCGGGACATTCCTCACAGTATATGGGCTTGTCTGAGAGTGAATTTTTATATCCCAAAACGGTCGTAGCGGTATTGTTCATGAATATCGAGATTAGGCAGTTTTGTTTGATGTAATTGAGTCAGTTGGTTGCAGTAGGCATTGGATATCTCGGTGGTATGCAGCTCTGCTATGGCTAGCTTCCTTTGCGTTTAGGTACGATCGTTTTTACTGGCTGCAACTACGTGGTGATCCTAATCAATACTTGCATCACACGCATTACCATAACGCTTTTGAAATGCCTTCAATCGATTATCACTTAATCAATCTGGTTTCTTGTTTTTTGATCAGGAGATACCTAGGTAGCTTTAAGGATATCTTTATGCGGTAATCTGGTTCCACTTACTACCAAAATTCTTGCTGACACGAAGCAAACCTGTCTGAATCCATTATCGGAGGTGTTGTTGTGAAGACTGAATTTTTTGACTGCCAAACCAAGAGAACCTATTTTCCTTTTTTAGCAATAAAATCTCCATATAACGCATATATACTGTCCTTGTCTTTGTCTTAATTGTATACATGGGTGACTGCAGCCTTCTCAGGTATTGGCAAGAATTAGTCAAATCGTTTCTAACGGAGAACGAGAACACAACAGAATTTTTACTTTTAGGACACAAAGAAGACTAACTCTGCAATTAATCCTCCTCCATGATTAACAAGAAATCAACTAAAGCAGATACTGTTTCTGCTGTCTTGATAACACAGTGCAACACACTTTTTCGGGGGTGAACCAAACCAATATCAAACGAAATGCTAGACCCCAGTAACAAAACCCTAAACTCCATTTTGCTCCACTACGTCCCAATTTTTTTTTACAGTGGTTTAAAGTTTGATTTTTTTGGTCAAAAGTCGAATAAAAGAACATGAAAAATCATCTGTAAAAATACGTTTGGGGTATTTCATGGCTTTGGAGACCTATATTACAACAATCAGGGGAATATTTTCTCGGAACATTTTTACCCTCTAGCTGACACCCGTATGGGACATTTTCTTTTCTTTGATTCGACTTTTGACCAAAAAAATCAAACTTTGAACCACTGTAAAAAAAATTTGTGACATAGTGAAGCAAAATGGAGTTTAGGGTTTTGTTACAAAGGGTCAAATGCTACCGTTTGAAATTGGTTTGGTTCACCCCCGAGACCATGACCATCAAATTGTGTCATAGTGTAATCAGAATCCTGTGTAATGACACAGACAGACGAATCGCAGGAAAATATCTATCATCATCGACGGAGAGTATCGACATGGTATAGGTCATGAGCTGTAAAGTGTGCAAACCGATATCGTCGTTGTCAAGCGCATTAAAATACAGCGGTTACATTGGCTGGGTATAGTAATGCTCATTAGGTAATTAGGTAATGTTCGTGCGGAATATTATGTCTGTTGTTATAAAATAGCTATGGTCAAAATCTGAACAAAATCGGACAACTTTAAGCCCAAAGAGGTCAAAGGTTAATTACATTTATATATGAAAATGAGTGGCCATGGCCCCGCCTATTGAATCCTATTCTTAAAACCACAAAAATCTGGAGGGCAGTTTCTTCAATCGCCTTGTAAATTTGTGTGTGTGCATTTGGCAGTTCGAGATCCAACAAAAAATGGGCGGTGTCGGATCAGTGGGTGTGGTATGAGACTTGAATCTTTAAAAGGCTATATCTCATGAACTACAAGAGCTATTAATGTAATATTTATTATGAGTTGTTGGCACAGTATGAATTACAGCCAGAGTGGAAGTGAGTTGTGCCACGCCCTATTTAAAAGAACCCCGTTTTAAGACCCATAATTATAGTTTGATCTTCCTTAAAATTTCACAGTATAGTAGCGATATAACAAATTCCATAATCGAACATTGGTAATCAATATAGGATTTTCTAATAAACTGACCATTGACCTCTTTGGGACACGGAAAATATTTGACCGAACTTACTTAAATTTCCGTCATATATTTCTTACAAATTCTATGGGGACCACCTTAAGGTTTAAAAATAGTGAGTAGATATGTTCTGAGAAACTGTTTGGGTTGTCAGTCATACATTTGACTGCTCTGGGGCCACCTTAAGGGCAGTTAGAGCGGTGGGAGCAAATTTTATAATAAATCGATTTTTGTTTGGAGGTGTGAAGATTGGGGGTAGCTTTGATTGGCTAAAATGTTAAGAGGGAAAATTACTGGGGGTCGGTCATACATTTGAACCCTCTTGTCGGGCAGTTGCTTATTTTTACCCCAGACAAAATGTATCTCGTTAAAAACCGGATGCTTGATATTGATGTTAGACCCATGTTTGTTGTGTAATTTTTTTTAGAATTCATCGTAGATTACGATTCGGATAACCACTTGGTCGAGAAAAACAATTTACCCACTCTAATGACACCCAAATAACTAGGAAAGTATTGCGGTCAGTAATTTGATGTACCCTACTTCAAACCCTGGGAATAGTTAACAATTGCCTTAGAGTTGAAAATCTCCCGATGAAAGATTGAAATATAAAATATTTGAATGGGCGGCAGTAACATCATTCCGTCCTGCTTTACCAAAAAAAAAAAAAACTATTACTACTATCAAACAAAGAGCACTCACTTAGTCTCCCAACCACATTTACACACCAGTTTTTATTAACTTCTCAAGAATGTGGCCATAGTTAGGGCATAAAGAATATAAAATAGAGATAAAACTGCAATTCACAAAAAAACCAACTTAACCAGCAATAGTATATAAATGTTCATTTGCATATCTTTCGACGGTCTTCACTATTTTTTCCTCTTTCTATAAATTTTTAAGAATTTAATTTTAAAATGTTGCCAAAGAAAGAGAATAATAAAACGATATATCATCCGTACTTTTTTTGTGTTTGCTGCTGCCAAGCACAAAGAGAAGCACACGAAAACTGTCAAATGGTCTTTGCAATTTAGCAAAGACTTAAAAATTTTGAAAAGTGACGCAGCAGATACGATAGTTCCACTCCTTTGTGCTGCATTCTTTCAATCATGTGGCCGTTGATGGCAGCAGAAGTAGGATATTGAAGAGAGATCCTCTATCAATGTCATAGCGATTTTTTTTCGTGTTTTTGGTTTAAGGAAATATAATTTCATTTGTCCATCGAGTAAAGTTTTCTTGCTGCTATTATGTAAAATAGGTTTGTATTGCCTGCGCTTAAGGTCCCGTATAAAGGCTCTTGTCTGGGAGGGGTGATGGATAATATAAGTAGATCCTGAATTAGATTTTAAAATTAAATAACACAATACAACACATGATTTTGGGACTCAATTCTGAGAACTGCACGTGAAAGTAGCCCCAAAAAGAAGAAGTTCTGCATAATTCGTTTTGTCAAGTTACATGCCATAATAATTTAATATCAAATTGAAGTTAGTAAGTATCGTATAGGGGAATTTGTCACGTTTTAGGCTCTTTTGTTTGACAAAGTAACGACGAAGACTTAAGGACAATAGCACTTTCCCAGATATGGCGATAAATAAGATACCTAAATATTACAACAACCGTCCAATGTCACCTATGACTATTAACTTCCTAAGCCAGCAAACAATATTCAATGCCCTACACACTGCAGCGGCATGAAATTTGTACTTAATCCTTAAATCAATAACATCTATATATTGAATCCTTAATGCGCCAAAAACATCCATCACTACACTGCTTCGACTTTTTATCCGTTTTTTTTTCAATATTTCCCGCTCTCCATCAATGCAGAGTTAAGAGTTAAATATTGGCACCCACTCTTGCCTCTATTTCGAAACTTTTAGCATCATTGTCAGTTAATTGGACATGTCTTGTCATGTACATGTCGATTTTACTTTCGGGTAGAAAATATGATTATTCTCATGCACAGTCAAACTCACACACACACAAATATACACGAGAAGATGCCTCAGCCATAATCCAAATGCAATAACCACTTTTAGAGATGACAGTTTCCATTTCATAGCCACATATCGTCCTATCCTACTGTTATATAGCAGCAGAGCTAAACGTTTCAAGGATAACACAAAAGAGTATAAAGCAGTTAGCAAGTGTTGCAATCTGTGTTGCATTGTGTCCTTGAGAACATTTCAGAAATTTAATTGAAAGTTACTTTGTTGACAATTACGCTGCCGTGCTATTTTTACAAAATTAATATAATTTCCTTTCGTCCATATTTTTCGTTTTCGTTTCTTCGTCATTTAAAATGAGTTGTTGTTATGGCCTCAAGTAAAGCTGTTGCATGGCGAGAACGATAGAGAGAGAGGGAGGGAAAGTGATAATACTAAGAAACATAAAAAAAGTTATTGCCTCTGCATTTGCCGAGAGTTGAGTGATGATTGTAATTGGCATACAAATGCCAGGAAGCTTTTTATTATAAGACATTTTGCAATTCAAAGTTGGAGTTGTGTCATTAACGTGAAGCGTTAAATGATGAATTGGTACTTTAATTGAAAAACAGTTTTGAAGCAATGGGGAAGGCTATGGGATTTGAAGCAATGAGCGAAGATATGGAATTTGAAGCACTCTACCAGTTTAAGCAGTGGGACTAGAAGTACTTTGTAAGCAGATATTTAAAAAGCATTACAACATAACACCTAAAATTAACCGACGGAACATAAGCAGTTTGTGATACAAATTCTAGGGTTACTTTGGCCTTCGGTCTGTTCAATCCATCCATTTGTTGGTTTAATTTAATTGCGATTCGTTCTATCGGATTTCTACCGCTATTCGGTCAGCTCAATGTATCTTTTATTGGTTTAAACTAATTTCGATTGGCTCAATCAGATTTCGATCGGACTTCGGTGCGTTCAAAACAAGTTTTGCTGGTTTAGCCCAATTTCAATTGGTTTAATCGGATGTCGATCGCACTTCGACATGTTCAAATCAAATGTCGATTAGTTGTATACGATTTCAATCGGTTGAACTGGAGTTTGGTCTGTTTAATCCAACATTTGTTGGTTTAACCCAATTTCAATTGGTTCAATGGGATTTCGATTGCACTTCGCTATGTTCAAATCAAATTTTGATTAGTTCTATCTGGTTTGGATCGGTTTAATTGGACTTCTGTATGTTTAATTCTATATGGTTTTTTTAAGCAAATTCGGTTAAAATATTTCGATTTCGGTCGGACTTTTGTTCTATCAAATTTCAGTCTTTTTAATCCAACTATTTAATCCATCTTTTCTATTAATTCAATCCGATTCCGATCGGTTAAATTGGACTTCGGTCTGTCCATTTACATTTTAATTTGGTTGAACTCAATTTCGATTGAGTTTTCCATCGGTTAATTCGAACTTCAGAGTGTCCAATACCACTTTTATTGGCTAAACTCAATTTCAATTGACCCAATCCAATTTCGGTCAGTTTAATCGGACTTTAATCTGTTGACTTCAACTTTGGTTGGTTTCGCCCAATTTCTATTGATTTACTCAAACTTCGGTTCTTTCCGATTTAAATCAGTTCTATCGAATTTCGGTCTATTCAATTCAACTTTTTGATTGTTTCAATCCGATTTCGACCGGATTAATCAGACTTCGGTTTGCCACGCGAAGGTTCTCATATTTTCAGTAGCATGGTATCAACAACAACACGTGGAGTACACAGTGGAGAAATGCCCAGAACGAAACTGATTTTGCTGAATTTCCCGAATAACCAACACGATCCTTAGTAGGAGAAACTAAACTAAATACCCAACATACCTGAATAACCAATACGATCCGGAATTCGTTCTGTCCAATTCCACTTTGATTTATTTTACCCAATTTGGATTGTTTTACTCTGATTTCAATCTGAATTTGGTTCTATCAAATTTTAGGTCTATTCTTAATCCAACTTTTCCCATCAATCCGATTCCGATCGGCACGACCTTCGGTTCTATCCGATTTCAGTCTGTTCTATCGGTTTTCGGTCTATTCAATCCAACTTTTCTATTTTTTTCAATCCGATTTCGACCGGATTAATCAGACTTCGGTTTGCCACACGAAGGTACTCTTCATTTTAGTAGCATGGTATCAACAACAACACGTGGAATATGTGTTGTTAGAAAAAATGCCCCGAAAAGAAACTCATTTTGCTGAATTGCCCAAATAACCAACACGATCCTAGTAGCAGAAACAAAACTAAATTGCCGAAATACCTGAATAACCAACACGATCCTGAATTGCAGAAATGAAGTCGACAAACCGTAAAAACTACGTCATTCCAAGTTGCAGATGCGAAGCTGAATTGCCGACAAAACCAAATTTCGGTCATAATCCCGAAGTTGTTGATATTAGCAAGAATTGCCAACATACCCGAATCATCAATCCGATTCTAAAGAATCATCATCACGTTGCCGAATAACGGATACCAACCGTAATTGTCAATAAATTCGAATCATCGCTACGAATTACCAATACCGTTTCGGGTTGCTGATGTGAGCCTAAATTTTCAACATAGCCAAATCATCAATAAGTTTCCGAATTACTGATATGAATCTGAATTGACGGAGTACTGAATTGCCGACACATTTTAATCAATAATATAATTACAAATTGTTGCCATAAACCAGAGGTAGGCATAAACAAACGCATTCACACAAAGATATTGTGGGCTTGTGGGCGGTTGCACAAAAAGTTTCAGCGCTCTCGAATTGTACAAGTTAAAATATTGTGCTGTCCTAACACTCATTGAACACCGTTTCTCTGTCTGTACTTGTTTTTGTTTTTGTGTTGATTGTGAAACAAGAATGTGTGGTGTTGCTTTCATAATACTAAAGCAGAGACTGGCTTTTTTTGAATCAACCAAAACTTTCGAGAACGTGTGTGTTGCCGGTCGTGTATGTGTGAATAAAAACGACTATGGCCGGCCTCGCCAGGCTTACAACATAAATCGCCTTTGCACCCAATGAATGAGGAATGAGACAGCTTCTCGCGTTGTTGTGAATTAACACTCTTTCTATTTTTGGATTCACAACTAACGGCACCTACTTGTTTATCGACGAATGCAAACGTCACTGTTTTAGAAGCTTTAACTAGACATGCCGATAAATTCGGCACTTGATACTGCGAAGTTGCTGTCGACAATATCGAGGGTGTCGGCAATGAAAGAAAAATTTGTATGACTGGAGCGGGAAATCGAACCACGGATTTCCCGCATGGTAGTCGCGTGTTCTAATCACTATGCCACGTCCGGTCTTCGGCTAAGGGATGCCTATAACTGATATAAACAAGAACTGCATACAATACGTCCCCGAATTTCTAATATGAACCTGAATTGCCGACGTACGTGAATCATCAATAGGATTCCGAATTCCTATTATGAACCTGAATTGCCGATATACCCGAATCATCAATATGTTTCCAAATTGCTTGTAAAAAACTAAATTGACGACACATCCGAATTTCCAATCAACACGATCCCGAATTGCTCGCGAGGCTAAGGGATGCCTATCAAGGGATGATATAAACATGAATTGCCTACAAACACTATCAGCAGTACGTGCCCGAATTTCTGATACGAACCAACAGATCGGAGTCAATCCCATTAATTTGTTCCCGAATTGCTGATACGAGCCTGAATTGTCGGTAAACCCAAATCATCTTTACGTTCGCGTGTTACTGATATGAGTCTGAATTACCTTCCACTCAGTGGAAGCGACGTAGATAAGCAATCCGAAGACGCCGGATTCCCGGCCGGGGAACTGGCTAAATCGACATAGATGAAAAATTACTTTTAAATATTATTAAGTTTTTCGGCTAACAAAACTCACCCTAGATGCTTCCACTGCAAAAATGCAGATTGCATAAGGACCAAGGGAAAAGGAAATGATTTATCAACATCGCTTAATAAATCAAAGAAACCAGCTGGCGGCGCCATATTTGGATTAATTTAGCCATTAAAACTCACAACAACACCTAACAATCCCTTGACACAAACCTTTTTATCTACAAACCAGTACAGAAATTTCAGTCAGGTAAACTGACTGATAAATACCATCACCCAATATAAGACATTGTTGAAGTCTTGAGTTATTGAATTTAATAGACTTTTAATTAAAATGACTCCTGACTCAAATTTTCATACGCACAACTTACGAAAAATTTGTATGAGAGGTACCGGAAGGGGTGTGTCAAATAGTCAGGTTTTCTGGGGTTTTGCCTCCTATAACAACATAAACTAATCGACCAATTTTCATTACCCCCAAAGAGTCCGTTTGGAAGCTATGGGAGAAATATTAATTTCCAAAAATAGGTCATTTTGTATGGGAGGTACCAGAAGGCGTGAACCGTTATGGTCCATATTCATTCCCGAGTCCCATTTTCATAAGCGAACATCATACTCAAAATTTTAGTGAGTTCAGCTTACTTACAACAAAGATATGTTTGTCAGACTATGGGGGTGAGTTCTGTCATTTGTATGGGAGGTACCAGAAGGGGTGTGTCAAATAGTTAGGCTTTCTGAGGTTTTGCCTCCTATAACAACATAAATTAATCGACCAGTTTTCATTACCCCCCAAGAGTCCGTTTGGAAGTTATGGAGAAATATAAATTGTCCAAAAATAGGTCATTTTGTATGGGAGGTACCAGAAGGCATGGACCAATATAGTTCATACTCATTCCTGAGTCCCATTTTCATAAGCAAACATCATACGCAAAAGTTTAGTAAATTCAGTTTACTAACAAAAAAGGTATGTATGTAAAACTATGAAGGTTAATTCGGTCATTTGTATGGGAGGTACCAGAAGGGGTGTGGCAAAGGTTTCGGTTTTCTAAGGGTTTGTCAACTTTTGCAAGATAAATAAGCTGACCAAATTCAAACATCCTCCAGTTGTCCGTTTGGAAGTTATGGAAGAAATATAAATTTTCCAAAAATAGGTAATTTTGTATGGGAGGTACCAGAAGGCGTAAACCGATAAAGTCCATATTCATACCTGAGTCTAATTTTTATAAGCAAACATCATACGCAAAATTTGAGTGATCTCAGTTTACTTACAAAAAAGATATGTAAAACTATAAGGGTCAATTCAGTCATTTGTATAGGAGGTACCAGAAGGGGTATGGCAAAGGTTTCGGTTTTCTTAGTGTTTGTCTACTATTGCAAGATAAATAAACTGACCAAATTTAAATATCCTGCGATCGTCCGTTTGGAAGTTATGGAAGAAATATTTATTTTCCAAAAAAAGGTAATTTTGTATGGGAGGTACCAGAAGGGGTGGGGCTATTCAGCCCATTTACAATCCCATAAGTTCGTTTTGAAAAATATTAATACTGGTAAATTTTCATACCGATCCGTTTAGGATTACTCGAGTTATCCTGCTGACCAGCCATCCAGCCAGCCAGCCAGACAGACGGACATAGCTCAATCGTCTTAAAAAGTCCTGAAACGAATTTGGTCTTGAGATACTTGGGGTCTAACTCGTCTCCTTTAATGCGTTACACTTTTTTTCGTATCAAATGATATATACCCTCAACCCTAAGGGTGATGCTATGAAAAACGGAGGATCTGATGTACTAGAGAATACATTGCAGCGAGAGACGAATGCGGTGGAGGGGCACGCCCTCCGTAGTGGTCGAGTCAATCGACAGTCTGGTAAAAGCTTCAAAAAAAAAAACACCTGACGTTCGGATTCGTCGTTAAACTTTAAGTTCCATTTGATTGAATCTAAAAAGAAAAGTGTGTTAACCACTCAAATGTGTAAAGTTCATCCATATCTCATTCATGGCACGTAAAGGGAAAATATGTAAGTAAATTAAGAAGAAAGAAAATGAAGTTACCAAACATATCAGATCGTCCTGGGCGTAAAGTTTTTCATCATTTTAAATCGAACCGAGCCTCGATACCGTCAATAAACAATACTGTCAATCAATCCAGCGACTGGATTTTCCATAGCCGACCACGTTACAATTTTCTGAAATCGTTTTAGAAACAGGAATCGATTTGTTTCGGATGAATGAGTTCACCCATTTAGCCGCAATGAATTAATTAATCAAAATAAGTCTGTTGAAAAAACGATACTAATTCGCGATATACATGTTGATACAAATACTGAAAGTATCCATTATTTTTATAGAAATAAACGGCCTTATTCATAAAAACTTTTAAGAGGTTTATAAATCATTTTTAAGCAATTTTCGAGAAAACAATATTCATAAACGATTCACATCTTCAATAAGTTAAAGTAGGATTGTCTCTTCTTTAAGCATGCTTTAACTTGACGTTTGTACAATTTATTGCATATTTATGAATTTGAGATCTTTATTTTGAGTTTTTCGGCATTTTTCCTATTGAAAAGAGTTGTTGCATATATTCATTGTGTAGGAAATTTTCTTCTTAATCATTGCGCACATAGAAAAGTATCTAAATAGACACTTTTCATTCATAAATACCATTTTAAAAAATATTTCTCCAAAATTCTTCAAAAATAATTTGTAAATAATGAAAAAATATTCGTGATGTATAAACAATCAAAACAAGGAAACAATGTAATCGGTATCCGATTATAATTTTAACATGAGGAAAAGAAAATCAAATTTTTTAATATAATTTTGACTTTAACGCATTTCTTATCATCATGAAAATCGTGGTCAATGAAAAATTTTGCTACAATAATGTTCGTAGTTATTATAAGTTCAAATACATATTTGGTATCCGATTAAAAAGCTTTTGTATCCGATTATAAAGCAGTTTTTGTACATCATTAACGACCAATAACAGTCTGCGTTGCCACCTGATAACATAAAGCTAAAGTACTGATAAAAAAACGTTTATGAATACAATTTCCTATTAAAGGTTTGTTAGAGCTAAAGAATACTTTAGCTAGAGAACGCTTCATACCTACTTTAGAAATTTTTTATGAATATGGCCGAAAGTATTTATTGTTAGAAATAATCGACCAACATCTGCTGTGTACTTCCCACAGCTTATTAAACTGTTCCCATTTTAGTTATGTTACTTGAGATTTTAAATAGCTAAAAACTGTTTAAAGATCTCTTGTGTGGATTATTTAAATAATTTGCCATTTTTGGCACTTTTATGTTTCTTCCTATCGTCGCCGCCGCATCCTTTGCCTACTACCTACGTATAGGCCCTATCTATGCCTCATTTTATTATTTCCTTTCCGTCCTTTTTTATTATTATTATTGTCCCTTTGACTATTTCAGCATTTGATGTCTTTAGGGCATCATAGCCATTTAATGATACCAACCGTATGGATATCAAGGTTACACAAGTTTTAGGTCAAAGACTTGAAGACATTGTGCCCGGCTATCCTCAACAAAAACATATTAATATATGTCAGTGTATTCCAGCATTATGATGCCACATGTAATATGCTCATCGACACAGAAATGCCTCAAATTTGTACAGATTCACATTTGTGTTCCTAAACAAACGTCTCGAAAAGCGAATACACAAGTTTTATGGGATGAATTTGTAGTCGGATATGGTTATAAAAAAATTATCATTGTCATTGCTTCCCAGGAGAATCTTTAGCATGTGCTATAAATTTGCTAATTTGCTTAATGTTGTGAAGTCAAATTTAAACCAAATTTGAATGGTAAATGTCGGTTAAGTGCTTGAGGGAAAGTGGTGTGGTATGTCCAAAATTTCGTTGTTGTCTTGTGATGAATGTCTTGAAAAGGGCAAATAGGTTTCATCATTGTTTTAGGCTGAAGATCAAGACGTTTTTATATTATAATCTTTTTTTTAAATAGATTGTGATGGAAACCGTTGGTATGGTAGCGATTGTGTAGCGTTTGCCATTTCTGTGTCATTTTTGGGATATATACAACTTTAAGAAAGAATAACAAAGCAAGGGTGAGTAGCATATATATTATGGTGGCAACGAAAATTTAACTTTGGATTTTCGGCAATCTTCGAGCGGAATATTGTGTCTTCTTCTTCATTAATGGCAACAACAACAGAAATTTATCTATCAGTAGCCGCACGTAGAAAAGTATTCAAAGCACTCCGTAGATAGTTCGTCACACAAAGCTTAGATAACAGCGCTTTCACCTGGTTCATCCCCGCAGTTTAGGTCGCCCCCTCCTGCGCCACCCATCGAGTTTATTGCCGAAGACTATTCGAGCCGGAGCATTTTCGTCCATTCGTACAACGTATCACAGCCAGCGCATTCGGACTATTTGAACGCGCATGACTACGTCGATGTCGTTATACAGCTCATCGGCGGTATTCGCCGAAATCGATGACGGGTTCAAATATTTTGCCAAGTATTTTTCTCTCGAAAACTCCCAGAATAGATTAAGCCGACTGCGTCATTACCCAGGATTTTGCGCTGTAGAGAAAGACAGGTAGAATCAGTGTCTGGTAGAGTTGGATCTTCGTTCGAGTCGATCAATACTCGTCTCTTGATTTCCAGGCTGACATTATTATTTTTGTTTATGGTGGAGCCGATGCAAACAAAATCATCTTCCACTATCACTATGGATGTCAACGTTGACGATGCGTCCTAAAAGAGTAAACTCTTTGTTCGTTGCAAGAACTAACTTGGTTTTGTGTTTATGAGCTGGTGCATGCACGACGCCAGCTCATAAACACAAAACCAAGTTAGTTCTTGCAACGAACAAAGAGTTTACTCTTTTAGGACACTTGAGACATGCCTTCTTTCGATTTCCACCTGATCAATCCAGGTTGCCTTGTGGATATCTTTATGCGGCAATCTGGTTCCACACACTACCATGTTTCTTGCCGACGCGAAGCTTAACAGTCTGAATCCGTTATCGTAGGTGTTGTTGTGCATACTGAATTTTCCGACTGCTGAACCAAGAGCATGTTCCCTCCCATATTTGAGCGTTAAAAACTCCCAGAACAATGTGAATGTCATGTACAGTACATCGGTCATATATTTCCTCCAGGCGTTCATAGAATGTTATGTCAAACAAAAGAGCCTAAAACGTGACAAATTCCCCTATACGATACTTACTAATTTCAAATCTATATAAAATTATTATGGCATGTAACTTGACAAAACGAATAATGCAGAACTTCTTCTTTTTGGGGCTACTTTCACGTGCAGTTCTCAGAATTGAGTCCCAAACCAATGAGCTGAAAAATGATGTACTGTGTAAATTAAGCTCCATTTTCTGATTATATGCTTGATTAAGAAGATAAACGCAGTTAGCGTTTTTAAAAGTGATTAAGTCGATTTGCCTAAAGTTTGGCATTGAATTTTCATACTTCCCTACTTTTTTCGTTTTTTGCCGATTAGACGCTTAGGTAAGAAGATTACCGCATTAAAAGATTTCCATAGTGAGTTGATGGATTTGACACTAGTTTTCCTTTTCCTAGAGAATTTCCTACTATTTCATAGTTATCACAAATTAAGCTCCCTTTTCCGTTGAGTTTAGCAAACAGAAATGAATTTAATATAATTTTTATTTTTATTAAAATCGCTATTGTTTATATCATTTGTCAGTTATGTTAAAACTGTATGTTTCCCATTCTATTCCACTTAATTTAAAACGTCACCTCAAGAAATATCTGCCCAGAACCCCTCCCCAGATTATTACTCCTAATGAAACGTTGCCCCACTCAGTGACAGCTTTTCTTAGCTTTCTTGTGAAATGGCCTTAAAATATTAATTACAAAATTGTCATTAAACTCATTCATTTTCATGCCCATGCTCATGCTCATTCTCATTACGTTTGCCAGGACACCTAAGGCTATTTGTTGTTTATGTCGCCAAAATGCCTTCTTGGTCAGCTAGACGGACGACTGTACAAATACAAGATCAAGCAATGACAAATAACAACAACGACCCTCTGCCCCCTCTTCCCTATTTACTGGCTGTCAGAGAGTTAGTAAATTCTAACAATGCCTGTGAGTGTTGGTGTTAGTCCTTCTATTTTAGGGCCTACAACAAACAACAAGAGAGAAGAAAAAACCGCAATACAAACATAAATATAACCCCGGGTGTTTTATGTCCATTTGAGGCGATACGAATGTTACGTTATCAGCAATTTTTTATAGTTAGTTGTGTTTTTTGTTGTTGGTCACCCACCCACTGTTGTACCATATGGCCAGTTTTGTTGTTTTTTTTGTTTCAGCTAACGCTGCAGATACCTTCAAGCTATTACATGATGTTTCGATGTTAGAGAGCTTTAAAGGCACTGTCAGGTTTGGTTTGAGTGTGCTTTTTTGTGTGTCCTGTGCAAATGTTCGGCCATTTGAAATGACTAAAGGACGTTAAAAACGAAACACACTTATACACACACACAAAAGAGCAGACAAAAACAACTTCTACACATTTAATTATTAACACGTTGATAAACGTGTTACTTATGATAACATATGGTGGTCACTACGTATGGACAAGATGAGTGGCTACCGCCTTTCACCCACTCCTACGTACGCTGCCCTCTCTGCTGGCTCCGAAAGTTGTTAATCCAACACCCCAGCAAACCAAAACTTCCGACGTGTCGGACATCAGACGTTTCTCTTACATTTCATCAGAAAATTTGCCGAAAATAAACGATATCGTCATAAATGCCTTCAGAAATAAGACCGAGTTTTTCTGCACACTCTTCCGAATTTTGTCCGCAAAGTCTGCTCGTTCTCTGAATTTTTTTACACTTTAAACGATTTTGTCTGCACATTCTCTAAAGGGTGTTTTCTGTTCTTCTTCTTCACACAAGAGAAACCTGTAGCTACGGCATTTTTTGTTTTGTTTTCTCTCACAAACAACAACAACAAAAGAAAACCTGTTTAGCAATTCCTAAAACGGGTTATTGTTTGTTATTTTTCAAGTGCGTTGCGCATTCCAATGTGTGTTTTTCATCCCCATTATCAGTTATGATTGTGCAATCAATATATCAAGACGTCACGTCGCAAAATATGTGTCAAATATTTAAAGGTGAATAAAGCATATATAAGAACATAAGAAAATAAATGTTTCGTCGTCAGGCAATTAGATAAAAGTGAGAAAAGACGCTGAAGTCCTGTTAAAAAAATTAAAAAGACGATGAAATTAGTAAATTTAGTGATGAAATTAGTAAAAACTAAGAAAAAATAATTTTTGGAATTTTTGTGTAAATAAAAAAAAAACAGAAATCTCTGCCGATTTTCGTACATTTATTCAGAATTCTGTCCGAAATTCTCAAGAAATCTCGTAAAAAATTTCGGTATACTGTCAGATATTTCTGGCAATTTTCTGATTATTTGCCAGAGTTTCTTCAGAAAAATCCAAAAGTCCCTTCGAAATTTTTCGAAATTTCCCTCAGATATCTGACCGAATTCTGACCGAAAAGTCTGCACAAGTTTCCGAATTTCCCTAGACATTTCGGTCCGAATTCTTGTCAACCACCCATACAACTTTCGGACAGAATGCTGACAGAATTCGGCATCAGAATCGGCAACTTGTGCAGACTTTCTGTCAGACATCTGACCGAATTCGGGGAAAATGGTTTGCTGGGACTTTATGGCTGACTATTTCATACACACACACACACCCATTCAAGTTCCAGTTGTAGCAGCAACGGCGGCAGCAGGAAAAATCAAGAGCAAGAGAGCACAAAGTGTGCTGTCCAATAAATTCATGGATAGTGCTAATAAACCACGTCAGTGGTGATTATCTAGAGACTAATTTCCCATTGTTTTTATGGTTTAAGTTCTATACTCAGGACAAAAACGAGAGCAACAACAAAATGGCAATCATAGAGTAATTGGGGCAGGGGCAGAAGTTTGTTTTAAAACACATCGTCAATGTGTTAGAAACTACTGGTCATACCAACATTAACAGCAATACAACTTTGGCTTATGCAATTTAATCACATGTGCTTTGCTCTTAGTCATTATTAGCACACAGTAAGAAGATCTAATAGCTGCCGGAAACATTTTTAGTAACTTTGAAATGGTTGAGGAGTACTACTACTTGGGCTAAGCCAATTCAAAGTTAGGAAATAATAGTTAATGTTGTTACCCAAAATTGCAACACTTCTGCCCGTTGCTAATTGTTTTATTTTTAATATCTATTAGGAGCAGCCTTTAGAAATAACTGATCTTAGATATGTTCAGATCTTAGATATCTCTATGATGGGAGGAGTGTAAGTTTTAAACTGAACATAGGTTAAGGTTTTTTCACTAGATGGCACCTTGGGGACGCTTGTACATGATTTGTGTTATGAGCCCACAAATTTGATTTCGAGACAACTGCTTAAACGTACACAAACAAACAATTACGCCCACAAACAATTACAACACATGATTTTGGGACTCAATTTTGATAAATGCACGAGAAAGTAGCCCCAGAAAGAAGAATTTCTGGATCATTCGCTTTGTCAAGTTACGTGCCATAATAATTTAATATCAATTTAAAGTAAGTAAGTATCGTATAGGGGAATTTGTCAAGTTTAAGGCTGTTTTGTTTGACATAACATAAATACTATATGGTGGCGCATGATTATTATAAGTAATATTCCACGTAAATCATACGCCACGGAGTACAGTAGTTTTGTTGTAACTCCTACAAAATAACCCAGTTCAAAATCATTTGATGAATGGAAAATTTAAACTGTTTACTTATGTAGGGAAACGTTATACGAACAGAAAGGAAAATTCCCCTATACGATACTTACTTACTTTAAATCGATATTGAATTATTATGGCATGTAACTTGACAAAACGAATCATGCAGAACTTCTGCTTTTTGGGGCTACTTTCAAGTGCAATTCTCGGATTTGAGTCCCAAATCAATGAGCTAAAACATTTTGTACGGTGTTAGTTGTATCTTTCATGACACAGTCCCACAGCAATTGGTGAGCTTGTATAACACTCAATCAGAGACTGACTGTTTTATATCAATCAAAACTTTTGAGTATGTATAAATTGCCAATGTGCGTCAGATGTGTGAAGCAAGGTAAAGCTTCTAATCGGATTAACTTAATAAACCCAGAGCGATCCTAATCAAATACACTTCCAGTCTACTTACAGAGCTCCGTATTCGAGGCACCACTGCGGACGGAGTACCACAAGGTGGTGTAACCTGGAAATGTGCATTTGACACCCGCCAGAGCAGGGCTAACTGTGATGGGCACGTCGGATCAGACAGAGCGGTACGCTGGTAGGCGACTGACGGCGACTGGTGAGCTGGGTTTGCAACCGGCCACCGACGTTTAAATTATTGCAATGAAAATAAGTAAGAAAATAAAACAATGGACCCCCAAAATGTTGGCGACAATGCATCCATCTAACTGGCGGAAGTCCTCGAAGAATACAAGGCTGACATAACCGCTTTACAGGAAATCTGGTGGACGGGATACGGGTGCTCGCGCATGTAGACGTGCGACATCTACTATAGTGGCCAGGCAAACAAGCACGAGTTTAGATTTGGATTTGTGGTTGGCAAGAAATTGCGACACCTAGTCTCAAGGTTCAACCCGGTGTGTGAACGTATAGCCATAAGAGTCAAAACTAAGTTTTTCAACATAACACTTATATGTGCCCATGCTCCGACAGAAGAGAAAAGCGATAAGGACAAAGACGAGTTCTACGAGAGCCTAGAAAATGTATATGACCGTAGCCCGAGCCATGACATTAAAATTGTACTAGGCGATTTTAATGCTAAAATAGGCAGGGAAACCGCATTTGAGCCTACCATCGGAAAATTCAGTCTGCACTCCGAAACGTCGAACAATGGCATCATACTGTTTGATTTCTCTGCGGCAAGAAATATGGTAGTAAGCAGCACTAGATTTGACCATAAAAATATTCATAAGGCAATATGGTTATCTCCAGATCATTTGACGAGGAATCAGATAGATCACGTGGTAGTCGATGGAAGGCACGCATCGAGTGTTCTGGACGTACGAGCTGTTCAGGAGTGCGAACATAGACTTACCACACTACCTTACCACAGTTAAGGTACGCACAAGGCTAAGCATGGCGAAAAACGTACGTAACCAGGCACAACGAAAGTTAGACATCGGTAAACTGTGGACCTCAGAGGTTGCGGACGCCTACTCCAACCACCTAATTTAACTGCTACGGAATGCTCCAAACCCTGATAATATTACCTCGCAGTGGCAATGTATAGCCGACTCCATAGAGCGGAATGTGAAAAGCGTACTTGGATACTCAAAGCCGTCTCAAGAAGATTCCTGGTATGATGATGAATGCCGCAAGAGAGACGGTCGCTACATACAGGGCGAAACTGTTCGTGCTGTTCGTGAACGGCACAGGAGAAGAGACGAGAGGCAACTTGTCTTTTTAGACGGAAAAAGAAGAAGCTAACGAAGAGGCAGGATGAGTACACTGAGTTGCTCCGAAGTAGAGGGGAAGCCCGAAAATTCTACAAGAGAGTTAAAGCTAGAATGCGTGGAACAGGGTTGCCCTCCTGCAAGGACAGCGATGGTCAGCTAGTGACGGACCCGGATAACGTTCTGAAGATATGGAGAGATCACTTTAGAAATTTACTGGATACTGACACCACTCCAGAAGACCCCGCTCCAATCCATGACGATGGTATTAACTGTCCACCTCCGAGCCAGAGCGAGATACGTATGGCCATCTCCCGCCTTAAAAACAACAAAGCTGCTGGAGCCGATGGTCTCTCGGCTGAATTGTTTAAGGCAGGTGGAGAGGTGCTGAATAGGAGCATGCATCAGCTCATGGAGAACATCTGGCTAGAGGAGAGCACGCACGGCCATTAAAGTCTTAGTCTGTTATGTCCCCTTTCGAGCATATTGTGTGAACGTCTAAAGCCAATTGTAGAAAAACTAATTGGACCTTATCAGTGCGGCTTTAGACCTGGTAAATCTACGACGGATCAAATATTCACTTTACGACACATCCTGAAAAAGAAACATATGAAAAGCAGATCGACACCCACTACCTCTTGGTCGACTACAAAGCTGACTTCGACTCTCTGAACAAGTAATAGGCTATATGAGGCCATGTCTGGGATTGGTATTCCTGCAAAACTAATTCGACTTTGCAGTTGTACCTTGGAAAACATCAAATCTTCGGTTAAGATTGGTAAGGATCACTTTGAACCATTCAACACAGAAAGAGGTCTCAGGCAGGGTGATAGCCTGTCCTGTACACTATTTAATATAGTTATGAAGAATGTGATGAGAAAGACTGGTGTCAACATGTCTGGCACCATATTCCACAAGAGCCACATGCCACTAGCCTATGCCGATGATATAGACATCATTGGCCCAAATCTCCAGGATGTTACTGCAGTTTTCTCATCGCTAGAAAAGGAGTCAGCAAAAGTGGGTTTAACGGTCAACGACGACAAAAAAATGATGTCAACGACCAAAGAGTGCTATTGATGGGGACACACCTTGAACGTTGACGATTATTGTTTTGAGGTAGTGCATGAGTTTACCTACCTCTGATCTTCCGTCAACAAGAAAAATAATGTCAGCCAAGAAATCAAGAATATGGCTCGCCAATAGATGTTTTCACGGACTACGGTAGCACTTTAGTAACACCACCTTATATCGGAATACTAAGAAACAGCTATACCAGGTGCTAATCTTACCAGTTCTGTTGTCTGCTGCCGAATCGAGGGTGCTTACGACAATGGACATACATAACCTGGGAGTATTCGAGAGAAAAGTAATCCGAAAAATATATAGAGCTATCTGTGCTAGACAGCTAGTTTTTGCCATCGGATCAACCATGAGCTGTATGAACTTTACCACGATATCGACGTAGCTAAAAGAGTCAGAATCCAACGACTTCGATGGCCGGGACATGTTGCCAGGATGGATGTTAATGCTCCAGTGAGAAAGGTGTTTGAAGGCGAAACTGAAGTACGGCGCAGAACAGGGAGAACCAAACTTCGTTGGAAGGACAAAGAGGTAGGCGACGTGCCATCATCTGGTAGGAATTCTGTGGAATTCTTTAATAATTCAGGCTTCTAATTTATGAACCACGTTCGCCACTTAGAAGAAGATAAATTGCCAATCGTGTCTGTGTGAAAAAAAGATTAACGCCGGACTCGCGAGGCTATGAAATGCGTGTCCTTGATATAGACCACTGACATAACCCACATTTCTGATTTTAGACTACATAGTAATACGGTCGTTTAAAGTTGTCCCAGTTTTGTACAAATTTATAACGATACAAATTTAATTCACCAGCATAGTTCACTTGGGTGTAGGTCCCATTATACCTCTCTACATCACCGTTCTCCCGTACCTTTTATTTTATTCAGAACATATCTGGATTTAAAAAATATAATTGGTACTGTGATTTTAATATTTTTTTCCATTTTGTCACATAACATAATCTGCAAAATACATTATTTTAAGTATTACCTAATTATTTGTTAAATTCAATCTAAATGTGTCTGTGTCTGTCAATAGACAACGCTTTAATTCTTGCATACGAGTATTTGTGTAAAAACACTGTTTTTATTGTTTTTATTGCTACATTACTTAACGCCGCAAATGGCCATCTTTAGGGACACTCTCTCTTATCTCTATCTCGATTAGTAGAACTGTTCAGACAAACGCAAAGCAAACGATGTCAAAGTTGCAAAAACAAATAAATGACAGACATCGGAGCCACAAAGCAGCAGCAGCGGCAGTGGCGTGCAAGTCTTTGATATTAATCAAGGACCCAAGAATATCAACATGTAAATGGAATCGTGAAAAACGTCCTGCAAAGCGACAAACAGAGACCAAATGAACCAAACCACAAATCCACTTTAAATGTTGTGTCGTGGTGTCGTGATACTAAATTAATGGGGTTACCCAATGAAAATGCGACGCACAAGCACAAAACTTCGCTCAATTGCACTCAGAGAAAAATTAAGGTGCGATATATATATATATATAGATATATATTAGATATACTTTGTTATAAAACTAAATCTACAGATATCCTAGACAAACAAACAAAAACTCAAATTTGTAAAATTGAGTCGGAACATAGAATTTGTTTTTTTGTTACTTACCTCATAGAATCATTATAAGAAATAGCTGAGGAATCTTCAAGAAACAGCTGAAATAAAAAAATAAAAGAAAAAAATTAATAATTTGAATTTAATAATTTTACTGTTTATGTTGTGAAACAAAAAAAAAAAACAAATAACACTATGTCACAAAATTTCAAAAGTTTCTGTATCCCGGACATTTAATAATATATTTTAATGTAAATATATGTCACAGTTCGGTGACATCGGTGAACAAAAACCAGAGAAAATGTCATTTTAGTAGACCTACCTTTTTTCAAAACACTAAAAATGGAAATTTGACCATATCTCAAAAACTGTTCTACTTTCCAAATATCTGAGAGCAGATTTGAATTCAGCATGAAATTTTACATAAGGATCAACTATTTAGAAGTCGGGATCAAAAATTTGTTGCATTGTGTAATTTGTTAAAAATATTTTTTTTTAAATAATTTTTTGAATTTTGGTTTCCCAATAATTTTCAAAATTTTCATTTACTAAAATTGTTAACTAATTCAATAAAAACATTAAATTAATTTCATTGCAGTTAATTTATAGAGTACAACACATGATTTTCGGACTCAATTCTGAGAACTGCACGTAAAAGTAGCCCCAAAAAGACGAAGTTCTGCATCATTCGTTTTGTCAAGTTACATGTCATAATTATTTAATAACGATTTGAAGTTAGTAAGTACGTTTAAGGGGAATTTGTCAGGCTCTTTTGTTATATTGTTATGTGGTGGCGTATGATTTATGTCAAACAAAGAGCCTAAAACGTGACAAATTCCCCTGTACGATACTTACTAACTTCAAATCGATATTAAATTATTATGGCATGTAACTTGACAAAACGAATGATGCCCAACTTCTTCTTTTTGGGGCTACTTTCATGTGCATTTCTCAGAATTGAGTCCCAAATCAATGAGCTGAAAAATTTTGTACTGTGTTATTAGTTATCTTGCTCTACATTAATAAGCCCTTGATTTGTTGACAGATATAATTAATTCTTTTAACATTAAAAAATCTAGGACCCCATCTCAAATCTTGTACTTCAATCAAGTGTATTTTTACTTTGAGCGTATGTTAGCATCGAATTAATCCTTATTTGACTCATTTAAATTGATATGTAAATATGTGCACCGCTGATGTTTGCATGAGTGTGTGTCTGTACCCAATTATATGTCTCGTGTGTTTTCGTATAAAAGGTTGTGTGAAATGCAAAGTCATGCATGCTTATAGATGTATAATTTCTTTTCTTTTTTTTTGTTCTCTTTGAGAAAAATGTTACAGAGCAAAATCTCACTTTTGGGGTCTTTGCTGTGTTTGCGACCTTATGAGCACTTGGGGGGCCATATATAAATGAAGTTACAGCAGCCGGCCAACATAAAAGGACGTTGTGTTGATGGTATTTCACAATTATTCTGGTTAATTTCACAGTACAACATTTCAGCTCATTGATTTGGGACTCAATTATGAGAGCTACACGTGAAAGTAACCCCAACAAGAAGAAGTTCTGCATCATTCGTTTTGTCAAGTTACATGCCATCATAATTTAATATAGATTTAAAGTTAGTAAGTATCGCATAGAGGAATTTGTCACGTTTTAGGCTCTTTTGTTTGACATAACTCGAGAACCAATAGTCCGATTTAGCTGAAACAAATTTAAAATAAAAATTACGAATTACAATTCCTTTAATTTGTTCATATAACTTTTCCCTACATCAGCAACAGTTTCACTTTTTCCATTCATTAAATGATTTTGAACTAGATTTATTTTGTAGCAGTTACAATAAAACTGTTGTAATCCGTGGCGTATGATTTACGTGAAATATTACTTATGGTAATCATACGCCACCATATAACAATATAACAAAAGAGCCTGACAAATTTCCCTATACGATACTTACTAACTTCAAATCGATGTTAAATTATTATGGAATGTAACCTGACAAAACGAATGATGCAGAACTTCTTCTTTTTGGGACTACTTTCACGTCAAGTTCTCAGAATTGAGTCCCAAAATCATGTGTTGTACTGTGTTAGAGGACTTAGAATACGCCGAAGACATCTGTCTAATGGCCCACAACAAAAAAAAAACTTACATTAAATCTCAAGAGATAAGTAGTTAATTTTGGTTATTATATTTATCTATGGCTGAGCCAACATCGGTAAAATACTCTACCACTTCAAGTTCATTGAACCAATCTTTGATAACTCATCCTGTTTAAATTATTATTTTTTCCAGACAAGCCAAGAATTTTAATTATTTAGAGGAGTTAATCCCTTAACAACTTACATAAAAGTCGGCATATCATCGAAATGTTGTACATATTAAACTTGCACGTTTTGGTGAACATCCCTTCATAATAGTTTGGCAATATACTGTGTAGACATATGTAGAATTATTTCTTATCATTAGAATGTATGCCAGTGTAGTTCATTAAATTTAACACATATTATTTCATAGATATATCTTAAATTGTGTTTAATAAAGAATCCTTACAGCAATATTTGTAAAGATTAATGCAAAAGCCCCCCATTCTAATCGGATTAGAGAATAAATTATATAAATAAATAATCATATCACAAATTTAATTCATAATATCAAAGCTAAGTATATTCACCACCATGTTCTGCGAGTTTCTCAGTAACCTGGTCTTTCCAACGGAGTTTTGGTCGCCCTCTTCTGCGCCGTCTATCGAAATGATTGTCGAAGACTTTTCGATGTGGAGCATTTTTGTCCATGCATACAATATGACCTAGACAACGTAACCGCTGCACCTCAATGCGTCTGACCACGTCAATGTCAGTGTACAGCTTATGATTCATACGATGTCAATACTCTTCGTTAACGATGAAGGGCCCATATATTTTACGGAGTATTTTTCTCTCGAATATTGCCAGAACCGATTCATCCGCTTGTGCCATAACCCAGGATTCTGAACCATACATTAAGACAGGTAGAACCAGTATCTGGTATAGCTGGATTTTTGTTCGTCGAGAGAGGGCTCTATCATTGAATCGCTTTTTTAGTTCATAGTAGCATTTATTAGCAACAAGAATTCTTATCCGGATTTCGAGGCTGACATTATTTGTTTTATTGATGACAGAGCCTAGGTAGATAAAATTATCTACCACCTCGAAATTGTAGCTGTCAACGTTCACGCAGCTTCGCAAACGAGTAGATTCTTTGTTCGTTGAAACTAATAACTTCGATTTGTCCTCGTTCACCGTTAGACCCATTTTCGCTGATCCCTTCTGTATACCTGAGAAGGCTTCAGTCACATTACGCAGTTTTCGACCGATGATGTCTACGTCACCAACGTACGCGTGCACCAGGTGGTTTTTGTTGAATATAGTGCCACTCGTGTTTACTGCAGCTTTTCTCATTATCATCTCCATCACAATGTTGATGAAATGGCACGATAGGCCGTCGCATTGTTTTAGGCCTAGTCTGGTATAGAATAGCTCCGTAAAGTCCTTGCCAATCTTCACTGACGACTTCGTGTCAGTCAGCGTCATTTCGCAAAGGCGTATCAACTTCGCTGGAATACCAAACTCAGCCATGGCTTCGAGTAATTTCCGCCGTATCGAGCTGTCGAAGACAGCTTTATAGTCGACATGTCGATCTGTTTCTCTTGGGTTTTTGCAGGATTTGTCAAAGTGTGAATATATGAGCAGTTGTTGATTTACCAGGTCTAAAGCCACACTGATAAGGCCCGATCATAGCACACTTGACAGGTTCTTATATGCGATGGGTTAAAGGCTGATCCCACGGTAGTTGAAGCACACACTTGGATCACCTTGTTTTTTAGCACAGGACATATTACGCTTAGATTCCAAACATCGGACATGCACTCATTAAGCCAAATCGTTTATAGGAGCTGGTGCATGCTCACTATCAGACTTG
Source organism: Muscina levida (assembly GCA_964034835.1). Classification (NCBI taxonomy): domain Eukaryota; kingdom Metazoa; phylum Arthropoda; class Insecta; order Diptera; family Muscidae; genus Muscina; species Muscina levida. The sequence goes on from OZ035880.1 coordinate 157,499,389, forward strand.
AAGAGCTCTGCCGGAAGTTCGTCGGCACCGACTGCTTTATTATTTGTCAGCCGCGATATTGCTCTTCTTACATCGGCTTGACTTGATGGTGGGCAATCTAAGCCGTCGTCGACAATTGGCGTGACACCTTCATGTGCGCTGCCTTCTGGAACCAGCAGTTGGTGGAAGTGTTCCCTTAATATATGCAGCACACTCTGCGTATCTGTGACCAGATTTCCATCCTTGTTCTTACAGGAGGGAAGCCCATTACCGTAGCCTATTGCTTTTATTTTCTGGTAAAATTTTCGGGCCTAACTTCTATCCATGTATCGTTCTATATCCTCGGTCTCCCGTTTCTTCATCTGACGTTTTTTTCGCTTAAGTTGCTGTCTCGTCTGTTTTACTGTCTACTTGTGCCGTTCCCTAACAGCACGGGTTATAATTGGCTGTAGCGTTGCCCTATAAGCAGCATCCTGTTCCTCAGACGCTATGCGATATTCTTCATAGCACCAGGATTCGTCTGAGCACCGTTTTTCATATCCTAACACGGTTGTTGCGGCGATTGCCATGGAATGCGCAATATGCTGCCACTGTGTATCGGGAACATCAGAAGTAGAGGCGTTGTGTAGTAGTAATTGGGAGAGCTGGTTGGAGTAGGCAGTAGCTATCTCTGGGGTTTGCAGCTTCGCGATGTCCAACTTTCTTTGTGTTTGGTTACGTGCGTTTTTCGCTCTGCTCAATCTCGTGCGCACTTGGCCCGCAACCAGGTAATGATTCGAGCCAATATTAGCACCACGGATCACACGCACGTTCATGACATTAGATGCATGCCTGCCATCAATTACCACATGATCAATTTGATTTTTGGTGTTTTGATAGGGAGATAGCCAAGTTGCCTTGTGGATATCTTTGTGCTGAAATCTGGTTCCACTCACTACCATGTTCCTTCCCGCGAAGCTAACCAGCCTAAACCCATTGGCTGAATTTACCGATCGATGGACCAAGAACATATTCCCTTCCTATTTTTGCATTATAATCTTCCAAAACAATTTTAATGCCGTGAACAAGGCAGCGGTCATATGTTTTCTCTAGGCGCTCGTAAAATGCATCTTTAATCTCATCGTCATTATCTTCTGTCGGGGCATGGGCACAAATCAGCGTGATGTAGAAATATTTTGCCTTGATGCGGATTGCGGCTTTTCGATAACTAACAGGATTGAACTGTGAATATTAACTGCTGGAAGGGTTTTCTTGACTCTCAATTAAATCATACCGATTGGTAAAGTCGCCTAGGGTAATGGTACGCTAGAATACAGGTATGTTCACTGAAATGCCTATAACTCATGAAGCAGTCCACATACAAAGACATCCGCATATACATTACAGCCTTGGTGGTGACTTTGGCTTTCATGGACAATTTCCGAAACAAAATCAATGCACGCATTACAGAGAACATCGATAAGAAACACAATCAATTTATTTATATATACATACCTATACAAAGATGTTAGTACGTGTAAAATGAACCTTAGATTTAATATTAAATTCCAAGCACTTAGTTTTATATGATTAATTTAAGTTTTTTCGCAATATTTTTACCTACATTCGCAATTTGAATAAAACCAGCTCATAAATATAAATTTCGCAACATAATTCAACCCTTGCGCCACCTATCGGGTTCATTTATACCTACAACTTTTTCTTATGATCAAACAGCGCCAGCGCCACCTGCCAGTTACAAACTACATGGTTCGGTCGCATACTGAACCTATGCTTCTGTAGTGGTTAGAACATGCGACTACCATGCGGGAGATCCGTGGTTCGATTCCCGGCTCCAGTCATTTACATTTTTCTTTCATTGCCGACCCCCTCGATGTTTTCGACAGCAACATCGCAGTATAAGAGCCGAGATAATCGGCATGTCTAGAAAAAAGCTTCTCAAACAGTGACGTTCGCATTCGTCGATAAACAAGTAGGTGCCTTTAGTTGTGAATCGAAAAATAGAAAGAGTATTCACAAACAACAACGCCAGAAGCTATCACATACCTCATTCATGGGGTGTAAAGGTCAATTAAGTTAAGTCCACCGAACCTAACCTTAATGTTGAGACTAAGTATGAAGTGAATAACATTCAAGGAATATTTCAAACAATTACCGTTTGGACGCCAACACTTTACCCTACCACCATTTATAAACATTACCAGTTTCATAAGGTTCTTGTCCTCTCTACATGCAACATTTGACCACCATTTCCGCCTCTAACCACACAAAGCTTTTGTAGCTATACTAGCTAAGCGCAGCATCCTTTACTGCGCATGCACCACAATTGTCAAATCACACATACTTTAAGTTGCCACAGATGCTGTAGCAGTGGCAGTAACAAGGCAATCTTCTCTTGGCATTTGCATTTAGTACATCAACAGCTTTCAACGAAAACGCATTCAAACATCGGTTGGAACAAAAATATTTAGACGACCGCACTATGAAACTTCTTTAATGAAAAGTAACACAAGCCGAAGAAAATCTCTTCAGCACTTCATTTTTTACAAAATCGATCCGTGTTCAGGCCAAGAATTCATTGAAATTGTGTGGTGAACTAAGGGACAGCATCGATAGTGTACAATGAAAACGTTTTTCATTTTAATTGTTATTTATTTGAGTCACTTTCGGGGCTCAAACGCTTTGCCGGATGTGATAAAAATTGGTAAGCAAGAAAAATTTGTCGGGTGACATTTCGTACATTGGCATCAGGATGTATCTGCCTTTGGGATTGCTTCTTTTGCGTGTGTGTGAACGTGTGCGTGGGTGTGTGTGTTTGTGTTCACAACAAATTTGTGCTCTTTACTTCACGCACCATTGTGGTGGTGGTGTTGCAAAATTGTGCGTATGTGTGCGTGAAAGCTTTCAGCTTGCCTATGTGTGTGTGGCCAAATGCGAATGTAATAGTTTTGTTTACGTTCTGAGTACTAAAACTCACCGAAACATAATCACAACAAAAAACATTCCAGTCAGTTGTAAACAAATCGTAGTTTCACAAAACGTGCCAGGTTGAGTGACAGCCACCGTTGCGTGTTGCTCTCTTTCGCACGCTGCTTGTGCTTATGTTTACGTTGCGTTACTGCGATTAACTTTATTTTTTTACTTTGCGTTTGTTTTTAATTTTATCCGTGGACTGATTTAAATCTTACAAATAACTTTTGTTTATCTTTTGCATTTTTTTATTTCTTGCTTTCAAGGTGGATTATTTCATCCCTCGGATGATAATCAGGAATTGGCATTTCGCCAGGCAGTAGATCGAATCAATGCTGACCGTTTGATTTTGCCACGTTCAAAGTTGGTGGCACAAATCGAACGAATTTCACCATTCGATAGTTTTCATGCCGGCAAAAGGGGTAAGTAAGGAAAACTGCATAAATATTTTAAATACAAAGAGAAATTAGAAGGAAAGTTATAAGAATATAAAGTCTGCCTTCTTAACCTTAATAACATCTGTATATGATATATATTTGTTTGCATTGGATATAATTTAATACCTTACAGAACATAAAAATGAGTTCCAATAGGCAAAACTGGAATATACGACCTGAATAATTTTGACTAGTGTTAGTATATGAAACAGCAAACTACATATTACCTATACTTTACACTTACTTACCTAATTTCCCTTTACACCGCATGAATGAGGTATGAAATAGCTTCTCCCTTTCCATTATAATACTCACAACAAACGGCACCTACTAGTTGATAGATGAATGCAAACGTCAGCTGTTTTAGATGCTTCTACTAGACACGTCCCATTTTTTGAAGCAGCAGCAGCGTGTTAATTATTCAAATGGTAGAAGCTCTCCCATATCACATTTATAGGGTGTTAAGGGAAAATAGGTAAGAAGGAACAGTAAAGAAAACGGTGGAAATTTGCACTATTCCTAAGATTAAGCTGAGCAAAAGGCGTATATAAATAAACAATTTGGAGAAACGAATATAAATTTCACACAACCAAGGTGACCAACTAACCGCCCTCACACTCATTACTCACTACGACACATGATTTTGGGACTCAATTCTGAGAACTGAACGTGAAAGTAGCCCCAAAAAAGAAGAAGTTATGCATCATTCGTTTTGTCACGTTACACGCCATAATAATTTAATATAGATTTAAATTAGTAAGTATCGTATAGGGGAATTTGTCACGTTTTAGGATCTTTTGTTTGACATAACTCGAGAACCACTAGTCCGATTTAGCTGAAACAAATTTTAAAAATTTAAGAATTAAAATTCCTTTAATTTGTTCATATAACGTTTCCCGGACATCAACCGATCGGCATAAATTTGTACTCATTTCTTGTTGCGTATCGAAGACTTCTTCTTTAATGGCAGCAACAACAGACATTTATTCCAAGCGCATCGGTCTTTTGCGCTCCGTAGATAGTTTGTCACACCAAGCTTAGTTAACAGCTCTTTCACCTGGTCCATCCATCGGAGTTTTGGTCGCACACTCCTGCGCCGCCCATCGAGTTTAATGCCGACGACTTTTCGAGCCGGAGCGTTTTCGTGCATTCGTACAATGTGTCCAAGCCAGCGCATTCATTCTATTTGAACGCGCTTGACTTCGTCGATGTCGTTGTACAGCTCATACAGCTCATGCTCATTCGACGACGATACTCCCCGTTATCGATGATGGATCCAAATATTGTGCGTAGTATTTTTCTCTCGAAGACTCCCAGAATAGATTGATCCGCTTGTGTCGTTACCCAGGATTCTGCGCTGTAGAGCAATACAGATAGGATCAGAGTCTGGTAGAGCTGGATCTGTGTTCTCCGAGAGAGCGCTTTGTCGTTAAATCGCTTGCTCAGCATATAGTAGCAGCGGTTTGCGATCAATACTCGTCTTCCAGGCTGACATTATTATTTTTGTTTATGACGGAGCTAAGGTAGACAAAATCAACTACCACCTCAAAGTTATAGTTGTCAACGTTCACGCAGCTTCCCAGACTAGTGGACTCTTTGTACGTTGAAACAAATAACTTGGCTTTGTCCTCATTTATCACCAGACCCACTTTCGCCAACGGCTTTTAAATGCTCGAAAAAGCCGCAGTAACATCTCGCAATCCACGTCCAATGATATCTATATTATGAACATACGTGAGAAACATGTGACTTTTGTTGAAGATGGTACCATTCCTGTTTACTGCAGCCTACCGCATGGTCATCTACATTACGATGTTAAAGAGATCGCAGACCATCGCCTTATCTAAAGCCTTGCTTGGTAGAAAATGGCTCTGACAGATTTTTGCCAATTTTCACTGAAGTCTTCGTGTCAGTCAGTGTCGTCCCGGAAAGTTGTATCAGCTTCGTGGTGATAACCAAACACAGCCATAGCATCCAACAATTTCTGTCGTATCGGACTGTCGAATGCAGCTTTGTAATCGACGAACAGATGGTAGGTGTCGATCTGAATTTCTTGGGTCTTCTCCAGGGTTTGTCGTAGTGTCGTGGTGTGAATATCTGGTCGGTCGTGGATTTACCACGTGGACACTGATAAGGTCCAATCGGGTTTGCCAGAATGGACTTTAGTCTTTCATATAACACACTAGACATGACCTTGTATGCGATGGGATCGCCTTTCTTAAGCACGGGAACACTCAGATTTCAATCAGCGGGCATGCACTCCCTAAGCCAAATCGTGTTTATGAGCTGGTGCATGGATGTTGCCAGCACATCGCCGCTGGTTTTAAAAAGCTCTGCCGGTAGTCCTTCGGCTCCCGCAGCTTTATTATTGTACAGCCTTGCGATCAACGTACTGGTTTTGTTTCTGCTCGGTGGTGGACTGTTTACTCCATCGTCGATGATTGGTGTGATTTCGTCAATTGTGTTGCCTTCAGCAACGAGTAGAGATTGAAAGTGTTCCCTCCATAATTGCAGCACACTCTGAGTGTCCATGACCAGATTTCCGTCTCTGTCCGTACAGGTGGGGATCCCTGTTCCAAAACCTTTACTTTTGACCTTTTGGTAGAACTTTCGGACCTGACCTCTATCCCTGTAGTTTTCAATATTCTGGCTCTCTCTTTTCTTCCACAGACGTTGTTTCTGCCTGCACAGGCGTTTCATCTTCCTCCTTTTCTTTTTATAACGCTCCGTCATCGCACGCGTCGGCATTGGCTGCAGTTTTGCCATGTATGCAGCATCCATTTCCTCAGACATTTCGCGACATTCATCATCGTACCAGGGCTTGTCTGAGCGTAGTTTTTTATAACCCAGTACGGTCGTTGCGGCAGTGGTCATAGAATTCGCAATATGCTGACACTGTGGGTCGGGAACATCAGAACTAGGGGGTTTGTTTGAAGTATATGAGTAAATTGGTTGAAGTAGGCATTGGATATCTCGGTGATATGCAGCATTGTGATGTCTAGCTTCCTTTGCGTTTGATTACGAGTGTTTTTAGCACTACTTAATTGTGTGCATATCTTGGCTGCAACTAGGTGGTGATCCGAGTCAATATTTGCACCGCGCATCACACGCACGACCATAACGCTAGAGACACGCCTTTCATCAATTACCACGTTATCAATCTGATTTCTTGTATTTTGATCGGGAGAAATCTAGGTTGCCTTGTGGATAACTTTATGAGGGAATCTGGTTCCACTAACAACCATGTTTCTTGCCGACGCGAAACTAACCAGTCTGAATCCGTTATCGGAGGTGTTGTTATGAAAACTGAATTTTCCGAATGCTGAACCAAGAGTATTTTCTCTTCCTATTTTAGCATAAAAATCGCCCAGAACAATCTTAATGCCATGTGCAGGGCAGCGGTCATATATCTCCTCCAGGCGCTCATAGAATGCATCTGTAATGTCATCGTCTTTGTCTTCCGTCGGGGCGTGTACACAAATCAGCGTAATGTAAAAATATTTCGCCCGCATGCGAATAGTGGCTATTCGGCCATTTACAGGGTAAAACCGCGAGACCAGGTGCCGAAGTCTCTTGCCAGCTATGAAACCACATCCAAATTCGTGTCTTTCTGCATGGCAGCTGTAAAAGATGTCACACTTCTTTCGTCGTGTGCGTATTGAAGACTACTTTTTTCAATTTCACCTTTTTTGATCCGATCAACATTGGACTTTTTCAATCCACTTCTGTAGTCCCTTATCCTCTAAATAGTCACAAGACAGATATAGAGGGCAATGTTTTTGATTTAGAGAAAGATATTTTACAATGCGCAAGTGGTACTTTAGTTGTCAAAGTTTCAGAATATGTTTGTGGACAAGCGGCAATGGACAGATGCATGGATTTAGATTAGTACTAATATGATATCAAACATATCGAAATCAAAATTTTTTAATGCGAACTATTTGTTTATATTATTAATTAATTTATTTCGGCGCTTTGTTTATGTTTAAAACAAATCATTTTGAAATTCAAAACAAAGTGAACACAAATATGTTATAAACAAAAATGGGGATGTATGTTAAATGTCTGTTATAAGACTTTGAGTCAGTCTAGTATAAACAAGCCGTCATTTGTATCATTAACCAAATTTTAATATATTAAAAGATTTGTTTATATTTTAATCAAATTTATGTATTTGTTATTCATTTTGTTTCTTTTTGTATCTAAAATAAAATTGATATAAACATAACAAAATATTGTGCTGATTTTTATACTTCATAAACAAATTATTTTACTTTTACATTACATGAATGAGATATTGAAGAGCGTCTCACATTTAAGTGGTTAAAACTCTTTTATATTAAGACTAACTCAAACGGGACCTACAGTTTAAAGATGAATCCGAACTCAGCTGTTGGAGAAGCTTTTACTACATCGCCAATTAACTTAACTACTGTGGAGTTGCTGTCGAAAACATCTAGGGGGTCATCGATCAAAGAAATGTAGTTGAATGTGACAGGGAACGAACCCTGGTCATCCACATGATAGTCGCGTATTCTAACCATCATGTCGCGAATGCTATACTATTAAAGGGAAATAATTTGATGTGACTAAAGTGTTCATTATTGAAAATATTTAAAATAACTCAATGTGAATTTCCTATAAGATACGATTATATTTGTCACCAGTATTAGACCTAGAACGAACAATAGAACGACGAACGCATTAGATGAGACATGCAATTCTATAGACATCTCAATGAGTACAACAGTCTCATCAAAAGAAAAAACAAGTTATTATGAAAACACAAAGTAAAGAATAGCCAAGAACCACCCCAAATGCTAACGAACCCCGCAGACTTTTTAAGGACTATGATCTGATGATCTACATCTAAATTATCAGAGCTCTTCTCATAGATATTGACTTTATCCTACGGACAGATATCCTTTAATATTGCTGCCACACAGAAAATGCAATGAACGGGACAGAAAGGCACACGACCTTATTACAGCTGCCATGCAGAACGCACGACTTGAGTTATGGATTTGTAGTTGGTAAGGGGTTAGACTTCTAGTATCGCGGTTAAACCATGTACGTGATTAAATAGCCACTATCTGCATCTGCGCAGACGAAATAATTTTACATTTCGCTGATTTGTGTAGACGCTCCAAAGGAATACAAAGTCGTGTAACCTAGAGAAGCATTTTATGAGCGTTGTCCCTGCCATGACATTAAAAGATGCTCTTGGTTCAGCAGTCAGAAATTCTATGTACACAGCAAAACCTCCAATAAACACGTCGAAGTTCTCCACAAAGATATCGACAAGTCATCCCCTGATCATAAGACGATAAAACAAATTGATCACGTGTCTATCGATGGAAGGCTGTCTCAAGCGTAATTAGTTTTGGTCGCCCTCTTCTGCGCCGTCCATCGAGTTCATTGCCAAAGACTTTTCGAGCTGAAGTATTTTCGTCCATGTGTATAACATGACCTAGCCAACGCAACCGCTGCACCTTAATGCGTGTGACCACGTCAATGTCAGTGAACAGTTCGTACAGCGCTTGTTTCAAACGACGTCGATATTCTCCGTTAACGATGATGGGCCCATATAATTTACGGAGTATTTTTCTCTCGAATACTGCCAGAACCGATTCATCCGCTTGGGACATAACCCAGAATTCTGTATCATACATCAAGACAGGTAGAACCAGTACCTGGTATAGCTGGATTTTTGTTCGTCGAGGGAAGACTTTGTCATTAAATCGCTTACTTAGTCCGTAGTAGCATTTATTTGCAAGCAGGATTCTTCTCCGGATTTCTAGGCTGATGGCGGAGTCTAGGTAGACAAAATTATCTACCACCTCGAAATTATAGTTGTCAACGTTCACGCAGTTTCCCAAACGAGTAGATTCTTTGTTCGTTGAAACTAACAACTTCGTTTTGTAATCGTTAACCATTAGACCCATTTTCGCTCATACCTTCTGCATACATGAGAAGGCTGCAGTCACATCCCGCAGTTTTCGACCGATGATGTCTACGTCATCAGCGTACGCGAGTAGCATGTGGCTTTTGTTGAATATCGTGCCACTCGTGTTTTCTGCAGCTTTCCTTATTATCTTCTCCATCACTATGTTGAAGAGGTCACACTATAGGCCGTCGCCTTGTTTTATGTTTCGCCTGGTATATAATGGCTCCGTAAGGTCCCTGGCAATCTTCACTGAAGACTTCGTGTCAGTCAGCGTTATTCCACAAAAGAGTATCAGGTTCGCTGGAACATCAAACTCAGCCATGGCTTCGAGTAATTTCTGCCGTATCTGGCTGTCGAAGGCAGCTTTTTAGTCGACGAAAAGATGGTACGTGTCGATCTGTTTCTCTTGGGTCTGTTCCAGGATTTCCAGAAGTGTCAATATCTGGTCAGTTGGTGATTTACCAGGTCTAAAGCCACACTGATAAGGCCCGATCAGGTTGGATAACACTGGCTTTTATCTTTCACATAGCACACTCGACAGGACCTTATATGCGATGAGTAAAAGGCTGATCCTGCGGTAGTCTGAGCACACTTTTGGATCACCTTTTTTCGGCACACGACATAATACGTTCGGGCGTGCACTCTTTAAACCAAACTGTGCGTAGGAGCCGGTGCTTGCTCGTTATCAGCTGCTCTCCACCGGACTTGAAGAGCTCTGCCGGAAGTCCGTAGGCATCGGCTGCTTTATTGCCCTTCAGCCGCGATATTGTTCTTCTTACCTCGGCTTGACTTGGTGTTGCGCAATCTAAGCCGTCGTCGGCAATTGGCGTGATACCTTCACTTGCGCTGCCTTCTGAAACCAGCAGTTGCTAGAAGTGTTCTCTCCATATATGCAGAACACTCTGCGTATCTGTAACCAAATGTCCATTCTTATCTTCACAGGAGGGGAGCCCATTACCGTAGCCTTTTGCTTTTACTTTCTGGTAAAATTTGAGGGCATCACCTCTAACCCTGTATCGCTCTATATCCTCGTTCTCCTGATGTTTTTCGCTTAAATAGCTGTCTCGACTCTTTTACTGTCTCCTTGTGCCATTCCCTAACAACCCGAGTTACAATTGGCTGTAGCGTTGCTCTATAAGCAGCATCTGGTTTTTCAGACGCTATGCGACATTCTTCATTGTTGTGGCGGTTGCCATGGAATGCGCAATATGCTGCCACTGTGTATTGGATCGTCAGAGGCGTTGTGTCGTATAAGTTGGGAGAGATAGTTGGAGAAGGCAGTGGCTATCTCTGGGGTTTGCTGCTTCGCGATGTCCACCTTTCTATGTGTGGTTGGTTACGTGCGTTTTTCGCTATGCTCAATTTTGTGCGCACCTTGGCTGTAAGCAGGATATGATCCGAGCCAATATTAGCGCAACGGATCACGCGCACGTCCATGGCACAAGATGCACTAGGCACTAGGTGCTCATAAAATGCTTCTTAAATCTCATCGTCTCTATCTTCCGTCGGGGCATGAGTACAAATCGGCGTAAAGAAGAATAATAAATCTGCGGGAGCCAATGGACTGAACTTTTAAAGACCGGCTGATAAGTTGATTGCTTACACAGTACAACATTTTTCAGTTCATTGATTCGGGACTCAATTTTGAGATTTCCACGTGAAAGTAGCCCTTTTGCATCATTCGTTTGTCAAGTTGACTGCATTAATAATTTCATTGTCATACGATTTGTTTTTGCTCAATGTGGATTTTACCGTACGGAATATGTCTTTTGTATCTGAAGCAAAATTGTAAACAGACGGAACTATATATCTCCGGTATCCTGCAAAAGGTCTCAAGTCCACTTTTTTGTGAAATGACTCATGGATGGAAAAGTTTTCCTAAAGACATAGTCTATGCCTAGTAAAAAATTTAATGTCTATTAACAGTAGTTTTGTAGTTAATGTATCAAAACAAAGGCGGCCATAAACTTTAAATCATCAGTAACTCAGAAACACAAAAAGTTGGCCTTGAGGCCTTTTTGTTGAATACCGACGATATCTATTTATATGTATTTCCTATTTAGCTATTAGTATTATGTTACTGCAGCCTTTTCAATCATTGAGAAGCGAGAAAAAAATCTAACTATGTATTTGCTTCGTTGAACTTAAAGTAAATACGCTTGAAAGTACTAATACTAAAATACTGATAACTTTTTGTTACTGCCCTACGGGAAAAGTGGTGTTAATTTACCTGAGTGTACCTATCTCAGGACGGGTTAAGAGGGGATGTGTCACCAAACAGGTTCTAAAGTGTTAAAGAAAAGTCAATTTTACTGATCTGTAGTATTCTGCGGCTTTGTGTTTCCAATGGCATTGTTAATAAATAAGTACAAAAGTCAGAAAAATAGAAAATATTTGTATATAATTTAACCCTAGACAACTAAGTAATTTATCAAAAAGTTTCATTTAATTTTTCCGTCTTATTTTGAGGCATATTAACAAAAAACAGATATCATAGTTAGGTGACTGGTTTTTACTGAACCTGTCGTAGGGCTTGTACTGTTGAACCGGTTCAAGACACATCACAAAGTATCAGTTAGGTGTCAATTGACACTTTAGCGGCCAATCCCATACAAAATGTAACGGTTCTCTACATACAATAGTTCCGGAACTAGAACCGGTTCATGTACCCCAGGGAACCGGTACCGTGACTGGTACTGTACTGGTTCATTTTCCCGTAGGGTGTGGACAAAAGGAGCTGTACCGAGCGTGGCATGATTGTTACAACACGCGACTATCAAGCAGAAGATCTCGGGTTCGATTATCGCCTCCAGAATTATATATTCTGAATGACGGTGGAACCGATGCAGAGTACAGCTGTTTATATCAGACAGAATTCATTTTGCTGCAAGTAATTAAAGAATAACGTTATTCTCTTCCCATGAAAAAAATGTGAATCCTTCTTACATTAAAAAGGTTGCCGTGCTTCACGCAAACGGGACCTACAGTTTAACGACGAATCACAGTAGATTCGACTACTACAAAGTTACTATCGACGACATCGAGGGGGTTGTCGATTAAATAAATGTAGATACCTTAAACAGGGATTGGCTAATGCATGATAGTATCATATTTTAACCATCGTGCCATGGTGTCCAATTAGAAGAAAGCTATTTTAAAAAATTACGCTACTTGAAACATGAACTGGCGTACAAATTGACGTAATTGATATTTACTTTTTATCAATATATCACATTCTAAAACAACGTTATTGCATAAATTCCTATATTCATGTAAAAGGTTTTCACTATTACCCAAAAGGGGTATGGTTGTTAACTAACCTATTATTTCCACTTAAGCTCTTTTTTACTACAACATACCGGGACTCTTCAAAGGATGTCATTGCATGTCAAACGTAACAATCTACACACACAACACACAAAATTCTATAAAAAAAATATCATCTCAATCTAATATGCTTATAAGCTGTATCTAAAGCAATCCTATATTATTTAAAGAGCTTTTAATCCATGACTACAAGAATTTAACCATGCCTAAGAATTTCTAGCATCCTTTAGCTTAACTATAGAATAATTCCCGACTGGAAAAATAAGTAGCACAATTGCATTTCCACTTATAATTTTAGTTACTATCTCGAAAGCAAATACTTATATAGGGAACGAATGAACAGCTAGCTGCAGCTGCAACTGCGCCAGCAGCAGCAGCAGTTTAATCCTAAGCTGCCAGGATATTATTCCACATTAGTCTATTGTTCTAAGGAATTGTTTTCCAAATATTTTTCTTGTGCTCTAGTATTGCCACAACATCGTCACAGCGACAAACATTTCAAGTGCTGTCACATATCATAATGCAAAGGGCATAATGGGTGGTGGCCGTAGGCAGAGCGACAACCAACAAACAAACTTGTATGAGTCTTTTGAAATTGCACTTGAGCACAAAAGGCATCATCAGGTGGATACGGCCAATACTCGTGATGCAGACAAACAAACATTCGTACAAATACGAAATAGATATTCGTATATAGGTTCATAGTTATGGTGTACGAGTACAGGGTATAAAAATCTACCGGCAACAATGGCATGCGGCATGTTGTACGAGAGGTGGTGAGAGAATGCATATACCACAACAACAATAAGACAACCCACACTAAGACAATTTCTCCGAGCACTTAATTATTGCATCGATAAAGTTATTGGTGAACTTCTTGGGAGTGATGCTGAGTGCTATTGTTGTGTGGTAAGACTGGACAGCAGAACTTTATGTGTAAGTAAGTTATTTTGAGACTGCCCACATACTAATTCTTAATTTTACGAACTGAAGTTAATTTCTTTGTGGAAATAAGCTCAAAAGGAACTTGTAATGGCGTGACAAATTATTTAGTGGAGTTACAGCGAATGTTAATATATAAATTTATTGTATAATTTAATAGCCAAAAGTTTGGTCTATGAAGACAAATGATTTCCTATTCCAACTTTGGAAAGCGACATTTGCAAACAGACGGAGCTTTATGTCGTCGGTATGCAGTAAACAGGTCGAAAATCCACTGTTTTCTAAAATGGACTTAAGGATGCAAATATGCCCTAAATGTCATAGTCTATGGCCCTGTTAAAAAAATCTCATGTCTATTGAAAGTAAGTTTGTAGTTATTGTATCAAAATATAATCATCCATAACTCAGAAACACAGAAAAATTAACTTCATACCTTTTTGTAGGATACCGATGTTATCTATTTATATATATTTCCAATTTAGCCATTAGTATTATGTTACTGCAACCTTCTTAATCATTGAGATGGGAGAAAAAAAGTCTAACTATGTATCTGCTTCGATGAAGTTAAAGTAAATTCGTTTAAGAGGATGCGTTAACGTTATCAACGCTAGATGATAGATTTCAATAGTACAGAAGAAGATCACTTAAAATTTAGCCATCCTTAGAAGTTCTATCCATGAAGTATGAAGCAATATTTTCTAGGGGGTCGATTTATATTGGTGGTAAAAAATTTACGAAGAGTATATAGTAAAAAACGAAATGTACGGAAAAATTATAAGAAATTTTTCCAAGAACTCCAAGTCCACGCAAATCAACCTCAAATTCTGTGCGTCAGCCGTTTTTTTTTCCCAACTTTTAACATTTTCGTCAAAACTCTATAAAATAATATGTCAAGCTTAAAAATGCAAAATTTTGCAACGACTGGGTTAACTTACGTGATATACTAATGTTTCAGTCATTTTAAAGAATTTTTTTTAGAATACGCATTCTGACCTTAAACGAGTCAGAACCTAAGTTTAAATCCAATGGTGCAATATTTCTCCAGATGTTGCATTTCGAAAATGGGGTTCAACGGACAAGGCCACGCCTACTTACTAAATACCGCCCATTGCTGTCAATGGAACCAAGACCTAATTTTAAGTCGTTTTGGGTAGTGGTATGTCACAAACTGCATTTTTGTTAAAGCGTTCGTATGGGCGGGACCACACCCTTTGGTCATACCCCGGCCATTATTCTTTAGAATACGTCACAAAGGAGAAAAGGGGGCATTTTCTAATTTGTGTAATTTGATTGTTATTCACCTAAGAATTACCAGAGGTCATGTATTCGCCGGGCAATGCCACATTTTCAGTGTTAGCAAATGTGAGAAGGCATAATGTTGAGCACCCAATGGCATGCTAACACCGATGCATCTTAGGAAGTAGGTAACAGAAGTTATTGAAGCTCAACACAACGGCTCTCCTAGTGGCTTTGGCAGCCCCAAGAAACTAGGATCGGGCGCGTTGGCTTAATAAGACACTCTCCTTAACCAAACCAATTATTATGTAAACACAAACAAAAAAAAAACAAACAAGAACCCCCAAATGTTGACAACCCTCGTGGACCTATCACCGTTAACTGCGAGTACCGTCGTCGAATATAAAATTACTCAGTACTGAGGTGGCAGCCCCTGGCCGAAGAATTGCTGCTTCGGGTCAATCCGGTATATAGGACCGGCTGCCGTGAGAGCATCGGCCACACTGTTCACTGCATAGACAGCGCAAATAAAGGAGCAGCTCAAAGCGATAGTCGATGGCATAACAATCCCGACCAGCAATTACCCCAAGGTCCTTGGTGTCACATTTCACAGCCTCCTAACGCACGCCACAGCTATCTGCAACAATATAAGAAGTAGGAACAAGGTCCTCAAGTCGCTAGCCGGCAGCACTTAGGGAATCGACAAAGAAACCTTGTTGACGTCTTACAAAGTGATAGGTCGGTCTGTGGTAAACTATGCAGCTCTAGTATGGTCACCGAAAGTGAGCGAGACGCAGTGGAAAAACATGCAGACATGCCAAAATTCCGACCTGAGAACTGTGACAGGGTGCCTCCTCATGTCGTCTGTGACCCACCTACATGAGGAGACGAAGATCATACCCGTGCGCCGACACAATTTCCTTCTGTCGAAGCAGTATCTGCTTGGATGTTACCGGTCCAGCCATTCCAACCACCATCTTATGGATATGGGAGCCTCTAGAAAAAAGAGCATTTCAGGCAGGTTTAGCGGACATTCACTAGGACGCAGTCGTCGAAGCCCTGAATAGCTTTATAGTGAATGCCGTGCTCGTGAAACACCCTTCATCAGTGGCTTCGGAGGAAGAGGTATAACAGCGGCAGACAAGAGTTGTTTCGTACTGGGCAAGAATTGATGCAATACGTCGAATACCTGTCCCGCTTACAACCATGGACCACACAACACACTACACCTGTTCAATTGTCCTGCCAAACTAACTCAACTAGTTCCCAGGTCCCTTTGGGCCCACCCAGTGGAAGTAGCCACCTTCCTTGGTCTGGAAAAAAAACACAGCAGGAAATAATACACAAGGCGAACCTATTAACACCTAATGGACAACAAGAAACATATACTACTACAACAACAACCGTCGTCGAATGAACCATCAGCTGTAAGATCTGTACAACGACATCGACGTAGTCATGCGCATTAAAATATACCGAATGCACTGGTTTGGACACGTTCTACGAATAGACGCAAATGTTCCGGTGGCGACGCAGGAGGGGACGACCAAAACTTCGTGGATGGACCAAATGAAAGAGCTGTTATCTATGCTTGGCGTGACGAACTATCTACGGAGCGCAAAAGATCTTAGCGGTAGGAATACTTTCGGATTGGACACTGCGAAAATATTGTGCACTCCCAACAATTGTGCTCTCACGTATTGCGAGCAATCGTTAAACATTGTTTCTCTGACAGTACTTGTGTCTATTTTTGTGTTGAATGCATAACAAGCGTGTGTTGTTTCTTTCATAGCACTCAAGCCGAGACTGACTGTTTTGAATCAAACAAAACTTTCATGTTCGTGTGAATGCCGATCGTGTCTGTGGGACCGGCCGTGGCATAGTGGTTAGAACACGCGACTACCATGCGGGAGATCACAGGTTCAACTCCTGGCTCCAGTCATCTTAAAAGAAAAAAAACAATAATTTTTCTTTCATTGTCGCCTCCCCTCGAATGTTGTCGACAGCAACTTCAAAGTATTAGTGTCGAGTCAATCGGCGTGTCTAGTAAGAGCTTCTCAAACAGTGACGTTTGCATTCGTCGATAAACAAGTAGATGCCGTTATTTGTGAATCTAAAAATAGAAAGCGTGTTAATTCACAACAACGCGAGAAGCTATCCCATACCTCATTCATGGGGTGTACAGGGAAATTAAGTTTTTTTTAAGTCTGTGTGAAAAACATTATTATTGCCGGCCCCGCGAGGCTATGAAATGCGTAACACTGAGCGCCACGAAATTACCACCAATGAAATAAATCTCAAACCAAAAAATGAAATAACTCGACATTTGATATGGCTCTATCTCATAAGCCAAAATAGGTACGATTTCGAGGTTACTTTTTGGTCGAAATAGGGCGATGCCACGCCGTATTTAAAAAAAGTATATGTTGGCTAAATAAATAGACCGATTGCAATGAAATTTTCACAGTGATGTACTCCGTAGGGCCTCTTTCATATGCTATAAGAAAACTAAGTTAGAAAATTGGGCGTGGCACAGCCCACACAAACCGCAATTTCATTCGGTCATATCTCACGAGTCATTCAAGGTACAAAGATGTGTTTTGCCACATATGTTACTAGTACAAGGAGGATTACGCTTCGCTGGGCAAAGGGTGATGCCATGCCCCTTTTGAAAATCGTTATATCGGCCAAATAAATGAACCGATTACAATTAAATTTTCATAGACAAAAGGCGTGGCATCGCCCACACAAACCTAAATTTCTATCGGTCATATCTCACGAGCCATTAGAGATGTGAATATGTGATTTGCTACGTATGTTACTGATAGAAGGGGAATTACGTCTCGCTGGGAAATGTGAGGTACCATGCCCCTTTTGAAAAAATCGTTATATCGGTCTTTTTAATAGGCCGATTGTAATAAAATGTTCACAATTTATTTCACATCACTCACTCTTACCAAACAGCGAATGCTAGAGCTTTGAAATTTGGCATGTAGGTTCTCATTTTAAGAAGCGGCCGAGCAACCTTTGGGTTTTATTTCATTTCTTGGATTGGGGTTTATTTCATTGTGGGGTTACTTCGTACCCCGTACGCCGTATCACTGCACTACAGCGATCAGACAGTCGAAAAGAATCGAATTAAGGAAAACTGATTATAGGGATAGATAGAGAACAAATATTGAATCTTCACTACTGGCCTACTTTCCTTCAGATAGCTTACAACTTCTTTTGCCGTGAACATTTCCGCATGGTATACGCTGCAGTTATCAGGCTGTCGAAGACAGGTAGATATTTTTTATTCCATGGCGTAAATCCCTAACTCTACCCAAACATTTACTTTCAACCCATACCTGTAAAATTTCCCTCAACATTGTGTGTTTCGTTTCTATCGAATATTGACACCACTTACGAATATTCTGTATATGCTGAAACTTCGAGAGTTCCTTTGTTCCATGACCAACATTCTTTAGTTTCTTTAAACATATGATGGGAGGCCTCTCTCACTAGTTTGAACTTCCGTTAAATTAAATGAAGATCCAATGCAGCAATTACGCTTACTGCGGCTTCCAGGCAACTTTTTTCGCATTCTTCGCATCATTCCATGTTTTGTCCAAGCCTCGAAATTTGTACACCCATCCTCGTATATGGACCACACAACAATGAGGCGCCACTCTTCACCACTAACTTGTGGCAAAAATGTAATTGTGCTTTTTCGATATGACTGACATCGCAGCGTATATAATCACCTGAAATACTATAATACCACACAAACACACACACATACACACTCAAAGACAAACAACAACAACTTGGCTATAAGATGAGCTTAACTGCTACAAAGTGCAGTGGAAATGAATGAATCTTAACAATGGCACCGGTCGTACCGGTACTCTGAATACAATACACAAGATATACCCGACCGATATTGCATGCAAACTATATGGATATTGCTGTATTTCTGCCAGCGGTGTTCAGCTGCGGCAGTTAAATATCATACATGTGGGTAATATGGGCTACGACGTTGTCATTTCACATTTTACACTTATTGTGAGGAAGGGATATTACGATGACATACATTTGAAATGGGATAACCGGCATAGCCGGTAATCTTTGTATGTAGAGAGAGAGAAAGAGAGAGAGAAAGTCTCATAAGAGAAGAACCCCCCCACCTTGTAGCCTTTTTGGTATTTCATCAACCGATATGTGGTTGTGCGACGAATACCGAAGCAGGATATGTCAAGAGTTCAAATGACTTAAATGGGAACTCAAGTTGATACTTGTTAAGCAATTAATCCAGAATACTAAGTACACCAAAAGTGATACTTAATCCTTTATGTTAGCTATTATTGAATTTAATTAATATAGTTGTTTCTCTTTCTCACAATTGCAGTGTGCGGTCTCTTAAATGTGGGAGTAGCTGCAATATTTGGACCACAGTCGAAGCATACAGCGAGTCATGTTCAAAGCATATGCGATAATATGGAGGTAAGTTGGAAGTTGTTTTTATATTCCTGTTTACGCAGAAAGTAATTGAGGTGAGTTAGTGATATGAAGGCTAATCAGTCTAAATTTGTATACTTATGATAAAAAGCTTAAAGTGACAGTAATATCATCATATAAAAAAAACTCGAAGGAAAGAAAAAACCAGATGTGTGCTGTAGGCGCCTGGAGGAAATATATGACCGCTGACCTGGCCATGTCATTAACATTCATCTGGGAGACCAAAATTCCACACAGTTATCCACAAGATGTAAATAATATCCACTGATCGTAAGACAAGAAACCAAATTAATCACCTGATTATAGATGGAAGGGAATGTATCAAGCGTTCTGTGATAAATGGTGCAATACCTTGTTGCAGCCAAAGTATACACGAAATTAATCATTACCAAAGACGCTCCCAACCAAACGCAAAGGAAGATAGTCTTCCTAAAGCTGTGTACCAGATAGGGTCGCTTTATATGGCGAAAAAAAAGTTTATGTCTTACCCTGTTTTTAAGTTTTTTTGAAGACAATTTTAGGACATCAAGTTTTTTTCGGATGCGTGCACCCTACGAAATAGAACTGATTATACTGTATCGTCATTTGATATCCGATCGAAACGTGACGCATATCGTTAGTCATGGTTAAGGAGGACTTACTTAACTTACTTACTTAACTTAATTAATTTCCCTTTACACCCCATGAATGAGGTATGGGATAGCTTCTCGCGTTGTTGTGAACTAATACGCTTTCTATTTTAGATTCACAACTACGGCACCTACTTTTTATCAACGAATGCGAGCGTCACTGTTTGAGAAGCTTTTACTAGACATGCCGATTGACACGACACTTATACTGCGACGTTACTATCGACAACATCGAGGGGGCTGGCAATGAAAGAAAAATGTAGATGACTGAAAGCGGGAATCGAACCCGGGATCTTCCGCATGGTAGTCGCGTGTTATAACCACTATGCCACTGTCGGACCCTAGGACTACATTTAGCTTATTGGGCTTTTATGACTCCCATGTCAAAACGCCTCTTTAAACGGATATAGCGACTATAAAGGGAAAAGATACCAAACTCAGACGAAGCATCTAACAATTTCTGTCGTATCGGGCTGTCGAAGTCAGCTTTAATAAACAGATGATAGGAATCGATCTGTATTTTTTGGTTCTTTCTCAGGATTTGTCCTAGTGTGAATATCTCATTGGTCGTCTATTTACCAGGTCTAAAGCCACACGGATACAATTAGGTTTGCCAGAGTAGGCTTTAGTCATTCACATAGCACACTAGACAGGACTTTGTACGCGATGAGTAAAAGTCTAATCCTGCGATAGTTGGTACACGCACTTGGATCTCCTTTCTTAAGCACGGGACATTTGACCCTCAGATTTCAATCATCGGGCATGCGTTCATTGAGCCAAATCATGTTTATGAGCTGGTGCATGCATGTTGCCAGCTCATCGCCGCCGGCTTTAAAAAGCTCTGCCGGTAGTCCATCGGTTCCCGCAGCTTTATTATTTGTAATCGCATGCAATTGCCATGCTGATCTCGTTTTGGCTCGGTTATGAACAATCTACTACATCGTCGATGATTGGTGTGATTTCTTCACTTATGCTGCCTTCGGGAACGAGTAGAGACCGAAAGTGTTCCCACCATATTTGTAGCACACTCTGAGTGTCCGTGACCAGATTTTCATCTCTGTCCTCCTCAGGTGGGGATCCCTGTTCCAAAAACTTTACTTTTTACCTTTTGGTAGAACTTTCGGGCCTCACCTCTATCCCTGTAGGTTTCGATATCCTGGCTCTCTCTTTTCTTCCACAGACGTTTTTTCCGTCTGAAAAGGCGTTTCATCTCCCTCCTTTTCTCTTTATAACGCTCCGTCAACTTACGCGTTACCATTGGCTGCAGTTTTGACATCTATGCAGCATTTATTTTCTCAGACATTTCGCGACATTTATCATCGTACTAGGGCTTGTCTGAGCGGAGTTTTTCATAACCCAGTACGGTCGTTGCGGCAGTGGTCATAGAATTCGCAATATGCAGCCACATCAGAACTAGGGGGTTTGTTTGGAGTAATTGAGAGAGTTGGTTGGAGTAGGCATTGGCTATCTCGGTGGTATGCAGCTTTGGGATGTCTAGCTACCTTTGCGTTTGATTACGAGTGTTTTTAGCACTACTTAATCGTGTGCGTACCTTGGCTACAACTAGGTGGTGATCTAAGTCAATAATTGCTTCGCACATCACACGCACATCCATAACGCTTGAGGCATGCCTTCCATCAATTACCACGTGATCAATCTGATTTCTTGAATTTTTGGTCGGGAGATATTTAGGTTGCCTTGTGGATATTTTTATGCGAGAATCTGGTTCCACTCACTACCATGTTTCTTGCCGACGCGAAACTTACCGGTCTGAATCCATTATCGGAGGTGTTGTGTTGCAGACTGAATTTTCCGAATGCTCAACCAAGAGCATGTTCTGTTCCTATTTTAGCATAAAAATCTCCCAGAACAATCTTAATGCCATGTGCAGGACAACGGTCATATATCTCCTCTAGGCGCCAGAAATAGGTCCACTGGTGGTTCTATCAGGTCCGTGGGGGCGATACTCCTCAAACGTATCCGAAGAAACCCCCTTGCGGGTCGTAACCTTTAATTCCATTTTGTACCTTCCAATCAGACAGCATGTCGTTATAACGGACAGCAGAAATGAAACGTCGATTCTTCATACCGACATCATAGTGTGAAAACGCTTCGAATCTAATCTAAACCACATTTGTCTGGACTGAATGCAAACTTGTTTCTTCAGACGCCCACCCTCCGTTTGCTGTTAAATATGCTCTATCCCGCGGTAGAAGCTTGCAAGTGGCTTGCGAAAGGATTCCAGTTCGGCTGGAATCTGTAAGGAAGACAGTCCCGAGTCTTGCTATCTCATCTGCTCTGTAGTTTCCTGGTATGCCCCTGTGGCCCAGCACCTATATTTATATTATATTTATGTCTTAACATGCTGAAATGCTCACCTTTCTCGTCTGACCCTAATTTGGCCCTTATACGTCTCATTGTAAGAAGAACCTTCAGAATCCTTCTTATACTGACGTCCACTGCCAGGATTGATAGAGCCTTGGCTATCCCAGAATTTATTGTGCAGAGCTGTCCCAGTCTCGCCACTGATTTTTGGATAAACGAAGGCAGGCTCATAGGTCTAAAATCGTCTGGCCCTGTATGGGAGGGTTTTCCTACTTTCAGAGTAAAGACTGTCTTGGTTAGGTCCATACATCGTAGTATAGAGCTCGTTGTGCCATGGAATCAGTGTATCAGCCACCGCTTGTGTTTCACCCGGAAGACCATATCCGATTCGGGTGACTTGAGAGGTTTGAAAAGACTACCGTAGAGATCTTAATAAGACCGCTGGTACAGAAGGAAATGCACCTTGTATGCAAGGTGTCAGGACACAATCATATTTCAAGTAACTGAAGAGTGAATGAACTAGCTAGGCTAGGACACAACTTGTATGAGCATTCTTTGTGCACCGAATTGTGTACATGGGAGACAAAACAGGGCAAGCATCTCCTCTGGAAATGTCCAGCACTAATCAGTTGGAGAATGAAATCAATGGGCTCATTCTTTTTTAAGGACCTAAAACTCAACTGTGAACTTGTAACAATAGTGGGAGAGTGTAATCCCATCTCTTACAGATACAGAGGGAATTTGAATTTTTTGTTCGTGAATTAAAAAAAAAACTTATTTCCCCTTAGCATCCGAGATATGGGAGAGCTGGTTGCATTTGTGTGACTTAACCCCAATGGCAATTGACACGGCTATACAAAAGCAACGTCGAAGAGACCGCCCGTCACAAAAAATTTCGAGGTTAGGACAATTATAAGAGGATAAACAAAGCGTTGCGTCGGATTGCCAAATTGTAGGGTTGTGCAGAGCACCAACTCGAATTTTGTGGTGCAAAAGTATTATTGGTAATTTGGTAGGGGAGATATCATAAAGGTCGTGGTCATTAAGCCTATTTTCATTTGAATCTGTGCCATTGAACTGAAATTTCTCATCCCATATTAACTATATATATTTTTAGATTCCTCATTTGGAAAACCGTTGGGATTATCGTCTGCGTAGAGAAAGCTGTCTGGTTAATCTGTATCCCAATCCCAACACTTTAGCTAAGGTTAGTACATTCTTAACATATACGAAAATTTCAATATCAATGAAACTAACGTAAAATATTTTCTTCTTTCTCTGTGATGCAGGCTTACGTGGACATTGTCCGCCAATGGGGCTGGAAATCGTTTACGATAATCTATGAGAATAACGATGGCCTAATGCGTCTGCAGGAGTTACTGAAAGAACATGGACCAACACCATATCCCATAAATGTCAGACAATTGGATATTTACAGTGATCATAGGTAAGAGAGTAAAGTTGATGCGATAGTAAAATAGCAAATGGAAAATTTAAGATTTTTCCAAATTAAAATCAAACTTATTTTGATCTAAACAAAAATGACAAGAGGGATAGAAAAAATACCTTAAGTAGAAAGTATTTTGAGAAGCAAAGTCTAGTTTTTTCCCTCCAAATTACTATTTTTAGTAAACGTGTAGATATTTTGGGGGCCGGCCCTGGCATAGAGGTTGGAACACGCGACTTCCATGCGGGAGATCGGTGGTTCGATTCTCAGCTCCAGTCATCTTAATTTTTCTTTCACTGCTGGCCCCCTCGATGTTGTCGACAACAACTTCGCAGTATAAGTGTTGAGATAATCAACATGTCTAGTAAAAGCTTCTTAATCAGTGACGTTCGCATTCGTCGATAAAAAAGAAGGTGCCGTTTGTTGTGAATATAAAAAATTAGGCGTGTTAATTCACAACAACGCGAGAACCGTCCCATACCTCATTCGTGGCGTGTTAAGGGCAATTAAGTTAAGTTTTTTAGATATTTTGGATCGACCGTGGCCGTGATAAATGCCATGTGTGACCTGGGTTCGAGTTCCGTCACAGTCATATTAATTCTATTGATTGGTTGCCTCCTTTGATAGTATCACTTCCGGGTATTCATGTCTAGAAAATGCTTTATATAAAGCTGACGTTTAGATGCGTTGTTAAACTGTAGGTCTCGTTGTGAGAGTGTAAAAAATATTCCCAGTGATTACATACGTCGTAGTCGACTTTCGACAACATTCGATTGTTTTTTTTATTTGAATAAAATTAGTAATAGTTAACAGAAATGTTACGTGTTGAGAATTTTTCATCATCTGATTAAGAAGAATATGATAGGAGCAAGGACAAGTTTTATTTCAGTTTTTCAAACCACGTCAGCGATGCGATACTCGACAAAGATTCGACGTGACTACGACATATATAATAAGGGGGATTAACTCAAAGGATGCAAAGGGAACATGAGTTGTAAGTAAGTAGAAATGTTTGGGTTTGTCGCTAAATTCCCAGAATTTGTTACATTAGGCAATTCTGCCAATTATTTCTATAAGACAACATTAAATTTGTATGTATGTTAGAACGATACCAGTCGTCACAGTAAAAGTCCTTTAGATTCGAAAACTCCTGCTTACATTGCCGTTCATTAGATTTTAATAATTTATTTCTTTTCACCTATTCAGACCGATGTTAAAACAAATCAAAAACACCGCTGAAGCTCATATTGTTTTGGACTGTTCGTCGGATAAAATCTACGAGGTTCTTAAGCAGGCCCAGCAAGTTGGCCTTATGAGTGACTATCACAGTTATTTAATAACATCTTTGGATTTGCATGCCATTAATCTTGATGAATTCCGTTATGGTGGCACAAACATTACTGGCTTCCGTCTGATCAACGAGAAAATCGTTAACGATGTAGTGCGACAATGGAGTGTGGAGGACAAAGGCGTCTTACGGTCGGCCAATCTAACAACTGTAAAAACCGAGACTGCCTTAATGTACGATGCTGTACATCTGTTTGCCAAGGCCCTGCACGATTTGGATACGTCACAGCAGATCGACATCAATCCCTTGAGCTGTGATGGTCAGAATACATGGCAACATGGTTTCAGTCTCATCAACTATATGAAAATTGTCGAAATGAAGGGACTCACGAATGTTATTAAATTCGATCATCAGGGTTTTCGCAGCGATTTTATAATGGATATTGTGGAATTGAGTCCCGGTGGTATACGCAAAGTGGGAACATGGAATTCAACACTGCCGGAGGGTGTAAATTTCACCAGGACCTTTAGTCAGAAACAGCAAGAGATTGAGGCTAATTTGAAAAATAAAACACTGATAGTGACCACAATATTGGTGGGTGAGAGAGGATATTATTTAGGGATTTGTTAATCTATAGAGATTTTTTCCGTTTGCAGAGTAATCCTTATTGTATGCGCAAGGAATCGGTTGTCTCACTCACGGGCAACGATCAATTCGAAGGCTATGCTGTGGACTTAATACATGAAGTTTCCAAATCATTGGGCTTTAATTATAAAATTCAACTGGTACCTGATGGCAGTTATGGCAGCTATAACAAAATGACGGGGTAATTATGAAATATTTACCATGACTCTATATAATCGATTCAAAGTAGAAATATTGGGAATAAAGAAATGCCCTTTACTGCTAAAAAATTCAGTGACAGAAATAAGACGAGGCGTACGAGCTGCCATGATAAACATCGTAGTGATCTATCAATTGAGGTGGCCACACCAGAATAGGTTAAGAAAATCGACAAAAAGATATTAGATGATCGTCGGCTAAACGTGCGCGAGCTAGCTGAAGTAAAAGACATTTCAAAAAGTTTTGTAGAGGGAACGTAAGTCTTTTGCAAGGTCCAAGGAGTTCAAAGATCATTGTACGTCAGGTGTCAAATGTAAGTATCCACTTTGGGAATGCTGGTTATGATGCAATTGAAAGTTTGATGCCAAAGTAACAGATTGAACAACTCCGCTGTAAGTATTGGACCCGCAATTGTCATACCTACTTACTTAGCTGGCACTTATTTGCAATCCTCTTGAATTATATACCTCACGTAGAAAAATATTATAAGCACTTCGATCTTCTGCGCTTCTTCTCCAGTTAATCACATCAAGTTCTGTAAAATTCTTAGTAACCCGATCTTTCCAACGAAGTTTTCGTCGCCCTCTTCTGCGCAGTCTATCGAGGTCATTGTCGAAGACTTTTCGAGCAGGACTATTTTCGTCCATGTGTACAACATGACCTAGCCAACGCAATCGCTGCACCTTAATACGCCTGACCACGTAAGTGTCAGTGTACAACCCATATATATTACGGAGTATTTTCCTCTCGAATACTGCCAGAAGCGATTCATCTGCTTGTGTCATAACCTATACATTAAGACCAGTATTTGGTACTGCTGGATAAATCGCTTTACTTCTCTGGATTCGAGGCTGACATTATTTGTCACCACCTCGAAATTATAGTTCTCAAGGTTCACGCAGTTTCACAAACAAGTACATTCTTTGTTCGTTGAAAGTAATAACTGCGTTTTGTTCTCGTTTACCATTAGACCCATTTTAGCTGATTTCTTCTATATAACTGAGAAGGCTGCAGTCACATCCCGCAGTTTTCGACCGATGACGTCTATGGCATCAGGGTACGCGAGTAACATGTGGCTTTTGTTGAATATCGTGCTACTTGTGTTTATTGCAGCTTTTCTCATTATCATCTCCATCACTATGTTTAAGAGGTCACACAATAGACAATCGCCTTGTATTAGCCTTCGTCTGGTATAGAGTGGCTCCGTAAGGTCCTTGCCAGTCTTCACTAAAGACTTTGTGTCAGTCAGCGTCATTCCGCAAAGGAGTATCAGCTTTGCTGGAATACCAAACTCAGCCATAGCTTCGAGTAATTTCTGCCGAATCGGGCTGTCGAAGGCAGCTTTATAGTTGGCGAAAAGATGGTACGTGTCGATCTGTTTTCTTTGGGTCTTTTCCAGGATTTTCCGAAGTGTGAATATCTGGTGAGATGTTGATTTACCAGGTCTAATGCCAAACTGATAAGCTGCGATCAGGTTGGATAACACTAATTTTAGTCTTTCACATATCACACTCGACAGGGCCTTAAATGCGATAGGTAAAAGGCTGATCCCGCGGAATTGGAGAACACACTTGGATCACCTTTTTTCAGCACAGAACATAATACGCTTACATGCCAATCGTCGGGCATGCACTCTTTAAGCCAAAGCGTGCGCAGGAGCTGGTGCATGCTCGTTAACAGCTCCTCGCCACCGGACTTGAAGAGCTCTGCCGGCAGACCGTCGGCACCGGCTGCTTTGTTGTTTTTTTAGCCGCGATATCGCTCTTCTTACCCCGGCTTGGCTTGGTGGTGGGCAATCTAAGCGTCGTCGACAATTGGGGTGATACCTTCACGTACACTGCCTTCTGGAACCAGCAGTTGTTGGAAGTGTTCTCACTTCATATGCAGCACACTCTGCGTATCTGTAATCAGATTTCCATCCTTGTCCTTAAAGGAGGGGAGCCAATTACCATAGCCTTTTGCTTTTACTTTTAGCTGTCTCGCCTGTTTTACTGTCTCCTTGTGCTGTTCCTGTTCCTCAGACGCTATGCGACATCATTCATCGTACCTATATTCGTCTGAACGCCGCTTTTCATATGCTAGCACGGTTGTTGCGGCGGTTGCCATGGAATGCGCAATATGCTGCAACTGTGTATCGGGAACGTCAGAAGTAGAGGCGTTGTGTCGTAGAAGTGTGGAGAGCCGGTTGGAGTAGGCAGTGGCTATCTCTGGGATTTGCAGCTTCGCAATGTCCAGCTGTCTTTGTGGGCCAACGGGGAGTACTGGCAATGCGAATCCGTTTGGTCTATGCAATCGTTAAATTTATTAGTTGCTTCTTTGCGCTTTCCCTTCCTCAGCAACAGAGTTAAGATTTTATAGTATAAAAGTATTTCCATTCATCTTTAAAATTATTATATTTTTATTTTAATCAATTCTGCTTTACTTTTATTTCACTTCCTTTTAGCGAATGGAATGGCATGATACGTGAACTTCTAGAGCAACGAGCCGATTTAGCCATAGCCGACTTGACAATCACCTTCGAACGCGAACAAGCTGTAGACTTTACCACACCTTTTATGAATTTGGGCGTATCGATATTGTACCGCAAACCTGTGAAACAACCACCGAATCTCTTTTCATTTTTATCACCTCTCTCCTTGGACGTATGGATTTATATGGCCACTGCATATTTGGGAGTATCGGTATTATTGTTCATATTGGCAAAGTAAGTATGAGAATACATAATGATACCCTGAGAGGCAATGTTATGACAATGCATATTGCTCTTCTCTCAGATTTACACCCTATGAATGGCCTTCGTACACGGATGCCCATG
This sequence comes from Muscina levida, assembly GCA_964034835.1. NCBI lineage: Eukaryota > Metazoa > Arthropoda > Insecta > Diptera > Muscidae > Muscina > Muscina levida. The sequence goes on from OZ035880.1 coordinate 157,528,074, forward strand.
GCGAAAAAGTTGAAAGTCAATTTACCTTATTGAACTGTATGTGGTTTGCCATTGGATCGCTAATGCAACAAGGATGTGATTTTCTGCCCAAGTAAATAATATTTATCCAGTAGCTACTAGGGGATTGAAAATCATTTGGATATCGTATTATTTTTTAGGGCTCTGTCGACCCGTATGGTAGCCGGCATTTGGTGGTTCTTTACCTTAATCATGATATCATCGTACACCGCCAATTTGGCTGCCTTTCTAACGGTCGAACGCATGGACTCACCCATTGAGAGTGCTGAAGATTTGGCCAAACAGACCCGTATTAAATATGGTGCTTTAAAGGGTGGCAGCACAGCGGCTTTCTTTAGGGTATGCGATGTGTTATCTTTTCTTCTGAATGAGTCGTAACTAAGTGTATCTTTGTGTATTAATTCTAGGACTCTCGAATTTCCACCTATCAGAGAATGTGGTCTTTTATGGAATCGGCTAGACCTTCGGTATTTACTTCAAGTAATGGAGAAGGTGTTGAACGTGTGGCTAAAGGAAAAGGTAAGATATACGAATTGTAACTGTGTTCTCATTAAATCCCAAGAAATATAACGACACGTTCCATCTCTCCGTCGACTATAAAGCTGCCTCTGACAGCCCGATACGGCAAAAATTACTCGAAGGCATATCTGGTATATCTTTGGTATTTCAGCGAAGCTGATACACCTTTAGAAAATGACGCTGACTGACACGAAGTCTTCAGTGAAGATTGGAAAGCACCATTACATACCAAACGAGGCTTAAAACAAGGCGACATCCTATTGTATGACCTCTGTAACATAGTTATGGAGATGATAATAGAAAAGCGACATTCAACAAAAAACCACATGCTACTTGCGTACGGTGATGACATAGACATCATCGGTCGATAACCGCGGAATGTGACTGCAGCCTTCTCAGGTATACAGAAGGAATCTGGGAAATTAAATCTAATGGTGAACGAGGACAAAACTAAGTTATTAGTTTTCGAATCCACTCGTTTAAGAAACAGCGTGAACGTTGACAACTATAATTTCGAGGTCGTAGATGATTTTATCGTCAGTCTCGAAATCTGGAAAAGAATCCTGCTTGCTAATAAATGCTAGAATCTACATATGTCATGTACTGATTCTACTTGTCTTGATGTATGGTTCGGAATGCTATGTAATGACATAAGCGGATGAATCGGTTTGGGCAGTACTCCATAGATAAATACTCCTTAAAATATGTGATTACATTATCGTTACCGGAGAGTATCGACGTCGCATGAAACATGAGCTATACGAGCTGTTTTCCAACATTGACAAGGTGCAGCGGTTGCGTTGGCTAGGTCATGTTGTACGCATGGACGAAAATGCACCAGCTGGAAAAGTCTTCGACAATGAAATCGCGACCAAAACTCCGTTGGAAAGACGAGGTTACTTAAAACCTTGCAGAATTTGGTGTAAAGAACTGGAAAGGAAGCGCAGAAAATTGAAGTACATTCTACATGCGGCATATAATACCATACGATTGCAAATAAATGCCAGCTTAGTAAGTATGAACTAAAAGCAGGCCTTCTCCAACATCCTGTACTCGTTTAAGTAGTTCATATCCAAAAATACATTGGATGAAAGCACGGCAGAGTCTTCTTTGCTCCCGACTAAAGCAAGGTGGAGCAAAAACTTTCAAAGACGGCTGGACAGGGGTTTAATTAATAGTTCAGCATAAACTCACGAACACGTTCCTTTAATTTCTTAAGAGGCTCTGAGTTGGTAGTTTGACTACCAGTACGGCCACCCAAGCCGGAAAGGTCAAGAAATCCTGAGTCCCTCGCCAATAAGCAGGTTGAGCGATGTGTTAATCCCCAACCTCGGAAAAAAAACAATTCCCCCCTCGATGACGACCTTCGGCTTAAGACAACGGATTATGTTTGGAACATGGAATGATCGAACATCAAGATTGGTACAATTGTTCAATGAAATGTCTTCCTACAACATTGACATATTATTATTATATTACTAGTGGGCCCGGCAATGCTTCGCTATTGCATATTACCTTGTAATATATTTCACATTTAGGTCTACAAAGTACTTTGAAAACGGTACTTAAGCTCGACAATATTATGTTGAGTTTATTTACTTATGTAACTTATTTAAAGTTACTCCTTAACATTAAAGTTAACCAATTAAGTTTTATTGTTGTAAATGCTAATAAAAAGTTCATCATCAATGTCATATCTATAATGCCGACATGTAGATTAATTTTTTTTTGTATGTAGAGCGAAAACCCACTTCTTCCACAAATCGGAAACAGACATTCCGCTAAAGATCAAAATTATTTATTTTGAACCGTAGTAGCGTGAACCATCTGTATACTAACTATCTCTTTGGTCATAAAAAACATTTTTGTTATGCCTTCTCCTTTTGACCGCAAATGAAAATTCCGTTTGAAGCTTCATGCCTTTAGCCATAAAAACTTATTTTGTCATGTCTTCTTCTCACACGAATCAAGAAGAATCTATTATAATCTATACTATTTTTGTATTGAACTCGTATTACCATTTTTTGAGATAATTCGGTCACCAACGTTTGGCTTAACAAAGTGATGGTCTCACGCGCTGTATGGCATTTTACACCGTCGTGTTGGAACCATTTCTCCTTCATATAATGAGCAATGACATGATAAATAAAAAAATCAATTGATCGTCCACTGGCTCTAGTTCTTTTACCAGTTGGATTTAATATGAATGTGGGCCAAGATCTTTCCTCGGCATTTGCAGAGACCGAGTTGCTAAGAAAGACGTCGGTTCGATAAATTCGAGTCCCCTGTCACACTAACGTCTACAGCGTCGATATCTTCTATTAGCTGCTCAGATGGATAATTATATGCACCCTCAACTTCATAAAGGGCTCCATAAGTTTGGCGAACAGAACGCGCATTTTGAAAATAAATTTGCAAGATTTGTAATCGTTGTTCTTGTTTAGTATACTAAAAGAAAGTCTATCACACTTCATTAGTATGACAGCTAGATTTACACTTATACCTATCAGAAGTTCTATATGTCAAGAAAAATACCCCATGCATAGGTTATCTACAATTGTTTGCTAATGTTACCTGTGATATACTATAAAAATTTAACCATTGTAGTATAACTACAATGAATATTGCTTAATTTTTCTATCTATATGATTTATTACCGATTCGCTATCCTGAAAAGTAATTGAAAAATACATACCTGTAAAGTAAATTAAAAAAAATCACTATTTTAGTCTGCGCATCCTCAACTGCCTGGTGTACGGACCATTATTTGATACAGTTAAAAAGTTAACTATTGAAGTGCGTGGGCAGCGCCTCGGCACTTTTAACATATTTAGTTCGAAATAGCCTGATCATTAGGGCGAATCAATTAGTTCGCGTCAAAAAAAAAACGTGATAATCGTATATCAGTATTGGAATGTACGAAGAATTCTTAGAAAATTTCACTAAGAAACTATATGTCTAAAATCAATTCCTAGTTCGCGTTGAGAAGCATGAAGATTTTAGGTAGAGATATTTTTTTAGCAATGAGCAATTATTCAGTTACTTTAGACCTATGGGCCCCGGCTCTAATTTTTACCTCACATTCCGATGTTTGGAGACCAAGACGAAAAGAATAGTATATTTTTGATTTTTTTATTGGGATCCCGCCCAATATTCTGAAAAATTATTTTTAAACACTTAATTTATGTATGCCAACTCTTAGAAGCCATAACATTTTAACCAATATATAGATTTGATTCTGTAATACCTCATTTAGTTTGTTGGGAAGTCAGTTTTACGCAGAAGGTCTCAAAAAATATATATCTGAAGTTTTCGGTTTGTGCTCATTTAAAAACAACAAAAAAAATCCCTCTCTAAAATCTTCATGCTTCCCAACGCGAGCTAGGAATTGATTTTAGACGAAAAGTTAATTGGTGAAATTTTCTTAAAATTCATCGTAGATTCCGATTTTAGTTACGATTTTTGCGAATAAAAAAATTGGCCCATCTTACTGTTCATATCTCTAGGCGAACAGCAATATACTGTGGAATTTTGACAGTTATAACTGTTTATCGATTTTCAAGTTGAACGGGCGGTGCCACGTCCCTTTATCGAATCACAACCAAATATAGCCTGGGACTATCAACAGGTCAACAGTACCACTTGGTAAAATTTTCGAATCAATCGATGTATTAGAAAAGCCGTTAGAGCGATTTTTGAAAAGAGGGCGTGGTACCGCCCACTTCCACCTAGTTGTTATTAATACTGCTCCAACAACATATATACCAAATCTCATCTTTATACCTCTGATAGTTCATGAAATATATCCTTTTTAATTTTCAAGTTGTATGGGCGGTGCCACGCCCCTTTATCCAAGTACAACCAAATGTAGTCAGGAACTATCTACAGGTCAACAGTACCTCATGGTAAAATTTTTGTATCAATCGATCTATTAGAAAAGCCGTCTGAACGATATTTAAAAAAGGGGCGTGGCGCCGCCCACTTTTTGAAAAAATAAAACCTTTTAAACCATCCGGAAGCTATAGCGAACAAAACAAAAAAACAATTTTGAAAATCGGTCCAGCCGTTTTTGAGTTTTAGCGAGACAACTGCACATCAATTCATTTTTATATATATGATTGATGACGCGGAGAATGCCAGCAAAACTGGAAACATACGTGGTGTATATGAAGCTATCACTCAGCTCCGAGAAAGTGCCAAGAGAAACACCGCAGTGATAAAGTAATCAATTAAAGATCAATTTGGACGATGGCACTATTTCTTCCGTTTCTCATCAGATCAATTAGTAGATATCACAACATAGCTGTCAAACGCCATACCAGACGATTGGATAAAAGGAACTGTTATAACAATACCTAAGAAGGGCGATTTAAGTCAGTGCAAAAATTGGCGAGGTATAACAGTACTCAAAGCAGTCAACAAAGTCCTAGCGCTCCTAATACTAAATCGCATATCACCCTACGTTGAGACCATTTTACGAAAAGAACAGTCGGGTTTTAGACCAAATCGCTCCTGCTCGGACCATACAACAACGTTGTGCATACTCATCGAGCAATTCCTGAAATTCAATAGCACACTGTACTAACTATTAGTCGACTTCGAACGTGCTTTTGACACCGCTTCCACAGACGCTCTATGGGCTTTACTGTATGGCAAAGGCTATCTAGAGAAAATAATAAAACTGATCCGCGAGTTGTACAACAATGGTACCTGCACTGTACGCTTCAATGGCATTGAAAGTTTTTCCATTTCAATTGAATCTGGCGTGAGACAGGGATGTATTCTGTCTCCAACACTATTTCTTTTACTATTAGATTTGATAATTCAGCAGACAAACGTCTACAGCCCCTCTGGTATTCGTTGAAACCTATCTGAAATATTCAATGATATTGAATACCCGGATGACATTTGTCTCCTGACACACCGCCATAGTGACATACAGGACAAATTCAGTCATCTTGCTCGTAACGCAGATCTACACCTTAAAATAAATACACATAAAACAAAGATAATGCGTATCGATCCTGCAAATATACGCCAAATCGATCTTGATAGACAAGAGCATGTGGATTATGTTGACGTGTGGTCTTCGTTAATACCATTTTCGCGCTGGTGTGTTTGGGCTTCTCGACGGTTTCTTAAAGCTTTTAACACTTAAGGTTGTGATAATGTGTGGAGAAGACACAGCGAAGGGTGCTGATGTTGATAGTTTGGATGGATTTTTAATAGAAGAAGCGAATTCATTTTGCTATCTTGGTAGCACTATAACTGCGGATGGCCGATCAGATAAGGACATTAATGATCTAATTAATAAAGCCCGGTCCGCTTTCCCATCGCTCTAATAAATCTGGAGAGCAAATAACATTTTAAAGGCTACAAAATTTCAGATTTTCGAATGCGTCACGAGCCTGCTCCTTTACGGTACGTTTCCTTAGAATCTGTAAGAAAGTTAAACCAGAAAAAAACCAACTCGAGATTAGCTGCGAGAATTTGAGACTTTTAACTGTTCTCATGAAAAAACTAAAAGAACCATACGTAGGCTGTTATGACTTCTGAGCACAGATATGGCGCTGATAAGCCATAAATTTACTACCAATATTTATAAAACATTATGTCATCTCTATACTAACCCAAAAACTGCAATTCATTTCTCTTCAGGAAATTATGCCTTCCTAATGGAATCGACGTCTATCGAATATGTCACCGAGCGCAACTGCGATCTAACTCAAGTGGGTGGAATGTTAGACACAAAATCCTATGGCATTGCGACACCACCGAGTAAGTAGAAATAATGCGAAAAAGACCGAGTTGTTAAAGCTGTAGTGACCACTGACAAATTGGCTAGTTGTTTATATTTCTCGTCCTTTGATTGTCTCGGATATTTTAGAATACACGACCGGAAAATATCCTGAAGTTTTAACAACTTTTTTAACAACTACACTTTCTATATTCTCCATTTCAGATTCTCCCTATCGCACCGCCATCAACAGTGTCATTCTGAAACTACAGGAAGAGGGCAAACTTCACATTCTAAAAACTAAATGGTGGAAAGAAAAACGTGGTGGCGGCAAATGTCGTGTTGAAACTTCAAAATCTTCGTCGGCGGCTAACGAATTGGGTCTGGCCAATGTTGGTGGTGTCTTTGTGGTACTGATGGGCGGTATGGGCGTGGCTTGTGTTGTAGCCGTCTGTGAGTTTGTCTGGAAGTCCCGAAAAGTGGCAGTCGAAGAGCGTCTAAGTGCCATATTACACGAATGAGACGAACAATAAACCCAAGATGTATGGGTTTAATATTAAATGAAAAGAATAAAATAGCTGAGCATAAACAAATCAATGGATATTTACAATGATAACGAATAACAAGATAAACAGAAAAAACACACAAATCAACGAGAGACACATACAGCAAATACACACCACATACAACCCCGTATATATTCAAACGAATACACGTCAATACACAACACTAGAGAAGAAGAGCTGAATAGCGGTAATATCAAAATGTCTTCGAATATGAAAATCATGGAAAATATGAATGAAGTCTTCAGAAAATCTTAATAAATATTTGTCATAAAAAAACAAAACATACATACATACGTATTATTGAGTTGTCCTAACTTATAACTTCATTTTTAGTATAGATTCCCTCGAAATTTAAGAACCACATCATCTTCACATTATTTCATTTCCATAGTATGTATAACATTGGATCGAACCAAAAACGAACACACACCACAAAAACAAAAACGCTCATAAATATTTGCATTTACATAATTATTATTATTAATATTAACTAAATGGGAATTGTAATATAAGTTAAGCTAAATTAGATTTTTAGACAATGAATGAAAAAGATTTTTTCTTTTCAACTGAAGATGAGACGACGATATACAATTTAAGTAGAATTAGTTTAAAATTAATAACGGCAATTAAGGAAAATAAAAATAAAACACAGAACAACCATAGTTAACCAAAATGGAACAAATATAACATTATATAAAATCACATAACTAAGTTATTTTATTAAAAAACGCACAAAAGAAAAGGTAAGGCTTCGGACCAACAGAAATTTGGAATAAGTTGAATATATTCTAGCCATGATATTACGACATCTAGTTGTGAATAAACACGCTTTCTATTTTAGATTCACAACTACGGCACCTACTTTTTATCGACGAATGCGAACGTCACTGTTTGAGAAACTTTTACTAGACATGCCGATTGACTTGACACTTATACTGCGACGTTGCTGTCGACAACATCGAGGGGGCCGGCAATGAAAGAAAAATGTAGATGACTGGAAGCGGGAATCCCGCATGGTAGTCGCGTGTTATAACCACTATGCCACTGCCGGTCCCAACTTACTCTGACTTATTTATCCTTTGCACCCCATGCATGAGACGTGGGAAGACTTCTCACATTTGAGTGAACTAAAACGCTTTTAGTTTGGCACTTACACAACGTGACCTTCAGTTTAACGATGAAACCGCATGTCAGCTGTTTGAGAAGGTTTTACTAGACATGCCGATTGACTTGACACTATTGCGAAGTGGGTGTCGACAACATCGAGGGGCTGCCGATCCAAGAACTGTAGTTCACTGGTACAAAAATCGATTCCTTTTCTTCTGTATGATAGTCGTGTGTTCTTATCTTCATATCACGGGCGGCCCAGATCGAACCTAGCTGACATGCTCAAAAGCTCGAATTTGGATGTGGATTTGTCACTGGCAAGACGACTTCTCTCACGGTCCAATCCTGTGAGCAACCAAATAGCCACATTCCGCATTACGGCGAATTACATCACGCAGACTGCTGCATTATCAATTGAAGTAGATATACCACATTCTACAAGTACTTTGTATGCAAAAAATAGGAGTCGAAAACCCAGTCTACATTCCAGCAAGTTCGACAACATGTTTAGTTGTTAGGGCTTGAATCAGCAGAGGCCCTGTGAAAGGACGCTCCAAGTCGTTTAACTTATACATCTCTAACTCTCCACACCTCCACAAGGTATCATACGCGGACGACTGTACTATTATGACGACGAGACAAAATATTGATGAGCTTTGCTATCGTGTGATTGGATATCTCGGAGAATTACACAATTTCTTCGCTGGACGCAAGAAACTGGTCCTCCCAGTCAAGGAACATAATGTCATGTTGAACAAACAGTTCCTCATGGGATGTCATCGGAGGAGTCATCCCAACTTTAATATCACAAAGTTGGACGTTCCACCGAGGCATTTCAGGAAGGAGCTTCGAGTATACGGGGATACTATACGCAACTACGAGTATGTGCAGGATCCCTTGGATCGTAACTCGTATACAGCTGCTTTGAACGACATTCATAGAGCCACCATCAATTCCGCGGTTTCAGTTTACCGCATGAATGTCATTTTGGAGGTCGTCCACCTTCTGTAGCCGAAACAGAGGAAAGGCTGCCACGGAAGACAGGAGTGGCCCTGGCACAACTAAGATCGGGATGGAGCAACAGGCTCAATTCCTACTGGTCCCGCATAGATCGTGCCGTCCCCAATGTATGCTCAGCATGTGGTCAGGGTCCGGCGAAACCGAACGTCAGCTGTTTGAGAAGATTTTACTTGATCGAGGAGAAAGCCGATCAACGAAATGTAGATGACTGTGGCAGGGGTGGAACTCTGAACTCCCGCATGATGGTTGAGTGTTCTAACTACCATTTGAAATCATAATATTAATAACCATATTAATATATTAATATTAATAACAATTCAGATATCCAGAAAAATTAAAAAGTTGGGAGAGCTGGTTGGAGTAGGCAGTAGCTATCTCTGGGGTTTGCAGCTTCGCGATGTCCAGCTTTCTTTGTGTTTGGTTACGTGCGCTTTGTGCTCTGCTCAATCTTGTGCGCATCTTGGCTGCAACCAGGTAATGATCCGAGCCAATATTCGCACCACGGATCACACGCACGTCCATGACACTAGATGCATGCGTGCCATCAATTACCACATGATCAATTTGATTTTTGGTGTTTTGATCGGGGGATAACCAAGTTGCCTTGTGGATAACTTTGTGCTGGAATCTGGTTCCACTCACTACCATGTTCCTTTCCGCTGCGAAGCTAACCAGCCTAAACCCGTTGTCTGACGTGTCGGTATGCATGCTGAATTTACCGATCGATGGACCAAGAACATCTTCTCTTCCTATTTTTGCATTAAAGTCTCCCAGAACAATTTTAATGTCGTGGCAAGGGCAGCGGTCGTATGTTTTCTCTAGGCGCTCGTAAAATGCATCTTAAATCTCATCGTCTTTATCTTCCGTCGAGGCTTGTACACAAATCTGCGTGATGTAAAAATATTTCGCCCGGATGCGAATGGTGGCTATTCGGTCACTTACAGTGTTAAACCGCGAGACCAGGTGTCGAAGTATCTTGCCGACTATGAAACCACATCCAAATTCGTGTCTTTCTGCATGGCAGCTATAAAAGATGTCACAGTTCTTTCGTCGTGTGCATCCCTGTCCCGTCCATCTCATTTCCTGTATGGCGGTGATGTCAGCCTTGTATTTGTCGAGGACATCCGCCAGTTGGATAGAGGCACCATCTCTGTAAAGAGTTCAGTGTGGCTTTAGACCTAGTAAATTCACGACCGACCAGATATTCACAATACGACAAATCCGAAAAAAAGACCCAAGAAAAGCAGATCGACACCTACCATCATAGTCGATAGACTACAAAGCTGCGTTCGATATGGCTATGTTGGTATTCCTGCAAAGTTGATACACCTTTGCAGAATAACCCGACATGAAGTCGTCAGTAAAGATTGGCAAAGACATTACAAAGTCATTCTATATCAAATGCGGCCTTAAACAAGGGTCTCTAATGATATAGACATAATTGAACGAAAACTGCAAGATGTTACTGCAGCCTTCTCATGTATTATGAAGGAATCATCCCATGTGAGTCTAACGATGAACGAGAATAAAATTAGGTTCTGAGTTTTAACGAACAAAGTATCTTCTCGTTTGAAACACTGCGAGAATGTTGACAACTACAACTTCGAAGTGGTAAAAAATAACCTCCGCTCCGCCAACAATGTAGTAAACATCTTTAGCCTTGAAATTAGGAGAAGAATAGGGCTTGCTAATAGATACTGTTGTAAGGAAGTATTTATTTGACAAAGCCCTCTATCGACAGAAAAATGTACTATACTAGATACTGGTTCTACCTGTTTTCTTGATCTATGTCCCAGAATCCTGGTTATGACACACGCGGACGAAACGATTCTGCTAGAATTCGAGAAGAAAATAATCAGGAGCTGAAAGCATTGACGTAATCAAGCAGCAAAATCAAAAATCATCGACAACGAACTCGATGAGGACGCAGAAAAGAGCAAAACTTCATTAGTAACGCCAGGTTACTGAGAAACTTGCGAAACATAATGCGACGAACTAGAAGAAGAAGCGCATAAAATCGAAGTGCATTCAATTAGAGGTGGGCGTGATTCACATATACAGTGTGTTCACGATGGAATCACGTGGAAACACATGTGAATGTGCAAAATTAAAAAATTTTCACACGTGAGTGTGAGTGAATGTGCAACAGCCTCTGCGTGAGCGTGAGTGAGTGTGAAAATGTTGTTCGTGAACGTGTTCACAAGAATTTACGACAAATAAAATATTTTTTTTACTCTAATTCAGATTTTTTTGGCAACACTATTTTTATGATTAGTCTGGTAACCCTTACACAGCAGCCACACATGAGTTGATTAGTCGATGTTTATACGTGCAATTCTGACTGTAGGAACTGTAGGTCCCAATCAGTGTGTCTAAAAAATAGAAAGCGCACAGCTCATTGATTGCGAGAAGCTCTCCCCTATCCCTCCATGGGATGTAATGGGAAAAAATTTGTATTTTATTTGTATTTGTAGTTACTTAAATAACAGACTTCCGATAATTTTGCCACGTTTTGCTTTCAATAGCATTATTTGTCAGTTGGAATTTTATATTTTCTCTATTTTCTGTTTTTTTTTCTTGTCGTGAATTTTCGTGAATATTCGTGAACACGTGAATGTGAGTGAATGTGAAAAAATATCTTCGTGAGCTTTCGTGAATGTTCAAAAATGGTTCGTGATCACACGTGATTGTGAAAAATTAAAAAATTTTCACACGTGAGTGTGAGTGAATGTACAACAACATGTTCGTGAGTGTGCGTGAGTGTGCAAAAATGTATTCACGAATCCCACCTCTACATTCAATAATATTTACGTGCGACCAAAAAGGTAATTTCCGATTGAAGGGAAAAATCCATCAAAGTAGGTATAGTTCCAGTTGCCCGAAAACACACATCGCCCCTCAAACAATAAAATACAATAAAATTCCTCAGGCAATAGTCATTGTAAAAACCGCAACAGTTAATCGAATTGTTGTCTGGAAATCCCGACAAGAAAACATTAAATATTAAAAATACTGTGTTATAACAATAGAAACATTAAATAAAAATACACAGCAATAATTAAAATCCAATAATTGTTGATAAGTTTAATTAAAACTTCACGCTTGTGTCAACGCCGCCGGGGAAGGATGTAAATTTCAAACCACAATAATTATTTTATGATAAACATAAAATTTCAACAACGAACGGGGAGAAGCTACAACAACACACAGCAAATCGACCAGTGCGATCTGCTGCGATAGGACGTGAAACACCTGCACCTGAATTAACGTTTTCAACAAGCACACAACCAACAGCGCCGCCAACCGCAATATGTCAATCACATCGTTCATGGCAGCCTAAAACCACAATACCACAATACCTTGTTGTTTTTTTGATATCCTTTGGTGGTTTTCATCACTTTCAATTATAAACATTTGTGGTCAATGAATCTATAACAATTTGGTGTTAAATTTTTTATTATAAACTTCCTTGAACTCTTTGCACGCAAAACCCCTCAACGAGTACCGCTCGATACATATGCGTTGTGGCAGGACGAGAAAGAGAGAGAGAGAGAGAGCCCTTTGTATTAGAATAAAAATAGTCAGAGTCAGTATCGAAAGTGTTTTCTTGATATCATTCAGTTGTGTTTCAGCTCTTAAAGAGTTAAAATGAAAATTGCGGCTTTAAGTTTACTTCTAAGTGCTTTACAATTGGTGGGCGCCCAAGAATATAATGATTTTTCATCGTTTATTAGCGCGAATGCCTCGTTGGCCGTTGTCGTCGACCAGCAGTATATGCGGCTGCATAATATCAATATTATGGCACATTTTCAAAAGATTTTAAGTGATACAATACGCGAAAATCTTAAGAACGGTGGCATAAATGTTAAATACTATACATGGAGTGGTGTCCGATTGAAGAAGGGTAAGATGGCGGAAGAAGAAAATTATTTTTCCTCAGAAATGGAAAGTTAACATTACATCACAAATTCTGCGAGTGTTAACATTTAGAAGGATTGTACATGGCAAAAACAATTAGATTATCGTCTGTTACAACTGAAGCGACCGATTAAATTTGAAAAAAACTTTGTAAGAATCTTTTCCGGACTTGGATCCATTCATGCTGTAAAATGAAAAGTCCCGCTTGACATTTTTGAGAAAAACTTGGAAGCAGTCGGATTCACATATGATTTCTATGAATACCTCAAAGTTTTTGTTAACATGGAAATATTTGCTAATTATTACCTAGACGAAAATCTTGGTGGTTGGACTTACCCGCGCCATATATTTGAAGCTGGCAAAAAAAAAATTAAACACCATTGGAATATCACATTTATTTCTAGAGAATAAACCTCTTATTAACTGATGGTGATCCTTAAACTCCAATCCATTAAGGATCATCATTTAAGGATATGCACCTGGAATGTTAGAACTCTCCATAGACCAGGTGCCTCCATACAACTAGCGGAGGTCCTCGAAGAATACAAGGCTGACATAACCGCTTTACAGAAAATCCGGTAAACGGGACACGGGTGCTCGAGCATGAAGATGTGCGACATCTATTATAGTGGTCATGCGGACAAGCACGAGTTTGGATGTGGATTTGTGGTTGGCAAGAGATAGCGACACCTAGTCCCACGGTTCAACCCGGAGTGTGAACAAAGAGTCAAGACAAAGTTTTTCCACATAACACTCATATGTGCCCATGCTCTGATAGAAGAGAAAAGCGATGAGGACAAAGACGAGTTCTACGACAGGCTTGTCTTGGCCAGAGCCAAGACATCAAGATTGTACTAGGCGATTTTAATGCTAAAATAGGCAGGGAGACCGCTTTTGAGCCTACTATCGGAAAATTAAGTCTGCACACCGAAACGTCGAACAATGGCATCAGACTGTTTGATTTCTCTGCGGCAAGAAATATGGTAGTTAGCAGCACTAGATTTGACCATAAAAATATTCATAAGGCAACATGATTATCTCTAGTTCTATTGATGAGGAATCAGATAGATCACGTGGTAGTCAATGGAAGATACGCATCGAATGTTTTGGACGTACGAGCGATCGGGGGTGCAAACATCGAACACTACCTTACCGCAGGTAAGGTACGCACAAGGCTAAGCATGGCGAAAAACGTACATAACCAGGTACAACGAAAGCTGGACATCGGTAAACTGCGGACCACAGAGGTAGCGGACGCCTACTCCAACCACTTAACTCATCTGCTACGGAATGCTCCAACCCCTTATAATATTACCTGGCAGTGGCAATATATAGCCGACTCCATAGAACCGACTGCGAAGAGCGTAGTTGGGTACTCAAAGCCGTCTGAAGAAGATGCCTGGTACGATGATGAATGTCGCAATTCCACGACAGAAAAAGATGCTGCATACAGGGAGACACTGCAGCCACTAGCAAAGCGAATTGTTCGGAAACGGCACAGAGAAAAGAGAGTATGTGCAACTCGTCTTTTTAGATGGAAAAGAAGGAGCTGAAAAAGAGACAGGATGAGTGCACAGAGTTGCTCTGAAGTAGAGAGGAAGCCCGAAAATTCTACCAGAGAGTAAAGGCGAGAATGCTTGAAACAGGGTTGTCCTCCTGCAAGGACAGCTATGGCCAGCTATTGACGGAACCGGATAACGTTCTGAAGATATGAAGTGAACATTTCAGATATCTGCTGGATACGGACACCGCTGCAGAATACCCCGCTCCAATCCATGACGATGGTATTAACTGTCCACCTCCAAGCCAGAGCGAGATACGTATGGACATCTCCCGCTTCAAAAACAACAAAGCTACTGGAGCCGATGGTCTCCCTGCTGAATTGTTTAAGGCTGGCAGGGAGGAGCTGATTAGGAGCATGCATCAACTCATGGAAAACATCTGGCTAGAGGAGAGCTTGCACATGTCCCATATACAAGAAAGAAGATCGTAGTGAATGTAAGAACTACCATGGAATAAGCCTATTAACAATTGCGTACAAGGTCCTTTCAAGCATATTGTGTGAACGTCTAAAGCCAATTATCGAAAAATTAATTGGACCATATCAGTGCGGCTTTAGAACTGGCAAATCTACGACGGATCAAATATTCGCCTTACGACAAATCCTGAAAAAAAAAATATGGTCGACACCTACCACCTTCTTGTCGACTACAAAGCAAAACTCTCCGATAAGGAATAGGCTATATGAGGCCATGTCTGAGTTTGGTTTTCCTGAAAAGCTCATTCGACTTTGCAGATGTAGCTTGTAAAACACCAAATCCTCGGTTAAGATTGGTAAGAAAAGAGGTCTTAGACAGGGTGATAGCTTGTCCTGTACACTATTTAATATAGTTATGTAGAAGGTGATGAGAAAGACTGATGTCAACTTGTCTGGCACCATATTCCACAAGAGCCACTAGCCTATGCCGATGATATAGTCATCATTGGCCGAAATCTGCGGAATGTTACTGCAGTTTTCTCATCGCTAGAAAAGGATTCAGCAAAAATGGGTTTAGCATTCAACGAGGACAAAACTAAAATAATGATTTCGACGAACAAAGAGTCCTCTCGATGGGGACTCGCCGTGAACGTTGATAATTATTGTTTTGATGTAGTAGATGAATTTACCTACCACGAATCTTTCGTCAATAAGCAAAATAATGTCAGCCAAGAAAGCTAGCGGAGAATAGTGCTCGCCTATAGATGTTTCTATGGACTTAGGCAGCACTTTAGTAGCATCACCTTATCTCGGAATACTAAAAAACAGCTATACCAGGTGCTAATCTTATCCGTTCTGCTGTATGCTGACGAATCGTGGGTGCTTACGACAACGGACATACAAAACCTGGGAGTATTCGAGAGAAAAGTACTCCGAAAAATATATGGACCTATCTGTGTCGACGGCGAGTTGCGCCATCGGATGAACCATGAGATGTATGAGCTTTACCACAACTTCAACGTAGCTAAAAGAGTCAGAATTGAACGACTACGATGGCTGGGACATGTTGCCAGGAAGAATGTAAATGCTTCGTTGGAAGGACCAAGTGGTTGGCGACGTGCCACCATCTGGTAGGACTAATTGCAGAACGCACGCAGAAGACAGAGACATGTGGAATTCTTTAATACTTCAGGCCTCAAATTTATGAACTATGTTCGTAAATTGTAATGGGCAACTTAAGTAAGTAAGTTTCCAAAAACACCTTCACTTCCTTCCTTCCTTAGAATCTTTCAGAACAAAAAAAAAACAAAAAACAAGTCATGTATTCATAATTTCATTATGAATAAAAATCATTTTTTTTTTCTTTATAGAAATTATAGCTGCCATGACTGTAATGGATTGTGAGAATACATTGAAATTTTACGAGAACACAAGAGCGACTTCGATATTGTTAATGGCTATAACGGATCCTGACTGTCCTAGGTTGCCGCCAAATAAAGCTATAATGGTAATGTTGCAATAGTTATCTATATACATATAAAGCAAACCATTTAGTGGAATCATAATATAAAAAATATATATAATGATCTGAAACTTACATACCACGTAGGAAATATCGATAATAACACTGTAATTATTCACTAAATGAAACGAAGCATATATTTATTAATCCATGACATCTAATCCATCGATCTATGTTCCTAGAATGACATGTGTGTGTAACGTAAAAAATATCGTCCACTCATTACAACTCCGATTATAAGCTTCGTCACTTACTTAGTAACAATCGTCACTTACTTAGTAACCAAGCATGTTATCAAGCACGCTTAAAACTCTGTTTATAACGTAATAGGCATTTACTGACATTGTCGATTACTTTGTAAGCCAGCTGACATAGCTGACATCAGCTATTACGTAAAGGATATTTTAACCGCTGGAATATTTTCTATCTATCTCCCTATCTTTATCTGTTAGTGAGGACAATTTATCCATATTCACATGTATTAATACGTTGTTTCTTTTACTTCCACAGATACCATTTCTCGCCCGTGGTGAAGAATTTCCTCAAATGATATTGGATGCCAAGGTGCAACACATTCTTAACTGGAAGACGGCTGTTGTTATCATGGACGAAAATATTATCAATGAAAATACGAAATTGGTCGAATCGGTGGTACATGATAGTGCCAAAAATAATATTGTGCCCATATCATTGTATCTATATCGTATCGATGAACGTTTGAGATCCCAGAAAAAACGTCAAGCCATACGAGACATTCTATTGCCCTTTCAGAAAAATCATCAAGAGCATCAGCAATTTATTGTATTCTCCAAATTCTATGAAGATATTATCGAAATGGCCGAAAGAATGGGAATGTTTCACGTCAACAATCAGTGGTTATTTTTTGTACTCAGCGAGGATCAAAGACTCTTCGATGCCATGGCAACGACACAAAATCTAGAAGAGGGTGCCAATATTGCCTTTGTACTTAATGAGACCTTACCCGATTGCGATGTAGGACTTGACATTTAGTAAAACTTAATTCATTGTTGCTAAAATATGTTTATAATTTGTATTCCCCTTAGTACTCTTTAAATTGTACCATACAAGAGCTGTCATTGGGTTTTGTGCGCTCTATTTCAAAACTAATAGCCGAAGAACAATCGATCTATGGTGAAATATCCGATGAAGAATGGGAGGCCTTAAGGTATACGAAACAAGAGAAACAGGATGATATATTGAATACCATAAGGGTAAGTTCTACATATAATGGAATGAATACGTTAATGTTACTGAAATATATTTTTAGGAATACTTGAAGGATCACAGCAAATGTTCTAGTTGCTCTAGATGGCGCTTTGATACTGCCTTGACCTGGGGCAAATCACAAGAGCATAAAAAATCACAAAAAGGTATGTTAGCAGTATAAATTAACGGCATAAGAAATGTAAGTCAATGTATTTTTAGAAACTTTATCACAGAGCACTAAAACAGACAAGTGATGGTCTTTTACGTAGGGTATATTCCTTAAGTGGAAGTAGTCGGGTGATTTAGAGCAGTGGTCTTCTTTCATATATCCTAGGTTACGAAGTTGTTCGGATAGTTATTTATTTTCTGAGTGATATTACCTCCAGGGTGGCGGACTGTAATAAACGATACAGGATCTTTTTTCAAAAGTCCATAGGTTTTGTCCCCATTGTGCCAAACGGCAACCATAATTAATTTTCAAGCGAGGAGAAAACTGCAGTAACGTCCCGCAGATTTCGGCCAATGATATCTATATCATCGGCTAGTGGCATGTGGCTTTTGTGGAATATGGTGCCAGACATGTTGACACCAGCCTTTCTCATCACCTTCTCCATAACTATATTAAATAGTGTACAGGACAAGCTATCGGCCTGCCTGAGACCACTTTCCGTGTTGAATGGTTCAGACTGATCCTTACCAATCTTAACCGAGGATTTGGTGTTTTCGAAGGTACATCTGCAAAATCGAATAATCTTTGCAGGAATACCAAACTCAGCCATGGCTTCACATCACTTACTCCTTAACGACGAAGGCAGCTTTGCAGTCGACAAAGAGGTGATAGGTGTCGATCTGTTTTTCATGAGTTTTTTCCAGGATATGTCGTAAGGTGAATATTTGATCCGTCGTAGATTTGCCAGGTCTAAAGCCGCACTGATATGGTCTAATAAGTTTTTCTACAATTGGCTTTAGACGTTCACACAATATGCTTGAAAGGACCTTGTACGCAATTGGTAATAGGCTTATTCCACGATAGTTCTTACATTCACTACGATCTCCTTTCATGTATATGGGACATAACAGACTGAGACTCCAATCCCCGGGCATGCTCTCCTCTAGCTAAATGTTCTCCATGAGCTGATCTATGCTCCTAATCAGCTCCTCTCCAGCATTCTTAAACAATTTAGCCGGGAGACCAACGGCTTCAGCTGCTTTGTTATTTTGAGGGCGAGATATTACCACACGTATCTCACTCTGGCTCGGAGGTGGACAGTTAATACTATCTTCATGGATTGAAGCGGAGTGGTGTTCGTGTTCAGCAGATTTCTGAAATGTTCTCTTCATATCTTCAGAACGGTATCCGGGTCCGTCACTAGCTGGCCATTGCTGTCCTTGCAGGAGGGCAACCCTGTTTTAAGCATGCTCGCCTTAACTCTCTCGTAGAATTTTTGGGCTTCGCCTCTACTTCGAAGCACCTCTATGCACTTATCCTGCCTCATACTGACTTTTCTTCAAAACCTTCTTTTTTCCATCTAAAAAGACGAGTTGCCTTTTCGTCTCATCTACCTGTACCGTTCATGAACAGCTTACGTTGCCATTGGATGCAGTTTCGACCTATACGCAGCATCCGTCTCTCTCGTGATATTGCGAAATTTATCATCGTACCAGGCATCTTCTTGAGACGGCTTTAAGTATGCAAGTAATCTTCTCGCAGTCCGTTCTATACAGTCGTCTATATATTGCCACTGCAAGGTAATATTATCAGGGGTTGGAGCATTCCGTAGCAGTTGAGTTAGGTGGTTGGAGTAGGCATCCGCTACCTCTGTGGTCCGCAGTTTACCGATGTCCAGCTTTCGTTGTGCCTGGTTATGTACGTTTTTCGCCATGCTTAGCCTTGAGCGCATCATAACTGCGATACGGTAGTGTTCGATGTTGATCACTCGTACGTCCAGAACACTCGATGCGTGCCTTCCATCGACTACTACGTGATCTATGTGATTCCTCGTCAATTGATCTGAAGATAGCCATGTTGCCTTATGAATATTTTTATGGTCAAATCTAGTGCTGCTAACTACCATATTTCTTGCCACAGAGAAATCAATCAGTCTGATGTCATTGTTTGATGTTTCGGTGTGCAGACTGAATTTTCCGATGGTAGGCTCAAATACGGTCTCCCTATCTATTATTAGCATTAAAATCGCCTAGTACAATTTTGATGTCATGGCTCGGGCTACGGTCATATAAATTTTCTAGGCTCTCGTAGAACTCGTCTTTGTCATCATCGCTTTTCTCTTCTGTCAGATCGAGGGGACATATGAGAGTTATGTGGCAACACTTTGTTTTGACTGTTATGGTGGCTATTCGTTCACACTCTGGGTTAAACCGTAAGACTTGGTGTCGCAATCTCTTGCCAACCACTATGTTAGGTTAGGTTAATTCGGCAGCCACGTTGAACACAGCTCACTTGGGTCCTAGTATAAGTCCCGTTGTGATACTATTTAAAGATTTTCGCACCAAATGTTCCTATTCTATTCGGCCAACGTCGCTGTCAAACCATTTCGTTGCTCTGATGAAGGCATGGATATTCCGCAAATCGCCTACAGATAGACAGGTATTGTCTAAAAGTGTCCGATGACCAAGCTTTTCATATCTCAGGTCACCAAAAGCAGGGCAGTGACATAGAAGATGTTCCGTGGTCTCCTCTTCTTCCTCATCTTTGCAGCTTCTACAAAAATCGTTGTAGGATAGTTTCAGCCTCTTAGCGTGTTTACCAACCGGCCAGTGACCATTTATTACAGCTATGATGTTCCTCAGGTAGACTCTGGACAAGTTCAGCACAAATCGTGTCCTCTGTGCATCCATGATAGGCCAAATTTGTTTGGTCGTCGTGCAGGTGGGTTCTCTTGCCCATCTCTCTTCAGCAATGAGGTTCAGTTTCCCCACAATGAGCTGTTTCCCCCTTGTAAGAGGGATCCCAATGAGACCGTAAACTTCGCCCGAGTTCACGGTTATGGCGGCCTTTGCCAAGGTATCGGCGATTTGGTTTCCATATATGTCCCCATGTCCTGGAACCCATGTTAGGGTAACCGTCGAATGTCTCGCTATCTCCTCAAGAGACGACCGGCTTTCCCGAACATTTCTCGAAGTGGTGTACACGTTCTCTAGGGATCTGATAGCCGCTTTACTATCAGTAAAAATATGAATATTGCCGTCCAATATCCCAAGATACTGAATTTTCTCTACGACTATTCTAATGGCCGCTATTTCGGCGTGAACTATGCTACAATGGTCTGGTAGCCTGATTTATAAACTCAGATTCAACTCTTCCGAAAAGATTCCACAGTCCGCTCTTTCGTTTGATTTTGAACCGTCCGTGAAAATTAGGATGACATCCTCCCCAAAGTTCAGGGCATTATCATTATAGTAGGACCAATCCGGGATATTCCTTATGAAACCCGGATCGAATAAAGGTTCAGGTATGGTGTAATCCCTGTGGTAGATCACATTGATTAGGTTCAGAATTTTGGCATGTCTATAGTTTCTGTGCATCCATGCTTTTGTGGCGTCTAAACGCATTTCGGTATTTGCCGCTATTTTCCTCGCCTCAATGTCCGGGTGTAACCAGTTTAGGATCGTGCCTTAGTGCCTTATTTGGAGTAGTTCTAAGTGCCCCTGTTATCATGATTGCCATCAGTTTCATAATGCCTTCGAATTTCAGCCTTTGGGACGCTTTATCTAGCGCCGGCCACCAGACTGCCACCACTCAGAGAGTGTAAGTGCGACTCCATTTAATCTTGGTTTGGCAAATTGAGGGATTTTGTATCTCCGTGTAAATAGCACCAGTTGTGTTTTACTCGGGTTTACACCCAGTCCACAGTCATGACACCATTTTAAAAGAAGTTTCAGCGCAGATTCCAGTAGCTCGGAGAGAAGTTTCGGATCTTTGCCGGTGACTATTAGTGCCACGTCGTCCGCATATGCGACGGTTGTGCAGCCCGTTTGTTCCATCTTCCTCAGAAGAGTGTTAATGTTGAGGTTCCATAGTAGTGGAGATTCACATACAAACTCGTGCTTATCCGCATGGCCACTATAGTAGATGTCACACGTCTTCATGCGCGAGCACCCGTGTCCCGTCCACCGGATTTTCTGTAAAGCGGTTATGTCTGCCTTGTATTCCTCGAAGACTTTCGCCAGTTGGATGGAGGCACCTGGTCTATACAGTGTTCTAACATACCAGTTACATATCCTGATATCATAGTCGCAGTTTTCTCCTCCTGCCAGAATTTTATTACAGCCGCGCATTCTGGGTCAGACGCTGACCAGGGTACCGCTCGCTCTGAGTCGACGTGTCTTGCTTTTAAGGTTTTGCCCCTCACAGATAGCCGTGCTTTGATTGGTGTCAAATGTACGTTTTCAGGCGTCAACACGTGGAGGTACCCCGTCCGCAGTAGTACACCCTATTATTACGTGTTTTAAAATTGCCGACCATGGTAAGAAGGTTTGAACACATGAGGCGGGTGAACTGAGTTCGAGCTCTGTCACAACGATTCTGATAAGTCAATTCAATTCGTATTACAAATAAAAAAACACCCCAAAACGTAAAAAAATGTCCCTATACAATACTTACTAACTTTAAGTCGATATTAAAATATTATGGCATGTAACTTGGCAAAACGAATGATGCAGAACCTTTTCTTTTTGGGGCTTCTTTCATATGCATTTTTCAGAATTGAGTCCCAAATCAATGAGCTGAAAAATGTTGTACTATGTTATCTAATACATTTCTTTTACAACCCATACAGCTTCCTTCGAAAATAGCAATAAATATTTTGAATTTATCAACATCGGCTATTGGACACCGGTTTTAGGATTTGTTACCGAGGAGTTGGCATTTCCTCATATTACACACAATTTTCGCAACATAACGATGGATATTGTAACGACACATGTAAGAATATTGGAATTTTTATAGGAATTTTAAATTATTTAAAAATTTCCAACTGTGTCTAGAATCCACCATGGCAAATTTTAGAAAAGGATAACAAAGGTGCCATTGTAAAACACACGGGTATTGTTATGGAAATTATTAAAGAACTATCACGAATGCTTAATTTCACTTACATCCTACATGATGTCCATGTAGTTGAGGCAGCACCAGAGCTGGACAATCAGAATGATACGGTAAGTGTGTTAATATATTATATTTGCAATTATTTAATTTGGATAAATGTCATTAAATGTCCTTAAGCAGCAGGAATGGGTTACTTTTAGACCTAACTATTAAGTCCGCAGATTGTTACTAATTTGTCACTCAAACCATTTCCTTTTCAGACAAAACTGTTGGGCACATTAACTTACACGATTCCATATCAGGTGATTGAAACCATACAATCCAATAAGGTAAGTAAAGAATTGATTCGATTCCAATAACATAAACATTAATCTACAAAAAAAAAAATATAACCACTACATAGTTTTTTATGGCGGCTGTTGCTGCAACCGTCGATGAGCCTGACAAGAAGCACTTTAATTACACTATACCCATTAGTATACAGAAATATTCTTTTATTTCCCGGAGGCCAGATGAAGTCAGTCGTATATATCTATTTACAGCTCCATTTACATTAGAGGTAAGCGAAATTTAAATGCCTCAAATTTTGTCAAGAAAAAATTCAATTTTCTACTAATATAGACCTGGGGCTGCCTAATTGCAGTGATTTTCATAACATCTCCCGTGTTATATGTTATAAATCGTTGGGTGCCAGCGAAACGGATGCAAGTCAAAGGTTTTTGCACGCTTAAAAATTGTTTTTGGTACATTTATGGAGCTCTGTTGCAACAAGGTACTGAATGTTATAGTTGGAATAATATTTCAAATTATTTTTTTTTTTATTTATTTATATTTTAAGGTGGTATGTACTTGCCTCAGGCGGACAGCGGTCGTTTGGTCATTGGTTTCTGGTGGCTGGTGGTCATTGTCGTGGTTACCACCTATTGTGGCAATTTGGTGGCATTTTTGACATTTCCAAAATTTCAACCGAGTTTGGATTATTTCTTTCAGCTGTTCAAGCACAGTGATTATAAGGAATTGGGCTTAAGGAACGGCACATATTTTGAAAAATACGCAACGGTAAGAATTTAATTAAATTGTAAGTAATCTAGTATTTTGTATGTTGGTTCCCACGTACACGAAAATTTTGTTTGATTCAAAGCAATCAGTCTGTGCTTGAGTGTTATGAAAGCAACGCCACGCATGCTTGTTTCGCATTCAACACAAAAACAGACAGAGAAACAATGTTCGACGATTGTTAGAAATGCACAAAATTTTTACCGTGTACAATTCGACAGCGCTGATGCTTCTTGTGCGACCCCACACAGGCATGCATATTCTTGTGTGCGTACCTCTGATATAAAATAATAACTCGGTACATAGATAGAAAACAATCCCTAGATGGCTAGAGACAAGAATCGAACCATGGATTCCCCGCATGATATTCGCGTGTCTAACCATCATGCCACGTCCGCCTCTACGTCCTTTTAATATTCCCCCTTATTATATATGTCATAGTCACGTCGAATCTTTGTCGTTTTTAAAATATGACATAGCTGATGTCGCGACATGTCTTTGTGAGACTTAAAATACGACAGGCCTTGCTCGTATCATGTTCTTCTTCATTAGATGATGAAAGATTCTTAACACTAAACATTTCTTTTATTCAAATAAAAAAAACAGTCGAGTATTGTCGAAAGTCGACTACGACATACGTATTATAAAGGATTATCAATGTTTGTTCGTTAGATTTAATGATATTGGATAGAAAGTTAGTGTATTAAATTTAAATTTCCTATGAGCCGAATGGGCGTTGCAAAACTTTTTTTAGAGGTAGAGAATTCAAATTTAGTACACAGATAGTACTCGTTAATTTTTTATTTTCGATCAGTGGACGTGGCAAAACTTTTTTAGAGCTATAGAGAAAAAAATTGGTACCTAGCTGGTATCGAGCAACATAAATATGAATACAAAGGTGGACAGACAAAGGTGGCGCAGTTCCCATGCCAAAACTGTTGTTAAGCCCTAGAGATATAAAGTCTGGCATACAGATAGTAGTCGTCACTTCAAATTTGCACCTGCAATTTATTTTTGTCATTCAGTGGTCTGATAGGTCCTGTCAATATTGCAGGCGTTCCCTAGAGAGATAACATTTGAAACACATATAGTACGAAAGTGCCGACGAAATTTTTATAATCGAACAGTTGGCGTTTCACCCGTTAATATTAGTCCTGGGTGCCGTTGATAATGTATAGTGTAACTTGCATCTCACGTCGAGTTACAACATGCACGTGGTGACACATGGCAGTCCTAGAAAGATTGAATCTGAAACGCAGGTAATACTAAGCAACACGAATGTGCATAAATAGAGGCATGCAGTCGAAAATTTAATTTTGGAATAGTGGAGAGATAAAATACTATCCTTGTAGGACTCGGCACTTCAATTTCAAATTTGCAGACGCAATTGTAAGTTCCGATAAGCGGAAGACGACGAAGACGAGTGATACACAGATAATACTAGGCACTACATGTTCAAATATTCAGACGATTTTTTTTTTCAATCAAAAGACAAATGAGGCTCACTTTGGGATCATTACATATATTTTTGTGTAAAAATTTTTAGGAGTAGTCAGAAATAATTGAAATTTGGCACCGAGCATTATATTGACTAAATTAAACAAAAACTGGAATTTCATCAAATCGGCCACGCCCACGGCTCATACAATCCAAATCGATTTTTTCGCATAAAATTTTACCTATCAGAATAGAAATTTCGTACATACACTTTCTAGAATAAAGAAATGATGCAACTCAAGTTTCATCAAAATAAAGGGTGTCCCAACAAGAGCGCAATTTTTAAATTTTAAATAAAACACAGATATTTAAAAAAAATCGTGAAACTTTATTATATCGTAAAGTAGACAGTATGAGGTTAAGTATGGAACAATATATCGTGCAGATGGCCGCCGCTGCTTTGCTGGCATTCACGCGATCTTTTAATGAAATTTTCAATGACCGTTTCGCATAAATGCTGCGGTATTTCATTAATGCAGCGTCCAATTTCCTCTTTTAAGGCTTGAGTCGTCGTCGGCTTATTCGCGTAAACCATCGACTTCAAAAAACCCCAAAGAAAAAAATCTAATGGTGTTAATTCGCACGATCTAGGCGGCCAATTCTGATCTCCAAAACGCGAAATAACACGACCGGGAAATGACTGGTGCAGCAATTGAATTGTTTCTATGGCTGTATGACATGTGGCACCGTCTTGTTGGAACCACATGCGCTCCACATTCATTTCTTCAATTCGAGGCAAGAAAAAACTGGTTATCATTTCACGATACCGAACACCATTGATTGTTTGCGCTTGACCTGCCTCATTTTCATAAAAAAGGTCATTTTCATAAAGGCGACATTTTCGGTCTATCGACCTGGTCGATGGCGCGTTGTTGTCTTGACTTCACTAACAGACCCAGTTTCGACAAATTTATCCATTAATCTCTTTACAGTTGACTCTTTTGGAGCATTGTTGTGACCCCAAATTGATCGCAATTTGCGAACTGTAGCCGCAAAACTTTCACCATTTTGGTAAAACAATTTCACAAGGAGAATGCGTTGTTCATTCGTGTAGCACTCCATTTTTACTAACTTCGTACCTTCTACTAGCAAACAATAACAATTGTTCAAATGTCAAACAATGACACTTCGAATGTTGCCAGATTTAAAAATTGTGTTCTTGTTGGGACACCCTTTAGTAGGGACCGGCCGTGGCATAGTGGTTAGAACACGCGACTACCATGCGGGAGATTACAGGTTCAAATCCTGGCTCCAGTCATCTTAAAAGAAAAAAAAACAATTTTTTCTTTCATTGTCGGCTGCACTCGAATGTTGTCGACAGCAACTTTGCAGTATTAGTGTCGAGTCAATCGGCGTGTCTAGTAAGAGCTTCTCAAACAGTGACGTTTGCATTCGTCGATAAACAAGTAGATGCCGTTAGTTGTGTATCTAAAAATAGAAAGCGTGTTAATTCACAACAACGCGAGAAGCTATCCCATACCTCATTCATGGGGTGTAAAGGAAAATTAAGTTTAAGTACCTCCAATACAAATGTACCATTCCGCCTTCTTTAGAAATCGAGTAATTATATCAATACACCCAACGCGATCGTGCCTCTATTCTGTATTTAGTAAAGCTATAATAGGAAGAAGTTTTGGATAAAAAATCTGGAAGTCTAGTCCCACCCCATCTGGTACCTCTCATACCCATCTGGTACCGCCCACTTTAGAAATCGGCTAATAATATTAATAAAACGCGATCCTTGCCAAATTCTGTATTTAATTAAGCTCAAGCAAGATAAAGTGTTGGAGAAAAAATCTGGAAGTCTAGCTACGCATCATCTGGTACCTCCCATACAAATGTACCACTCCACCCACTTTAGAAATCGAGTATTAATATCAATAAACTGGACACGATCGTGCTTAAATTCTGATTTTTGTTTAGCTATAAAAAGATGTTTTGGGGAAAAAATTGGAAGTAATTTCAATATACTAGAACATTTTATGTTTTACTGAGGTTGAGGGTATATGTAAGTTAGTTTCCGGAATGAAACTTGTAGACTGGCTTCTTACATTTTTGGAGAAACGCTATACCTTTCAAATATATTAAAGTCTGAAGATATTATTGAGAAAATTATACATATAGAGACCACTGAATAACATGGAAATATAAGTAATTTTTACTTTTACTAATAAAAAATATAAAATAACATTTTTCTAAAAAACCATAAATGCACATTTCATAATTAAACGTTTCTTTACAAAGTGCATCATTAGATTTTTGAAATTCAGTGGTCGGGGGTTTGGTACCAAAATCCCAAAATGGGACGTGGCGAAAATATTTTTAATCGTTAAAGATATGAAATTCGGTACACAGATAATATTTGACATAACAGATATATATTTAGGGTCAAAGAGATACAATTTGTGCTTAGCACAGCAGATATGAAAATTTAAACGAATTTTGTTTTTGGTCGTTAAGCAGAAAAATAGCCGATTATTGCAGAATGTTACTTTTGATCAGTAGCAGGAGGGTCGTGGGATAAGATAGACTTATAGACTACTATTGAATGATGTAGGAACATCGTTCGGCGACACGTATTGAGAAATTTTTATATGTATTAACAAAAATTTTACGTCTCCGAATTTAAGAGTGCTACTAGACAAAGCATATCTGATTCCTAAACTTCTGTATTTGTGCGAACTTTTCTGTAATAATGGTAGATAATCTATGGCCAGACTGCCTGTTACGATCAATAGTCTTGTATGATATTTATTTGGTTTGGGAAGAAGAGACCTTGTTTCTGTTTTTCCTAATCAAACATTTGGCATTTCTTTTGAAACCTATTTTCAAATAAAGACTTTAATATTTTTACAGAAAATTATTTACATTGAATAATAATGTCCTGCGTCAGCGACATCCATAGGATGACTGTAACACTACGATTAAGCCACAAACAAAATGCAGCGATTTTGGCTGTTTTCCGAGGGTTGGGGGAAGCAAAAATTTGTTGAAGTTGTCTCGAGGTGATCTTTAGTATTTGCCCTTGACTTTGGAATTTTTGTATTACGCATGTGAACTTTGTATTATAGAGTGATAACATTCGATACAATAAAACATTTTAAGTTTGAACTGGTTAAGGAACAACTTGAGTGATGATAAGATCGAAGCTTTAACCCTTTAATGACGACAGCGAAATAATGGGAATTTTTTAAAGATTTTGTCAGTCCTACATATAAATTAGTTAAAAAACGAATTTTACATAAAAAAGTAAGTCGAAAAATTTCAGAAAAATATCCATTTTTACTAGTGTTATGACGACTGTGACCATTTGGTAACAGCTTTAAAACAGTTAAATAAAAAGAACCAAGTACAAAATATTTAGTGCAATACGTTTTTATGATATTTCATATCTTTCTCAAATAACAAAAACTAAAAGTCTTCAATATATCAGTCTTTAAGCAATCAAAAAATATTCTTAATATGGAGTGACTTTTTATATCCCTCCATATTGCTGTTTTCCGCACATGTGAAAAACACCTATTTTAAGTGATCCCCCACGCTCGCAACTGACGTCTGGTCCTATAGCGGTAAATCAAAAATAAAAGATCAAAGCATGCTTTGATGAAATCAAAAAAGAAAATTCTTGACATTTATTCTTATGTTTATTTTATTGCGTGCAATATCTAACGCTGTCGACGTTACCATATGGTAACAGTCGTCACTAATGGGTTAAATTAGTCACTTACATAAATAGACAAGTCCCACATATTATTATCGAACTTAGCAATCTTATAATTTAGATTGCTGTGATATATGTTACATTTAGTAAATTTTTCAGTATATAATATAATATTTAGCGGACTACTCGAATTATATCCAATTATGTATAACTAATATAAACATTTGATCATAAGCTTTCTTACCTTAAAACTTGAAAGCACTTGAAGCAACACAATACATGTAGCTTAATAGGTTATGAATTTTTAAATTTTGACCGAAACCGCAATCCCGTTTGATTAAATATTTGTTTTAATTTAAACCACGAACTTTAAAATTAAAAATTATTATATAATAGAGTTTTGATTAATTCACATTCAAATTGCCGAGAAGCACTTATACTTTCCAGAATTACGGTTGTATCGACCGTGTTGCATCTATATATTTTTATAGTACATTCACAAACCATATGTACTGTACAATTTGAAAACATAGTCAATTATATGGCAACATTAAACTATGCATAATAAAAAACATGTTCAATATGTTGCATATTGTGTGGGGCACCGAGTAAACGACTGACAGAGATATAAACTTTTTAGGCTGACGAGTGCTGACGACTAATTGATTAGCTTAGACTTAAACCAATTTTTGTGATGCACTAACTTACCACATTCAGATTACAAAATAGTATTGCATCATGTAGAAAAAAATGTATGTAACATCTGAAAAAAAGAAAAAAAAACATTGTTAAATTACTCTATTAACTTTTCTTGGTATACATATATACATTTTGAACATAATTTTTTCTCTTTGTGGAAAAAATGAGAAAAAACTGTAAAATTTTGTGTAAAAAAATTGTTTTATTTAAAGGTAGCCATGTTATTTAACATAAAAAAGTTAATTTGTAAATAACTTTGCGCCAATTTTTACTTTATTAAATTTGTTGTAACGATTGAAAATTATTTCAAATTTACCCTTAGTACAAAAAAACCGAAATATGTCTAAATTATTTAACCTTCTAGTTTCGAAAGCACGTCCATGGAAGTACACAAATAGGTCCAAATTTGTTTAGATTTGTCGTAGGTAAAATTAGCATTTGTGGAATCTTGGTTATACGAGTATTAATTTTAATTTGTTATTACCCACTTAATAATAATAATAATATAATCCAATGGCGCCCTATTTTCGGCTCTTTAATGTCCGTAGGCCAACTTTTCGTTTTTGTGGGACTTAACTGACGACAATGTAATTTTCAATTACATACTACATTCAGATCTCGCCTCCCTGTTTTTTTTTGGGTCCTGTAAGCAGACTTCCAATAATTTTAGTACTCGTATTTGCGGTGATATTTTAAGGGAGTTTCTGACATTATTTGTTGTCAGAAAAAACATTTCTTCGCCAACCTTTTCATGACATTTGAATTTGAATTCAAACTTGCCCAAAGTAGTAGTGATACTTTATGTCACATGCGATTAAAGACTTCACGTTTGGGGATTAAAAATCTACAAACATCATTGTTTTCATCAACAAACTTTGCAATTTTTTTTTGCATATCACTTTTTTTACCTTAGTTATTTATATATTTCACATTTGTTTGCTCTGTTCTAATTATTTTTAATGTTCTATGTACATCACTGTTGCCATCGACAGACTGTTTGCAATTTTTTTGGAAATCGTTTTCTTGCCGTAAATTCATAGCTAGCTGGAAAATTTCACTTATTTCGATTGAAGCACTTTTTAACTAGCACATTAAACATATTTCTAACATCACAACTTTCGGTTAACGGTTAACGTGCTGAAACATAAAGCGATAAACTAAGTTGCCATATCATTGACATTAAATGAATTGATCTAGCTGTAATGCAACAATGGCACACAATAAGGGTACTCGCTATTTGGTGTTGCTATGTGTTGAATAGCCATAAAATTCTCTTTATGGATATTTCATGAACAATTAGCGAAAAATAAAACTAGTTTCTACATGAATCAATCAAAAAACCAATTTAAAAAAAATATGAGTTAAGCCTTTCTTATATTAAGGTAACGATACATATTTTCATTCGCTTAGTAACAAAATGTGACGACATTTCGGTCGAAGTAATTGCAAGTTCATATATCAGTGGAAAGCTACTAATGTTAACATTATCATTATTATACATAATTATTTTTAATTTCGTGTATATTAGAGCGACTCATTTTGTATGGGGCAAAAAAAAGTATCTTGCCGTGGAGATCAGAAACCGGTATTAAAGATGTACAGTATACTCTAAAATAAAGATGTTAGGGAAAAAAGCTGAAACTCGTGTTTACTTAATCGACTAAGAATAAATATATGTCAATCTGACATTTAATACAGAATAATGTCGCTACTAAAAACTTAAAAACCCATATTTTGCAGCATTTCTCTGAAAAAAGGACATGCTAAGGCATGTTTTTCATACCGTTGGATGCGTCTTTAAAAACTCTGATACTAATATTGCGCATATAGTCTTTAGTTAAATATTAAAAATCTTTGAAAAAACTAAAAAAAAAAACAAATTTTTATGGGTTCACCATAAAACAAGCCAATGTACATTTTGGGGGGTGGACCGAAGATACTTCATTTGGTGAGTCTATATATGTATATTAGTACAGTTGGTAGAGTACTCTAATTTTAATGATTGTAGGTTGCTGAAAATCTGTCTTCGAGCAGAACTCGCTTTCATAATCTGATTTATCACCTAAAGATTTCGCACATTTGGTATTTTGAACCATTCTAATACGTATATTGAAAATATAGTGGAAAAAATATTGAAGAACTATAAAAAAAACAAAAATTTTGACAAACAACTATTAGTTTTTGTTGATTTTTCATATTTAGTGTCTTACTTGGGAGAATTATTTCAATTTAAATCGTTTCAAGAAAATAATTTATTTAATAAATTAATTTTAAATGGACTCTATTTATTTTCTACTATAAACGATATACTTTGATACTTCTATTTGTAGTTTCAGTATAACCCCGATAACCAAAATATATTTTAAACTGTTTGATTGTTAATTTTAGTCGATCGTGTTTTTATATATTAAATTTACGTTAAGTGTATCAAATGATACATCAAATTCGGCTTACGATCAGAAAAAGTGTTATTTTTTCCTTTTTCTATTTTATTGTTTTAAATATTTTTGGTCAAATTCAGTGTGTCACGCACGGTATTAACGGTCAAATTCAAAAAATACACCACTGGTGCTGGACGTTTTCGGCTGAAAATACAGCACTGGTACTGGACATTTTCGGCTGATATCTACTTCACATGTACATGCTTGACATAATTGTAGATATATATACAGCTGATGATGTACCATTGTGTATCAGTTGGTCACAAAGGGGTCTGAAGATGAACTCGTCATGGAGTTCGAAACGCGTCATCCTAGTGCGTGACACACTGAATTTGACCAAAAATATTTAAAACAATAAAATAGAAAAAGGAAAAAATAACACTTTTTCTGATCGTAAGCCGAATTTGATGTATCATTTGATACACTTAACGTAAATTCAAAATATATTTTTTTTATTATTTTTTTGTTGTTTTGTTTTTTTAACTTCTCGCCAAATCTGTTCTTTTTTTCTCACCGAATTTTAAATTTTAAACAGCTCTACATCTAAAAGTGCTATAATGGTTGCAATTTCTTCAAAAAGTTAAGCAATATACAAAAAAGTGTTTATTATAAAGAATAAATGCTGAAAATCAATGTCATGGCAACACTGATTTAACATAATGTCTCTCCCTAAGGTATGCATGAGTATTACTCTGAGAAATAGAGGTATGCATATCCAAGGAGAGAATTCATATACGGCGACAAGCGTGCAGCAGCACCGTTGCATGAACGAACAAGCACAACTCAAAGAATTGCACAACAAAAGAGATTATTATGATTGTTTTTGTAATGCTAGTTAATGTAGCGATCTTACCTTTTAACATTGACAATGTATTCAAACATTATTGTGAATAAATTCAGTTTCATGTCTAGCGCATGAGCGTTAGTTACTTTAGACGTGCGTTAAACACTTTGAACAAAACGCGAAACCGAAAGCACGAACACCGACCGATATGACACAATTAAGAATAACATGAACAAATGACCAAAGTTTTTCACATAAAATCCATAGAATTATTACACTTGACAATTTAGAAGTCACACGCGAAATCACGATGCAATAAACAAATAGTATTAGAGACAAAAACACGGCAACGAAAACAACAGGCAAAAATAAATATGTAACATTAACACACTTCTTAGTTAGTTAACACAAAATATTTAATTCGCATAAACTTTTGCGCACAAACGAACAGACGGGCGGTTGAAAGATAACTGATGCGCGAGACTAAAACGGAAATGGACTAATGATAAACTTAACGAAAGGCTCTCAGGGAATTTAGATGGTGAGATACAAGCAGTGTGCACACTTTTACCGATATTCGGTAGATTCTACCGATTATTTTGGTAAATTTTACATTCTACCGATTCTACCGCACAGGGCCTGAAATCTACCGATTTTATTTGCAGTGAGTGTTCTTTGTAGCAACACTTTCTTAATACTTGCATTTTTTTAAACGATGTTTGGCATCACTCTCATTTCTTGTCATGTCTTCAATGTATTTAGGTTAAAAATGTAATGACTTCTTAAGCTGCCATTAGACGACGTGTATTTTACACATGGCTTGTCACTTCGAAAACCGATATGTAATTCTGCATGTCTGTCAAAGTGAGCGTGTACATTTGGTTTATAATTTTTGCGTTCAAACGTGCTAGTGTATGTATACATGTGTTTAACATTAACAGCTGACTTTGCTGTATCTTATCTTCGCCAAACACAGCTTTATTAGCCCAATTTAACTAAAAATATGTTGAAAAACACTCTTTGTTAGTTCTATTTACGATTTGAAATAAAATACTTATCCTTTTCAACCTTTTGTCAGCAAACGCTTTGTTGTTTTGTCAAAAACAGCTGATTGCCGATATGTATTACATATCAAAATAGAGCACGCACTAAATGAAATGTATACATATGTTATCTAACACATTGTTTTACACAAACAGTGTTTGAAAGCGGTCACACGACATGTATAAATTTTACACTGGGAAAACTGAAACGAATGATCTTTTACATATAATACATATATATATGTGTATATTTTGTTATTTTTACGTTTCTTTAAATAAAATTCAATTTCTACCGATTTTTATTAAAATCTACCGATATTATTTGTCGATTCTACCGATTTAAAAAAAAAATAAGTGTGCACCCTGGATACAAGATGGTTGGAGACTGAACTTCAATTGAAGATGAATGTATGGTTGGGAGCGTGTGTACATACATATATGCAATGTTGGTAATATGACATCTCTTTGGTAATAATGCTCATAAAAGAAATTATTGTAACCCCCCAAGTGTAGGTATTCATATTAAAGGAAATTTCGCAATGATTAGAAATATGTTAGTTTTTGGTGCCTAAGATAAAGATGGATCTCGTTAAATCTTATATTTTTTTTACGAAAATGAACTTAAACTTGTGATGTAATGAAAGTTAAAATAAGAGCCGCCTTCTTCTTTTATATTTAAATATTTTTTCAATCAATTGAAACTAATCAACAAATATGTAACAAATTTTGTAGAAAAATATGAAAACGTGTTGGTTACAACACATGCTAAATGAGTTTACATTGTTAAAATCTCGGAATAGGGGACATATGCGTTTGTACCTATTTATTTGGATTTTATTTTTAGACCCAAGTTTGGATATTCACATCAAAGGTAATTTCTCCGCGAATATAAATTCCTGAGATGACTCTGGTCTTTGTTAAATTCAGCTTAAAAAACAATTGAAATGTAATAATATAACAATTTCAAATATTTGTTTGAAAAAAAAAATTAATATTCCTATATATAAAATATCTTTGAAATAATTAGTCGAGCTCAAGGTCGTTGTTTTTTTTTAAATATTTATATTTATTTCAAACATATTATAAAAATAAATGTTTAAAAAAAACTACGAATGAGCTCGACTTATTATTTCAAAAATATTGAAGAAAACAGGTCGAAAAAAAATCTAAAGTATAGGTATGTACCTTAAAAAATACCGAAATTCAATATACTTGCCAAACTATGAACTGCGGTAAAATATCGCTTTAGTTAAATTTGTTTTTAATTTTATTAAAGTTTTTCTTTTAAATATTTAATATTATGCATTTATATCACAATTTACGTTAGTGTATCAAATGATACATCAAATTCGGCTTACGATCAGAAAAGTGTTTTTAATTGTTTGATATTTTGGTCAAATTCATTCGTTTTTGTAAAATAGTAAAAAAAAGTCAAGAAATTTGAAATTAATTTAAAAACAAGTCTAACTAAAACAAATTTTAATAATTTATACTTTTCTGATTTCATTGCGTTCCGGCAAAACTTATAGTCTTTTTACACCAAAAAAGCATTTCGCATATTGAACTGAATATGCTAAATGCTAAAAAGTTTCACCGCAGTTTCGCATATTTTCAGCTGTTGCTTAGCTCATACATTTTTCCATTCGCCTTGTAAACCGCCAATATTTTCGTGCCACAAGTCTATTAACATTGCTTCGGCGGCAGTAGTCCACGAAGCACGAATGCTTTTAACTAATTGAAACAATCATTTATTAATATTTTGGAAAAAAAATTAAATTTTTGGCCGTTCATGTTGTTTGGCCTTTTTTTATAAATGGAAACAAACAACGAAATTGGTGTTTGCCAGATCAACATTATGCATTTTTTTCTGCATCTTTCATGGATGCGAAAATATGCTATAATCTTTTCAAAAACAAAATACATGTACAAATTTTAGCATTTTGGTCGCATCTTTCAAATATGCGGAATAATGCGAAAATATGCTAAAGACGTTCCTGTGAAAAAATGGCTATTATGAAAAAAATTAATTTAAAAAAATACATTTTCATAATAAAATATTTTGTACTAAAAATTAATAAGCATTTTAAATTTTTCATGATGAAACTTCCACCATTTTTAATATTCCTTATTAAATTCAATTTAATGTCTATTAAAATTTTTTTATCATTAAGCAAAAACTTCAGAAAAACTAAGAATTTTGGTAAAAAGGGCTCTTTATTTTGATTTGTTTGTTTATTGTCAAATAAAAAAATTAAAATTTTTGATATTAAATTAAAAGCAAATCTTACTTGAAGATTTTTTTTTTAAAAATTTACGGCCTTATTCATAAAAAATTATAAGAGGTTTATAAACCATTTTTAAGCAAATTTCGAGAAAACAATATTCATAAACGATTTACATCTTCAATAAGTTAAAGTAGGGTTGTCTCTACTTTAAGCATGCTATAACTTGACGTTTGTACAATTTATTGCATATTTATGAATTTTAAATCTTTATTTTGAGTTTTTCGGCATTTTTCCTATTGAAAAGAGTTGTTGCATGCATTCATTGCGTAGGAAATTTTCTTCTTAATCATCGGGCACATAGAAATGTATCTAAATAGACACTTTTCATTCATGAATTCCATTTTGAAAAATATTTCTCATAAATTCTTCAAAAATAATTTGTAAATAATGAAATAATATTCGTGATGTATAAACAATCAAAACAAGGAAACAATGTAATCGGTATCCGATTATAGTTTTAACATGAGGAGAAGAAAATTAAATATTTTAATATAATTTTTACTTTAACGTCTTTCTTATCATCATGAGAATCGTAGTCAATGAAAAACTGTGCTAAAATAATGTTCATAGTTATTATAAGTGCAAATACATATTTGGTATCCGATTATAAAGCTTTTGTATCCGATTATAAAGCTGTTTTTGTACATCATTAACGACCAATAACAGTCAGCGTTGCCACCTGAACAAATAAAGCAAAAGTACTGATAAAAAACGTTTATGAATACAATTTCTTATTAAAGGTTTGTTAGAGCTAAAGAATACTTTAGCTAGAGAACGCTTCATACCTACTTTAGAAATTTTTTATGAATATGGCCGTTATATTTTTAATTTTAAAGAACTTCGTCTTTGTCTTTAAAAAATGAAATAAATATAAAGAAAATTTCACAACAAAAGTTGATATAAAATTATAAAACAATAAAATTGTTCCTTGATAAAACTACCATATTTTTTTTTAAAATAACTTAAATGTACTTCTATTTGAATTTTTTTTTATCAAACTGCAAAACTATTAAATTGAGTAAAATGCATTTTATTTAGATTTGGTTTTATTCAAATTGTTATTTTAGTCATATTTTTTTTAATAAACGTTGTAATTGGTATAAATAATTTTTAAAAAAAATAAAAATTTTGCATTTGCATATCAAAAAAAAAATCTAACTAAATCACAATATTTCTTAAATTATCAATAATCCTTAATTTATAAAAAAAAAATTTATAAATAAATCGAAAAACATTTAAAATGTTACTTGACAATACTGTCAAATTTTTTTTAAATATTTTGTTATATTAAAATTATATGTAATCTTAGCGTTTGAGTAAATTTTTGATTAATTTCTATTGATGAGTATCTTAACAAAATTATCAAAATAATTACAAATAATTGCATTGAAAACACGTTTCTGTTCCAAAAAAAATATTTTTTAACGCAGGATGATCATTAAATAAATTTAGTTCCTTTCTTAACAGTTTTTTTGTCGATATAACCGTATACATAATAGCAAAAGTTGAAGTGCCTAACTTTTTTTACTTTACTGGAATCCGATTCACAGTATTGATACTTCATAAAGACATTAGAGCATATCATTTTTTTAATTTCATTAAACAGACTTCCATTTATCTCAAACTCATCATATTTTGCCAATTTGTAGTACAAGTCCTAAGACACTTAAAAAAATATTAATGTTAGTTTTTGTTGATTTTTCACAATTAGTAAAGGATTATTTCAATATAAATTGTTTCTTAAAAATCATTTTTCAATTAATTTTTCTGTAATTTTCAGATTTTAAACTGTCCCTATACTATCACTTTCAGTATTCACTTCAAAAATGTTAAAAAGGTTACAAGGGAGGACTTCTAATGGACACAAAACGACTTTAGGGAGAGCCCTTTTTGATTTATTTTATGAACCATATAAGTATTTATATTTGAGAAGAATCCATAATTTTGTTCACTTTGATTTCCCACAATGTGGGTGTATATTTTCATTAATTTTCCTTCATTTCTATGTGTTCTTAATGTGATATCTACCCTCATCCCTAAGGGTAAGGGTATTATCAATAATAATTTCTACTTCAAGTTTCGCCAAATCTGTCCTATTTCCTCACATTATTTTAAATTTTAAACAACTCTAGATCTAAAAGTGCTATATTGTTTGCAATTTCTTCAAAAAGTTAAGCAATATACAAAAAATGTTATGGCAACACTGATTTAACATAATGCCTCTCCCTAAGGTATGCATGAGTATTACTCTGAGAAATAGAAGTTTGTATATCCAAGAAGAAAATTCATAGCATGAACGAACAAGCACAACTCAAAGAATCGCACAACAAAAGGTTTTGCTATAATTGTTTTTGTAATGCTAGTTAATGTAGCGATCTTACCTTTTAACATTGGCAATGTATTCAAACATTATTGTGAATAAATTCAGTTTCATGTCCAGCGCATGAGCGTTAGTGACTTTAGACGTGCGTTAAACACTTTGAACAAAACGCGAAACCGAAAAGCACGAACACCGACCGATATGACACAATTACGAATAACATGAACAAATGACCAAAGTTTTTCACATAAAATCCATAGAATTATTACACTTGACAATTTAGAAGTCACACGCGAAATCACGATACAACAAACAAATAGTATTAGAGGCAATAACACGGCAACGAAAACAACAGGCAAAAATAAATATGTAACATTAACACACTTCTTAGTTAGTTAACACAAAATATTTAACTCGCATAAACTTTTGCGTACAAACGAACAGACGGGCGGTTGAAAGATAACTGATGCGCGAGACAATAACGGAAATGGACTAATGATCTAATGATAAACTTAACGAAAGGCTCTCAGGGAATTTAGATGGTTAGAGACAAGATGGTTGGATACTGAACTTCAATTGAAGATGAATGTATGGTTGGGAGCGTGTGTACATATATGCAATGTTGATAATATGACATGTCTGGTAATAATGCTCATAAAAGAATTTCTTATAACCTCCCAAGTGTGGGTATTCATATTAAAGGAAATTTCGCAACGATTAGAAATATGTTTTTAATTTTATTTAAGTTTTTCTTTAAAAAATTCTATTAAAAAAATCTATGTATTTTTCAGATTAAAAATTTTATTAAGTCAATGTCTACTTAAAATTTATTTATGTAAAAATATTATGCGTCTTGGTAAAATAGTTTTTAAATTTAGAATTGCCTTAAATTTTTGTTTATAAAAATTGATTGTTTTTTAATTGAAATAAGTAATTTGAAAAAACTATTTCAAACATTTGAAATTAATTTAAAAACAAGTCTAATTAAAAGA
Source organism: Muscina levida (assembly GCA_964034835.1). Taxonomy (NCBI): domain Eukaryota; kingdom Metazoa; phylum Arthropoda; class Insecta; order Diptera; family Muscidae; genus Muscina; species Muscina levida. The sequence goes on from OZ035880.1 coordinate 157,567,532, forward strand.
AATTATTTTAATAACACAGTAGCACATTTTCCAACTTCAAACTCTTGAACCAATTGAAACCCACAAAATCTGAAAGCTTATGATAGTATAAGAAAACCCCTAACTGGGTTTTGAATTATTAGCTAAGGTTTTCTTTTAATTCATTTTTGAAGTTTTCGACTATTCCAAATATGGTTTTTCTCTCTTCAGCAAATTTTTAGGTGCTAATCAGATCTAAAAATTGTACCTTGAGATAAAATCTAGAAAACAACAACATCTTACTCAAATCAGCGAAACTGTCAAAAAATCGTAGATTTTCTTCATAAATTTTTGTTGTTTTTTTTTATTTACAGTAGACTACGGATAAGTGCACATCGGTTTTCGCGGGACTTTTTGTGCACTTAGGCGGTTTTTGCATTTATTCAACACTCGGATAAGTGCACAACTATTGCATATATACCAACATTGCATAAGTGCACGATTATTGCATTTATACAAACATTAGATTATTTTTAATAATCTGTAACACCAGTTCAGTTTGGACGGAACATAAAGAAAATAATTAAAATATAAAGCTGTTTAATGTTTTTTATTTATATTTGGTTTACATTACATAACAGGTTTTTAATAAAAACTTGTAAAATCAGTTCAGTTAAGGTAAAAAAATCACACATTTATATTTCATTGTTTTATTGTTTTTCATATTTCATACAAAAAATTAAAAATATTCAGTTCTGTGCCAAAATAAAATCTGTTAGTGAATCATTGCAACCATATTTTGCAACATTGTTATTTGCAAAATAATAAACCACGTGTGTTAAAAAAGTCTGAAATCTTTTTTTGAACCGTGTTTTCTGGTTGTATCAGAAATTATATATTTTTTTTCCAGTTTCTCTAAATCATAATCTACATTTATGTAGTATGAGAGATTTGCATTTATGCATGCAAAGTTGTACTAAAAAAGTACTTTCAGGTTAGCAAAAGTTGTGCATTTATCCGGTTTTTGCATTTATACGTGTTGCACTTATCCGTGTATTTTTGTATGTAAACGTATAAAAAAGGCTAATGGCTTCAAGTTCCACTTATCCGTAGTTTACTGTATAGAAAATAGAAATACAGTAAACTACGGATAAGTGCACATCGCATAAATGCAAAAACCGCATAAGTGCACTGGCACTTTGAAATAATTAGTCGAGCTCAAGGTCGTTGTTTTTTTTTAAATATTTATATTTATTTCAAACATATTATAAAAATAAATATTTAAAAAAAAACTACGAATGAGCTCGACATATTATTTTAAAAATATTAAAGAAAACAGGTCGAATAAAAATCTGAAATATAGGTATGTACCTTAAAAAATACCGAAATTCAATATACTTGCCAAATTATGAACTGCGGTAAAATATCGCTTTAATTAAATTTGTTTTTAATTTTATTTAAGTTTTTCTTTTAAAGTTACATAGATTTTTCAAATTAAAATTTTATTAAGTCAATGTCTATTTAAAAATATTATGCGTTTATATCACAATTTACGTTAGTGTATCAAATGATGCACCAAATTCGGCTAACGATCAGAAGTGTTTTTTTTTTGGTTGATATTTTTGGTCAAACTCATTCGTTTTGGTAAAATAGTTTCTAAATTTAGAATTGTCTTAAATTTTCATTTTTAAAATTTGTTTGTTTTTTAATTGAAAGTAGTAATTCGTAAAAACTACTTCAAAAAATTTGAAATTAATTTAAAAACAAGTCTAACTAAAACAAATTTTAATAATTTATACTTTTCTGATTTCATTGCGTTCCGGCAAAACTTATAGCCTTTTTACACCAAAATAGCATTTCGCATATTGAACTGAATATGCCAAATTCTAAAAAGTTTCACTGCAGTTTGGCATATTTTCAGCTGTTGCTTAGCTCATACATTTTTCCATTCGCCTTGTAAACCGCCAATATTTTCCTGCCACAAGTCTATTAACATTGCTTCGGCGGCAGTAGTCCACGAAGCACGAATGCTTTTAACTAATTGAAACAATCATTTATTAATATTTTGGAAAAAAAATTAAATTTTTTGTCCGTCCATGTTGTTTAACGTTTTTTTCTGATACATATATTAAAAAAAACAACGAAATTGTTGTTTTCCGGATCAACATTATTGAGAAAAATCGCTGTCATTCAGCTATTTCATAGTATTATTCAGTGCGTTTTTCCGCATTTTTCATGGATGCATACATATGCTAACATATTTCCAAAAACAAAATGTATGTTAAAATTTTAGCATTTCGTTCAAATCTTTCAAAAATGCGGAATAATGCGATAATATGGTATATTCGTTCCGGTGTAAAAAGGCTATGAAGGTTAATGAGATAGAGGGTATATATTAAGGTGATGACTTTTTTTCTCAAAAATTTTTTCCTGTTGCAAGATTGAATGAACTTTTACCTATTAATGACTAAAATAACTTTTATCACGCACAAACCACTTGGAAATAATATTTTTGTGAAAAAAATTATTTGTTTTTATTTTATTTAAAAAATCCAAAACAGAAAAAACTGTCGTCTCATAACTTTCACGAAACGCCACATAACCTACGAACAAAATGAGACATTGATCATAGAAATCGATGAACATATTTCGTTTTTATTTACAATTATGTGAAAGTATCTTCATTTTGAATTTTTGGAAAAAAAAGTTGAATTTTTTTTTAATTCTCAAAATTAAAGAAAAATGGTAAGAAACAAAAGGTTATGTAATTTTTATGATTTTGGTAGGAAACTAATAAACTCTCATAAATTTATGCTTACAGTGACTTAAAAAAAAATAAAAAATTGCCTAAAATACTGATAAATAAAAATTTTAAAATCATTTTGTGTATGAAGTTTTTTTTATCGAATCACCTTATATGTAAGATTTTATTAACGGTCAAATTGAAACTATAATTGGTGCTTGACATTTTCGGCTAATATCTACTTCGCATGTACATGTTTGACATAATTGTAGATATATGTATATACAGCTGATGATGTACCATTGTGCACCAGTTGGTCACAAAGGGGTCTGAAGGTGAACTCGTCATGGAGTTTGAAACGCGTCATCCTAGTGCGTGGCACACTGAATTTGACCAAAAATATCAAACAATAAAAAAAACACTTTTCTGATCGTAAGCCGAATTTGATGTATCATTTGATACACTTAACGTAAATTTTATTTTATCTAATCTTAAATAAAAACTCATCTAAATATGATACAGGGAAACGAGGTTGTAAAAAAGTCATCACCCTAGTATATATGTTTTGAGAAACTGTTGGTGTTGCAAAATATTGGGAGTCGGTCATACATCGGACTCCTTCCTCTAGGGGCATTAACAAACAATAGGATTTATTGTTTCGGTTTAGAAAACTCTATAATGTCCCAATTAAAAGTTCTCCAGGAAGGATAATTATTGTTAAATGTTATTCTTTAAAAACATTTTGGATTTTGCAACTTGCAACTTGAAAGGAACTCGTTATTACGATTCGTAATAAAATCGTATTTTTTTTAATTAGTAAAAGAAGCGTTTTTTCGATTCGTAATAGAATCGAAATTTAGATTCGTAAAAGAATCGCTTTTACGATTCGAGAACGAAGTTGGATTTTCTCCCGCTCGCGATATCACGCCCGAATCGTTGCGAGTGTCGTTCTCGAATGAAATGTGAACGATATATAATTCGATAATGATATCATTCTCTAATCGAATGGTTTGTCGAGTGTTATTTTACAACTTTTATTTTACATTTTTATTGAAAAAATTAAAAATAAGTGTTATTTATAAAAATTTGAAAATTTTTAATTTTTATTTTGAAACTTATAAGAGTTACGGTCCCTAGTTTTGACAGTTGGGGCTGTTTTCTAATGTCAATAAATTCATTATTTACTAACATAACTAATTTAACTAATTCCCCACAGGTACTTACACTTTGATGGGCCTTGGAGACACTATTCTATAGTAGATGTTTTTAAGAGTCATTCCCTTCTATGTTCAGTAGCAACCATACTTTACACATCTTCCCATACCAATCCCTTCAAATGTAGAGATATCCCTTTGCAGTCGATTTCCTCTACTAACTCGTTAACATTTTATTATTTTTCACTTCCAGACAACATCGCCACGCCCTGAATATATGCAATTCCTTGAGAGAGCTTTAATCTATAACAATCTCAAAGAGGAAAACATGGAGGCGGTAAAAAAGGGTGAACGTGTAAATGTCGATTGGCGCATTAATCTTCAGGAGACCATACAAAAGCACTTTGAAAAGGACAAAGAGTGTTCATTCTCATTGGGTAAGGAGAATTTTCTCGACGAACAGATATCACTGATGATGCCGAGCAATAGTCCCTATTTGAATATAATCAATGAACAAATAACGCGACTCAGTCAAATGGGTTTCATTGAGCGATGGCATCAAACCAATCTGCCGCCAATGGATAAATGCGATGGACGTGGTGTGATGCGGCAGATAACGAATCACAAAGTCAATATGGATGATATGCAAGGATGTTTTTTGGTATTGTTACTGGGTAAGAAAGAATATATTAAAATGAAGTATGATAGGATAAACAACTCTACATCATTAACTTAAAAATCACTTTTTTTGAGTTATGCCGCTCTTGGCCATATTAGCGATATATGAAAGAGTTTTTATATAAGGGTTGCACAGTAGCCGGGCTACTTAAAAAAGTTGATTTTTAAAAAAATACTATTAGAAAACATATTTTTTATAAAAGAAAACATTAAAATTTTTATAAAAAAAAATAATTTGCTAACTAATAATGATAACTTAATTTTGCTTTGTTTTGAAGCGAAATAAGTTTTTAGTTTCTGATTCCATTTGGACAATTTATAAGAAATAACAATTTTTGATATGAAAATAAAAACAAATTTTTAAAGATAATTTTCTCGACGTATATGCTGAGAATTTAGAAAACCTTAGATTTTTAGAAACATCATACCAGACTAAAAAAGCAAAAAAATTTACACAAAATTTATTCATGAATAATTTGGAATATCATACAATGCTGATCCATTTTCTTCCTCATATCAAAAAATGTTGTCAAATGATATCTCCAGAAACCCACTCATAAAATTTCTTCAAAATTAGATCGGTTTCTTCAATTATTTTCAAAGCAGGACAAAATAAGGTGCCAAGAAAAATTTTGTCTTCGTAAATGGATATTATCGTCCAGAAATGAAATGTTTTTTAATTAAGAAATGTTTTATATAATAGAATAGAAAATAACTAATACATATATTGAAAGTTATCAGTAGATAACTAAGGAGATTTATATCGATGACTAAAAATAGAAAAGGCGTATGTTAATTTGTCATACTTTACAATACGAAAAAAAAAACTGAATAAAATCGGTATCGGATTGCGTATGTGTTTTGACCTGGAACCGCAAATTAGAGTTATGAGTGAAAATTTTAACTAAATAAATCAAAAGTGAAGGAAGTGTGTTAAGGAAACATAGAATACGCCAAAAATTTTTATTCGAAATAAACTGTATCAGCCATAAACTTCTATTTTTAATTCTTATTTTTAATTTATATTTAAAAAATGCAAAATAATTAAATTTAAGTTCTAATTAATAAGTTGCAACACTTATTTTTGATTTTTTTTTCAATATAAATACAAAATATGGGTTGTTTTTGAGTTGTTTATTTTAAAAGTTACATATAAGAGTTATTCCGTCACTTTTATTTTTAAAAATAATAGTTGGATTGGATTACTACAACACTCCACATATCCATCCATCACATATCATATGGAAGGTTATGAATCATTGATCGAGATTATTTTTTTAAGTTTTGGAAATACACTATTTGGTTCGAAAGATATTCAAGATATACTTTAATTTTTGATTTTTAAAAATAAATGATACATAAGAACTTTCTTGTAAAAAATATCTTAAATCTTCAAATATTATCTTAAAAATAAAAAATAACTTATTTTTTCTTTCTTTGTAAAAATTTAATATAAGAGTTATTTTACAACTTTTTTTATATTTTAATTAAAAAAAAAATTATTTGTGTTATTATATTTAAATTAACATTTGGAAATTTTTCTTTTTTATTTTAAAAAATTATAACAGTTACGGTCCCAAGTTTTGTTAATATCAATAAAATCATTATTTACTAACATAACAATTTTTTTTGTATGAAACTTGTATTTGATTGCCCCCAATATTAATATGCAAATTAGGCGATTAGGGGTAAAAACTTATTACTACTTCGACCCCTCCAAATTTAGGGAATTCTTTCGTATTTTCAAGGTCTATAAGAAATACTCAAATTTTAATACCACGCATCTATAATTCCGTGTTTGAAAGATCTGCTGGAATTTGGAATGAACTACCAGGCAATCTGAAAATGTTTGGAGACAGTTTCTATGTAATTATTATTGCATATTGCAGAAAATTGAATGGTTACTTGTACAAATATATTTTGCAGCAATTCAAATTTTTAGAGGTCTTTTTTCCTTTTATTACTTTTTTTATTTTGAATTATTCGCATATCGCATTCGCATATCAGTTATGTGTTTTTTTCGAATTTTTCTTTATTGCAATTTTTAAAAGCTCTTGTGGTCGTCTATTGACTATAAAATCTGTTTCGCAATATCTTGATTGATTTTGAAGTTATCAAGATCAATAATATGTAGAATATATGAAAAATTTTAAAAATTTAACAAATTTCTTGGCTCTCCTGATAGGAAACACATGACGGTTTTGGTAGGCGCAGCGACGTTATGTTATGTTGTTGCTAACAATGACCTTTTAATTCTGTAATTTGCATTTTTATTTTATTTTCTACCTGGGGGCCAATAAATTTTTCTGATTTTGTAAATTCACATTAAAATTAATTTTTTTTATATTTTGTTTTTTTTCAATTTTTTTTTTTTTGGCCAATATTATAAATTGGCCAAACAATTGGCTTTATACCTATTACAATAAACGAAATTGAAAATGAAAAAATATTAAGCCATCGATATAAACTTTCGGTCTGTAGTAGAAACATAAGACATTGCTCATCACTATGCATAAAAAATAACTACATAAAACATATTCTAAAATAGATTCGACCTTTCAGATAACAATTTACTGTCATATCTAAAGTAATATTAATTTGATTATGTTATCATTCATGTTCCAGATAAAATCAAGTAATCAAATCTGCTGGTTGTTGTTACATTTAAAAAGGGCAAAAAATAATTTGCATTATCCGCGACCAACCGCGGCATTGTGGTTAATAAATACTTGATATAAATATTAGGCTGGTATTTATGCTGGCAATATTCAAATTAATCAAATTTTATGTTGAACTTCCCTAATCGCAAAATGGTCCAGTAACCTTGATACAGTGTATTTGTTTAACTTATGCAATTTTTTTTGTTTAATATATTTAAATAAATAAATACAATTATATATTGTCTTATTAATATATCTCTCAATACTTTTGAATTCTTAGTGATTTAAAACCGATGTGATATCTAGAACAAGTAAAGGAAATTTATAGGTGGAGCGTCCTAAAGCCATTTTATATACGTTCGTTTTTAGAAACATTTCTACACGGTGTATATGAATCATTCTCCAATGATGTCACTAAAATTGTAAATATTAGTGGCGCCGCAGCAACTTCATTAATTGTTAGGGATTACTTTTATTCTACTGATTACATATCTCGTAGTCGACTTTAGACAACATTCGATTGTTTTTTTATTTGAATAAAATTAGCAATAGTTATCAAAAATGTTTAGGGTTGAGAATTTTTAATCGTCTGATGAAGAAGGATATGATAGGAGCAATGACAAGTCGTTCTTCAGTTGCACAAATCACATCAGCAATGCCACTTTTGAAAAACGACAAAGATTCGACGTGACTACGACATACATAATAAAAGCTCTTTCGTTATCATTACAATCCAAAATAGAACACGCAGGCTGCCTTACTACCTTTTTTTGTTATGCCCTTATATATTTCTGATGACGATATGCTTTTTCTATCCTATGGTAGTTTATTGAGAAATCGAAATATACATCAGAAAGATTTAACATTATTCATTTAATTTAGTTTTTAATCCCTTCTTGAAAATTTTCAAGTGATGATAGGCCCTTTGCATTTCAGCATAGGATATATTCATTAAAAATAGTGTCATTTGTTAAGGTTGGACAATTACCTTTTTAAAAATAAGCCGACAGTTTACGGGCATCATTTAAACAAACTCAACAAGTTGTTTCCGCACCCACAATTATTCAATCTCTATACCCTTATAACATGTTTCCTTTACCTAAACAACGTTTCACATCTCTTTTTCAGGTTTCCTTTTGGCTCTTTTAGTTATCTTACTGGAGTACATCTATCACCGTTGGCAAAAGCTATACAAAGATCGCAACAGGAATTTCTTTTCTAATTAGTTTAAACGATGTAAACCGATTGTAAACCTTTAATCCATTTCATGATTCCAATAATAAAAATGATAAAGATTTGTAGTTGTTTGTTTTTTTTTGTTGTTTCTTGTTTATATGGAAAATTCTAAAATCAACATTTTTAGTTTGTGTACACACTAAAAACTACACCTTAAGGGGCTGCAAACAAACATCACCACACTTAAGCAGAGTTGGCGTTGGGACCACGACGGCGACCGAATCCGGACACGGTGTTGACGAAACGACGGTTGTATTGGATACGTCTCTTTGCGCGACCGGTCTTCTTCTTCTTCTTTTCTTGCTTCTCTACCTTGGGGGTTTGACCCTTAACTTTACCGGCACGAGCTAAAGAACCGTGCACTTTACCACCCAACATGGGGACGGTGATATCCAACTCGAAGGAGGACAAGGCAGAAAGAGTAGTTTCGTTGGCCAAGGCACTGCCTTCACAATTCAATGTGATTTCCTCAGCATTGTAGCCATGGAGTTGGGCAATGTGAGCCTAAGACAAAAATAAAGAGAGAAAAACAAAAACAACAATAAAATATAAGCATTCCCAGCAAAGTTGTCCACTAAAAGTGGGGTTATGTTTGTGCAGCACTTTCGTTAGCGAAAATAGCCAATCGTCGTCACTCAACTCACCTTAACGGCAGCGATGGTAACATCTTGTTGGACCTCAAGGGTCTCAATGTTTTCCAAACCACGTACAAACAATTGCATATTGAAGTGCTCTGCAAACAGAAAATAAATTACAATTAAAGAGTGCAAACTTCCACTGATGACTATGACGTTTCTGTCGCGTACAACAAAGACGAACCACCAAACACGTGTGATTTCACAATTTCTCGAAATTTCGTTGATATTTTAACATTTTCTTGTGAAACTTTTGTAGCACTTAACAGCAAAATTAGTTCGGTCACATTTTGTTTGGTAATTCATTTAGTTTTCCATGAATTTTAGTAAATTTTATTAAAAATTATTTATTTTACCTTGTCACTTGTGTGAGGATTTACGCGAAAAGAAAGATGGCCGTATATTTTCGAACTTGTTTCACATTACATTCGAGTCTCGTTTTGCCACTGCTGGCAGAGTGTTCGAAACCAAGTGTTGTATTTGGTTGGCAGTTTGCAGCTGGCAATGCTGGCATTCGATGTAGTTTGCAATTACTGCTTTTATGGCATATCACATACGAAATATATCAATCCAAACAATTAAATAAGAAAATGCTAAGTTGTCTAAAGCAAAATTAATAGAAATGAAAGCAAAAAAAAAAAACATTTGATAAACAATTGTAGAAGACATTCTTATAAGAATTTTTTTGTTATAAAGAATTTAATTGCAGAATTGGAAATTAAAGAGCGAGATTTGGCTGGAAAGAGAGAAGGTGTCATCCTTTTCAGTCCCTGAAAAACGAAGTCAAGGTTAAAACTAGTGCCGCTATTATGGAGCCATAGAGATACCAAAATAAAGTCAGTCCAGAAAAAAAATATATTTCGACTGTAACGCTATATGCTACTACCTTCCACAATTGTAAAAATATGTACATATTCCTTTTAAATTATTCTAATGAACGTATTATTTAAATTTTTAAAATTATAAAAAAAATTTACGATTTAAAATAAAAAACATATTCAAATCAAATAAATCCAACAAAACATATCGAAACGAACAAAAAACATTTTTATTAACAAAAATTACTGCGGTGTATAAAGATAACTAAATATTAAAATAAAAGTGTTTGCAAAACAATGAATGAAAACAATATAATTTTTTGAAAATAAAACAAAACATTTTTTTTCTTTAATTTTGATTTTTTTACATTGTTCTATTATTATTATTTTTATTAAAAGTAAGTAGTTTTTGGAATTTTTTATTTTTACGATTAATAATATGTTTTTTTTTTATTATTTATCATATTTTTTGTATATACATATATAGTTAAAAACAATTTTTTTTTGTAAAAAATATTTAATTTTTATTTGTTGAATCCATTTTTTATAAATAAATTTATACAGTGAAAAAATTAAGAAAATGTGTTTTTTAAAGATATTAAATTTTTTTTGAACTTTTTATGAAATATTTAAAAATTTTAAAAAATATTATCTTTTAAAACTAAAAAATTATTAATTTAAAATTTGTAAGAAATGTCAAAACATATTAAATTACAGTCAAATTAAATAGCGAGAAAATTAAATCAAAGTCACAAAAAAATTTAACAAAAAGTTAAAAATAAGATAAAACAAAAAAAAATTTCTTAAACATGCATTTTCTTCTTTTAAAACATTTGTTTTAAAACCTTATTTTTTAATATTTTGTTGAATATTTGGAAAAATCTGTCGATTTTCCACAAGCATATATTTTAAAATGATTATTTTTTTAAACCTTATTATAAAAATAAATCATGTTTTTAGGCATATCCAAAAAAATAAAAATGGGGAACAAATATGCGAGAGATTTAAACAAAATTACAATAAAACAATGCATAATAAGTTTAAGTTTTTTACATATTACAAAAATATTATTTTTACAACGTTTATTAAAAGCCATATTCAACAAATTATAAAAATGAAGAAAAAAAAACAAAAATTTTTAATAATTAAAAACCGTTACAAATAGGTAAACAAATATTACGTCAAATAAAAAAAAACACAAAAACTAGCAAATAATTAAAAAAAACTACAATTTAAAATAAAAAGTTTTAAATTTACAATAAAAATATAAAAAATAAACGAAAAACTTCAGTAAAATATTTTACAAAAAGTTACTATGAACAAAAAAAACAAAAACTTATTTTAAAAAATGTCTGTCTTTAAATTTTGCAAACACATTTTTTTTTAAAACTATTTTTGTGTCTTATTTGATCCATATTTTCTGTAGTAAATTTATTTGGGGGGACCACTCCTTTTTTCTGATAGATTTATGTATAAAAAAAAGATAAATTAAAAAAACTGATATTAATTGCAAAATAATTGTCTTGTTTTATGTATATTCGATTGCTAACAGTTTAAATCTATTAAAAAAATTATATGTTCGATATGTTCTATACAAAGCGATAATAAGTATATATTTGTTCTTATAACTAATTTCTAGAAATATCGTTTTTTTTTGCACTGCTATTTACATTTTAATTGAATTTATACAACAAATTATTTACTTTAATTTTTGCATTTCTTTATGTACTAAATCAAAAATAGATAAAATTATATTTCTTTAAAAATATACGATATTTATCCATAATTTATCCATTTTATTAGCACAAAGTTCAAATTATCTCTCTATATACAAAAACGTAAGAGAAAATGGCAACAGACGGAGCTGTAAACATATATGCGGGTTTAAGCGTCGTTAAGACTCCGATCTGTCGGCGGTTTTATAAAATCTAAGAGGGTGTAGAGTGACAGACAACGCACATTTACTTTTATTCTACAACGGCTATTACACAGTACTCATAGAGTTAGACATGTGTGATATTATACTTTTTGTTTTCGCTATCACACTGTCGGAAGCTGAAGGCATGACAGGAAAGTTGTAGCGGCCATTGTTATCAACGAATTGTAATTATTATTTAAAAATAAAAAACTTAATTTCCCTTTGCACCCTATGAATGAGGTATGGGATAGCTTCTCCCGTTGTTGTGAATTAACACGCTTTCAATTTTTAGATTCACAACTAACGGCACCTACTTGTTTATCGACGAATGCGAACGTCACTGTTTGAGAAGCTCTTACTAGACACACCGATTGACTCGACACTTAATACTGCGAAGTTGCTGTCAATAACATTCGAGGGGAGCCGACAATGAAAAAACAATTTTTTTTAAGGTGACTGGAGCCGGGTTTGAACCTGCGATCTCCCGCATGGTAGTCGTGTGTTCTAACCACTATGCCACGGCCGGTCTCATTTTATTATTATATTATTAATAGATTCATATTATGTATTACAATACGAATTGTTATTGTTATCAACAAACACAGCAAAAGCTATTAGATATGACTTTTATACTTATTTCAGTACAATTGGGGAAATTGGCTATTAAATGACATTTTTAAATATTTCATCGACATCAACGTCACAAAGCAAACGAAATTTATATATGAAGTATGACAGAAATGCTATTAGACGAGTATGTTGATATGTGGCTGACATCAGAAAATCAAAAATTTTTGAAAACCAAACAACATGTGTGACACACCCGACCCGATGCTATTAGATAGTGTTTTGGTGTGTCCACACACATATCTAACGACATGAGTGACTGTGTAATAGACTCTTGAAGGAAAAGTGTAAAAATATACACGTTTAAGCGTCGATAAGTCTCTGACCTGCCGACAGTTTTATCAAATCTGAGAGTATGGTGTCTTTTGGGTTGTCAAATCCGTGCGCTTAAACGTGCATTAACTTCCGTCCACAACGTACACAATTTTGTATTTGGGTGCCGCTGTTATATATGTGATCCCTTGAGTACATTTTGTGGCACAGTTGTACTGTTGTTAGCAGATCACTCATCTGGCAACTCAGTGCCTTGTGTTTATTTTCTGCTCGTCGACCGTTATACGCGTCGGTATTAGATTTTTAGTTATTTAGTGTAGATTTAAGATAACTGTGACAACAAAAAACTGTTTCATGTGATGTGTGTTAAATGTTTAATGTGGAACAAGTGAATTTAGCCCGCTAACTATGAATTTAAGGTAAGAAAAACGTTTTGCGAAGAATATCAAACATTGCTGTTTTAAAGAGAGTTGCCAGAATCGTCATATCCAACATTACCATTAAGCAGAGTTCAAAGTCTATGTATAATCTTTAACGGCGGCGCTTTCGTTGATTCGACGAGATTTAGTTTAAAGTGACGGCGTAAATAGACATTGAGATTTAAATTTAATTCAACGTCGTCAGCAGATGGCGAAGAAAATTGATAATGGCAAAATAGATAACATTTTGTAATCTGGCTTGGCGGAAATGTCTTTTTATTTCCAGAAAGATGAAATTCAGGTTACAGATATCACTCGACGCAACAGATTGGAATATATTGCCGAAATTTTCATTTTCGATCAACAATGATCGAGTTTATGTGCCATAAGTGGGCTTAAACCCTAGAGATATACAATTTTTTATTTTCAAATAGTGGGTGGAGGGAAAAATATTTTTAATACATACCTTTGGTGATCTCTTAAATCATGAAAGCGTTCACTTTTCAAGTAAAATAATAAAAATAAGGGTATCCTAATAAAATATTGGATAAAAACTTTTTCAAACCTAAAAAATAGTGATTAAAATCCAAAAAGTTTGCGGTTTCAAGGGAAAAACAGGTATGTCAAATTACCTATATAAAAATATATATTGTTGGAAAAATCTAAGATTCTTCTTTCCCAAACCGTTAGGAAATAAAAATTCGTTTAAGATTTTACTGACAGATAAGCCTTCAAGTGAGGAAAGTAACGAAAACCCGATTTTTTAATGGTGTAAGGGAACTTTGGTATACAGCAGAGAACGGCAAACATTCTTGACGCACAGACAAACATAATTGGTCTTTAACTCTCGCAAACCAAGCCAAATACGCCGCTAGTGATAATAACTTCAGAGACCTCTACGACATTACATCTAAACTTGCGTGTAAGAACGGAAACCGTACACGTCCAATTCAGGATAAAGTGGATTATCTTCTAACATCCGACAATGACCAACTCATATGCTCTCTTCAAGTCCAACTATCCGAACAAATAACCTCGACGACTGTATTTACAACATATCGTCAGCTGAAATGAAAACGGCCCTATCTAACATTTCCATTACTTTACAGGAGAAACAAAAAACTGTATATAACTATATTTATTAATGTTTTTAGAGCAATTTTTTTCAATGTAACTTGTAAAACACCGACTTATTTAAAATTAATAGAAATTTTTTTTTTTTAAAATATTGTAAAAGTTATGTTAGTTACGTCCTTTTGCCGTCTGATTTTCTGAAACAAAAAGCCCTAACTACAATTCAAATTTTTAGTTATTTGTCAGTAACTTGTCAATACATTTTTAATGAAGTAAAATATCGCTGTAATAACAATGGGTAAATAATTTTAAACAAAATTAAGGAAAAATTATTTATGCATGGTTGCCAAATGTCAGTATGAAAACAAATACTTTGGATTTTAGCTTGCATTTTTTTAATGCATGATTACGTATAATTACTTATGTATAATATTTCCCCTGCTTGTGGTGCACAATCGTCCAAAACTTGACTTATTTGTGTAGGAGGTATAGGTACCGGTTTGGAATTTATGTGAGAAATATTGATTTTCAAAAAATTTAATTTTGATAGGGGGTACCAAAAGCGGTGAACCGATACAGTCCTTATTCATTCCTGACTCAAATTTTCATACGTTCAACTTACGAAAAATTTGACTGAATTCAGTGTACTTACAAAAAAAGATATGTATGTAAGACTATGGGGGTGAGTTCAGTCCTTTGTATGGGAGGTATCGGAAGGGGTGTGTCGAATAGTTCGGTTTTCTGAGGTTTTGCCTCATATCAAAATATAAATTAACAGACTAATTTTCATTAAAAATTAAATGTCTCAAATGTCCGTTTGAAAGTTATGAAAGAAATATAAATTATCCAAAAATAGGTAATTTTGTATGGGAGGTACCAGAAGGGGTTAGGCTATTTTGCACATTTACAATCCTATAAGTTCGTTTTGAAAAATATTAATACTGGTAAATTTTCATACCGATCCGTTAAGGTTTACTCGAGTTATCCTGCTGACCAGCCATCCAGCCAGCCAGACAGACGGACATAGCTCAATCGTCTTAAAAAGTCATAGACGAATTTGGTCTTAAGATACTTGTGGTCTAACTCGTCTCCTTCAATGCGGTACACTTTTTTTCGTATCAAATGATATATACCCTCATCCCAAAGGGTCTTGTGTTTGTTGTTGTGTTAGTTAGGGCCCTTTGCATTTATTAAAACGAACACTTTGTTGTAAGTGCCTTTTGTATTTGGTTAATAAAACAACTATTTTTAATCGTAGGACTCTGTAATTCTGTATGAACATGTAGTTTGAATAAATACATTATAATCAATCAAAAAACCCATTTCGATTTTTTTGTTAGTTAGGGCCGTTTGCATTTCAGCTAACGTTATGCAGTTTTTAACTCTTCACCCCCTAGCACCGATGAGATCACACAAGCCGTAGAACAATTAAAGCAGGGTACAGCCCCGGGAGATAACTACATTCCCGTCGAAGCTTTAACGGCTGACTCAAGAGTAACGGCGCCATTACGCTACTATACTCTCCTTCTAAAATTTTTTAGCAAAACGGTTTCTACACGACAACCAGCTGTCCTCACCAGTTCCAAAAAACTCTGGTGTCAAACTAGGCTGCCTTATGTCATCTCTGCTCTTTTTAATTGTTCTAGGCGATGTGCTAAACGCAACCCTAACTGAAAAAGAGGTTTGTCATGGGACCTACACAGTCACCTAAAAGAACTTGCCTGTACTGATGACATCGCCTTCCTCTCCGTTAAGAAGTCTGACCTACAGACCAAATTAGAACATCTCTACCAGCGATTCCGATATAAAACGATATAAACCGTTTACGGTAAACAAATCACTATCTGGACAGTGTAATTAGCAATCTTTTGCTGATAAATGTAATGTGTCTCCCGGTTTCGCTTCAAGAAGAGCAATAAATTAATTTCCAGTATGTCTCGTCGGAGTTCATACTCTTCGGGGTAATGCGACATCTTGGAAAGGCCAGCTCCAAGGTTAATTTTTTAGAGAATTTGCTTTTTGTTTTAATAAAAAAGTTTTATTTCGTAATTAAAAACCACTGCGTATAATTCCATAATCACCCCCAAAATGTTTGTTTGTTGTTGATCTGTATTGAATTATGATATTGTCAAAGTTCCGTTTGAGACCAGTTCTATTGGCAATTATGTATTATTGCCAATAGGTTTTTAGTCAAGAGTGTGAAATGTATTATGTTGACAGCAGGTTAGGCGTATGACGTCATTTCGACATTAACCACAATGTCTCGCCAGCGCCCTTTGCTGTGCCTTCTCCTCTATCATCAAAATTCAATAACATTAACTTAACTAAATACAATTTTGTTGTTGTTGGATGTAAAAGTGTAGTTTTTGATTCTTTTTCTTTCCTCATATTCGGTTTTTGGATTAGGACTCTTTAAGTTCATCTGAATCGAAATATAGTGGTGCGTATAATTTCCTCCTCACCAGTGTATGGTAGAACCCACAGGGAACAAGATGTCGAGGCAGACCAAGAACATCATGGCGTTACACGATGGACTCCGACCTAGCCAATGTAACGTGGAACAACCTGAGAATCCTGGCCAGTGATCGCACCAATTACAATTCTTTTGTTTCGGCTCTACGCTCCACCTGGAGTTAAAAAAACTTATATACATATATATAAAGAACCCTATATGTCAACTTGCCTAGAACTAGCCTGGCAATGTTCTGTTGAAATACTCCATTTTGAAAAATCGGTTAAACCGGAAATTTGAAATTTGCATTTTTTATGAAACCGACACAGAAAAAAAACTTAGACTGTTTTCAGATTCGATTTTCAGATTTTTCTTTTTCCAACTTTTAACCCCTAAATATAAGAAAATATAATATACAAATTTCAAAAAAATACATTGTTATAGCTGTCTAATTCTATATGTGGCATGCCCATTTATATTTTTGGGATTATAGCTTTAGTCGCATGGTCTCGGTGATGGACCAGTTTTATCCATTTATGGGCCTTTTTACCCCTAAAAGTCCGAATTTCAAAAAATCCCATTTTATCGCACAACTATTCCATAAACTTATTTTTAAACCCAATTTTCGCCAATCTACCTTTAGTCTCGGTCATAGTACCAGTTTTATCTCTTGTTTGGCATTTTTACCCCTAAATGTACAAATTTCGTAAAAAATCTATCTAATTCTATAGGGAGCATGTATATATATATATGTAGTCGCATGGTCTCGGTGATGGACCAGTTTTATACCTTGTACGAATTTCGAAAAATCCCGTGACAAATAACCCTATACGATACTTACTAACTTCAAATCGATATTAAATTATTATGGCATGTAACTTGACAAAACGAATGATGCAGAACTTCTACTTTTTGAGTCCCAAATCAATGAGCTGAAAAATGTTTTACTGTGCTACGCAATACCGAAGCATTGCCGGACCTACTAGTATAATAGAATCGATGTATGAATGAATTTGAAAACAATCTATTTTTTTTTAATTTTCTTTAAGTTATCACTTTATTGTTTAATATTTTATTTCCATTTTTTTTCTTGCTTCATCAATTCTGTTTTGTTAGAAAAAAATTACAATTATAAATACAAATATGAATTTTTTGTTAAATTTTTCTTAATGTGTTTTTCTTTTTTCATAAACTTACGACTGTACTATATAATTTTTACTATAATTAAATTTGTTTGTATTTTATATAATGTATATATTTATAGTAGATACATATATATAAAGAATATTTGTTGTTTAAATCACTATTTACAAACTGACAAAATGAGATTCTTTGAAAAGAAAGGTAGTAGTAAATTTCAAAATAAAATTAGTTTAGTAAAAATTCGAAAATTTTCAACATAACATCCGTTAACAATTAAATGCTACAATTTGAGAGAAGTAAATATATTGAAAGTTCAAATAAATTTTAGATTTTCAAGAAAAAATATAATTTTTAGTAATAAAACAAATAAATTAGTAAATAAAAATTGCAACATTGGTTTTCTTATTCATATTCATGTACAATGAAAGCCTTTTAAAATAAATTATTATTATTAGTATTGTAAATATATAAAACTAAATAATATCTGTTATGAAATATATAATTATATATAGTATGATTTGTTTTTTGTGTTGTATGTATATATATAAAACTATAAATATATATGTATGTATATATATTCAAATGGCTCAGCCATTTGTGTTTTATTTTTTTGTTTTTTTTTTCTTTTTGCTATAGAAAAATCATTGCAACATCTTGTTTATATACTTTCTAAATGAGTTTGATTTTTTGTTTGTTGTTTTTGTCTTTAATTTGTAACGGCGGTGGCTTTAGAAGATTTTGTGGGCATTTGCAAAATCTTTAAAGGTTAATGTACAAATTCATTATTGATATAATGCTGCGGTTCGACTATAACGCTGGTATAGTGGGGTGGTGCGTCGACATTTTTAAATGTCTCGGCGAATCCATTGGTAACAATGTGATGCTGCTGTTGCTGGTGTGGGTGGGAGTGTTGCTGCAATTCCATTTGACCTGGATGTTGCAGATGCTGGTGTTGTTGTTGCTGCTGCTGCTGTTGTTGCGTTGGATCCAACTGAGTCAAATGCAAAGCTGCCTGGTGGTGGGGTGATGTTAGTTCTGTTATGGTGTTGCCAAGTGGCAAATTATGTTGCTGCTGTTGTTGCTGTTGCTGCTGCAGGTGTTGGTGTTGATGATGATGTGAACTGCTGTCGGAGAAATAGTTCAATTCAAAACTATGACTAAGATCACTATATGTCGTTTGCGGTGAGGTTCCATTCACCACTGACGCGTTCCCCGTCGACAATTGGCGCTCACTCTCTGAACTACTCGAACAACTATTCGAGTTAGCCGAGAATGGTCGTATCAGCGAGGCAGCTGAGACATCTACGGTGGCGTCATAGTAATAATTATTATTGCCATAATACCCACTAGGGACACCGCCGCCTCCACCGCCATTGGTGATCGTCGTCGTATCCGGATATTGTTGCATTAACTCATGATGACCCAATGAGCTGCTGGAGCTGACAATCGATTCATTCACCGGATACAATTGGGTATAGCTAAGGCTGTCCGGCGGCCCATGAGGATCCATAATATCGTGCATATGATGCGCCTGCATTGCCAACTGTTGCTGCTGTTCGTTGGCATGCTGATGATGATGATGATGGTGGTGATGTTGATGCGGATGTTGTTGTAGATGACTCTGATGTTGTTGCGTAGGATCTATCACATGATGTGGTGTATCCGGGTGATGTTGATTAATATAGCCATTGTTGACACTATTATTGTTGTTGTTACTACTACTTGATGATGAATTTGTACTTAGCACGGGTGTTACCGCTACCGGCGCACCTCCTACACCTACCACTGAAGGTGAGGTCTCAAAACAGGTTTCCATTTTTGGACTTATACTGAGAACACTTGTTAGGCTGGGCGTATGTCTCAATAGACCATTGCCATTGTTGTTGACGTTAACATTGCTGTTGTTGTTGCTGCTGCTGTTGTTGATCGTGGCTACCGGATGCGGCACATTGGCCACGGCTGCCGCATGACTGGCATGTAAGGCGGGTGTGGGTATAGGTGCGGGTGTAGAAATGGGTTCACTTTTGATGATACCAGTTTGGATTTCATTAAGTACTAAGTCTTTGGCCTCTTGTTCACTGCAAGGAAAGAAAAACAAACGACGAAAAAAATTAATAACTTGTAAGGGCTAATTATCTTTGGCTAAGCTATATACCATTAAGAAAGTGAAGTTATGTTACTCTTGGCCTCTCATAACCTGTTTTTGTAGGTATTTTTTTTATTATTACTGAATACTGAGCCCGAACTGTTTATATAAGCTGAAAATTTTGTTATGCATTTTTTGTCCGACAGACAGACAGATGGATACGCCCAAAAAGAGGGAGTTTGTATGGAAGATGGGAATAATTCTGTTCGATCTTGCTCACCTTAGAACTAAACCTACGCTTGAGGGATGGGATCTTGCAAACCAAATTTCAGCTTAAGTTTAAGAGCTAACTCTTAAACTACCGCGGGAACAGACAGACGGACACCCCCAAAAAGAGGTAGTTTGTATGGAAGGTGGGAGTAGTTCTGTCCGATCTTTTTCATCTTAGAGCACGATATTTTTTAAATTACGGCTGTAGTAGCTTGGATAGATAGACAGACACCCAAAAAAGAGCAATTTGTATGGGAGGTGCGGGTAGTTTTGAACCGATCTTGCTCATCTAGAACTCAACCTCCGCTTGAGGGTTATAAGCTTGATTTCCAAATTTCAGCTCGATATATCTTAAACTACTGCTGTAATCGCGGGGACAGACGGAAAGACACCCCAAAAAAGAGGGATCTTGTATGGGGGGTGGGAGTGTTTTCATCCTATTTCGCATACATGCTTATGCGAAATTTCACCCCGATCAGTCATTATCTTCGGCTGCAATCGCGGGGACATATAGACGGACACCCCTAAAGAGGGGAGTTTATATGCGAAAAGGACGTAGTCTTCGTCCGATATTGCTCTTCCTCGAACTTAACCACCGCTTAGAGGATGACAGCTTGTATACGAAATTTCAGTTCGATCAGTCTTTAACTACGGCTGCAATCGAGGGGAAAAAGAGAACGTACTTTTCATCCGATCTTGCTCTTCTTAGAACTTAACCTTTGCTTAGAGGATATAAGCTTGTAAATGAAACTTTAGCCCCATCACTCTTTAACTACGACAGATAGACAGACACCTAGAAAAAGGGCTATTTGTATGGAAGGTGATAGTAGTTTTTAACCGATCTTGCTCGTTTTAGAACTCAACCCCTGCTTAGAGGATAGAAGCTAGCAATATGTCATAAAGCTTATCAATTATATATATTAGGGCGGCAGCGAAATGTATGAACGATTTTGCGGAAATTTTAGTTAAAAAAAAAAATCTCGTATATTTGAACTAACTTCAAATAGATATTTAATTATTATGGCAAGTAACTTGACAAAACGAATAATGCAGAACTTCTTCTTTTTGGGACTAGTTTCACGTGCAGTTCTCAGAATTGAGTCCTAAATGAGCTAAAAAATGTTGTACTGAGTTACGAGTCCCATTATGGGGCTTTGTTTAATTTTAGTTGTGGAGATTTATTACATAAAGCCACGCCTATTTTCACACCTTTTAAAAAAAACTTTTGTTATCTAAATTTTAAACTCCCTTGCTTAGTGCAATCAAAGTAACCATGTTTCAATTTCAAAACATTCCCCCCCGATTTCCATTTCCCAATAGGAAAACTATTATAACACAAAAAAAAAAACCAGAACTCAACTCACCTTAAAACATAATTTACACTAACAATGCAAACTTGACGCGATGAACGACTATTGTGCACCAAAGTGGCATAGGATTGGACCCAAACCCAACCGCCACCTTTTGTTAGGAAACGATAATATTTGGTGGTAACTTGTCCTTTGTACAAAACTGTAAATAAACAAAACAACAAAAGGAAATTTATTAAAATAACATTTACCAATTGAAAGAAAAAATGAAATAATACAAAAACAAATCTCAAACTCTGTACACCACGCCAGCCATACACACACACAGCAACACACAAGGATACACCATTTAGCAGAGGATTAAAAGGATTATGTGGAACGCAAGTTGAATGTTTTTACAAAACTCAATGCACAGGATAAACAAGAATTACTCTGTGTAAATAATGAATGCAATTCTGCTTCGCTCCACTGCTTCACTAAATAAAGGAAACACGACGAGAACTTGTGTCACAAATCACGACGACAAAGAGACGGCGGCAACAACGGTAAAAATAACAAATATAAAATCCGTTAAGTGAGAGTGCTGCGGTATCGTTATGATGGAAGTAGACAAATGACATGGGCGGTTAAAGGTTAAATGTGTAGATGGGTGGTTTGGTGGCTGAGTGGGTGGCTGGTTTGGTTTGTTGTTGTTATTATTGTTGTTGACAACTTACGTATTTGATGTGAAACACGCATGGGCAGTACGTCCTGTACATGTATATACTGATACAGTGTCTTCTCAATGAGCTCTTGAGGTTCATAGCCAGTAAGTTGTGATACTCTGTAAATAAACCACAAAAATAAAAGATAATTTATTACAATATTCTACTACTGCCATTGAATAAAAAGTGCAAAACGAAACAAATAATGTTCGTTGGTTGGTTGGTAGGCTTAATTTTTAATTCAATTACTAGACAAGAGCAAAAAACCATGAATGTATGAAAGAATCATTGTTATGTTTTGCGAGATACTCTTTGATAACAACGAAACAAAATGAATGAGTCCTTTTAGGGGGGTTCCTTTGTCATTCAGACAAGGACAATATGTTCAACGTTTGGTTATTGCTGCTATTAACACCATAAGGGTAATTGGGCCTTTATAATATCGTATTTCTTTTACCCCTCCCTTCTTCCTTATTTTTCATTGTTTCTTTGTGTTATATGCTATGCAGGGTAGGTACACAGTACCTGGTCAATTTATGAGACTGGGTGCGAATAACACTATGCAACATTTTGAGGGTCATGAAGACAGGAACTATCCTAAATGTATTTACGGGTAGAAGGGTATATATCATTTGATACGACCCAAAAGTGAAGCACATAAAAGGAGTCACTTACGACCCTAAGTTTATTTGAACTAAATTCGATTCATGACTTTTTTAAGTCGTTTGAGCCATGTCCGTCTGGCTGTCCGGCTGGTACGCACGAAACCAAATGTTTTGTAGTTTTGCACGAGTTAATATTTCCCCAAAACTACTTACGGTATTGAAAAAGGGGCTACATGGCCACGCCCCTTCTGGTACCTCCCATACACATGTACCATTCCGCCCACTTTAGAAATAACATCAATACATCCAACGCTATCGTTCCTAAATTCTAGGTTTAGTAAATCTATAACAGGATAAAGTTTTGGAGAAGAAAGTGGAAGTCTAGCCACGCCTCTTTTGATACCTCCCATACAAATGCACCATTCCGCCCACTTTAAAACTATAGCAGGACAAAGTTTAGTACTAAAATCCGGAAGTCTAGCCACGCCCCATCTGATACCTCCAATACCAATCAGGTACCGCCCACTTTAGAAGCTAAATCAAGATAAGGTTATGGAGAAAAAAAAACTTTAAGTCTAGCCACGGCCCTTCTGGTACCTTCTCTACAAATATACCATTCCGCCCACTCTAGAGATGGAGTAATAATATCAATACACTCAACGTTGTCGTGCCCAAATTCTGTATTTGGTAAAGCTAAATCAGAATAAAATTTTTGGTAAAAAAATGTAAGTCTAGCCACGCCCCTTCTGGTACTTTCCATACAAATGTACCACTCCGCCAACTTTAGAAATCAAGTATTAATCAGGGATTAAAAAGACTCCAAAACACTCTGCTCAACACATTTTAAACGTCGGTAATGTGCGCAGGCGAACTCAAAACACAAGAGTTTAATGATCAAAGATGCTCCGCACACAGAGTCAACACATAACAAAACTCTTTTTTACAATTTTTTCCTGAGCACTCAAAGATGGTGTGCACACATAAACGAGCGACACTAAAAGATTGGTAGAGAAGAAGAAGAAATATAGATGTATATGTATAAATATATGTATGTATGTGTTTTTTTCTCCATATGAATATTCATATGTTACTCCGTGTTTGGGTTTTCCAGACTGAAACTTTCTTACTGGATTTACATATTTTTTTTTCATATTCTTTGATTCGTCTTTTGACCAAAAATTTCAAATTTCAAACCACTGTAAAAAAAAATGGTGATGCAGTAGAGCAAAATGGAGTCTAAGTTTAGGTTACTGGGGTCAAATGCTATCGTTATCAGCCTCTGCTTGAGTGTTATGAAAGCAATAACACACATGCTTGTTTCGCATTCAACACAACAACAGACACAAGTACAGACTGAGAACGATGTTTCGCGATCGATCCCCAAGAAACGACGCCAGTTTGATGAATTACCCTTGTACTACCAGTACAAAAACTTCCCTTGTTATAACAAGTTGCTTTTACTTGGCCTCTACTGTATTTTTTATAAACGAATACATATTTCCATTCATTCCCATTCATTGTGGGTGAGTGTGTGTGTGTGTCTTTGCACTTTATTCACCGTGAATGACAAGAGAAAAAAACACACACAAAATCAAAATTGCAGACAACAATTGTTGTTGTTGTTACTGTTTTCTCGTTTTTTCCTCAAGTGGCAAATGATTTGTTTGCTTTTATCATCCATCCTACATAGAATTTTCTCATTGTTGTTTTGTTTTCCTTTGCCTGTTTGTCCGGGATTTCATTTTGAATCGAAGGGGAGTTAACAACGGATTGTTATTTTTTCTCTCTCCCCCTCACCCCAGCCCCCCATTCTAAGCTTTTCTTTGATGATTTTTAAATGTTTGGGAGGGGAGCTTGTTGATGGGCTAAGGATGTACGGAGTGGGACGAAGTCCTAGTGAGGGTTGCAACGAGTGGTTTCAAACAGAGGATAACAACAACAAAAATGGCTGCCGTTAGCTAGTAGTAAGTGTTAGCGAAAGTGCCATGATTAAATATTTGCATTTGTATATTAAATTTCCATAATAGAAAGGCTAACGTTTATAAGCTTTTGTTTTGTTTTTTTTTTGAGAGAATTCTAAAAATATACACACTATTGGTAGTGTTAAGAAGAAAGAAGAAAAAAACAACTGTGCAAATGTCAATATGGTAACTCTTAGTTTAAGTTAACGGTCATATGTTGGTTATAGTACTGAACATTTCTTCATACTATCACAGTACAACATTTTTCAGCTCATTGATTTGGGACTCAATTCTGAGAACTGCATTTGAAAGTAGCCCCAAAAAGTAGAAGTTCTGCATCATTCGTTTTGTCAAGTTACATGCCATAATAATTTAATATCGATTTGAAGTTAGTTAGTATCGCATAGGGGAATTTGTCACGTTTTAGACTCTTTTGTTTGACATAACTCGAGAACCCCTAGTCCGATATAGCTGAAACAAATTTAAAAAGAAATTAAGAACTACAATTCCTTAAATCTGTTCATATAACGTTCCCTACATAAGCAACAGTCTCACTTTTCAATTCATTAAATTTATTATTATTTTGTAGCAGCTACAATAAAACTGTTGTACTCCGTGGCGTATGATTTACGTGGAATATTACTTATGATAATCATACGCCACTATATAGTATTTATGTTATGTCAAACAAAAGAGCGTAAAACTTGACAAATTCCCCCATACGATACTTACTAACTTCAAATCGATATTAAATTATTATGGCTTGTAACTTGACAAAACGAATGATGCAGATCTTCTTCTTTTTGGGGCTACTTTTACGTGCAGTTCTCAGAATTGAGTCCCAAAATCATGTGTTGTACTGGGTTATTCATCTGTCACAAAAGGTTATATCCGATCTTACAGTCTACTTGTTTTTACATATCGTCTCTGAGCCGACAAATTCGGATATGTGTAATTTTTTAAATTTTTTATTGCAATTTTTTAAAGCTCCTTTGGTCGTATATCGACCCTTAGATCCCTTTCACAAGATATTGATTGGTTTGGAAGTTACAGAGATCAGAAAAGTGTAGAATATATGATAAATGTTCAAAATAAACCAGTTTTTCTGCTCTCCTGAAAATTAATTGAAAAGCACATGACTGTTTTGGTCGGCGCAGCGACGACATTTTCCTTTTCTTTTTTCCCCTTTATGCCTTACCAACTTTTTGTTAATTAAGTCTCTATTCTATTCTATTCTCTATATATTTTTTGCAACTTACCTAGCATCTAAAAATATTAATTTTAAATCCATATGAGCTCTGAACATAAACATATTTTGGTGCAGCTTAATTTCGGTTATAGCCGATGTGGGCAGTGAGTGGCCAACAGCAACAAGGCCCAAATTTTGTATATAACCACCCTGGCCATCACCATAATCCGGATAAATGCGGGCTTTTAGATAACCAGAACAGTGGATAACCTAAAGAACGAATAAAAATTTAAAATTTAATATAAAATAAGAAAAAAAATTATTTATAAAATTTATAAATTTGTAATTCATTCAGACTGTTTTTTGTACAACAATTACATTTTATACAAAATTACTCAATTTGGTCGACAGTCTGAAGGTTTTTTTTTTATATTAACAACCTATATAGGTATAATATGCTTACCTTATAACCTGATGTCGTTAGACCAGCATTACGCTTAGCCAAGACACATTTCATGCGCAGGAAGAATTGTTTTTCAATTTCGATCGTGTGGCAACCACGATCGCCCAAACCGTATGTGGTCGTACCATTGGGGCTACCAATAGAGGCGGGATTTGTCTGTGTCAAGTGTAATGAATTGATAAATGCATCCTGAATTTAGTTAATATGTATGTATCAAAAAGTGTAAAACAAACAGAGAGAGAGAGAGAGAGAAAGAGAGATAATAAAAAATAGAAAGAGAAGGTAGAGAACACACAGTTATTATAAGCTACTTTAGAAATCATTTACTAGAATTAGAGAAAAATATAAGAGTGTTTAGTAATATATACATAATAATTTTAGCAGACAGTTTACAAAAAAAAAACTTGATGGCATTTTTGGTATTAAATAAAGTTAATATTACACAGTACAACACATGATTTTGGGACTCAACTCTTGAGAACTGCACATGAAAGTAGCCCCAAAAAGAAGAAGTTCTGCATCATTCGTTTTTTCAAGTTACATGCCATAATATTTAAGTATCGATTTGAAGTTAGTAAGTATCGTATAGGGGAATCTGCCACGTTTTAGGCTCTTTTGTTATATGGTGGCGTATGATTAGTATGATAAGTAATATTCCACGTAAATCATACGCCACGGAGTACAACAGTTTTATTGTAACTGCTACAAAATAAAGCCAGTTCAAAATCAGTTGATGAATGGAAAAGTGAATCTTTTGCTTATGTAGTTAAACGTTATATGAACATATTAAAGAATTTGCAATTCTTAATTTTTTAAATTTGTTTCAGCTAAATCGGACTAGTGGTTCTCGAGTTATGTCAAACAAAAGAACCTATAACGTGACAATTCCCCTATACGATACTTACTAACTTCAAATCGATCTTAAATTATTATGGCATGTTAATTGACAAAACGAATGATGCAGAACTTCTTCTTTTTGGGGCTACTTTCACGTGCAGTTGTTAGAATTGAGTCCCAAATCAATGAGCTGAAATATGTTGTACCGTATTATATTCATGTCGTAATCGACTTTCGACAATATTCGACTGTTTTTTTTATTTGAATAAAATTAGTAATAATTAACAGAAATGTTTAGTGTTGAGAACTTTTCATTATCTAATGAAGAGGAACATGGTACGATCAAGGCCAATCGTATTTCAGTCTCACAAACGATAACAGCTATGCCATATTTAAAAAACGACAAGAATTCGACGTAACTTCGACATACACAATAAGGGGGATTATGATACAAAACAGAAGATGTACATTAGGGCGTCAGCGAAATGAAGGGACGATTTTTTTAAAAATGCCCGAGCGAAATTTGTGTCACTTGATGTAAAAAAATACATGACGGAAATTTGAGTAAGATCTGACAACTATTTTCCGTGCTCCAAAGAGGTAAAAGATCAGGGTCTTTGTAAATCCTATGTTTTTTACTAATGTTCGATTAAGGAATTGTTATTTTTTCTCGCAAATATGTTATAGTCAAATATTGAAGTGCGTGGGCGGTGCACAGTGGGATTGCTTCATACATTTTTGTGCAAAAACTATAAGGAGAGATCCATGACTATTGAAAGTTGGCACCGAGCGTTGTATTGACTTAACTAAGAAAACACTGGAATTTCATCAAAATCGGCCACGCCAACCGCCCATCACTCATACAATCCATATTTTTCGCATAAAATTGTTCCTATACGTACAAAAGTCTTGAAAACAAAAAAAAAAGTCATAAGAATTTCTTTCTATTTTAATCGAAAGAAGACATTCCCACCTTTCATTTTATTATAAGAACTGCTTGGAGGAAAGTGGAGCTACATTATTTTGTATCCATTGAATATCAAAAATAATTGAATTTTTAGCGGCTTACTGATTTGGGCATATTTTCTTAATGGTTTCTAATATAACCATAACTTTTTTCTTTTTTCTAATTTTTTTCAAATATATTAAAGTCAAATGGATTTATCGATTTACATATATGGAGCACTTAATAACATGCAACATTGTAGGAACTTTACTTAAATTTTTCAAAAACAATATCAAATTTTTCTAATAAAACTATAATACACATTTCATATTTAAACATTTCTCTACAAAACTGCATCATTAGATTATCGAAATTTAGTGGTCGAAATATTGGGTTTTTGACACCAAACTCCCACTGTGCGGCGCCTCGGCGATCAGGACGATCTAACTATTATTATGGCTGTTATAAGGGTTTCTTATAAATGGGGCGTGGCACAGCCCCATTTGTAATTCATACTGTTCCAACAACACATACCAGATATCAGCTCTTACAGTTCATGAGATACAGTCTTTTAAAATTTCAAGTTTTATAACACGCCCACTGATCCGTTCCCGCCCATTTTTTTTGCGTCAAGAACTTTGCTGTCAAATGCATCCGCACAAATTTCGAAGGCGATTGAAGAAACTGTTGTCCAGATAATACGGTCTTAAAAATAGGGTTCAATGGGCGGGCCTCTTTGAGGCACAGCTTAAGGTTGTCCGATTTAGCTTGACCATAGCCGTTTTATAACAACTGAAACAATATTCCGAAAATCCAATGTTGAATTTTCGCTGCCACCGTAAGGTACATTATGGTTGGGATAGTGTTGTATGGAGATCCTTAGAACAACTTTTTGTACAGCTAGCGAAAAAAATTAAAAAAAAACTTAATTTCCCTTTGCAACCCATGAATGAGGTATGGGATAGCTTCTCGCGTTGTGAACTAACACGCTTTCTATTTTTGGATTCACAACTAACGGCACCTACTTGTTTATCGACGAATGCGAACGTCACTGTTTGAGAAGCTCTTAATAGACACGACGATTGAATCGACGCTTAATACTGCGAAATTGCTGTCAACAACATTCGAGGGGAGCCGACAATGAAAGAAAATTGTATTTATTTTTTTCTTTTAAGATGACTGGAGCCAGGTTTGAACCTGCGATCTCCCGCATGGTAGTCACTTGTTCTAACCACTATGCCACGACCGGTCCCAGGGAAAAAACCGTATAAGCAAAAAAAAAATGGAGAACGTGATGTGCATCGGTGTCAAAGATGGCGGTGGCGATCCACAACAAGCCCCTCAACTGGTGCGTAGTCTTCGCTAGAGGAAGAGTTATATTTTCCCCAACATAACTACCCCCACATTAACCCCCTAAGAGGACTTCCATACAAATTTTTTTTGTTTTGCCCAAATGGGCTAGTTATAGCAGTGGATGCAAATTTTATAACTTCTTTATTTTGTCGGGGAAAACTGTTAGGAGGAAAATTTTTACTCCTCTGCTTTCATAAAAAAATATACAAAACAAAAAAAATCTTATAACGACCACCTTAAGGTTTGAAGGTAGAGCGTAAATATGTTCTAAGAAACTGTTGGGGTTACAAGAATATTGGGGGTCGGTCCTATAGGCACCCGTGCGGCAGTAAGACCGGTGGGAGTAAGTTTTTTAAAAAAAAATATTTTTGTATGTGAGACCCCTTTGGAGCGAAAAATTATACGTTCTACTGTATTTCGGTGCAAACGTACTTAAGGAGCCATAATCCAATAACCGAATATGAGGAACGAAAGAGAAGCATAAACTATACTTTTACAATCAATAATAACAAAATTGTATTTAGTTAATTTTTTATTTTTGCATTTCTTTACATTATAGAGTGATCATCAAATTATACGCAATGGTTTTTAATTACGAGATAAAACTTTTTTAGTAAAACAAAAATAAAATTTATAAAAAAGTGTTATTTCGTAATGCGCATAATTTGATGAACACCCCATAATGTAAAGAAATGCAAAAAAAATGTAAACTTACCTAAAAAGAAGTTTGTTCCTAATATTTCTATTTAGTTTTGGATTATGACCTCTCAAATACATATGCACCGAAATACAATAGAGCGTATAATTTTTCGCTCATCAGTCAGGAATTATTTTAATGATTGGCTATGAAACTCTTAGCGGTTGTTTATTTTTCATCACAATCAACTTACTTTCGAAAGTGTTTTTAATGGCTTCAAATTATAACTTTCTATTGTAAATCAATATATATAGTACAAAAGAAACTCCTGCCAATTTGTTACTATTCCATACACGCAATTTTTCATGTACTATTTGAATTTAACCTAGAATTTTTTTTTTTCAAAATCATATGTCATCTCTTTTTGTTTTAGCAAATTTCAACAATGCCATCAAGTTTTGATTTTGTCATTTAACACAATCCTGTTACAAAATTTATATTATAAATCCATTTCGTTACAATTTTCCATTTCTTAACTTACCGGATTTTGATGCATATGTGGATGTAGCGACAGTATCGCATTCATTTCATCCTGATCATAATTATGTATATATTCATATATAGAATTGCCAGTTAATTCAACCTGTAAAGAAAGAAATGAGAAATGGCAACATGAATAAAATGCTATAATTATCATATCTAAAATAGAATATGCAAATATCATATTTGGCCTAACAAAGGAACATCTTTTTTCAAGAGTCCTTTGGCCTTTTTGACGTATTTATAAATTTATGCGCATAAATTTATGGCAGTGGCAAAAAAAAAACACTTACCTGACTTAAACCCAATTGAACTGAGGCGGTTTCTGAGATGTACATAATTTTACCATCTGGTGCTACGACAAAGATGAAACCATCTAAAGTTTGCAAAAGATGTGAGCCCAATTCCTTAATGGTGGCACCTCTTTGCATGGCAGGTGAAGAACCCCAAGCTTCGCCTAAACCTGTAAGAAAGAGATAGAGAAAGAAAGTGAGTGAGATAGAGAATCAAAAGGAAGGTGAACATTTTAAAGAGTATATAAAACACAGACAGAGAGTTGTTTCTCACAACAGCTTGATGTCATCAAAATATTTTTAACAATTAAAGTCATTCACGCGGTGGGAGATTCATTGTTGTTTTTGCATATATCAGCAAGTAGTAGAGGCAGAAAAGGAAGTACCACCAGTAATAACACCACCACCATCACCATTGTCGTCATCCTCATCATCGTCATCATCACTACCACCCACTTACATATTCCCACAACATCCTTTCTGGTGGCCCACTTCAAATGAATGACAACGACGACGAGCAAAAAAAAAAAAACACTGCCAAGCCTTAAGTGGGAAACAACAGTTTTATTATAAAGTCAAACTGTTTTTCCTGCTTCCCCCGCGGCCTCTTGACGGTCTGCCCTACCACCGTTCCATATGCGCTCCTGTTGTTGTGTATTCAAATAATTAGAATAGCAAGCCGGGACTTTGTCTTACAGTGGCTGTGTGGCAAGGGGCGTTTGTATCTCTGATGTACAAAACAACAAATTCCTTTTGTCATTCTGTTTTATGCTTTGTTTTTTTTTTGTTCCGTTCGCCCGAAGTTATATGAAGAAGAAATAACAACAAAAAAAACCAGTTCTTAGCAGGGATGTCAATGGTTCTAATGATGATGATGATGGGTTAGGTATGGTTATTACCACCTTATTAAACTGAGATTCATTGTTTGCTCAATTTCCCCCGTTTCCTGCCTACGACAACTCAGCAGTTTCGAGTCATTGAAGAGCAATTACCATTCCACGTCGAAGTCGAAGACGTCAAAGGGGGAGGGAGGGAGGTGGTTGGTTGACGGCATATAGAAGATAGAACTTTCGAAAGGATTATAGACATAATGAATGGGATTTCTTTAGAGCATATTCAAAGTAGGCATTGATCGTTTTCTATTTGCGGAATTTGCTGGTGAATGAAAATGCGTGGACATTAATAGGCGGGGTGTGTCCTGGCGACTGGTTTAAATATGTTTATATAAATCCGGAAGAAATGCTACGGACTTTTTTTTGTCAATTTTGTTTTTAGATGTTGCCCCATTTTAGAGACAAAATAATGTTTATTAAACTAATTACAGAGATGTTTTTATGGGGAAGGGTTTGTAAGACAGTACAACATTTTTCAGCTCATAGATTTGGGACTCAATTCTGAGAACTGCACGTGAAAGTAGTCCCGAAATGAAGAAGTTTTGCATCATTCGTTTTGTCAAGTTACATGCCATAATATTTTAATATCGCTTTGAAGTTAGTAAGTATCGTATAGGGGAATTTGTCACGTTTTAGGCTTAAGGAATTATGGAAAATTGTTTAAAGTTGCTATTAGTAAAAATTTGGATTTTTATACCCTTTGCATACGCATATGCAGTGAGTTTCACCATTTCTAACGCCCATAAGGAGGCGTGGTAGGTATGATAATGTATGTGCTTATATTAAGGTGGCAACGAAAATACCACTTTGGATTTTCGGTAATGCCCTAGCGGAATATTGTTATAAAACGGCTATGTTCAAAATTTGAGCAAAATCGGATAACTTTAAGCCGTGTCCCAAAGAGGTCAAAGGTCATATAGATATGAAAATGAGTTTGTATTTGTTTATATGCATTTTTTAGTGCCGTATAGACTCGAAAACGGCTCGGCTGAAAAAAATTTTCACAGAATGTAGCTGTGTGGTCGGTGGTGAAAAGAGGGTCGGTGGTGAAAAGAGGGTACTTGAATGTTTGATATATAAAGTGGGCGTGGTCCCGCCCGTTGGACCCTATTTTTGAAACCACAATATCAGGAGGACTTTTTATTCCAATTTGGCAGCAAATTTCGTGGTCCAACAAAAAATGGCCGGGATCGGATCAGTGAACGTGGTATACAACTTAAAAATGTAAACGGCTGTATCTCATGAGCTATAAGAAGACTTTTTTCTTCAATCGCTTTCAAAATTTGTGTGGATGCATTTGGCAGCAAATTTCGTGATCCAACAAAAAATGGACGGAATCAAATTAGTGGGCGTGGTATATAACTTGAAACTTTAAACGGCTGTATCTCATTAACCATAAGAGTTATAAAGATGATATTTGGTATGTGTTGGCACCAAATTTCGTGATCCAACAAAAAATGGGCGGGATCGGATCAGTGGGCGTGGTATTAAACTTGAAAATTTAAACGGCTGTACCTCATGAACATTAAGAGGACTTTTTCTCCAATCGCTTTCAAAATTTGTGTGGATGCATTTGGCAGCAAATTTCGTGATTCAACAAAAAATGGGTGGGATCAGATCAGTGGGTGTGGTATTTGAAACTTTAAACGGCTGTATCTCATGAACTATAAGAGGTATAACAATGATATTTGGTATGTGTTGTTGGTATAGTATGAATTACAGGCATTATAACAGCTATAAAAATGGTTAGATCGTAATCTACGAAGAATTCTAAGAATACTTTCCTAAGAAACATTGGTTCTAAGATCAAAACCTGGTTCCTCCCGAGAGACTTTTTACAAATAAAAACTTATTATTTGGGTGTCTGTCTATCTGCCCCCGATTCCAGCTATAGTTCAAGAACTAACGATGTGAAATTAAATATGCAGCCTTCTATCCCATCCTAAGCGGAAGTTCAGTTCTAAGATATCGGACAAACACATCTTCCGATTCCCATACAAACTCCCCTTTTGGGGGGGTGCCTGTCTATCTACACCCGATTTCAGACGTAGTTTAAGAGATGTCGAGCTGAAATTTCAAATTTGTAGATTTTACTCAAAATAATACTAAATTTAGTGTGCTTACAAAAAAAGTTCTACATGAATTCGAATTCGGTCATTTGTATGGAATGTACCAGCATGGGTGTGACAAAAAACCGAGTATGAGAATTGGAAGGGCATAAAAAACTACACATTTACATCCAACAACAACAGAATTAAATTAAGTTAAGTTTATCTTTTTTGTTTTTCTTAAAAATTATGGAGTGATCATCAAATTATACGCAGTGTTTTATAATTACGAAATAACATTTTTTTATTAAAACAAAAAAACAAGTTTAAACTAAAAAAAAAACTTTTTTAATAATGCGTAAGACCTCTCTTAGCTTAAATAAGTTGCGTATAATTTTATGATCACTCCATAATGTGAAGAAATGCAAGAAGGATATACTTAACTAACTACAATTTTGTTGTTTTTGAATATAAAAGTATAGTTTTTGAATCTGTTTAATTCCTCATATTCGGTTTTTAGATTCTGACCTCTCAAGTACATTTGCATCGCTCTCCAGTGTAAAATTGTATGGGAGGTACCAGAAGGGATGTGACAAACGTTTCGGTTTTTTGAGGAAAGGTATCGGGTTTCTACTATTACAAGTTAATTTAACTGACCAAATAAATGTCGATTATCAAAAAATAGGTAATTTCGTATGGGAGGTATCAGAAGGGGTGTGGCTATTCTGTCAAGCAAGCCAGTGAGCCAGCGTGGCTCTACCATGCGACACTACAATAGAGAACATTTTGTATGCAGACTATAGAGAGCATGATAAAGCTCTGCAGTTCTAGGCAGACCAGGATTGGTTTCAGATATAAATTTTTGTATGTTTCAAAGAAATTTGAACCCGTTTTTGACCAAAATATGGATTCGGGTTAAATTACTTTATATTGCTCGTTTTAACCAATTCAATTCTTTTAGTATCCTACTAAATCTAAACAACTTTTTCCCAAACCAAAGAGATTTGATTAAAAATATCTGAAAAATTCCCACATCTTTATAAATTTTGCCCAAAGAATCTCATTATTCCCATTACGAGGTAAGACAAAACAGCAGGTCTATTGTTTATCCAACATTTACACTTCATAATGATCCGGTAAATACATCAATTATAAAAATACAGCATTATCACCGACTAGAATAGGATGAATGTTTTTTTAGCATGGGCTACGTATGTTTTGTTTTTGCTCGATTTCGTGCAATCAACAAATGTCCTGCTGAGATTACACAAAATCCAGCGTTATGATATACTTTCATAATAATGAATGAATGAATGAATGAAACTAAATACTATCCCCTCTCAATACCTATACACACCTCCAGGCCAACAACACACTCACACGCACTCGCAATATCCTAATCATTTGTCATAGCCGCAGGATATTAAAGGTCTATGCTATCAACGAACGAACGTGAGCAGGACATGTGACTTCATGCCCCTCGCGACATGATGTATGTGGGACACATAAAGGACACAAGTTCAAACGCGTGACCCATGAAAAGACACATGAAAACAACACCGTATGACACTTTGTGTGTTACGCGGCGTAGCAAAAAACAACTCTAATTGTTTGTGTATTAAGGACCAACAAATAAATAAATTGTTTGGTTGTATTAATAAAAAACCTCTTGGAAGATCATTAGACGATTTATAAGTTTTTGGATTTGTTTTTTTTTTGTTGGTCGAGGAGGATTATGAGTTGGGGA
The DNA here is from genome assembly GCA_964034835.1 of Muscina levida. NCBI lineage: Eukaryota > Metazoa > Arthropoda > Insecta > Diptera > Muscidae > Muscina > Muscina levida. The sequence continues at coordinate 157,603,202 of OZ035880.1, forward strand.
TTTCGTACTACAAAAAAAAATTACACACTTACCTTCGGGAAAAACTTGACGCATTTTCAAATAGGAAGTGGTCAAACGTATTATGGAGGCTTTGTCCAGCTGTGTGGTAATTGCACTTGGTAATGGTAATAATTTGGCCAATTCAAAGAATTCGGCATTTTCCTTTTCACGCCGTGTGCGGGCAGCATTTTTACTTTTTTCCTTCATGGCACAGGTTTTAGCAAGACCTACAAAAAGAAAAGCAGAAAGTTAAGAAATATAAATAAAATTTTTTATAAAAATTAGAAATATTAGAAATGTTAATAAAGTTTTAGTAAGAAAAGTTGTTACTTATATTAAAACTATTTCCATAATGTTTGGTATTTAGTTAATTTTTTCCTTTGAATTTTTATAAATAACTGCTGTTTTGGTATTTTTTGATTAATTTTTAATTATTCTCAGTGGAAATTTTTTACAAATTATAATTTGTTTACAAATTATATTTTTTTAAAAATCTCCCAAAAAACAATTTTCTTTAAATGTTATACAAAAACAACCGCTGTATTTGTAGATTTGTATGTGGTCTAGCTGATGCATATTAGCGTAGAAACAAAAACAACCGCTTTATTGATAGATTTCCACAATGTTTGAAATGAAGTTAATTTTTCCTTTGAATTTTTATAAATAACTGCTGTTTTGGTATTTTTATTTTTTCTTATTCTCAGTGGAGATTTTTTTAAAATTATAATTTTTTAACAAGTAATAATTTTTTTACAAATTATAATTTTTAAGAAATCTCCCCAAAAATAATTTGCTTTATATGTTATACAGAAACAACCGCTGTATTTGTAGATTTGTATGTAGTTCAGCTGATGCATAAACAAAAACAACCGCTGTATATATAGATTTGTATGTAGTTCAGCTTTATTCGAAAATTGGTTTAATTTCATTAAATTTGTACACATCGGTTTTAGTTGTTATACAAAAACAACCGCTATGTTTATTATTTTCTTACGACATTTTGGTGTGGGGACAACCCTTCACATACCAAATTTATATGAATTCGCTCCATATGTCTTTCAGATTCCGTTTCCTTCTTAAAAACTGTTTTTAATCTAATCATTTTAAATGTTTCGCCTTGTGAAATCTGTCAGATTTATCTAAAATTAGCTCACATTGCCTTTTCAACAAAGTTCTCTCGCAGATTATGTAAATCCGTCGACAGATCAGCATGTCTAAATGCAAAAGCCACAGCGACCGATAAATCTGTCAGATTCTTGGTAGCTAGTTAAACATTTGTTTAAAAAATATTTAGAATTGCTACATTCTAGATTTTTCGCAATGTTAAAACCATCAGATTTATTAAAATTCCACTTTGCTGTGGCAAAAATTTAGAACACATTGGCATTTTAAATAATAAGTTATTTCATTAATCAACTTATTTTTATAAAAATAATGGTTTTTGTTATTTTGTTATCTTGTTTATTTGTATTAATTTTTTAGCAGATAAGACAAATACGTCGATAAATCAGTGGGTCTGAATGAGCTTGAAAACAATGCTATATTGTCCGATAAATCTGTCAGATTTTCTTTGACATGTTAAAAATTTGGTTTACATTTTAATGTTTAATTTTTTTATTGTTGTTGAATTAATCAGATTTATCTGACAAATGTAATAAAAACTGAGGCTTTTGAAAAATTAGAAGACATTGTAATTTAATTTAAAATTTGTTTTTTTCAAGCTTTATTGAAACATTTTATATAAAATGATTTTTTTTTTGGAAATTTAGCAATGATGTATTTATTTGAGTTAATTATAAAGCATGTAAGAAGGTCTATCGCCGTTGATATGCCAGTATGTCTGAAACAGCTTTAAACGCATTGCAACAACGTCCGATAAATCTGTCAGATTTTTGGTCCGAATTTTGCTTTCGAAAATTATAATATGAATAAGCTTCAATTTAAATGCTACAACGTCCGATAAATCGGTCAAATTTTCAATTTCTTGTAAAATTGATTTACTTTTCAAAATGTTAATTTTTTATTTTAGCCTTGTTAAATCTGTCAGATCGATAAATTTATCGAAGAAAATCTGACAGATTTGACAAGGCTATAAAGTTAAAAGAAAGTTAAATTTTAAAGAGTAAACAATTTTACAGGTAACTAAAAGTTTGACCGATTTATCGAACATTATTTAAATTTAAATTGAAGTTCATTCAAATTCTAATCTGCGAGATAATTTGCATTTTAACGCAAATTCAAAATTCCGACCGAAAATCTGACAGATTTATCGGAGGGATAAATCATTCAAAATGTGCATTTCGTTTTAAGATCATTTAGACATATTGATCTGTTGATGTATTTATGTGTATTGCAAAATACTACAACTTCCGATAAATCTGTCAAATTTTCAGTTATTTGTAAAATTGATTTACCTATCAAAATTTTAACTTTTTATTTTGGCCTTGTTAAATCTGTCAGATCGATAAATTTATCAAAGAAAATATGACAGATTTAACAAGGGTAAAAGGTTAAATAAGTTAAATTTTGAAGAGTAAACTATTTTACAAGTAGATGAAAATTTAACCGATTTATCGGACGTTGTAGTATTTAAATTGAAGTTTATTTAAATTCTTATCAGCGAGATAATAATATTAATGCATATTAACGCAAATTCAAAATTCCGATCAAAAATCTGACAGATTTATCGGACGGATAAATCAATTATCCGGCATTGTTTCATTTCGTTTAAAGCTCATTTAGACATACTGATCTGTTGATGTATTCATTGATAATGCAAAAATCAACACACTGCCTTTTATAAACTATTCCCAACAAGTGTCATTCAAATCCTGTTTTTGTTGTTTATTTACTTTTATCGCGGTAATTTCCCTTTTTTATTTACTTAAAATCTTACCCAATTTATCCTGATTGCAATTACGCATTTCTCTGCGTTTATAAGTCATTGCGCGCCGATACTTCCTTAACTCTTACACTTTAGATAAATAAATATTTGTAAATAAATTTGTACGAAGAGCACGTTGCTTATAAAATAAATCCTCAACGTACGTGATCTTTACTCTGTGATCACCTGTTTGAGACTAATGCCAAACTATGCAAACGCATTAGTTTTAATATCTTGTCTTCCTTCCGCCGTACGTCCTTTGCAACATTGCACATCATATTTTCTCTCAAACCAACAACATCCGACACAGCAGTATCCTCTCTGCAAACAATAACAAAATGTGCGAAATTTTTCACATACCTGTAAAATTCCAAAATTTTGCTGTCATTGGTCAATAGATGGGACACGAAGTTGAAAATCAGGTTTTCACCAGCTACCAAATATTTCCCCTACTTGTAATCGAGGTGCACTACTACTACCTGTTTCCGGCAAACACACACATATACCATATTGATCATGGGTAACCATCATGAGAGTTTACCTATACTACCTGTTTTGTGTTGTTGTTATTGTTGTTGTTATTGTTGTTATGGCCAAGACCATTGACTTTTACTTAAACTAGTTCTTCAATGGATCCTATTCTGTTGTATTTTTTTGGCAAATCCTTTGACGTTTTCCCATTCACTGATTTTCTGTGGCTGTGTGTTTGTGTGTGTAATTCATCGGTAAATCCAGTGGCGATCCAGTGGTTGTGATGTGGTGGTGTTGATGTTTGGTTTTCATACATAAGAGGCGTCTTGTTGTCCTACTTAGATTGGCCGACAATGTGAAATCGTCACAGGTGACTGGTGATTCCTGAGGCATTGTCTTTGCACACGTTTACAAACCACAGGAGATTAACTTTTACAATATTTACCATAATGTATTTATTGTTAGTCTACAGGTCCTTCGTAATCATATCCTTTGTTTTTGTATATAGTAGTATAGAATATATTTTCATGTATATCGATTTTCCAGTTCATTTTTATTTATTATACTCGTATGTATACGTGTCTGTTCAAAGGGGGCAGAGGATGTCATTTGTTATTCTTTGGAATTTTTCTAAAAATCAGCAGCAACAAGTTTTCAATTGTGTTTTTTTTTGGTTTTTTTCATTGATAAAAATAGTTCGTACGTGATTTTAGTAAAATTTGCAAATATTTTCTGCTTATATATGGTTAGAATACACATAACGTATATATATATATAATCGCACAAGTATAGTATATAAAGTATATAGGAAACTGTCAGTGAAACTGACATACTCACACAGGATATATGTTAGCTATGTATGAACATCCTGTTTCATTGTCAATATATCCCACTGGACATGTTGGATGCATGACCAAACTTAGATTTGTTATGGATAATTTTTCCATGAATATATATCTCTGCTATAAACCAAACAATGGTCATGAGTAAATCCTAATGGAGGTTTTGTTTTTCAGGTTATCTGGAATAATATTGATTCTTAGTAATTGTTCGAATTGTTGTGCAAATATCATCTTAGAAAAAGTTTATGTTAAATTCAAAAGAAAAAATATTTTTCTTGTTAAGAAAAACAACTGAAATTTCGCTGACGCATTGGCTATAAATCAGAAAATCTTTTTAATCAAATATATTGTACATAATTTTTGAGTGTTATTAGATAATATCAAACATATTTTCGACTTTTTAAAAATGTATGTTTCTCTGGTCATGATAATTTATATGGTCATAAAATGTTTTTGTAAAATTTTGGCTTTAATTTGTTATTAACAGAAATTAATAAAAAATTTTAACTTTAAATTGTATTATAATGTTACAGTTGCCAAACTTCGGTTCATCTCAAGTCAAATATGAATATAAATTATATTAGAAATATAAAAATAAGTCGCTGAATGTGTTGCTAAGCGCAAAACTCGAGAACGGTTGGACCGATTAGGCTAAATTTTTTTTTCTGTTATTCGTAATTGCCAGGAGTAGGTTTTTACGGATGAAAATTTTTGAAAACCCTCCGGAAAAGCCGGGAAATTGGAAAAACCGAAAATTTGCTTTTTTGTATGGAATTTTGTGTGCAATTGTTACAAATAATTTTTCGAATGGAAAAATAAAAAAAAATTGTTGGAAAATTCGGAAAATTCCGGAAAAATTCGATAAATTTTAATACTATTTTTGGACGAAATTTAGCTTTTTGTTGTACGATTTGATAGTTTTGAACGAAGAAACTTGCGACAAATTTCGGATAATTATTCCGAAATGACTTTCCGAATGGAAAAATAAATAAATTCTCGGTGGAAAACTCGGAAAATTCCAAAAAAATCGATAAATTTGCATTTTTCGACAAAATTTTTGCATTTCATCGCCTGATTTGAGGTAAATCGCATATTAAATTTTTGTCGGTTTTCGAATAGAAAAATAGAAAGTTTTAGTTGGAAAATACCAAATAAAAGTTCCTTTTTTTAGACAAAATTTTGCATCTTATCGTATGTTTTTGTAATTTTTGGCGATGTAAATGTGAACAATTTCGAACAATTATGACTTTTGAAATTGAAAAAAAGAAAACTCGGAAAATTCCAGAAAAAAATCGAAAGATTTGGATGCCTTCGACGAAATCTTCCATTGTATCGCTTGATTTGATGATTTCAGACGACGTAAAGGTGAAAAATTTGTTGTGTTGCTGAAAAATTTCGGATTATTGTGAAATATAGTGTGAAAAATGTATAGTAATTTATCAAGAAAGAACGTTGTCCCAGTTTGCTCATTTTTTTTAAATTTTTCATAATTGGCATGAATTTTTTATGCCAAAAAAATTTGGGAAAATCCCTAGGAAACGCCGGGAAAATTGTGTGCAATTGTTACGAAATGGCTTTTCGAATGCAAAAATAGAAAATTATTAGCGAAATACTCGGAAAATTCCGGAAAATTTAACGGGATAAATAATTTCTATATATATAAAAATGGTGTAATAGTAATTCATATAGTCATTCATCAATTGAGAGCGGCTGGGCCGATTTTGCTCAATATTTTTTTCAGTTGTTCGTATTTGCCAGGAGAATGTTTATGTGAAAGAAAATTTGGGAAAAATCCTTCGGAAAAGTCGGAAAATAGGGAAACTCGAAAACTGCCTTTTTGTATGGAATTCTTACGGAATGGATTTTCGAATCGAAAAATAGAAAATTTTTGTTGAAAAACTCAAAAAATTACGTTAAAATTAAAAAAAATTTAAATTTTTTTTCAACGAAATTTTGCATTTTGGATAATTATTCCGAAACGATTTTTCGAATGGAAAAATAGAAAAATTCTTGGTGGAAAACTCGGAAAATTCCGGAAAAGCTCGAAAAACTTGGATTTTTTCACCGAAATTTTGCATTATATTACTTGATTGGATGAAAATCGCAAATTACGGAAAAATTAAATAAAAATTGAATTTTCTTTTTCGACGAAATTTTTTATTTTAATGTTTGATTTGATAATTTTGGACGATGTTAATATGGAAAATTTCGGATAATTATTCAAAAATGACTTTTCGAATGGAAAAATAGATCGTCCTTTCGAATTCAAGCGAATTAATGACAATCATAAATCGCAAAGCCAATTGTTGGAAGTTTGTGGGATCAATCTCGAATTCCCCTGCTTTTCGCACGGTCAGCTGTACGTTTCCTGTTCGCGTGTCGGTAAACCGTCTTCAATGTTTGTTTTTGCGCCGGAAAACAAATCGAAAAACATTGTTTATCAGATCGCTCTTCACTAATTTCGAATAAATTCAAATAAATTACATTAACATTTTAACTATCTGTATTAATATTACCCTGGAGCTTATATGAAGGCGTTAACTTTGGAGCGAGACAAAGTTCGCAGGGTACGAAGTTGTATGGCAGAACAACGTTTGCCGGGTCAGCTAGTTAGAAATAAATATGAAATAAATAAAAACAAAAATCTATAATCCAAAAAAAAAAACACGTATGACTAATGCTATTTCGACCAGCCGTGGCACAGTGAGGTATGGGATTCCCAAAACGAAGATTAATTAGAATTGAAATTTGCGTTTTCAAATTATAATTTTGTAATTAATAATTGTACACAGGATACTCATTTAATAGATACTAAAATCAATTAGATGTGGGTAAATCCAAAATAATGTATACCAATGACAGAATTTTAGAGTTGTTAAAAACACATATATTTTTGTTAATGGAATAATGGGCTATATATATCCAACTTTCAAAATATATAAAGCATAAGCTCTTGCGATGATCCATTAATGAATGGCAGGTCTAAACCTACACCTAACTCGTATTTTTATTTGTTTTTCTAAAATATATGTGTTTTAGTTGTTCATTCCATTTTATAATATTAATTAAATATAAGAAACGCCTCAGTAGGTCAATTATAAGATATAATTAATGTTAAGTAAAGATGGGCACACGGCATGTAACGTACTTAATTTTAAGTTTTTCATCAATCGAAGTACGTTCGAAAAGAGAGCCAATAGTGCGCTTAAAAAAATATATAATATATATAAATATATATTTTTACACTATTTTACAGAAAAATATGAATGACAAAGTTTGAAATGTCCGCAACGGAATGATTTTTTTAAAAAATTATATTTATTGAACAGAGCAATTGTGAACTCATATGCACTGTTTGTGGAATGAGGCACTAGTTCTAGATACCACCTGGTGGCGGGTCTGATATTATGAGCATTTCATCAACATCAACAAAATTTCATGCTACTGACATGTATTGCGGTTAGTCAGCTATTCTGGTGCCAGTACGATATTGAGCTGCATTGTATCAATGCAAATGTAAATACAATTTTTTCTCTTAATCAAACAAGTATACATTCTAAATTTTAGTTAAATTGGTCCATCTATACAAATTTTCGAAATAAGTCCACTCCAGCATCACCTACATTGTCCATTCATATCCTATCCAATCCTATTTAATATTATAAACGAGAATGTCTGTCTGTTTGTTGCTCAATCACGCCTAAACGGCTGAAGCGATTTCTATAAAATAAATAAATTTTTTTTTGACCCTATGGTCTGAGTGGGTGTGACTAAACCTTTTTTGAGCTAGGGAGCTAAATTTGATACACAGAAAGTACTCGACAACACAAATATGAATATGCAGACGAAATTTTAATTTTGGACCCAATGGGTGGAGTGGGCGTGGAAAAACTTTATTTAGAGCTAGAGAGATAAAATTTGGCTGAAGTGCAGAATATGGGGCGGGAGCCCGATTAAAAAAAAAATATCCCATTGTCTTCGTCTTGTTCCCCAAACAACGGAATGGTAGGTCAAAGTTGGCGCTTAGGCCCATGGGGCCCGGGGGTCAAAAAAGGGGCCGCTTACGGTCTTATGATGACCCCCTAGGTGCGGGTACTCAAATGAAAGATATTTTCGGGACGAGTCCAACGATGTTATTTTTAGGTTCCTACGGGTCCGAGTTAGAGCCAATTGAATTTCCAGGATATACCAAAAAAAAAAAAATTTTTGCCTGCGGCATTACTAAACCCAACATATCCATTTCCACTCTAATTTACAAAAAACAAATATATATAATTACAATACATAGCTTTTTTTTAAATATTTTTCAAAATTTTTCCACTTTAATCCTTTTTTTAATCAATTTACTTCTTTCAAAAATTTCTCTTTAGACTTTTTCTTGAATTTTTTTAAATATTTCTTGAATTTTTCCTTTAAAAACCTTAAAAAAATGGAAAAAAAAACAATAAAATTTCCACAAATTTTTGATGACATTTCCTTAAATTATTCTAATTTTCCATGATTTTTCTATAAAAATAATGATTTATTTATAAAAATCGCGCGGTTTTTAGATTTTCTATTTTTTTTGAATTTTTCAATTTATTTCCTTAAATTTTACTAACTTTTTCCATGATTTTTTCAAATTTTTTAAATTTTTTTTGGTATATCCCGGAAATTTAAATGGATCTAACTCGGTCCAGCAGACCCGTAGGAACTTAACTTAAATAACATCGTTGGATTCGTCTCGAAAATATCTTTTATTTGAGTACCCACACATGGGGGGTCATCATAGCGTATTGGGGGTGGGGTGGAATTATTTTTTTTTTGGCTCCCGCCACATATTCTGCACTTTTGCCTAAAATTTTATAGTATTCGAAGAAATTAATTTCGGACGGAGAAGAAGGAGTGGGCGTGGCAAAACTTTTTTTTAGAGCTAGAGAGATAAAATTGGATACACAAATTGTACTCGACAACACGAATAAGAATATGCAGACGACATAACTGTATTTTAGCCCTAGAGAGATAACATTTGATACAAGGATAGTATTCGACAACACGAATATAAATTTGAAAACGAAATTTAAATTTTGGATCATGGAAAAACTATATTATAGCCCTAGAGAGATACAATTTGGCACCCATATAGTACACGACATAACGAATATGGAAATGTAGACGAAATTTAAATTTTGGATCAGCGGGCCGAGTAGGCGTTGAAAAACTGTTTTTAGCCCTAGAAAGATAAAATTTGACGCCCAGATAGCACACGGCAACACTAATATTAATGTGCAGACGACATTTTAAGAGCAAGGACAATGGTAGAAGAGTTTTTTCTTAAATTCATAATATTTTTAAATTTTATATGCAGACACTTTTGACAAGATATTTTTCAGAGTTGTTTCAGTAAACTTTAAGGAATATTTACATTTTGGCAATAAGTCGTCAGATAAACGTATTTCGGTAAATGCTGACACAGGGTAAAGGGTAATAGTGACAATGATATCAGTAGTGTAAATGTGCCTTTATAGTACTCAACAATGTAGACATGTATATACCGACAAAATATTTATTTTCCGCCGGCGGGGATATGAATATTTTATTTCCGATTGATCGGCAGAAGGGAATGTGGGTAAATTGTTTTTAGGACTATGTAAGGTAATCCCCCTTATTACGTATTTCGTAGTCAACTTTCGACAACATTCGACAATTTTTTTTATTTGATTTAAATTAGTAATAATTAACAGAAATGTTTAGTGCGGAGAATTTTTTTATAATCTAACGAAGAAGAACATGATACGATCAAGGCCAGTAATAATATTTCAGTCTCTCAAACGACATCAGCGATGCCATATTTTAAAAACGACAATGATTCGACGTGACTACGACGGACATACATAATAAGGGTGAATATTTGAATTCAGATAGAATTGGCACTCTAGATATGAATTTGCAGACGGTTTTTTTTTTTTAATATCGGTAAGTGAGACGTGGTTAGTTTGATCAGGTTAGAAGTGAATTGGGGTTACGAATTGCTTACAGAGCGTACATTAACGACGCTTAAGCTTAGCCCTTTAAGTAGGCGTGCCAAACATGTTATAAGTATTCGTCAAATAAGCAATAGCGAAGCATTGCCGGATCCACTAGTAATATATATAATTCTTATATTTATACCTGTGTGTGTCAACAGCTCCTTAACAGTATGTCTAAAGTTGATACAATTTTTTATGATAAATAAGATATTTGTAAAATGTGTAACGCACGCAACGTAACGTCCGCAACACAGGAATTTCAAACTTTTGTATGAACCAATAAATTTATAAATCTCATTAAAGCCTTTTTAAAATCCTTAACTATTCCTTTTTCCTTTATGGTATTGATTTTTCTGGTTACTATGCAACCTTTGCAGATTATAGGATAGAAAAGTTTTGGCACGCACCTGTTGTTTATTCTGGTGAGCGTATTTACCAAATTTGAACACTTTTGCTTAAATAGGCAACATTTTATGAGAAAAAAAACTGTTTTTATGCGAAATCCCATCATTGGTTGTGGGCGGTATTTTTTTATTCTAGAAAGTGTAGTGGTCGTCGTCGTTTTTGATAAACTTCTAGTTTTTTTTTCTTAATTTAGTCAATATAATTCCCGGTGCCTACTTTTTATAATTTCGGACCACTCCTTATAGTTTTTGCACAAAAATATATAGGAAGTGATCCACTGTGCAACTTGTCTGATTTTTTCGTAAATCAACGTGGCTTTAAAAGCTTAAAAACTTTAAGCCCAAAGCGGCACGATTTAACATTCTCCAATCGTGCTCAAGCCTATCCTACAATCTGCCAAGACTTATCCTTTTTTGGGGGATAGGATCGACAAACCCTAATGTAGAACTATTTCAGTCATTTGTATGGGAGGTACTAGAAGTGGTGTGGTAAAGACTTCGGTTTTCTGAGTGTTTGAAACTGACCAAATTCAAATATCATCGAGTTGACTGTTTGGAATTTATGAAAGAAATATAAATTTTACAAATATAGGTAGGGTACCAGAAAGTACCAGAAAGTGTAGGCCGATTAGTTCATATTCAGACCTGAGTCTAACTCTTACAAGCATACATCTTACGCAAAATATGTCTTAATTCAGTGTACTTACAAAAGAGATACGTATGTAAAACTATGGATTCGATTCGGTCAATTCGTTATTTAAGGTTCAAGAAGGGGTGTGTCTCTCAATACAATGTAAGTAAAATTAATTTTTGTAAGAAAGGGTACCAGAAGGTGGGGTGGGGTTATTCAGCCCATTTACAATCTTAATACTTCATTTTGGAAAATATAATACTTAAATAATTTTTAATAAGGATCAGTTAAGCTTTACTCCAGTTATCCTGCCCACTAGCCAGCAGCCGGCCATCCTGAAAGACGGACATGGCTTAATCTTCTTACATAGTCCTGATATCGGTCTTACGATACTTGGGGTCTAACACGTCTCCTTTAATCCGTTACACTTTTTCTCGTATCAAATAATATACACCCTCATTCCTAAGGGTGAAGGTATAACAATGTGATGGGAGCGCTGTTGTCGATTTTGTTCTGTTTTGGCAAAGTGTCTAATTGATCAATAGCTTTGAAATAATAATAGAGGGTTCAAATTCCAATTTTTACATTTTCCTTTTAACCAATTCATTCTAAACTTTTTATATCTTAAGTACTCTGCAAACATTTTGGAAGAGTTTGGAAGATTAATATGCCGCGCGAAGAATACGCGATTCTTCATGGCAATCATTTGAAATTAATTTATCTGCGCGATTTGTTTGAAACTCTTCTCGACAACCATTTGACGGTTGTTTGTCAGCGCAATTATGCGCGATTCGGAAGTAAAACTTCTCGGCAATTGTTAGAGGTTTACTTGCCAGTCGATCCCGCACTCGAATTATTTGTAATCCTTTAATGCAATTGTTTGCTTGTTAATCGATGGATAGATTATCATAACACTTCTCTCCAAGAACCACAGAGAGGCTAACTGAGAAAAATGTTTATCTAATCATTCCCTACGCAATGAGTGGAAGATCGTGAGAGATTAACCTTAGCCAACTCTTAACGGTAAAAAATTCTTGTTTCTTTTTGTTGACACAGCGAAAATGATCATTTAAAGTCAAAAAATGAAAGTGAGTGGATCGTTTGTAAAGAAAATTAAAATAAAAGTTTTAATATTTTTTTTTACTATTTTTCCAGAAACGAATGATTATAAGATATGGTTGACATGATTTACCAAGCTTCGTTAGATCTGCCATTAAGGGGATCATAACCGACGAATTATAATTGCATTTTTGGGAATATTCTTCACGATTCGTTTCTGGATCTTCTTTACGATTCATTTGGTAATCTTCTTCACGATTCGTGTGGAACTCTTCTATGGTTTTCCCATATAAGACATCTTCGCAATTCGTTTCAAACTCTTCTTCGCAACTTGCTTGCCACACTCCCACGCAATTCTCGAGCAATTCGCGAGCGGCGAATCGTCTTGAGACACAACTACTCACACCTTGGGATTCGCGGACGAATCGCAGATAATAATCGCCGCGATTAAGTTCATCTTTCCAATGATTCGCGGATAATTCTTCCGCAATCAAAAATGTTTGCAGGGTAACCCCCAATATAAACTAGTGTAACATATAGCATAAATTATAACTTACTTACTTACTTAAGTGGCCAATTACAATTTACGAAACGTAGTTCATAAATATGAAACCTGAAGTAATAAAGAATTCCACACGCTTCGGTCTTCTGCGTGTGTTCTCCAGTTAGTCCTACCAGATGATGGCACATCGCCTACCACTTGGTCCTTCCAACGGAGTTTGGGTCTCCCTGCTCTGCGCCGTCCTTCAGGTTCGCCTTCAAACACCTTTCTCGCTGGAGCATTTACATCCATCCTGGCAACATGTCCCAGCCATCGAAGTCGTTGGATTCTGACTCTTTTAGCTACGTCGATGTCGTGGTAAAGCTCATACAGCTCATGGTTCATCCGATGGCGAAACTGGCCTTCGACACAGATAGGTCCATATATTTTTCGGAGTACTTTTCTCTCGAATACTCCCAGGTTTTGTATGTCCGTTGTAGTAAGCACCCATGATTCGGCACCATACAACAGAACAGGTAAGATAAGCACCTGTTATAGCTGTTTCTTAGTATTCCGAGAGAAGGTGGTGTTACTAAAGTGCTGCCGAAGTCCGTAGAAACATCTATTGGCTAGCACTATTCTCCGTTTAATTTCTTGGCTGACATTATTCATCTTGTTGACGGAAGATCCGAGGTAGGTAAATTCGTCGACTACCTCAAAACAATAATTGTCAACGTTCACGGTGCGTCCCCACCGAGAGGACTCTTTGTTCGTCGAAATCATTATTTTTGTTTTGTCCTCGTTGACCGCTAAACCCATTTTTGCTGACTCCTTTTCTAGCGATGAGAAAACTGCAGTAACATCCCGCAGATTTCGGCCAATGATATCTATATCATCGGCGTAGGCTAGTGGCATGTGGCTTTTGTGGAATATGGTGCCAGACATGTTGATACCAGCCTTTCTCATCACCTTCTCCATAACTATGTTAAATAGTGTACAGGACAGGCTATCGCCCTGCCTGAGACCTCTTTCCGTGTTGAATGGTTCAGACTGATCCTTACCAATCTTAACCGAGGATTTGGTGTTGTCTAAGGTTGTCTAGAAGAAAAAAGAAGGAGCTGAAGAAGAGGCAGGACGAGTGCACTGAGTTGCTCCGAAGTAGAGGGGAAGCCCGAAAATTCTACAAGAGAGTGAAAGCGAGAATGCGTGGAACAGGGTTGCCCTCCTGCAAGGACAGCGATGGTCAGCTAGTGACGGACCCGGATAACGTTCTGAAGATATGGAGAGATCACTTTAGAAATTTACTGGATACTGACACCACTCCAGAAGACCCCGCTCCAATCCATGACGATGAGTTAATATCCACCTCCGAGCCAGAGCGAGATACGTATGGCCATCTCCCGCCTTAAAAACAACAAAGCTGCTGGAGCCGATGGTCTCCCTGCTGAATTGTTTAAGGCTGGCGGGGAGGAGCTGATTAGGAGCATGCATCAGCTCATGGAGAACATCTGGCAAGAGGAGAGCATGCCCGGGGATTGGAGTCTCAGTCTGTTATGTCCCATATACAAGAAAGGAGATCGTAGTGAATGTAAGAACTACCGTGGAATAAGCCTATTACCAATTGCGTACAAGGTCCTTTCAAGCATATTGTGTGAACGTCTAAAGCCAATTGTAGAAAAACTAATTGTGCGGCTTTAGACCTGGCAAATCTACGACGGATCAAATATTCACATTACGACAAATCCTGGAAAAGCCCATGAGCATAAATTATAAAATATATCGAAATTTACACAAATCATGAAACATTCCTACTAAAGTGTACTAGCAAAATCATACTCGTTTATATCGTCTACTAACTACATCACACATTGACCATAAATAAAAACGAATGCCAAAAGTTATTAACTAAACCCAAATAAAAACAAATCTTAACAAATGAGAGCAATAACAATTGGATAGCCGCATAAAGTATCGAGAAAAAATTACACACATACATATTCCTATAAGTATGCTCTTCCATAGTATTTCTAAGTATTATTAATAGTATTAACAACAAAAACATTCGTAACATTATTCTATGACAAATGAATGCAGCAACATAACCCAGATAAATCACAAGGAAGGATAGAATTTTCTAAATACCACAAGAGAAAAAAGCAACAAAAAAATTACAGCCGTAAATCTTTGAAATGGGCCAGTTGGCAAAAGTCATAAAATTATCACAGAAATTGCACAAGCTAAACTCTTCATATGTTCATCGTGTTCGACTGGGCCAATGTTAGAAGTATTATTATCACAAGTGTGAAGACCAGGCTGGTATCACACACCCACACACACACACAACTGTGTTCTAATAAGCGCCTTTTTGTTTTCCCTTTTCTCCATTACACTTTGACTATTGTTGTACGTAGATGTAGACGTTGTCGTTGTTTTTGTCAAGCAACAGATTTTCTCAATGACTATAATCTAGGGATGTAACGAATGTGCTTTAGCGAATGCGAATGCGAAAGCGAATATTAGAATATTTTTTTTGCGAAAGCGAATGCGAATGCGAATACTTACTTTTGGTTTTTGCGAATGCGAATGCGAAAGCGAATATTCCAAAATTATTTAGCGAATGTCAAAAAATGGTTTACGTAAACGAATAATTTAGTTTCATTCCTACTGTCTGCCTTTCCAAATAAAAATATGTCTTCCAGTTAAGTAATTACACATAAAATATTTTTTTCAAAGTAAAACAAAAACCAAAATATATATAATTCTCAGAAATTCAGTCTTTAAGGTAACTAAACAATAATTTTATTTACTTTCGAAAACTTTGACGTATTCAGTATTCAAAGTTTAGTAGAGCCAAGTTGTATTTAACAAAAAGAAGCTATGCTCCTTTTTCGCTATGCAATCTAGTTCTTAGTGGATCATAGATAAGTCCTTCTCTACTAAACAACTGTTCGCTGGGCACACTTCCCGGAGGCGTAGCTAAGAACTGGCGTGCCAAAGGTACTAACTTTTGGTATTTCGAGCTGTTTCGTTTCCACCACAATACAGGATCTTCTGAAATATGAATTTTTTTTCTTTATTGTATTCAGCTAACAATTTTATTTTCATGAGAGACTGAAAACGTAACCACTTGCATGTCGGCCTCAGTTTCATTATTACTTGTATTAAAGAAATTTTTTTGCGAATGCGAAAGCGAATGCGAATATTGAAATATATATTTATACGAATGCGAATGCGAAAGCGAATGTACAAAATGATGCGAATAATTCGCATTCGCATATGCGAATGCGAACGTTCGTTACATCCCTACTATAATCCATTCAATTCGTTTACATGTACCAGTGTACCAACCAGTATTTGGGCCGTACTTGATACTCTACTGGCACTGGTGGTAGTACTACAACATACTTCTACTACTACTCGTACACACACACATCCCATAGTTCATAGAACTCACACAGCTCTTAATCCGCAATTTAAATGTAGCAACATGCACAATTTGAATTGTTGCCGTCGCATTTGCTTGCCACGGCTGACGAAGCTGCGGTGGTGAGAATGTAACACTTCCAGAGGACACTAATGTGCGAGCGACATCGTCATCAATCGCGCTGAGCTTCAAAATAACAAAAGAACAAAGTTCAAATGTGGAACACCATTGAAGCGGCGAGCAATTCATTGTTGCGACATCTTTTGGCTATGGTTGGTGAGAACGTTGCGCTCATGATGGCTATTGTCGTCGATATAGCGACGGTAATTTTTTACGGTCTTTTAGGGAAAATATTAATAAAGGAAATTGTAATGCTAATGTTATAGAGTAGAGAAATCATAGTTCCATTTGTAGATTGGAATTTTTGTGAGATTTTATACATTACAATAAGGAAATATTTAAGATTTTTATTATAATGTTATTGAATTTGATAAACATTTATTTTTATGGCGATTTTAAATGTCGTGTTTCTTTTATAGAATGTGTGTAGAAGAAATGAAAATGTAAATAAGACACATAAATACAAAGTTATTGTGGTCATTTGAATGGTTTAATACAAATTGGATAAATTAGCTAAAATCACTGGTTTGAATGAATATTCAAAAATCTATACTAATATTATAAAGAGGAAATGTTTGTGAGTTTGTATGTTTGGGATAAACTACTAAACTACTCATGTGATTTTAAAAATTCTTTCACCAGTAGAAAGCTATGTTATCAATGAGTGATATGGGCTGCTATATTTTATTTTAAACATCGCTCGAAAAATTTTTAAGTGTAATTAGCGCCAAGATTTAAGGATATGCACATGGAATGTTAGAACACTATATAGACTATATTAGAACACTATCCAACTAGCGGAAGTCCTCGAATAATATAAGGCTGCCATAACCACTTTACAGGAAATCCGGTAGGCGGGACACGGGTGCTCGCGTATGCAGACGTGTGACATCTACTAATGTGGCCATGCGGACAAGCAGGAGTTTGGATGTGGATTTGTGGCTGGCAAGAGACAGCGACACCTAGTCTCAAGGTTCAACTCGGTTTATGAATGTATATGTGCCCATGCTCCGACAGAAGAGAAAAGCGATAAGGACAAAGATGAGTTCTACGAGAGTCTAGAAAATGTATATGACCGTAGCCCAAGCCATGACATCAAAATTGTACTAGTCGATTTTAATGCTAAAATAAGCAGAGAGGACGCATTTGAGCCTACCATCGGAAAATTCAGTCTGCACACTAAAACGTCGAACATTGCCATCGGACTTATTGATTTCTCTGAGGCAAGAAATATGGTAGTTAGCAGCACAAGGCTAAGCATGGCGAAAAACGTACGTAACCAGGCACAACGAAAGCTGGACATCGGTAAACTGGGGACCACAGAGGTAGCGGACGCCTACTCCAATCACCTAACTCAACTGCTACGGAATGCTCCAACTCCTGATAATATTACCTCGCTATATAGCCGACTCAATAGAATGTCTCGTCTCTTTAGACGGAAAAAAGGAGCTGAAGAAGAGACAGGATGAGTGCACAGAGTTGAAAAACCGAAAATTGGCGAGAATACGTGGAACAGGGTTGCCCTCCTGCAAGGACAGCGAAGGCCAGCTAATTACGGAACCGGGATAAAGATATGGAGAGCAGAGAAAGAAGCCGACCGAGAATTAGCCGATGCGCCGCCGCCGATATGTACGGCTAGTGTCGGCTTATTTTTAGCCGCCGATGAATTCGACCTGTAGCGGCTAAAGTCGTTGTGTTGGTACCTTTTTTTTTTGGTCGCCAAAAATTTTTGTGAAATCTTTATGACCTTTTTTTTGGTTACTGTTTTGTTAAGTCCCGACGCACTTATATGCTACAAAATAATAAGCCGAAATTTTGCCGCCGCCAGTGAAAATCCTATTTCGCCGCCGCCGACCGATAAAAATATTATAAGGCCGCCGCCGCCGATAAATTCGGGTCGGCTTCGTTCTCTGATGGAGTAATTATTTCAGAAATTTACTGGATCCGGACACCACTCCAGAAGACCCCGCTCCAATACATGACGATGGTATTAACTGTTCACCTCCGAGCCAGAGCGAGATACGTGTGGCAATATCCCGCCTAAAAAACAACAAAGCGGCTGGAGCCTGCTGAATTTTTTAAGGCAGGCGGGGATAAGCTGATTAGGAGCATAAATCACCTCACGGAGATCATTTGGCTGGAGAAAAGCATGCCCGGGGATTGGAGTATTATGTCCCAAATACAAGAAAGGAGATCGAAGTGAAAGTAAGAACTACCGTGGAATAAGCCTATTACAAATTGCGTACAAGGTCCTTTCGAGTATATTGTGTGAACGTCTAACGTCAATTTCATTCAGGTTACGACAAATCCTGGAAAAAAACTCATAAATATCAGATCGACACCTACCTCTTTGCTGACTTCAAAGCTGCCTTCGTCTTTCCGATAAGGAATAGGCTCTATGAGGCAATGTCTGAATTTGATATTCCTGAAAATCCTCGGTTAAGATTGGTAAGGATTACTCTGAACCATGCAAAACGGAAAGAGGTATCAGGCAGGTCGATAGCTTGTTCTGTACACTATTTATTATACATATTTATGGAGAAGGTGAAGGTGGTGGAGAAAGGCTGGTGTAAACTTGTCTAGCACCATATTCCACAAGAGCAGACATCATTGGCCGAAATCCGCAGGATGTTACTGCAGTTATCTCATCACTAGAAAAGGGTTCAGCAAAAATGGGTTTAGCCGTCAACGAGGTCAAAACAAAAATAATGATTTCGACGAACAAAGAGTTAGTTTTCAGGTAGTATATGAGTTTATCTACTTCGGATCTTCCGTCAAGAAAAATAATGTCAGCCAAGAAATCAAGCGGAGAATAGTGCTCAACAGTATATGTTTTTACGGACTTCGGCAGAACTATAGTAACACCATCTTATCTCGGGATACTAAGAAACAGCTATACCTGGTATTAATTTTTCCCCTTTCTGTTGTATGCTGGTGAATCGTGGGTGCTTACAACAGGGGGAATTACAAAACCTGGGAGTATTCGAGAGAAAAGTACTCTGAAAAATATATGGACCTATGAACCATGGATGGATGAACCATGAGCTGTATGAGCATTACCACGACATCGACGTAGCTAAAAGAGTCAGAATTCAACGACTGCGATGGCTGGGACATGTTTCCAGGATGGATGTTAATGCTCCAGCGAAAAAGGCGTTTAAAGGTGAACCTGAAGGACGGCGCAGAGCAGGGAGACCCAAACTTCGTTGGAAGGACCAAGTGGTAGGCGATGTGCCACCATCTAGTAGGACTAACTTTAGAACGCACGCAGAAGACAAAAGTGTGTGGAATTCTTTAAATTTTTGAACCACGTTCGTAAGTTGTAGTGGGCCACTTAAGGAAGTAAGTATGGAAGTTACCAGAATGGGTCGGGCCATATAGTCCAAATTCATTTCAGAGTGAAAATTTTATAAACGTACATCTTACAAAAAAGATATCGTCGGTATACAGTGTAAACTGATCAACACCACTTTTTTGTAAAATGGACAAAATGATGCAAAAGTGTTCCAAAAGTCATAGTTTGTGCCATCTAAAAAAACTTTATGTCTGTTTAAAATAGTTTTGTAGTTATTGTTTAAAAACACAAGCGGACATAAACTTTAAATCATCTATAACTCCGAAACACAAAAAGTGGCAGCATACCGATGATATGTATGTAAAACTATTAAGGTCAACAATTCGATCATTTGTATGGTAGCTACCAGAAGGTGTGCGACAAATGTTATGGTTTTCTGAGGGTTTGTCTGTTATTATAAGGGAATTGAACTGACCAAATTTAAATGTCCTCCATTTTTTTTTAAAGTATAGGAGGTACCAGAAGGGGTGGGGCCGTTCTGCCCATTTACAATCCAGTCACTTAATTTTGAAATATTATAATACTGGTAAACTACAATTCAAATACTTTTTGTAGTTTTTAAATCTTTCAAAATTTTATTTTTGCCTATCAATTAGTTTCATAACTTTGAAACTATTGATCGCAGTATAAACAATTGTATACATAATTTAAAGATATTGCAAATCAAAATTTTTGTAAATTTAGTTTAACAAAATCGGACAAGTTTTTTTTATTTTTAAGTTATGACAACATAAGTGTAAAAAATCTCAAAATATTGACAATTGTACTTAAAAATTATTTCTAAACAAAATTATCCATAGAATTGAAAAATTTTAACAATTTTTTACTTAGGTAGCCATGATATTAAAATCTATAAAGTGATTATTGAAGCGTTTTTTTTTTGCTGTTGAGCTGTGTATTGGTATATTTTCATAACACTTAGTAAAGATTTACTCGCGTCATCCTGCCCACCAGCCAGCTAGACAAACGGACACGCATCAATCGACAGTTTTTAAGAGCCCTAATACAAATTTCGTCTTAAGATACTTAGGATCCAAATCGTTAAACATTTCTCGTATCAAATGGTGTATACCGTTATCCCTATGGGGAAGGGCATAAAAACCCATTTTCCTTTACATATCATGGATGAGATATGGGAGAGCTTCTTATATTCATTCAGACCAATGGGGGATTCACACGTGCACAACACGATTGGCAACAAAACACTCAACAACGCATTAATATCAAGATGATTTTTGTTTATAGTATAAGCCTTAAAATTATGAACTCATTCTGATTTAGACTCATAATGTTTGAAATATAAAAAAAAGCGTAAGCTTTTTACTTGTGTATCTGGCACGAAGCCAATTCACACGCAACTAACAAACTTTTATTTCATTTTATCATTTGATAAATTGTTAAAAATTTTAAAAATTTAAACTTGATCTAAAATAAGTAATACCGAACCACTGTGCGATGGTTTGACTTTTTTAGTTTACATTTGTTTAAGTAAAAAACAACAAATAACAATTGTGCTTTAAAAATATTTATTCAGGAGGAAGCTTTGACGTATTCGCGGATTATGTTTTTAACACAATAATTTTACTTCTCTAAAAATAAATAAAATTTCAATTTTTTTTTAACCTAATTAATATATTATTTCTCTTATGAATTATGTCCTTAAAATGTCCCTATCAAATAAATATATCACCAAACAACTACAAAAAAACAACTTGTTCTCACCTAACTCAGCTCGTTCCCATATCCTATAGGAACCCTTTTGATGAGCCGTAACATATCGCAAACACTCTCTTACGACAACTCTATAAGAATCCCAAGAAGTTGTAACAGTTCTTCACAGAAATCTTAACACATCACTCTAAACGTGGCACAAATTGAGAAAAAAAATCCCCGAATTTCTTATGGAACTTCCACGCAAACGTTCCCACGCAGTCGGCAGCCCACCATATGTATGTAAAACAGTCATTTGAGTACGGCTCATTTTTTTCCACCTCTCGGCAACATGATCATGTCCTACGGTACTTGTCCCTAAAACGCTTGCTGTTCACATATTACAGTAATTAATTTACAATTGTTTGGGCTACAACGGACACTTGGCGGGAGAGCGAGTGCGACTGAGCGACCGAGCAGGACTTGAATGAATGAATGAATCAAATCGGTCAGTGCTTGTAAGGCGTTATCCACGCTGTGTCCGTCCCATGCGCTACACACCAGGGGCCGCAATAAAAACAGCGCCTCTTACTTTACCTTGGGCAGGTATGAAAAACAAAAAAAACTTTCTTGTTGTGGGTGACTGTGTGTGTGTGTGTGTGTGCCGAAAATGACAACTTCCAAATTATTGCTTATCGCCAGCAAAATGTTCTCACGCTTTTGGTCGGACAGCCAAAATACGCGAAATGTGTTGCAGGGATTTTCCAATAGTTCAACACGGAAATACTCACTGAGTTTTTCTCATATCTCTGGCTGGCAAACACACACAACCATATGTAGTAGTAGCTGCCAATGTATTGGCAACTTCTAATGGTATTTCACATGTTGGCGTTAAACGTTCATTTTTTTCATATCTCCCGTCTATTTATGAAGAGAATTTCCAAAATTGTTCAACCAATTTTGTGGAAACTTCTTGTACTACGTGCATAGTCGTGAGAAAATTGTTTCCTTTGCCTCTGACTCTCTGCGCAGCAGCAACAATGTTAAAGCATTACACAGCGTTGATGATGTGGTCCTTTACCTGTTGTTATTGTTATATCGATGAGAAAAACACAGCAACATGACATGAATTTCCATGTCCACACATGAGAATATCCCGGCAACGCTTCGACATTCGATTATCATATGGCAAAGATGTGTAGGGATTTTTCATGTTTGCCAAAGTGGAATAATTGAGGGGAAAAACTTGGCCATACGTTTTAAATGTGACAGACATATGATGTGATTTTGTGTTCTTGATCAAACAATATTTCCATTTGTTTGCAAGTGAGCGAGCGAATGTGTGTTTTGCCCATATCATAAAAAAAAACCAAAAGCGCGATCCATCAGCAACTTTGCTTTCACAAGGGCGGTTGAAATCAGCGATGAGTTTATGGAAGGGTGGGGGTGTGGTAAGAGCAGAGGTAATAGGTAAAAGAAGTACAATGTATAAGTTAGAGTAGATGCAGCGTTGGCCATGACCCAACATTATATGTACAATGTACTTTGGATTTTCGATAATGCCCGAGCGGAATATTGTGTCGGTTGTTATAAAACGCCTATGGTCAAAATTTGAGCATAAACGGACAACTTTAAGCTGTGCCCTAAAGAGGTCAAAGGTGAAATCTAAATAAATGAAAATGAGTTTGTATTTGTTTGCATTCCTTAGTACCGTATAGACTCGAAAAGACATTGACAGATTTTTATGAAATTTTCACAGAATTTGGCTGTGTGGTCGGTGGTGAAAGTAGGGTACTTACATTTTTTATATATCAAGTGGACGTGACCCCGCCCATTATACCCTATTTTTGAAACCGCAATATCTGAAGGACTATTTCTCCAATCGCCTTGAAAATTTGACAGCAAAGATCGTGATCTAACAAAAAAATAGGCGGAAGCGTATCAATGGGCGTTGTACAAAACTTGAAACTTTAGACGGCTGTATCTTATGAACTATAAGAGGTATGAAGATGATATTTGATACGTGTTGTTGGTACAATATGAATAAAAGCTGCAAACTTCTTCGGGTGTTTGGGCACCAAATAAATCTAAGATAAGTCGGTCCATCAACTAGATCAAAGCGACAGTTTTATGGGATACATGCAGTATAATAAACATGGATTGCCTTGAAAAGTCGACAATCTTCTAATATATAAAAATTTCGTGTCACGGAGTTTGTCATAGCAATCCTCCGAAACGGCTCGACCAATCTTTATGAAATTTTGTATTTATAATTGGTACCATTGTATTTTCATACCGCTAGGTGGCGCTGTGGTAAATTTATATTGAAAATTTGAATGAATCGAAAAATTTATCTGAGTTTCAGAACGTATGTTTGTTTGATCATGAGAAAAATTATTATGTGCAAATGAAATGTGGGTGGTTTTATACCAAAAATTTACCGAATGAACCAATTTAAGTGCAATTTAGAATGTAGATTTGTTTGATCATGAGAACAATTTTTTTCTATAAATTGACCCGGTAGTTGGCGCTGGATTTGACTTACTTCGAGAATAGAAGAAAAAATTACCGCAGAACTAAGTTTTCCAGCTCAGCTAGTATTTTATATTATTCAAAAGGCCACTTAACATCATGTTAACCTCGTCCCAGACTTTATTAGCTCCCAAGTGCGGTTAATGAAATCTAGATGACTGAAACAGGAATCGAACCCTGATCTCCCGCATGAAAGTCGCGAATTCTATGCCTTTCTGCCTGGGTCGGTCTGCCCAAACAAAACTGTCGAATAAGTTTAAATCTTCCAGCATTTAACTCTTTTACTTCGTAAATGTCAAATAGGTCAGCCTGTATGGTTTAAATTTCATAGACTTTACTGGGGCCAAGGTTCTAAGAAGGTCAAAAGAGTTCGCCACAAAACATTTTTTTTTAATTACTAAAGCTAAGGGTAAAATGTACATAAGAGTCGGTAAATTTTGTTTCTTGACCAAACGGTTATCAATGTCGGTATCTACGATGAATTCTAAGAAATTGTGCCCCAGAAACCATGGGTCTAAATTCAAAATCGAGCACCCGGTTTTTAGCGAGAAAATTTTCGTATTTGGGGAAAAAAAATCCACTACAAGCCCCGCAACTGCCCTGGAATTGCCCCTAGAGGGTTCAAATGTATGACCGACAATCAGTGACTTTTCCCTCCTAATATTTTCCACAGACATTCTCCCCCCCCCCCATCTTCACCCTCTAAGGGGTCTTCCATACAAAAATCTAAATTTTTATAAAATTTTGTCTCATTGCTTTAACTGCCCTAAATGTGCCACTAGAGGGGTCAGATGTATGATCGACCCCCAATATTTTTGCAACCCCAACAGTTCATTGGGGCCGACCGTGGCATTGTGGTTAGAACAAACGACCACTATGCGGGAGATCCATAGTTCGATTCCCGGATCCAGTCATCTACATTTTTCTTTCATTGCCGGCCCCCTTAATGTTGTAGACAGCAACTTCGCAGTATAGTGTCGAGTCAATCGACATGTCAAGTAAAAGCTTTTCAAACAGTGACGTTCGCATTCGTCGATAAACAAGTTTGTTTGTGAATCGAATTAGAAAGCGTGTTAATTCACAACGCGAGAAGCTATCCTTACCTCATTCATGGGGTGTAAAGGGAAATTAAGTTTAAGTAACAGCTCATCAGATCATAACTACTCTCTTTCTTCAACCCTTAATGTGGTCCCCATATATTTTTTTTATTTTTTTCTATGTAATCAGTTCCTTTCCCTCCTATGGTGTCTCATAGAGGGGTAAAATGTTTGACCGACCACAACTTAACCATTTCCAATTAAAATTCAAAGAAATTCAATTGAAATTCAAAAACTTTGTTTGATTTTCAAACATTCCATTTGAAATTCAAAACTTTTCATTTGGTATCCAAAAGTTCCATTTGATAAAAAATTCCATTTTAAATTCAAAAAAAACCAATACAAAATCAGATTTTCCATTTCAAATTTGAAAAATATTAATTCAAAATCAAAACTCGTCAATTGAAACTTAAAACACATCTTTTGATATTCAAAACTCATCAACTGAAATTCAAAATTCGTCAATTGAAATTCAAAAAATCCTCAACTGATGAGTTTTGAATTTCAACTGATAAGTTTTGAATTTCAATTGACGAGTTTCAATAACCGACTTTTGAATTTAAAATTACGACTTTTGCATTTCAATTGATGAGTTTTGAATTTCAAATGACGACTTTTGAATTTCAATCGATATTTTTCGAATTTCAAATGGGAAATTTGAATTGATATTTTTTGAATTTCCAATGGATTTTTTGAATACCAATTAACGAGATTTGAATTTTAAATGGAATACTTGTATTTCAATTGAATTTCAATTGGAAATGGTGTAGTATTTCCCTCCTAACATTTTTCTCGCACATACCTACCCCCCGTATGATCACATCGTAAGGGGCCTCCCATACTAAAATTTTCTAAATTATTCCAAAATTCTTAACGGAAATATTATTTTGTGAAGAATTTTGTTGTTTTTGGGGTAAAGAAAGAGGGTAGGTATGTTCGAGAAAAAAATTTGATATCAATAGGTGCAGTCGTTCTCTATGCTTACATCACTTGCCAGAACTTAAAAACTAGAACCAATCTTGAAAAGCGAAACCCAGATTCGAATTCAGAGCCTCAAATAGCACTAAGATCCTATTCTCACCGACTCTAATCCAAAAGTAAACTATTCCATGCCGTGATTTATGACTGTCCGCCTGGACATGCTATTGGAAGTACTTATATTGATTTTGAGCATATATACAAGGTGGGCCAAAAAAAAGTCATCCTATTGGAATATGTCCTTATTTTCCAGACTTTTTTTGTGGAATTTTTTTAAAGTCTCATGTTTACGTGAACAAATCCGAGACCCTGGAAGCCCTTAGGGACAACATTCGACACAAGTGCGAGAATCTGTCGACCGAAGTTCTCGCCGAAGTGATGAAAAAATGCCATAAAACGAGCACGTATGGCAATCAATGGTGGCAGCGCGCATTTGGCAGATATCATCTTCTCGACTTAACCAATAAAATTCTAAAGTTTCAAATAACTATATTAAAAACACAGAATCGAAGTTTTTCATTTAGAAAAAAATGAGTGCCAAACAACATCGGATGACTTCTTTTGGCCCACCTTGTAGATTATAAAAATTGTATTACAATCGGTTCAATAATATGACGTCTTTTGAAAAGGGGGTGTGGCACCTACGCCTGTATAAGTCATTACTCATTTATTGCTCGATTTCGGTATGAATCCACATATTTTTTACTAGGTTGTTTCAAAATCAGCATTAAAGGCGTTATACATCTTTTAACAAAAGTTAAGAATAAAACAATCCTTTCTGTCACATTACCAAAAAGTTCCTTTACAGATATTAACTTTGCATATACTCGTAAGATTTTATAACAAAAAACGAGTTTATTTAACAAACTCCAGTTTGCCATCTCCGACCAAGTAACTTTTCGTCCTAAGCATCTAAACTTTTATCTGGTATAAAACACTCTTTTTGGTTTAATGGTCTGCTTGGCGAAGTAAGTACATTTACGCTAAACCCTCAGTCTTTCTCTCTCTTTCTCTTTTCCACTCTCTCTTTCTAACACTTATGACCGTAAAGCGCGAAAATCTGTTGGTTAAGGTTAATTTCCAGATTATAACCCAGTAAAGTAAACAAATCTGTGATTTGGTTGCCACTTTTATGCTTTGTTAATATTTGCACGCTACTGCTGCTGCTGCTGCTAAGCTGTAGCCATCAACACTTTGCGCCCTGATGAGATGGTTTGCCGAGGAGAGGGGTGGTTTGCGGCTTACATCAACATTCAATACAAGAGGGCTAAGAGGGTGCGTGCATGTATTAGGTTTTTACCATCTGTTTTTCTTCGACGGGGATTTGTTTGTCGAGCCGTTAAAGTGTATTAAACTAAACTTTTATGTTATTTAATTATAATTCTTTCGCTACTCTTAGGAACAATGGCAATAACAATAACAACCATAAGCAGTTAATATTTAATGTTATTTTATCTCTTTACACTACAAACAATTCCGCCCCAACGGCAACGGAGCGGTGCGTTAGCAGTAGTGGTAAATCATTTCAACCACCCTATAAAAAATTAGCGCTAATAATTTGCGCCTTATTATCTATGTAGTAAGATATTGTTGTGTAGTAACCAATTAACACAAGCTACTGTGCTAAGTGGATCATAAAATAAATTTGTTTTGAGAGAGAAATTGATTTAATTTAATATTCTGTATTAACATATTAATATTGGTAGTAAAGTGTCATAGGAAATCTATAATGAATGAAGGGGGCGAGAGGAAATATTTATTAAGCTTATATAACTTTATTTCATTAGTTTGGTGTTGTCGTCAGATGAAAGCATTTTTTTTATAAAAAATGTTATTAAATGCATAAGAATATAAATACAGAGTGAAGAGAGATTAAGCCGTACGTTATAAATAGGACAAGGAATCTTATGCAAATGCATATTTTTTCTGGACTTCCTAAAATAAAAACGGTTAAGTTATTTTTACGAATCATGAAAATTTCTTTAAATTGACATTCAATCGTTTTTGCATATTTTACGAAAAATACGTGTATTTGCATATTTTAGCAAATTTTTCAATAAATGCATGTTTTTGTTGCATATTTTGCTATATTGATTACCAACCACTTTTAAAAGTAAAACATTTTTCCTTATAAAAAATTTTATTAAATGCAAAAGAATATAAGAGTGAAGAGTGATTAAGCCGTACCTTATAAATAGGGCAAGGAATCTTATGCAAATGCATATTTTTTCTGGGCATCTTAAAATATAAACGGTTTAGTTATTTTTAATAATCATGAACATTTTTGTTAAAATTGCATTAAATCGTTTTTGCATATTTTACGAAAAATGCGTGTTTTTGCATATTTATGCGCATATTTGAGCAAATTTTTCAATAAATACATGTTTTTATTGCAAAATTTGATATTTTGATTTACAACCACTTTAAAAAGTAAAACATTCATTTTCTTATAAAAATATTATTAAATGCGAAAGAATATATAATGCAGACTGAAGAGAGATTAAGCCGCACCTTATAAATAGGGCTAGGAATCTTATGAAAATAGATTTTTTTTTAAAATCGTTTAAGTTCTCTTTACGAATCATGAAAATTTCTTTGAAATGGCATTCAATCGTTTTTGCATATTTAACGAAAAATACGTGTTATTGCATATTTTAGTAAATTTTTCAATAAATGCATGTGTTTGTTGCATAATTTGCTATTTTGATTAACAACCACTTCAAAAAGTAAAACACCTTAATCTTTTTATGGGACATCTTTGGGTAAAAGTTGCTTTATAATTTGTTTCCTAATATTCATCAGAATTACAAAATTTTTTTTCGACATATATAAAAGTTTTTCTTTTCTAACCGATGCTGCGCCTACATGGTACAAGCCACCTGTACAGATTTTGAATGAAAGATGTCATGCAGTCAAATATTATATCAAGAATTTCGAAGAATTTGGCGTTGGAGTGAAAGAGCTCCACTATTCCGATTCGACGTCGATTTTTAATTAATATCAATTTTATATATACATACTTACATAAGTGGCCCATTACAACTTACGAACATGGTTCATAAATTTGAGGCTTGAAGTAATAAATAATTCAACATACTTCGGTCTTCTGCGTGCGTTCCCCAATTAGTCCTACCAGATGATGGCACGTCGCCAACCACTTGGTTCTTCCAACGAAGTTTGAGTCTCCCTGATCTGCGCCGTCCTTTAGGCTCGCCTTCAAACACCTTTCTCGCTGGAGTATTTACATCCATCCTTGCAACATGTCCCAGACATCGTAGTAGTTGGATTCTGACTCTTTTAGCTACGTCGATGTCGTAGTAAAGCTCATACAGCTCATGGTTCATCCAATGGCGAAACACTCTTTCGACACAGATAAGTCCATATATTTTCGTGGTATTTTTCTCTCGAATTCTCCTAGTTTTTGTATGTCGCTGTCGTAAGCGCCCATGATTCGGCAGCATACAACAGAACGGGTAAAATTAGCACCTGGTATAGCTGTGCCTTAGTATCCCGAGATAAAGTGGTGTTACTAAAGTGCTGCCAAAGTCCGCAAAAATATCTATAAGCGAACACTTTTCTCCCCGTGATTTCTTGGCTGACATTATTTTTCTTATTGACGGATGATCCGAGGTAGGTAAATTCATCTACTACCTCAAAATTAAAATTGTCAACGTTCACGGTGCGTCCCCATCGAGGGGACTCTTTGTTCGTCGAAATCATTATTTTTTTTGGTCCTCTTCAAACGCTAGACTCATTTCTGCTGACTCCTTTTCTAGTGCTGAGAAAACTGCAGTAACATCCCGCAGATTTCGGACAGACATGTTGACACCAGCGTTTCTCAACACCTTATCCATAACTATATTAAATAGCGTACAAGACAAGCTATCACCCTACATGAGACCTCTTTCCGTGTTGAATGGTTCAGAGTGATCTTTACCAATTGTAACCGAGGATTTTGTGTTTTCCAAGGTACATCTGCAAAGTCGAATCAATTTTGCAGGAATATCAAACTCAAACATTTTTTTCCCGGATTTGTCGTAAGGTTAATATTTGATATAGATTTGAATAGATTTATCAGATCTAAAGCCGCATAATTTAAGGTCCAATTAGTTTTTCTACAATTGGCTTTTAGACGTTCACACAATATGATCGAAAGAACCTTGTACGCAATTGTTAATAAGCTTATTCCACGGTAGTTCTTACATTCATTACACTCTCCTTTCATGTATATAGGACATAACAGACTGAGACTCCAATCCCCGGGAATACTCTCCTCTAGCCGGATGTTCTCCATGAGCTGATGCATGCTCCTAATCAGCTTCTCCCCGCCTGTCTTAAACAATTCAGCATGGAGACTATCGGCTCCAGCCGCTTTGTTGTTTTTAAGGCGGGATATAGCCACACGTATCTTGCTCTGGCTCGGAGGTGGACAGTTAATACCATTGTCATGGATTGGAGTGGTGTCCGTATCTAGTAAATTTCTGAAATGATCTCTCCATCTATCTTCAGAACGTTATCCGGGTCCATCACTAGCTGACCATCGCTGTCCTTGCGCAATATTGATTTAAAAAAGTTCACAGTTGTTTCAACATTGTACAATGCTGATTTAAGTACGCGAAATATTAATTTACCCTTGTTTTTTGTTTTGTGTGAAAAATTATGTGAATTTTAAAATGTACATACATTGTGTTATTGTTGATTTAACAATAATCTCTTTTCTTGGCGTTACTTATAATTTTTGTAAAATCTTATATAAGAGCGACGCGTTTAAGTTACATCCTGTTACAAATGAATCCAAAGGATATTGGATGAATGAAGAAACTTAAAGTATTACAAATTTGTTTAACAAATTTTAAGTTAACAATACCGTCTGTATGTATTAAGTAACTACCAAAGGCTCTGCGGTGGCATGCACATTGGATAGAAATACTATAAATGCAAATAACTCATAACTTTGTATAAATTTGTTTCACAAATAAACATTAAATGCACCCAAAATAAAATATAAACTACAAATAAACAAAAAAACTCTCACTCATATACAAAAACTATATGATCATGGCAAACAAAACTTTTGTGAAAATTAAATTTTTATTGCAATCTATAAACCAAAATATCGATATTTTGTTTTAATTGTTATTTGAATATAATTTTTCAATAATAATTATTATTACTTGTGCACATATGCGCACACACATACATACATACGTATGTATATCTATGGATGTATGTACATATTTCAATATTTGTATTTGAGTATATACTCACATATGCTATAAGTAAATAGTTGTGTTTAATAAGGGTTGTGTGTACAAAAAACACACAGACACACGCACACACACAAGTTTGTATGTACTATTTGTGTGGGCCAATATTTGTTTAAATGGACTAAATCTTATATGGTCAATACTACATATAATATAGTCGTGTTGTTTGCTATAGAAATGTTGTTAAAAAAGACAAGACCGGACTCGACGGTTGTACCCTAATTCGGACACAAAGAATTGAATTCATCATTCGTTTCAAACAATTTTTTATTTTTTTTACTTTAATTGGGTTTCTTGTCTTATAACACAACTTTGTCGAAGACGACTTATCCGAAAATCCAAATTTAGTCTGCGAATATCGATTTGAGCTTATAAATCCCTACCCTAAAAAGGTCAAAGGACTTAAAAAAAAAACTTAATTCCCCTTTACACCTCATGAATGAGGTATGGGATAGCTACTCGCGTAGTTGTGAATAAATTCGCTTTCTATTTTTAGATTCACAACTAACGGCACCTACTTGTTTATCGACGAATACGAACGTCACTGTTTGAGAAGCTTTTACTAGACATGCCGATTGACACGACACTTATTCTGCGAAGTTGCTGTCGTCACAACATTGAGGGGGCCGGCAATGAAAGAAAAATTTAAATTTTAAAATTTTGTTAGAAAAGAGGTCAAAGGTCAATTATATATATATTAAAATGAGTTTGTCTTTGTTGTGCGCATTTTTATGACGTTCTTTTTGAAATTTGAAAAAATTAGGTAAGGTAGGCGAGACCCCGCCCATTGGACCCTATTTTTAAAACCGCAATATCTGGATGACTGTCTAATCGCCTTGAAAATGTATGTGGATACATGTGGCAGCAAAGTTTGTGATCCAACAAAAAATGGGTGGGATCGGATCAGTGGGCTTGGTAAAAGGCTGTATCTCACGAACAATAAGTGATATTTGGTATGTGTTGTTGTTGTTGAACTACAGCCAGGGTGGAAATGAGCTGTGCCACGTCCCATTTAAAAGAATCCAAAACCAAAACAGCCATAATAATAGTTTGATCGTCCTGAAAATTTCACAGTATAGTAGAGTTATAACCAGGCTACCA
Source organism: Muscina levida (assembly GCA_964034835.1). NCBI lineage: Eukaryota > Metazoa > Arthropoda > Insecta > Diptera > Muscidae > Muscina > Muscina levida. The sequence goes on from OZ035880.1 coordinate 157,635,506, forward strand.
AGTTGGAACTAGGTTTGAAAAAAGGGCAGAGGTGTTTCCCACACACGTCAATATTTGAATATTTCATATGGTGAGAAAAAAAATACAAGTCCTTAATCGAAAATTAGTATAAAACGTAGGATTTACTTAGAACCTGACCTTTGACCTCTTTGGGGAACATTTAATAGTTGTCCAACCTTATTATATTTCCCTCATATATTTTTTACATCAAGTGGAACAATATTCCTGTCGGGCATATTTACATTTCCGGAAAAAATTTCGCTGCCGCCCTAATAAACAGTTACGCCAAAACAAATTCGGGGGTGCAAAAGAACCGGATTTGGAGTTTTCTCCATAACGTCACTTGTAGTCTGATTATCAAGAACTTTGGGTCGTTGAAGAGGTATTTACAAGAGCTTTGCTAGTGATAAAGGGATTTGGAACAATGATGTCATATTCCACTGGTTCTAGATGGTTTACTTTTAAAAAAAAAAACCCTAAGCATATAATTTGCTGATTTAGAATTGAAGGCCTAGACATAGGCTAAGGATAACTCAGGAACGCCTAGTCCAATTTTGATGAAACAAAAATTTTAAATTTAAGAATTAAAATTCCTTTAATTTTTTCACACATCATTTTTCTCATAATCAACGTAATCAACAGTTTTGCAATTATAAATAAAATTACGAAAAAAAGTAAAAAATTTGCCTAAAAAATTCTATTTAAAAAATAATAATAAAAAAACATCAAAAACAGGAAAACTGTCAAATCTTACTGCTATCACGGAAAGCCAAATAACCTATGAACAAAATCGGACATTCATAGATCATGCATAACGATTATCGCGTTTCGAAAATATAATTTTTTTTATTTCAGGATATATGGGAGGTGGGCGTGTCCTTTGACATAATTTCATATATCATGGCTATCATGGCAGTAATGTATCACAGAAAAATCGAGCTAAATTTGCTTCAATAACAACAACAATTTTGGAAAATATTAGTTTTATCCCATTTCAGGATATATGGGAGGTGGGCGTGTTGTTCGAGATAATTTGATATAATTTAACATAGTTGTCAGTAATACATCATAGACGAATTGAGGCAAATTTGATTCAATACCAACAACAATTTAAAAAAATTTAAGTTTTACCATTTCAGGATATATGGGAGGTGGGCGTTTTGTTCGAGATAATTTGATATGATTCAACATAGTTGTCAGTAATACATCAGAGACAAAATGAGGCAAATTTGGTTCAATACCAACAACAATTTAAAAAAATTTAAGTTTTTCCCATTTTAGGATATATGGGAGGTGGGCGCTTCCTTTGAGTTAATTTGATATAATTCAACATAGTTGTCAGTAATTTATCATAGACAAATCGAGCTAAATTTGGTTTAATACTAACAACAATTTAGGAAAATATAAGTTTTTTTAAATTCCAGGATATATGAGAGGTGTGCGTGTTGTTCGAGATAATTTGATATAATTCAACACAGTTATCAGTAGTATATCTGAGACAAATTGAGGCAAATTTGGTTCAATATCAACAACAATTTTGAAAAATTTTAGTTTTTTCCATTTCGGGATATAAAGAAGGGGAGCGTGTCCTTTGAGATAATTTAATATAATTCAACATTGTTGTCAGTAGTATATCAGAGACAAATTGAAGCAAATTTGGTTCAATACCAACAACAATTAAAAAAAATTTAAGTTTTTTCCATTTCAGGATATATGGGTGGAGGGCGTGTCCTTTGACATAATTTCATATAATTCAACAGAGTTGTCAGTAATATATCAGAGACAAATCGAGCTAAATTTGGTTCAATACTAACAACAATTTTGAAAAATATAAATTTTATCCCATTTCAGGATATATAGGAGGAGGGCGGGTTGTTCGAGATAATTTGATATAATTCAACATAGTTGTCAGTAATATATCAGAGACAAATGGAGCCAAATTTGGTTCAATACCAACAACAATTTTGGAAAATATAAGTTTTATCCCATTTCAGGATATATGGGAGGTGGGCGTGTTGTTCGAGATAATTTGATATAATTTAACATAGTTGTCAGTTATACATCATAGACGAATTGAGGCAAATTTGATTCAATACCAACAACAATTTAAAAAAATTTAAGTTTTTTCCATTTTAGGATATATGGGAGGTGGGCGCTTCCTTTGAGTTAATTTGATATAATTCAACATAGTTGTCAGTAATTTATCATAGACAAATCGAGCTAAATTTGGTTTAATACTAACAACAATTTAGGAAAATACAAGTTTTTTTAAATTCCAGGATATATATGAGATGTGTGTGTTGTTCGAGATAATTTGATATAATTCAACACAGTTATCAGTAGTATATCTGAGACAAATTGAGGCAAATTTGGTTCAATATCAACAACAATTTTGAAAAATTTTAGTTTTTTCCATTTCGGGATATAAAGAAGGGGAGCGTGTCCTTTGAGATAATTTAATATAATTCAACATAGTTGTCAGTAGTATATCAGAGACAAATTGAAGCAAATTTGGTTCAATACCAACAACAATTAAAAAAATTTAAGTTTTTTCCATTTCAGGATATATGGGTGGAGGGCGTGTCCTTTGACATAATTTCATATAATTCAACAGAGTTGTCAGTAATATATCAGAGACAAATCGAGCTAAATTTGGTTCAATACTAACAACAATTTTGAAAAATATAAATTTTATCCCATTTCAGGATATATAGGAGGAGGGCGTGTTGTTCGAGATAATTTGATATAATTCAACATAGTTGTCAGTAATATATCAGAGACAAATGGAGCCAAATTTGGTTCAATACCAACAACAATTTTAGAAAATATAAGTTTTATCCCATTTCAGGATATATGGGAGGTGGGCGTGTTGTTCGAGATAAAAACATCAGAGACGAATCGAACTAATTTTGGTTCAATACCAACAACTATTTTGAAAAATTTTAGTTTTTTTCCATTTCAGGATATATGGGAGGTGTGTGTGTCCTTTGAAACAATTTGATATAATTCAACAGAGTTGTCAGTAATATATCAGAGATAAATCGAGCCAAAATTTAGTTCAATACTAACAAGAATTTTGGAAAATATAAGTTTTTTCCCATATCAGAATATATGGGAGGTGGGTGTGTTAATCGAGATAATTTCATATAATTCAACAGAGTTGTCAGTAAATTTTAGAGACAAATCGAGCCAAAATTTAGTTCAATACTAACAAGAATTTTGGAAAATATAAGTTTTTTCCATATCAGGATATATGGGAGGTTGGCGTGTTCATCGAGATAATTTGATATAATTCAACATATTTGTCAGTAATATATCAGAGACAAATTTGGTTCAATACCAACAACAATTTTGGAAAATATAAGTTTTTTTAAATTTCAGGATATATGGGAGGTGGGCGTGTTGTTCGAGATAATTTGATAAAATTCAACATAGTTGTCAGTAATACATCAGAGACAAATCGAGCTAAATTTGGTTCAATACTAACAACAATTTTGAAAAATATAAGTTTTTTTAAATTTCAGGATATATGGGAGGTGGGCGTGTTGTTCGAGATAATTTGATTTAATTCAACATATTTGTCAGAGACAAATTGAGGCAAATTTGGTTTAATAACAACAAAAATTTTGGAAAATATATGTCTTTTCTCATTTCAGGATATATGGGAGGTGGGCGTGTTGTTCGAGATAATTTGATATAATTCAACAGAGTTGTCGGTAGTATATCAGAGACAATTCGAGCCAAATTTGGTTAAAAACTAACAACAATTTTGGAAAATATAAGTTTTTTTTTAAATTTCAGGATATATGGGAGGTGGGCGTGTTGTTCGAGATAATTTGATATAAATGAACACAGTTGTCAGTAATACATCAGAGACAAATTTAGCCAAATTTGGTTCAATACCAACGACAATTTTGGAAAATGTAAGTTTTTTTCCATTTCAGGATATATGGGAGGTTGTTTAAATCTTTAATCTTACTTGCACCAAAGTTGTCACTCATAATTTTGTGACTTAGCGCTACTTTTATGATAACTGGAAAATACCTACACATCACCATAAGGATATTTGCTATTATTTGTACATTTTACATGAATCTATGTGTATTTGTTAAACACATACATACAAATAATAAATACACTCTTACATACTATTTAAACAAGCTACTGTTTCGAATTGGAAAAATCAACACAATAAAGAAGGTGGCGAGCGGGGCGGGAAACTCGAAATGGACGATGGGGGAAAATGTATTTTCCTCTCATCGGCAATAAAACAGCCGCAACGATAGTAACAGCAATAACAGCCACCAACGTAAAGTTTTATTATTTACAAAATGTAAAAAAGAGAAGTAGGAAAAATCACCCATGTAAATAATAAATAAAATGTAAATAAAAAAAAAACACTGTTTACATTCGGTTGTACGTTCATTGGCAAAAGCGACCAAAAAGAGTAAAAAATAGGAAGAGGTCGTACGGTCGGTCGCTTGGACCTTCGGTGGGCAAAAGAAATGAAATGAAGAAGCCTAGGTCCGAAATGTAAATAGCAATAATATCAAAAGGCAACAAATACACAATAGCCATGATAGCGGGCGTTGGTATGTACACACATGTGTAATACTACAATGTACGGTCGGTACGGTGTACTTTGCGCCTCTGCGCTCCGCTCCCACAATGATGTCTGTAATAAATACTGAAAAATTCAAAAATATCACGTAAAATCGATCAACAATACAAACTTGCAGCAATCCGACAATAACAACAGCAGCAACAACAACAACGATGACGGCCAGCAACAACGTCTATTTGAAATGACCCCGCCGCCAACAACAATAACAACAACCAAACAACAATTTCAACAACAACGTCCGCCGTACCAGCCAACCACAACAACAACAATAGTAACATCAACAGGAGCTGTGCATCAACACACGGCCACCACCATTAACATCAGAGCAAATAGAAAGATGAAGAAAAAAATGAAAATATATACACACATACATACATACCTTCATCCAGTCATAAGGAAGAGGAGGTATCCTCATTAAAAGAGGAGGAAACAAAAACGTATCAAATTGAATACAAAAATACCCTCGAGAGTATGAATTGCTCGCATGCAAAAAAAAAAGTAAACAGTGGATGTAAATACCTATTCCTGAGATAGTGAAAACGGTAGAGAGAGAGTGAGGGAAGCTTTTGCATTTCATAGAGTTTTGTAAACAAGTATTTATAGTACTCTTGAGGAAATCGGAGTCAAATAATACATAATACAACATCAGGCAATGCTACTCACACCTAGAGGACCTAGTGAATACCGATAGATATGCATACTACGAGGGCGGTTGCAAAACGAAAGGAAACCTATATCAAACGATAAAATTTAAGCCCAGTAGCAAAACCTTAAACTAAATTTTGCTATACTACGGCACACATTTGTTTACAGTGGTTTTAAATTTGATATTTTTGCTTAAAAGTCGAATCAGAGAATATGAAAAATCATGTGTACAAATACATTTGGGATAGTTCATGTGTTCGGAGACCTATATTGAAATGTTACGGGGACTATTTCCTCGGAACATACCAAATGTGATACCAAAAAGTAAAATTTATTGTACCAAAAAGTATAATTTATTATACCAATAAGTATAAATTATTATACCAAAAGGTACAATTTATTGTACCAAAAAGTATAACTTATTATACCAAAACGTAAAATTTATGATACCAAAAAATAAAATTTATTGTGCCAAAAAGTACAATTTATTATACCAATAAATATAAATTATTATACCAAAATTTACAATTTATGGTACCAAAAGGTACAATTTATTGTACCAGCAAGTATAACTTATTAATCGAATTTATGATACCAAAAAGTACAATTTATTATACCAAACTTATGGTACCTATTTTAATCTACAAATTTGCTGCATGTACAAAATATTCTGTATGTGCAATTTTGGTACTAAAAAGTACAATTTGTTGTATCGAAAAGTACTATTCATTATACCAAAAAATTTTATTTATGGTACCAAAAAGTACAATTTATTATATCAAAATGTACAATTCATGGTGCCAAAAAGTACAATTTATGGTACAAAAAAGTACAATTTATTGTAACAAAAAGTGCAATTTATTATACCAAAATGTAAAATTTATGGTACCAAAAAGTACAATTTATTGTACCAAAACGTATAATTTATTAATGGAATTTATGGTACCAAAAAGTACAATTAATTATATGAAAATGTACAATATATGGTACCAAAATCTGGAATTTATGGTATCAAAAAGTACAATTTACTGTACCAAAAAGTACAATTTATTATACCAAAAAGTGGAATTTATGGTACGAAAAAGGACAATTTATTATACCAAAAAGTGAAAGTTTTAATACGAAAAAGGACAATTTATTATACCAAAAAGTGAAATTTATGGTACCAAAAAGTACATTTTATGGTACCAAAAAGTGAAACTTGTGGTAACTATTCAATATCTACAACCAAAAAATAAAATTTATTGTATCAAAGAGTAAAATTTATTATACCAAAAATTGGAATTTATGGTACCAAAAAGTACAATTTATTGTAACAATATGTAAAATTTATAGTACCACAAAATATAATTTATTGTACCAAAAAGTACAATTTATTATAACAAAAAGTGGAATTTATGGTACCAAAAAGTACAATTTATTGTACCAAAAAGCGTAATTTATTAATAAAATTTATGGTACCAAAAAGTGCAATTTATTATACCAAAATAAACAATTTATTATACCAAAAAGTACAATTTATTGTCCCAAAAATGAAACTTGTGGTATCTATTCAATATCTACAACTTTGGTACCAAAATGTGTAATTAAAGGTCCTAAAAAGTACAATTTATTATATCAAAAAGTACTATTTATTATACCAAAATGTACAATTTACGGTACCAAAGAGTGCAATTTGTTATACCAAAATGTACAATATATGGTAACAAAAAGTACAATTTATTGTACCAAAAAGTGCAACTTGTGGAACCTATATAATATCTACAACTTTGGTACTAAAATGTGCAATTTATGGTACCAAAAAGTACATTTTATTGTACCAAAAAGCGTAATTTATTAATAAAATTTATGGTACCAAAAAGTCAGATCAGAACATGATAAGTTATCAATAGAGCTACATATACCGTTGGAAAGGCCGCAGACTCTTCTTTCCGAATCTGCTATGAAACTATAAATAAGTTGACTGGCTTATAAGAGCGTAAAGGTACGAAAATACCGGGTTTTCATTGTGGTCTTTATGAGCTATTTAAGTTGCCTTGACACGTTCAGATTGTATTGATATGTTCACGAAAGTTGTTCAACTTTACCATGGCTACAATATTGGCGAACATTGTTAGTGAAAAATTTGGGGCCCCCTTAAAGTAATGCTCAAAAAAGTGAAAACAATAATTTCTTCTTCAATTTTTCTTAAAAAAGTGCAGAAATGACCTACCTTTTTGACATAAATTGTTAGTAAAGTTAGTGCACTAAACTCCCAGTTACATTATTGCGGAATATAGTTAAGTGCTATCACGAAGTGTGAGTTAACTGTTGGACTAAAACTGATGACACCTTTTTTCGAAAGGTTCACTGATTTTGAGAATCATAAAAAAATTGATAGTAGAATCGATATCGATAGTAGAATAGAACCTTTGCTATCCTGTTGTTGTATTTTACAAAAAGTCTTCATTTGTTGCATAGTGTTATTAATGCAGACAATTTGGCAAAACGAATGGTGCAGAAGTACTTATTTTTGGGGCAACTTTCAGAATTGAGTTCCAAAATCATGTGTTGTACTGCGTACTAATAATATAAATTTGAAATAGCTATCTTTCGCTTAAATTTTCTGAAACAATTTCATAGTAGTCATTTGTATGGTGGAGTAGATTTTTTGACGATTTCAGTCTTTGTCCACTTAAAATGTTCTTGAATTTTTTTCAGAAATTCGGATTATCAATGCGGACATAATACGTACATATCTATTATCTAATAAATACCTATACATATATATTTTTTTTGTATGGCGGCATTGACTTTTTGGATGTTTCAATGACCTTGTCGCAAATCAATGTCCTTTTACTAACCATGAATGAACTCTATGTGACTGATTTAAACATTGCGTCTGACATTTCCACCATTGAGTTTGATTAAATGTGTCATTAAAAACATTTATTAGAAAACTCCATTGGTAATAGATGATCGCTGTATAAAAATAATAATGACAACGAGAAAAACTATTTTTTTTTTTTGCAAATGCTTTTCTTATTGCAGCGACAAACATTCACGCGTCAAATGATAGCATTTCTTAACGATTTTTTTCTTTCATTCGTTTCCAATGAATTGGAACAAAAAAAGCAACACCTTGTTTTATTATCCGACTTATTTTGTTGCTATTATAGTTTTTGCTGCTTTTGCTTATTGTTGTACATATTTATTATTATTGTCATACTGTTGCTCGTTGTTATTGTTGCTACTTGTTGTGATAAGTACGTGATTTTCCGTTAAAATTTGAATTTCACACAAACTCACACACACACACCCACACGCGTTCACATGCCAACAACAACGTCAACGACGACGACGATATTCGGTAGCACCCAACAATGACATCTCTTACACTATAGCAAATACCAACACATACACACACACACACACACACTCATCGCCCTTTTGTCCCACATCATTAACTTTCTGCAACGATTTAATAGGACAATTTACCTTAAAACGGATATCCTTAATGACGACTTTCCAATTTAAGGTGTCGTTGTCGTCATTACTTTTGAAAATATGTATTTAGGTTTTTCTAACCTATATCTGGAATTCTACATATAATATATTATATATTACATGTATTATAGGTATTATGTATAAAGTTATTTATTCATAAACCTTAGACATTTTTGATGTGTGATTTGTTTTTTTTTTGTTCATATTTTTTTTTGTTAACAAAAAAACATTTGGAATTTTGTCTAGTCATATTTTTGTTATTTTCCATCTCTTCGTATTTTCATGGGTTCAGCATTTTATTGTCTCTTTATATAAAAAAAATGTTTCTTGAAATAAAGAACGAAAACAGAATAAAAAATCAATAGAAAGTCACGTTTTCGAAAAAATCACGTTCTACAAAAAGTCGTTTCATATGTACGAGTCTGTATGTTTGTATGTACATACAATTGCATCATACATATATGAGATTTCACATATCAGGCCAATATTATAGCAGGCTAATTGGTAATAGATTTAGAACTGCATTGGAGGGAGGTCAAGGGTTAGAATCTTCGATAGAAATGTGCTCCGGAAAATGTCGCTAAGAGTCACCGAAGACCAATAACCTCTACGATTCAAAAGTTATAAAAATTTTACAATGAATAGTACTTTCTGTTACAATTAATTGTACTAGTTTCTACATAAAAGTACTTTTGTTATAATAAATTAAACCTTTTTGATTTGTAATCCAGTTATTAAACAAAAAAGGTGAAAAATGGGATTTTTTGCGATTTTTAAGGCACCTGGAGCAATTTTTCGGGTGATTTTGATTTTATTTCCTATTCAATATCTTCAGACACAAAAGAAATATTCCGTACGGTGTCCCGAGATATAACCGTGTTAAAATATAGAAAAAGTGCTAAAATTGTACATTGAGCAACATAATTTGTTTGGTCATTAAATTCTAAATGCAGCCAACTTGACAAATGGAATGATGCTGAATTTCCTATTTTCGGGGCTTCTTTTACGTGCAATTCTCAAAATTGAGTCCCAACTCAATGAGCTGAAAAATGTTGTGCTGTGTAATCGGAGGGTGCTAATTATAGGTAATCATAAAAATTATACCATGATTATCACAAGGAACTGGAGACATGATCTTGCCACAAGGAAACCTGGATATATTACTTACTTAATTTCCCTTTGCACCCCATGAATGAGGTATGGGATAGCTTCTCGCATTGTTGTGAATTAACACGCTTTCTATTTTTAGATTCACAACCAACGGCACCTACTTGTTTATCCACGAATACGAACGTCACTGTTTGAGAAGCTTTTACTAGACGATTTTGTCTTACTTGGCTTTTACTAGATTGACTCGACACTTAATACTGCGAAGTTGCTGTCGACAACATTCGAGGGGAACCGACAATGAAGGAACAATTTTTTTTAAGATGACTGGAGCCAGGTTTGAACCTGCGATCTCCCGCATGGTAGTCGCGTGTTCTAACCACTATGCCACGGCAGGTCCCTGGATATCTCCCGTTCAAAATACAAGAAATCAGATTGATTACGTGGTAATTGATGAAAGGCATGTCTCAAGCGTTATGGATGTGCATGTGATGCGCCGTGCAAATATTGACTCGGATAAGCTCCAAGTTGTAGCAAAGGTACGCACACGATTAAGTAGTGCTAAAAACACTCTAAACCAAAAGCAAAGAAAGCTAGACATCACAAAGCTACGTACCACCGAGATAGCCAATGCCTACTCCAATCAACACTCTCAATTACTCCAAACAAACAAGCATATTGCCACGCTCTGATAAGCTCTGGTACGATGATGAATGTCGCGAAATGTCTGAGGAAATGGAGGCTGCAAAAAAGAGAGCGACATGCATGCACCAGCTCATAAACACAATTTGGCACAAGGAATGCACGCCCGATGATTGGAAACTAAGTTTTGAATGTCCTGTGCTTCAGAAAGGCGATCCAAGTGTGTGTACCAATTATCGGGGGGTTAGCCTTTTACCCATCGCATATAAGGTCCTGTCGAGTGTGCTATATGGAAGATTAAAGCCAGTGTTATACAACCTTATCAGGTCTTATCAGTGTGGCTTTAGACCTGGTAAATCAACAACTGACAAGATATTCACACTTCAGCAAATCCTGGAAAAGACCCAAGAGAAACAGATTGACACGTACCATCTTTTCGTCGACTATAAAGCTGCATTCGACAGTTCGATACGACAGAAATTGTTAGATGCTATGGCTGTGTTTGGTATCTCCGCTAATTCCACAACTAATACGACTTTGCAGGATGACACTGACTGACACGAAGTCTTCACTGAAAATTGGCAAACATCTGACAGAGCCATTTCGTACCAAACAAGGCTTAAAACAAGGCGATAGTCTGTCTTGCGATCTCTTTAACATTGTAATGGAGATGATCATGCGGAAGGCTGCAGTAAACAGAAATTTTACCATCTTCAACATAAGTTATGCCGTAAGCCGATGATATAGGTATCATTGGCCTAGGATTGCGGGATGTTACTGCAACTTTTTCGAGCATTGAAAAGCAGTCGGCGGAAGTGGGTCTGGTGATAAATGAAGACAAAACTAAGTTATTTGTTGCAAGGAACAAAAAATCCACTCGTCAGGGACGCTACGTGAACGTTGACAACTATAACTTTGAAGTGGTAGACGATTTTGTCTTACTTGGCTCCGTCATAAACAAAAATAATAATGTCAGCTTGAAAACCAAGAGACGAGTATTGATCGCAAACCGCTGCTTCTATGCACTAAGCAAGCGATTTAATGACAAAGCGCTCTTTCGAAGAACAAAGATCTAGCTCTACCAGACTCTGATCCTACCTGTGTTGCTCTACAGCGCAGAATCCTGGGTAATGACACAAACGGATCAATATATTCTAGGAGTCTTCGAGAGAAAAATTCTACGCAAAATATTTGGACCCATCATCATTAACTTCGAGTATCGTCGTCGAATAAACCACGAGCTGTACAACGATATCGACGCAGTCAAGTGCGTAGAAACATACAGAATGCGCTGGCTTGGACACGTTGTACAAATGGATGAAAATGTTGGAGCTCGCAAGGTTTTCGTCAATAAACCCGTGGGTGACGCAGAAGGTGGCGTCCAAAACTTTGTTGGATGGATCAGGTGAAAGAGCTATTTTCTACACTTGGTGTGATTAACTATCTACGAATCGCAGTCCGAAGCGCTTGGAATTCTTTTCAGCGTGCGTTTACTGATAAATGCTGCTGCCAATTATGAATAAGTAGAAGAAGAAGACGGTCTTGCCTGCAGACGTAACTGTCTTTACCTACTTTGGACACGATTCTCAAACAAAAGAGCCTAAAACGTGACAAATTCCCCTATACGATACTTACTAACTTCAAATCGATATTAAATTATTAAAGCATGTAACTTGACAATACAAATGATGCATAAGTTCTTTTTTTTAGGGCTACTTTCACATGCAATTCTCAAAATTTAGTGCCAAAATCATGTGTTGTTTTGTGTTATTGACCCTCACCAAGTGCTAATTAATCGCCCATTGCTGTATCGTTTGTACGCTTGTAATTGCATTCTTCTTACATTACATTTACTCTATACCCTGCAGTAAAAGAAAATGTTTTGAAACATGTATTAGTATGTACATAACTAGTAATATTCTTATGTGCATATATACATAAGTCATTGTTTTTAAGTTTTATATTACATGCCTGTTTATATACATACGATTATATACTCGGTCTAACTTTACTCTATGGGTTCTTTAGGGTTACTTGGAAACCAACAGCGAATGAAAACAAAATCATAGTATTTTACACTTATTTCTATATTATATAATACAACTTAAATACACATTGTAGTAGTAGTAGTAGTGTACAAGTTCAAGGTCATTGTTAACACGTTCATGTTAAGAAGTTGAGGTGATTTACTTGGTAACTAATATGAAATTATGAAATCTGCTCGAAGTCGAGATTTTTGGCTTAAAGTCGGGGTGTGCTTTTAATGCGGGGTAAAAACGATTAGAGTAAGGAAGTTTCGGCAAAAGTGCAGAATATGGGACGGGAGCCCCATCGTTGATTTTGTCTCGAAAATATCTTTCATTTGAGTACCATCACATGGAAGGTCATCATAGAACCGAAAGGGGCACCTTTTTTGACTCCCCGGGCCCCATGAGCCTGAGCGCCAACTTTGACCTACCATTCCGATGTTTGGGGACCAAGACGAAGACAATGACATATTTTTTTTTATTCGGGCTCCCGCCCCATATTCTGCACTTTAGTCGAAGTTTCTTGTGAGTTATCCCCAGGAAACTAGAAACAACCTCGACGGATTCTTTTGCTTTATAAACCTATGCAATAAAGGTAGAAACCTGGAATATTTGTAATACTGAACATATAAGGTGCCGTCCGTGCCATGTTTGTTAGAACACGCGACTACCAGGCGAGAGATCCGTGGTTCGATTCCCGCCTCCAGTCATCTACATTTTGCTTTCATTGCCGGTCCCCTTGATGTTTTCGACGGCAACTTCGCAGTATAGTGTCGAGTCACTCGGCATGTCTAGTAAAAGTTTCTCAAACATTGACGCTCGCATTCGTCAAGAAACAAGTAGGTGCTGTTTGTTGTGAATCTAAAATAGAGCGGGATACCTCATTCATGGGGTGTAAAGGCAAGTTAAGTTAAGAACTTTTTAGGTGCCGGCCGTGCCATAATTGTTAGAATACGCGACTATCATAGGGTGTGATCCCTGCCACAGCCATCTACACTCAGAAAAAAGTCCGTGCTAAATTTGAGTACAAAACATACTAGATTTGAGTTTGCAAATTTTTTTATTTCAGTTCGCATTTTAGATTTATATTAAAGAAATTTGCAAACTCAATTTGAGTACTGTGTTAATAATTAGTTCAATTTTACTTCAATTTAGTTCACTTTTTTCTGAGTGTACATTCAGTGGTTTCGTAGATGTTGTCCACAGGAACTTTGTGGTAGTTGTCTGTTCAAACGACATGTCTAGTAACAGCTGACTTTCGGATTTCAGAGTCTTTAAACTGTAGGTTCCGTTGTATGAAGCGTGTGAAACACTTAAATATGGAAAGCTCTTACATATATCATTCGTGGAATGCAAAAGAAAAATGTTGTCCCATATTTCTAAAACTATGCATTTAATTAAAAAAAATGATATTTGACATAACCTCAAAAACACAAACTTTAGGGTTGAATTATGATGTTTTTCCCAAAATGTCCCATACGGATGGGAACTAGAGGGTTTAAATGTTCCCAGGAAACATCGGTTGGTTTCACAACCGCAAAAAATGGTGTTGCACTGTTTGCTCAAAAAAAAACCTTGAACTTGACCTCCACCGAAGTTGACTTTGAAGCTGTTTTTCAAAATTGTGCCTACAATGTCCCATACTGGTGGGAGCTAGAGGGTTAAAGTGTTCCGAGGAAATTTTCCCCGGAAAATTTTAACAATGCATTTGAAGGCATAAACTATCCCAAATATATTTTTACACATGATTTTTCAAATTTTTTTTAATCGACTTTTGACCAAAAATGTTAAATTAAAACCCCTGTAAAAAAAATTGGGACGTAGTAGATCAAACTGGAGTTTAAGATTAGGTAACTGGGATCAAGTGCTATCGTTTGATATTGGTTTTGTTCACCCCCGACACAATGACCCTCAAATTGTTGCATAGTGTTAGTTATGTAATAACAATAAGCGTTATTTTCGAATTTTAATTAAAAATGAATTTAAAATAATATACAATGTTAATGAAAGAAAATGCCAATTAGGTATACCCCTAAGAAATAAACCTATATCTAATTGTGTGCCCAGCGTGCATTACAAATCCTCTGCAAGTAAGTAAATTATAACACCTTCAACAACTAACCCACACAATTTTTACAAATAACATATGGAAACAATTGGAAAATTTGCTGCAAAAACACACACACACACATAGGAATAACACCTACAAATTGCCATATGTCAAAGATTTCTACCTTTGAATGGAACATACCCGTACATATCATTAACTTCACATCACATTTGTTAAATTTTGCTTTATGCGATTTTTTTTTTTAGAAAAAAACCAATTTTTACCTCACGTATGGGAACATGTGAAAGAAAATCCCCCACAATACTGCACACACGCATGTACTTGTACATACAACAGCTGGACAGACAAGCATCTGTAAATGAAAAAGGAATGCACATTAATAAGAGTGCATGTGTATGTGCCGGATGAACGTGTTTCAAAAATACCAACAGAAATTAGTGAAAGGGATTTTCCTTAGCGTCATTCAGCATCGTAATCACAGACAAATGAGAGGCAAACACGAGAACATCAACTGCAACTGCAACAACAACAACAACACAAGCACAACTGCTAAGATACACCATTAAATGAGTAAGTATGTGTAGTAGAATATTGGTGTTTATTGGGGGAAGATGGGAAAAATGGTGAGTTTTCCGCACCAGGTGAATGTGTTGTTGTTGTTGTTGCTGTTGTTGTCACAGTCCAATGGTGCGTGACAGAGAGTTGTGATGAAGGAAAAAAAACAAACCGTCAGGGAAGTAAGAGCGAGAGAGCAGGTGAGGGCGGCGAGTGTTTTGAGCTAAGTGTTGCCAGATGTTTGATAATAAATAATAGAATTTGAAATACTTATAAAAAATAGATTGGGGGTATGTTTACCCATGCCGCTTTATGCTTAAAGTTTTTAAGTTCCTACAGCCACGTTTGGGGGGCATAACTCAAGAACGACTAGTCCAATGTTAATTAAACAATATCATTCATATATAATTTCTCTGCACAAAAAAAAAATCAAAATTTTAGTCAAAATAAGTTACCTTCACTTAATCTATATATATAAAAAGCTTGGGTGACTGACTGATCACTCACCAGCCAAAACGTGTAAAGCTAGAACCTTGAATTTTAAAATACATGCTCCTTTTATAACATAGGCGCGCACTAAGAAGGGATTTTTGGAAATTCGGGCCGCAAGGGTGCCAAAAAGGAGGGGCACCGCCCCATACAGCTCGGAACTAAAAATGGTTGTATCTCATTAATCCTTATAGTTACGAAGTCGAGATTTGGTACATATATTGGTCGTACAAGAAAAATTACTTTTTTGTGAAGGAAGTGGGCAGTGCCATGCCCCTTTTTAAATAATAGTTAGTTGGCATAATAAATGGACCGATTGCAATGAAATTTTCACTGTGTATTACTATCCGTAGGGCCTCTAACATAGGCTACATGAAAACATACTTATGCAAAGGGGCGTGGCACCGACCACACAAACCAAAATTTCAATCGCTCATATTTCACGAGCCGTTGAAGGTATGAAGATGAGATTTGCTACGAATGTAAATGATATATGGGGGGTTTCATCTCGTTGGGAAATGGGCGGTGCCACGCCCCATATGTTATGTCAGTCATATTAATAGAACGATTGTAATAACATTTTCATAATATTTATAAAAAAATTGGTTGATTTTCGAAATTCATACTTTTTAGATGTGAAAAAGGGGGCGAAAATGGATAAAACCGGGAATATTTTAGTTGATATTCGTTCTTTGGATGTAAAAATACTGAAAAAGGGATAAAAATGGTACTATCGAACAGACCAAATGCCGAAAGGTAGCGTTACAAAAATGTGAAAGGAAAACCAGTACTAAACAGCTACAGGCATAGTCGGAAAATTTAAAGTGAATATTATAGTTATGCGATATGAAGTAATTTTTTGAAATTCGTTCTTTAGATGTAAAAATACAGAAAATGGAACAAAACTGGTACTATCGAAGAGACCAAATGCCAAAAGGTAGCGTTACAAAAATCTAAAAAGCATTGCTCCCTTTAGAATTTGAGAGCCGCCAGATGGGGTTTTTAGAATTTCGAACATTTATGGGGGTAAAAAGTCCGAAAGGCAATAAAACTACAGTGAAACTTCGATATTACGAACTTCGTTATAACGAAAAACTCAATATAACGAATTTTTAGCTGAGACCCTTGAAAAAACCTTTTTATTGCAAAGTTTTTCATACAAAAATGCTCTATAGCTATAACGAAAAAATTCTGATCTATAAAGCCTCTATATAGCGAAGTATTTTTTCAAAAGCCTCTATACAACGAAATTATAATTGAGTAATACATACATATAACATTTTAAGTGTGTAAGTCATTATCAAAAGCCTCTACATAACGAAGTCTTGAACTATAGCCTCCATACAACGAAGTCAGAATAAAGCATAAAGCTAAATTAAATTTTAAGCAAAACGGGGAAGACTCTTTTAAAACCAACGAAAGGTAAATGTCTTTGCAGGTTAATATGTAAAGCGCCACAAATTACATAGTCAGTTCTGTTTTGGTTCTTTGTCAAAAAGAGTGTATTAAAGCGTAAATCAATTTCTATACGAGAAAAAATTTCTATAATTGATGCTGTTGATCGTGGTGACAAATCTAAGCAAGAAATTGCTAAACAATTTAATATACCGCCGAGTACTCTTTCTACAATTTTAAAAAATCGGGAGATTTTTTGCAACTCTAAACCTTTAAAGTGCAAAAGATTGCGCCTTGCAGAATATGAAGACGTTGAGCAATGTTTATCTAAATGGTTTACTCAATGTCGAAATCAAAACATTCCTTTAGGAGGACCGATGGTAAAAACCAAAGCTGAACAGTTTGCAGCACGTCTGGGACACAACGATTTTAAGGCTAGTAACGGTTGGCTTGATAATTTTAAAAAGCGCCATGATATCGGATTTCGATAAGTGAGTGGAGAAAGTGCCAGTGTAAGTGATGATGTTTGTTCTGAATGGAAAGCATTGTTACCAAGTTTGTTGGCAGAATATGAGCCGCACAATATTTTTAATGCAGACGAAACTGGACTATTTTTTAAATGCGCACCAGACCGAACAATGGCGTTTAATTTCGAAAAATGCCACGGTGGAAAACATAGTAAAGAAAGATTATCTATTTTATTAACTGTTAACAGTACAGGCTCTGAGAAGAGAAAATTGTTCATAATCGGAAAATCGACTAACCCAAGATGTTTTAAAAATATAAAAAGCTTACCAGTGGACTACACTGCGAACAAAAAAGCTTGGATTACCAGCGATTTATGGCTTGATTACTTACAAAAATTTGACAACGATATGACTAAAGCCAATCGTAAAGTTTTACTGTTTGTGAATAACTGCACAGCACATAAAAATGCTCCGTCACTTAAATCCATCAAATTACAATTTTTACCGCCAAACGCAACATCGAAACTACAACCTCTAGATCTGGGAATAATCAAAAATTTCAAACACTTTTATCGCAAAGAGGTAGTCAAAATTTTAATCAACGATCTTGAAGAGGGGCGCAAAAGCTCTATAAACGTTTTACAAGGAATAAGAATGGCACACAAGGCATGGGAAAGTGTCGAAAAATTAACAATTGCTAACTGTTTTGCAGCTTGTGGCTTTGTCGAGCGCCCAAATATTTTGATTACAGAAAATGTTTGCCTCCAAGACAGTGAAGAATGGCTTATTCTAAAAAACCATTTTAATTTAACAGAACGGTTTGATGATTTTGTGAATTTCGATGACAACATTACTTTTACCGGGTCCCTTACCGATGACGACATTATTACTAGTGTAACGAAACCACAAGATAATGGTGAGCAGGAGGATGAAGATGATGAAACTGAAGAAATCGAAAATGTTGTAACCGCTAGAGAGGCTAAAATAATTGTCGGAAAACTGCAAACATTTTTTGAGGCACAGGATTCTACACCGCAAAATACATTCGACAGCTTAGCATCTGTCGAAAAAAAGATTGATGGTTGCATTCTAAACTTGCGTAAACAAACAAAAATTACACAATATTTTACTAAAATGTAATAAAATAAAAAAATAAAAAAAACTTAATTTTTTATTTAACTCTTAAATTGTTAATTTTTATTATTATATGTACTAGTATTTTCGTGTAAAATAGAATTCGGACAAAAAAAAACTATTCTTATAACGAATTTCTTTCGTATTTCTTTAAATTTCGTTATACCAAGGTTTCACAATGCATATGTATAACGAATCAATAGCTATAACGAAGTATTTTTCGGTCCCCTCTAGATTCGTTATATCGAAGTTTCACTGTAGTACCATCACCCATACCAAGCGGCTAAGGAAGCTATAACCTTATATGGGCATGCTACCTATAGAATTAGAGGGGGTACAGTTTCATTTTAGTTGTGCGATACGAATGTTTCTTTTGAAATTCGAACTTTTAAGGGATAATAGGGATTAACAAGGTACAATCATTCAGGCCAACGTGATTAAGTTACAATCACACAAATGTGGTGTCCATTCGCCTTATGAAGCGTTTGCATTTTACCTGTATTGATTAAATTCTTATGAAGACTCATTGTAAGTACGGGTGAAGCAAAGCGTGCCGGGAAAGCAAGTTGTAAATAAAAGCGTAACACGGTACTCGATTTTCAAGGTCTATGTCTCATTTTGTTCATAGGTTGTGTAGCATTACGTAAAAGTAGTAAGAATTGGCATTTTTTCCGTTTTGAATTTTTTAGAAAATTTTAAATTTTAAAATTTTTTTTCATTAAAGTATTTATAGCTGCGAAAATTTTGTATATGCAGAGAAATTACCTATTAAAGGAATTTTAATTCTTAAATTTCGGATTTTTATTTCATTCAAATTTGACTAGTCGTTCTTGAGTTATACCTCTTAAACTTGGTTGTCTGAGCTCAAACCGGCACAAGTAAAAATAATCCAATCGTGCTCAAACTTTGTCTATCCAAAAATAAAGACTAATCATTTTTGGTCCGACAAACCATCCGATTCGAGAATGATATCATTGTCGAATCATTTATCATTCGCATTTTATCGTTGATTTAGAATTT
This sequence comes from Muscina levida, assembly GCA_964034835.1. Taxonomy (NCBI): domain Eukaryota; kingdom Metazoa; phylum Arthropoda; class Insecta; order Diptera; family Muscidae; genus Muscina; species Muscina levida. The sequence goes on from OZ035880.1 coordinate 157,655,168, forward strand.
ATTTTTTAGAACGATTCGGGCGTGATATCGCGAGCGGGAGAAAATCCACCTTCTTTCTCGAATCGTAAAAGCGATTCTTTTCCGAATCAAAAAGGCGATTCTATTATGAATCGAAAAAGCGATTCATCAACGAATCAAAAAAAAATACGATTCAAAAACGATTCGTAATATCGAGTTCCTTTTAAGTTGCAAAATCTATTAATCCTATTTATTTTTAAATTATTCCTTTTTTTCTTATTCTTTAAAGAGGTATTACAGATTTTTCTTAAAATTTTTTTGATATAACGTGGAACTATTTCATTTTATTTAAGTTTTTTATATCAGTGTACCACAAAATTTATGTAAAATATTATATCATTTTCAAAGACTCCTTGATTGAAACCAATTTTACTTCAAACACAAATAAAGTTATATAAGATCTATATTGCTTATCATTGATTCCCAAATTATATTTTAAAAAAACTTTAGCTCTGCATGCCAAAAAATAAACCAAAGATTGTTATGAATTTATCAATTACTAATTTAAATGAAAAATGTGAAATAATAGAATTTTAATCGCTTAAGCGATTGAATAAAGATTCTCTTTTACGACACGTTAACGAATGTCCACCAGTGATTCGATAATGTTATTATTTTCAAATCATTTTTAGAATTTTTTAAAATTTTTTTGATTTTACGATCAGTAAACGATTCGCTTTTACGATTCGTTTCCGAATGTTTACCAGTGATTCTATAATGTTATCATTACCTATATTGTTATCATTTGTTTTAGAATCGCTTTAGCGAATTGCCAACGAATCGTTAGCGAATCACAGCTGCCCACATAGTTTGTCGGGTAGTTATTTATTTTAATAATTTAAAAACTTGCATGAAAATTATATTTCCTTAAAACACACATACCCACAAACAATGCCAAGAATTTTTTTTCGATTAAATATTTTAATACATTTTATACTTAATATTCCTCCAAAGACCAAATAAATACCTTCATACCTATGAACAAACACAAAATTTTGACATTTAAACTCACCACACAAATGTCAAAATTTGCAATACAAATTTAATTTGAACCGAGTGGCACAAGGTCTCGAAATTGCCAAACATTCGGCTCAGCTTTACTCAAAATGCCAAAACATGACCATACAAAATTCGATTATCCTAACGTACACCCGCCAACATATAGCTTAACACATCTTATGAATATACCTATCTATGGCTTCGGCACTAAGTCTTAAGCAATTTCAATTGATTTTATGTCATTTTTTTAATTTTGATAACAGTAATCCAAATACAACGTTTTTAGAACAATCCAAATAACACAATTTCTTTATATTGCCATGGTTCATTCACCGCTTTCTGACAGGCCAGCGCATTGAATGTTTTGTGTGAGTTGTCAGAGAACTAAGCAACAACAAAAACAACAGCAACAAAATACTGGTTAGCCACACGCAGCATATGGTAACTGTCACAACATTTACCACCACCAACGGCGGCAGCAACAACAACAACTTCGACATGTTTCCGTACACTCTCTCTCTCTTTGAATGCTCTCTCACAAACGCAAATAAACATTTGAGTAGATTCAATACACTACACACCAAACCATTTCATTGGCTGTATTCATAAACATAGAACTTGAATATATATATGACACACATGCATCAGACACTCAACCGCTCATCACTGCTCTCACGCAAAACTCACGATTGCTGTACGTAGCAATGGGAACAATTGGTATTGAAACAGTTTGCAGGCATGTGTGTGTTGCGAGAGTTGTTTATTGGAGGCTCGCTTTGCTCTCTTTAGTATTTGTTGTGTGTTTACTTGTCAACGCCTGTTTCACCCGTTTTTGTTATTTCTTTTAGATTTCATTGCACTGTTGCGGGTGTGCGTGTGCCTTTGAGTATATTTTGTTGTCTGGCAACGCCTTTAATGATAATCATTTCTATATGTGCACTGTTGTTGTTGTTGAGTCGTCGTCGTCGTCGTATATTCAAATATGTTGTATAAATTTCTTCAGTGTGTGTGTGTGTTTGTTCGTTTGTGTGTACATTTCAATTCTCCATTAGTGTTCATTTTACAAAATCATCCCTGTATACGGATGGTAACTGTTGTTGTTGTTGTGTTTTTGTTTGTGTTCTAATTGCTGCTTTTGCTAGATATTGTTGTTGTTTTGTTGTTGTCAATTATTTAACGGATATGCTGCTTTTGAACTTTCATTTTGTTATTTTTGTTATTCTTTTTCTCTTCTTCTTTGCATAGCTCTTCTTGAGCGCTTCTCATTATTTTATGCTTTTCGAGTCATTTATGGCTTAGGGCAAACATCAACTGCTTGTCACTGAAGTGTATTTAGTGGCTAGAGACAACATTATTTCCCCACTATACATCAAGTTAATATAATGTATGGGCGTGTGTGTGGGTGAGTGTGTATGATGGGTTCTTTATAAATATTCAATGTCACTTTATTTTTATACATTCTAAAAAGCCTTGTGCACACTGCCGGGAATATATAAAATCGCTATAGGTAAGTATGTACTTACGTCTGTATGTAGTTTTGTCTAAATGATGTAAAAAAAATTTAACTCTAGTATTGTAAGAAATGTTAATACTCATAGGTATAGGTAAGAAATTTTCAAAAGTGCTACTTTTTACTATTGGAAAAAAACTTTGAAGGTAAAATATGGTATCTACTGCTGATTTGAAATTAAAATTTAACAAAATCATAAATGGAGTTAATAGATTTGGCTAGTGAAGCATTCATATGTACCTACTTGGGGGTTTTACTATACTGACCTAGTACCTTCAGCCTGACTTGGAATTTCCCACCCCTCAGATTGGCTGTTGTTATTAAACCATAAATCCACAATATTGGAATGATGTGCGTATGATTAATATAAAATTCGCATAAAAATAATATTACTCATACGTTGTAAATTAAACAGACCTCAGATTGGCTGTTGCCCTGTGTTATAAATAGGCTTGCCAGATGGTCGGGATTAGGCGGGATTTTCCCGACTTCTCGCGAAAATCCAGAGTCCCGAGTATTGAAGTAATTCAGGGGAAAATCCCGACTTTTTATTATTTCCTACCTATACTTAGAATAATCAAAGAAACAACATATAAAATAAGGTACAATAAAATACTTTTCTCTTATGAACTAGTTGTGTGCAGATTCGGAATTGAACAGCGGCCGCGACGAATGTGTGTTGGAAGGAATTTTAGGAATATTAGCTCTAGAATCTGACTCGTGTACTATTGTCGATGTACATGGCATAATGAATAAACTACTGAATAGCCTAGAAGTAGAATGGATGATAAGTTTTATGGTAGCAAAGCCAATTCCATAATGAAAGGACTTTCAGCGGACGATAAAACAATTTTTGAAAGTGAGGTTGCAATTGGTTATTTAGAAAAAGCATTACGATTTTCAAGAAATGTAAATTTTTGGAAAAATTGCAGCATTCAATCTAAAAGACTCACTATTGACTTGGGAGAAATTCCCAAAGTTCTACAAATATCCGATGCAGTGGACAATGCCATGTTGTACAGCAACCACTGCAGTCTTCGAGCTGTTTATGGAGCATTGCCCAAAGATATACCAAAGGACAAAATATGGTCACATTTTTTACCAAATGTGCCAAAAAAAAATTGAATTTGTTTAAATTGATCTCATTTACATTTTCTTTACCGATAAGTAACGCTCATTGTGAAAAAGTATTTAGTATTTCTAACTAATCATAAGATTGAATATTGATAAAAGCTGTCAGGAATTCCAGTCATTTTAAAAAACTGACGAGGGAGTAAAACTAGGCAATTCGGTGAAAAATAATACAAAGTATATGTGGCAAAAATAGTATTAGCTTATAGTATATGTATAAGTCATATCTGAATATTGATGTTTGAGTTTTTTTTTAATCCATTATAATAATCGTTGTTATCAGCATGAAACTGCAATGAGCTTCCAAATAATATTTCTTAATAAAAAATTTCAAAACCAATATAATATGATCTTTTCATTTGTCCCGACAAATCCCGCTTTTTAGTCTCGGTTTTCCCGACTTTTCGCACTCGGTGCCTGGCAACCCTAGTTATAAACCATAAATCCACAATATTAGAATGATATGCGCATGATTAACATTGCATAAAAATAATATTACTTATACGTTGTAAATACATATGTATCGAGTATCAGTACCAATGAATACAGAGCAGTGGTTTCATCATGATGAGGCAACATGTCACACCGCCAACGACTGATTTGCTGTAGTGCGCGAAGATATCTATTAGTATAAAAGGCTTGGGTGACAGACTGATCACTCCGCAGCCCAAAAGGCAAAAAATACAATCGTAAAATTTGGAATGTAGGTTCCTTTTATGTCCTAGGAGCACACTAATAAGAGATTATTTGAAATTCGGACTGCAAGGGAGTAAAATGGGTGTGGCAGCTCAGCCATATAGCTCGAATTTAGATGTGGCTGTATCTTTAAAACCATTATAGGTACGAAGTCGAGATTTGGTACCTAAATTGTTCGTATAAGAAAACTAATTTTGTTTGTGGAAAGTGGGCAATGACACTTCCCTTTAAACAAAATCGTTATATGGGTCAAATAAATGAATCGGTCCATTTTATAATTTATTTGTGTAATAATGTCCATAGGGCCTCTATCATAGGGTACATGAAAGCATAGTTAGACAATGGGGCGTGGCACCGCCCACACATCACTCACGAGCCATTAGAGGTATGAAGATGAGATTTGCTACATATGTTACTGATGCTAAGAAGACAACGTCTCGCTGGGAAGGGGGCGGTGCCATGTCCTTTTGAAAAAATCGTTATCTCGTCGCAATAAATAGACTGATTGCAATGAAATTTTTATCCGTAGGGCCTCTACCATAGGCTACATGTATATATATATTTAGACACACAAACCAACTTTTCAATCGGTCATATTTCACGAGCCAATAAAGGTTAGAAGATGTGATTTGCTACATATGTAAATGGTACATTCGAAATGGGCGCTGCCACTTCCCTGGTGAAAAATTTTAATGTCGTTCATATAAACAGAACGATTGTGATAACATTTTCATAATCTATATATTTAAAATTGCTTGACTAAGTGATTGGTTGAAATGGCTGTAGATCGGATGATGAAATTTGGGTTGGTTGTTCCCCTTTTCGAGTGACCGTCAGCTAAGAATGGATTTTCGGAAATTCGTACTTTTAGAGGTAAAAATAATCAATAAGGGATAAAACTTGTTCCAGCTCTCAGACCAATTGGCTTAAGCTTTAATCGCGAAAATTTATATGGACATGCTCGCTATCCGAACTCTTCTTTCTGGGTAAAAAAAAAATCGAAAAAGGAATAAAATTATTACATTCGCCCAGACCAAACCACTAATGATATAATCATGATAATGTATTTGGGCTTGCTCCCTATAGAATTAGAACGAAACAAGGAGCTTTTTTGAGATTCGACCCTTTTAGGGGTTAAAAAAGGCCGAAGGGAGGTAAAACTGGTACTTAACGGCTAATGGTATAGTCGCAAAAATTTAAGTGTATATTTTAGTTGTTCGATATGAAGTAATTTTTCGAAAAAGGGATAAAACTGGTACTATTGCCCAAACGAAATTCCTAAAGGTAGAGTAACGAAAATATATAAAGAATTATTCCCCATAGAATTAGAGAGCCTCTATATGAGGTTTTTAAAAATCACCATCACCCAGACCAAACGGCTAATCGCATATGGGCATGCTCCCTTATAGAATTAGAGGGGGTACCAGTCCATTTTAGCGGAGCGATACGAATATGTCTTTTGAAATTCTTACTTTTTAGACGAAAGCGGTACCACTCAGACAAATGGTATTAAGCTACAATCACATAAGTTGGGTGTTCTTTCGTCTTATGAAGAGTTTGCATTTTACCGGTATTGCTTAAATTCTTAACAAGATTCATTGTAAGTACGGTAAAGCAACGCGACCGGGGAAAGTTAGTCTTAGTTATAATAGTTCAAATTTATCTCTAATGGACCGTTTTTTTTTTGGGATTCCTTAAAAGTAAAGTTTTCAACAGCAACCCAATGACTCTTGAAGAATTCAAGGAACGTAGACATGCTCGAGAAAATCAGAACATTTTCACCAACATTAAACTACAGGTTGCATCAGCGTCAAAATAATCAAGGATCACATATGGATTATGTTACAAAGTTTTTATCTTATTTATAAAACTAATTATATTTCCAATATGAGGGCTGTGTAGCCCAAGTAGTGTGTTTTTTTTTTGAAAAGAAGTTTTGGACGAAATGAAGCAACCGCTGCGTCTACTGTCCTACGACGTTTGTAAAAAAAGTTCGTACGGTGTGCACATATGAAAATGTTGCTGATGTAGCCGAGAGTGTGAGACTCAAGACACACTAGGCTGTGAACAACTTTTCGCTCAACAGTGGGCGTTACATAGCCATATTATCCTACTATTTTTTACAGAAATTTAACACATTAATTTGGACGATCTCTGGTTCATGAAGGATGGCATGCCATGTCATAAAGTCTATGCCACAATCAATCTTTGGCGCACTTAATTCTCAAATCGTGTAATCAGACGTCTAGGCGAAGTCAATTGACGGCCTCGGAGCGGCGATTTGACCCCAATTGTTTGTGGGAAACCGTGAAGAACCGATGTTATGCCAACAATCCAGAAACGATTCAAGCACTTAAAGACAATACCATCCAAGCAAGGCGTGAGCTACAGCCCGTAACCATCAACAAGGTCTTGGAAAATTGGAGTGACGGAATGCGCTACTGCGAAGCCTGCCGAGGCAGCCAGTTAAACGAAGTTGTATTACATAATAAATGGGGATTTATTAAAAATTAAATTTGTTAATTTTATGGCACTTGTGTAAACTTGTATTTGTGTCGTTGAGACATCCTAATCCACAATATTAGAACGATGTGCCTATGATTAATATAAACATAAAATTAATGTTAATGTTACTCATAAGTTGTACATTCATAGATATGTAGCTTAGGGTGGTCGAAAGTTATGTGGGGGGCATAACTCTAGAACGACTTGTCCAATTTTGATAAAAACATAAATCCGAAATTTAAGAATTAAAATTCTGTTTAAATTAAAAATAAATTAAAAACTTTGTCTAAAGTGTCAAGTCGTACTACTTTCACATAATGCCACATAACCTATGAACAATATGAGACATACCTACTTACTTAATTTCCTTTTACACCCCCTGAATGAGGTATGTGAAAGCTTCTCGCGTTGTTGTAAATTAACACGCTTTCTGTTTTTAGATTCACAACTAACAGTACCTACTTGTTTATCGACGAATGCGAACGTCACTGTTTGTGAAGCTTTAACTAGACATGCCGATTGACTCGACACTAATACTGCGAAGTTGCTCTCGACAACATTCGAGGGGAGCCAACAATGAAAGAAAATCTTTCTTTTAAGATGACTGGAGCCAGGAGTGGAACCTGAGATCTCCCGCATGGTAGTCGCGTATTCTAACCACTATGCCACAGCCGGTCCCACAAAATGAGACATAAAAACATAAAAATCGATTGCCTCTTTTCGCTTTTATTTACAATTAAGTGAATGTATTTTATTTTAAAAAAATATAAGTTTTTCCATTCGGGATATGAGGAAGGTGGGCATGTCCTTCGAGATAATATGATATAATTCTACACATTAGTCAGTAATATATCAGAGACAAATTGAGGCAAATTTGGTTCAATACCAACATCAATTTGGGAAAATATATGTTTTTTCCATTTAAGGATATATGGGAGGTGGGCGTGTCCTTTGAGATAATTTGATATAATTTAACGCAATTGTCAGTAATAAGTCAAAGACAATTGAGCCAAATTCGGTTCAATACCAACAACAATTTTGAAAAATTTAAGTTTTTTCCTTTTCATGATATGTGGGAGGTGAGCGTGTCCTTCGGCTGATTTTCACAAAATTTAGTGTTTCTTTCTTTTTGTACATATTTTCCTTCTTTTACGATAACTTATTTTATTTTTGACCTCTGTTTGTAAGAAAACACGACACTGTACGGAGTATCTACCGAAAATCATAAAAATGAAATAACATTTTGGTTATAACTTACTTTTATTAATCCTAAGAATCATTCCTTTTTTTCAAAGGATTTTGCACATATCCTCAAACTTATTTTTTTAAATTAATTCAGTACGTTTCATTGAATTGTGTATACAAATGAGACGCGTTCATTGATCTTCATGATGTATGTCTCAGTTTGTTGACACTTTTTCCGTTTTGAATTTTTTTTTTTATTATCTCTATTGCTTAAATACAATTTTGCAACGCCCGCATCGCCCTCTGATCGAAATGATCGTCTGCATATTCATAATCCTGCTGCAGAATACTATCAGGATATCAAATTTTGTCTATCTAGGACTCTAATACAGGTAGGCCACGCCCTTTCCGCCCACTGATCGTAAATAAAATGTAGTCTTCAAATTTGAATCTGAAGTGTCGAGTACGACCTGTGTACCAAATTTTATCTCTCTAGCTCAAAAAAAAATGTTTTGCCACGCCCACATTTAATCAAAAATTTAAAAAATATATAACTTATTATATTTTGCATATAGGACACTAGTGGGCCCGGCAATGCTTCGCTATTGCATTTTAACTTGTAATATATTTCACATTTAGGTCTTTGAAAACGCTACTTAAGCTCGATATTGATATGTTGAGTTTATTAACTTATGTAACTAATTTCAAGCAACTCCTTAACATGAAAGTTAACAAATTAAGTGTTGTTGTTTTAAATTCTAAATATCATAGGCTCTATGACGATAGTAAAAAGTTCATCAGCAAAGTCATATCTTTTACAAATCGGAAACAGACATTCCGTTAAAGATCAAAATTCAATGTAGTAGCGGTAACCGTCTGTATACTAACTATCTCTTTGGGCGTAAAAAACACTTTTGACATGCCTTCTCCGCCTATTGACCGAAAATGAAAATTTCGTTTGAAGCTTCATGCCTTTAGCCATAAAAACCTCTTTTGCCATGTCTTCTTCTCACATGGATCAAGAATATTTCCGAATACTGTCTTTGTATTGAACTCGTATTACCATTCTATGAGATAATTCGGTCACCAACGTTTGGCTTTACAAAGTAATGATCTCACGCGCTGTATGGCATTTTACACCGTCGTTTTGGAACCATTTCTCCTTCAAATAATGTACAATGACATGATAAATAAAAAAAAATCAATTGATCGTCCACTGGTTTTAGTTCTTCTACCAGTTGGATATATGAATATAGGCCAAGATCTTTCCTCAGCATTTGCAGAGACCGAGTTGCTGAGAACGGCGTCGATTCGATAAATTCGAGTCCCCTGTCACACTTACGTATACAGCGTCGATGGCTTCTATTAGCTGCTCAGATGGATGAGTATGTGTACCATAAACTTCACAAAGGGCAAACAAAACGCGCATTTTGAAAATAAATTTGCAAGATTTGTTTACGTTGTTCTTGTGTAGTCTTTACATGCTGATTTTTCAAAGAAAGTCTCAATGAAAGTCTATCACACTTCACACAGCTCGCCTGAATGACGAATTGGTTGACCTAAAATGGCAACAAAAACGGTAAATGGGGTTTTGTTGGGGGTCAATTGTACATTAAAAATCCACATGAATCAAATAAAAGGATTTTTCGTTTATTTACTCAGTTTTGCGCTTCTTTTAGAAGTGACGTTCGTTGCTCCATGACTATTGAAAACGTATAGACTTCAGCTTTAAGACACTTCTATCAAAATTTAAGTTTTCTGCACTAAATTAAGCTTTCCCAGCGCGGGCTAGGAATTGATATTACACACAAAGTTTACTGGTGACATTTTCTAACAATTCATCGTAGATTTAGTTAACATTTTTGCGAATAAAAAAACTGGCCCACCTTACTGTTCATATCTCTAGGCGAAGGGCAATATACTGTGGAATTTTGACAGTTATAACTGTTTATTTTAAAAGGGGTGTGTTACAGCCCACTTCCACTCTTACTGTAATTTATACTGCAACAACAACATATGTAACAAATCTCATCTTCATACCTCTTATAGTTCATGAGATATAGCCCTTTTTATTTTCATGTTGTATGGGCGGTGCCACGCCCCTTTATCCAATCACAACCAAATATAGCCAGGGACTATCTACAGGTCATCAGTACCACTTGGTACAATTTTCGTATCAATCGGTATATTAGAAAAGCTGTTAGAGCGATTTTTTAAAAGGGGGCGTGGCACCGCCTACTTCCACCTTGGCTGTAATTAATACTGCTCCAACAACATATATACCAAATCTCATCTTCATACCTCTGATAGTTCATGAGATACAGCCCTTTTGATTTTCAAGTTGTATGGGCGGTGCCACGCCCCTTTATCCAATTGGACCGAATTGTAAATACAAACCAACCGGGGCGCCACCCAAACGCATACAAATCGGTCCAGCCGTTCGTGAGTTATAAAGTCACAACACACTAGATTAGAGAGCGAAATCTGTAAAGAAATTAATTTTTTGGAGCGTTTTGTAGGAATTTTAGATATTTTAAAAAAAGTGGGCGTAAAAATGGGCGTGGCCAATTTTTGTTATTAAAACTATTCTCGGACTTTTATGAACAATGTAAGTGATGATCTGTGCGTGATGGCATTACCAACGAACAACAACTAATTTTTATATATAAGGCTATTTTTATTTCTTCCTCATAATTTTGTTTTTGTTAGAACATTAGACTATTATGTTGTTTTTTTACTTAAGCTGAAGACTAGTTTTTCAGCAATTTTCAATTTTAGGTTTGTTTACGTTTTATAAGCGACCACCTTTCATATTAAGATAGCTTTCAACACAATTTTTTAATTAAAACTCTAGAAAGTCCAAAACAAAAGATATTGGACTGATTTCTGAGATACACAATTGATTTCCCAATTGAAAGCATTTATAAAAACGTTTATGACTATAAACAACCACACAACTCTTTTATTAAGTACCAAATTTTAAAGCTCTTCTACATAAAGTTACAGTTCAATTAGGACCTATTATGTATTTACAACTGGTTGCCCCCCCCCCCCCCCCCATGTTAGTCAGCGCTCTGAACTCTAAAACTGTTAACACCAAAGTTCATGATGACAATTAAAATCATAATTGCTTGACAAACAGCAAGCAAATCTTTACACCCAAATGACTGACATCCGATAGTTTACCCAGTAAATAAAGGGAAGACAAACACATGTTTAACGCTTACAAAGAAACGACGAAATACGATACACAATGATGTCTCGTAAAAATACCAAGGATCGTATTAAAAAATACGTACAAAAAAGAAACAACGACCATTGTTATTATTCATGTCCACAAAATAAGAACAACAACAAACCAACGCCAAGGCTCAGAGGAGGAGATTGCACTTTGCAGCAAAGTCCAAGAACTAAGAGACCAGACAAAACAATGACTAATAAAAAAAAAAGAAAATAAACTATAGCAAAAAATACGAAACAAAAAGAAAAGCAACACAAATCAAATAAAAAATAAAACAAATAAAAGAAATACATAAAGTAAACATATAAAAAAAAATCTTTACTTTTTGGATCCATTTCCATTAAGAGACGACGGCACTGCAGGCGATGGAATGGCCAATACGGCGACTGCCGATACTGCTGCTACTGTTACCGTTGTGGGTGACAAAGACCACGATGATGACGACGACGATGGTGATGGTAGTGATGTTGCTGCTACTACTACTACTACTGTTGCTGCTGATGCTGCTGGTGACAGGGTTGATGGCGTTGTGTACTTGCGTCCATACAGCAGCATAGTGCGGACGACACTCGCTCGTCTCGAACTCACCAAACCAAATCAAATTAAAATCCAAAAAACAGTAGAGGCACAATGTTTACAATGGTATTGTTGTTTATAAATGGAATTTTATTAAAGGAGCCACTGGTCTTTAGTGTTGTTGTCAAAAAAAAAAACATTTGTTTTTAAAGTTCTGCAAAAACACACTTTGTTGTTTAGTTTATTTGTACAAGAATTTAATTAAACGGCGGCGACGATCATTAAACCGATTTTTATATTTCATTTTTAATAATGAACTTGATTCTACTCGCTTGCGATCACATATCATGTATGAATATAGTTTTTTATGTTTTCAGTGAAAAAAATCATTAATAATGTACACGCGACATCCACGATTCCGGTATCAAGAGCTTGTAAAGAATGGTCAAACAGTTAAAATTAAAGTATTTAATAAAAAAATAAAAAATATGTTTAAATTATATTGCAACGGCCTTATTCTTAAAAAATTTCTACTTCGGATATTAAACGAACTTAAGATAGAGCACATTATAGCTGCACAAAAACCTATAATAAGAAACTGTAAATGTATGTTATTAGCAGGGCCAGCGGAAATATGCAAATGCATGTTTTTTTAGAACGAGTTATTAACAAATGGGTAAGGTTCTTACATGTTTCATACTCTTTCAAGTGTTTTGACACCTATTTGTTTAAGCATATTTTCGCATATTTTACACTTAAAGTCATATTTTAGCATATTTAGTTTTTTTTTTGTTTAAAGTTATTGGTAATTGTTAACAATTTATTTTTGAAAGCACCATGTAGAGTGGAACTTTTAAAACTAATATTTCCAGATCTTCCATTACCTCCAGAACCGATGGAGAATATGCCAATAAATATGAAGAAATTTTAAAGGCCTTAAGTGCATGAAACGGTAAAGGAATAAAATTTGTTTGTGACTTTAATTTCTTAAAGCATTTTTTAAAATGTTAACGCATATTTTGCTATTTTTAGGGCATATTTAAAGCGCATAAAACACGATTTTTAGTGCATATTTCCAGTTGCCCTGGTTATTAGTGTTTTAACTGAAAAAAAAAATATTTTATATGTTCTCGCTGGCAACGCCGCCTGCGTGTTTTTCATGAATGATGTATAAAAAGAACTAGTACAAACTATACAGAAAAGAAAGTCGACACCAGTATTATCTCTATAATTGTTTGAAGCAATGTGGTATTACATTTGAAAAAAAATAATTTTTTTTGTAATGTTTTTTTTATTAAAAATTTTTAGTAAAAATTTATATTTTTTTAAGATTGTTTTACACATTTTAGCGTAGCTCAAGAACCAATCGTCCTATTGTATCAGTAGACATATCAAAAGCAGAAGAAAATATATCAAAAATAAACAGTAATACTAGTCTCTGTACACAATTAAGTGAATAATGCTCTTTTGAAAATAATTTCGAATTTTTGTTTTGGAGAGCAGAGAAAACTCGACTCATGTCTTAGTGGGTCATTGTTTCAGGTGTGAATGAAACCAATATCCAACGATAGTATTTGACCTCAGTAACAAAACCTTAATCTTCATTTAGCTCCACTGCGTCAAAAGTGATTTGTAATTTGATATTTTTGGTCAAAAGTCGAATCAAAGTATATGAAAAATCATGTGTAAAAACACATTTGCGGTAGTTAGTGTCTTCGGAGACCTTTATTTAAATTTTCCGAGAAATATTTCCTCGGAACATTTTAACCCTCTACCTGCCACCGTATTGGACATTTTAGGCCCAATTGTGAAAAAAGCTTCAAATACAACTTTGATTCGGCTTTTGACCACTGTAAATAAAACTTGTTGTACTCTTCGGTCAAAAATAGACTTCGTAACATTTCATTTTGATTTTATTTTATAACCTTTGACTCGTAGAGGTTATTTGTCTTTGGTGACTTTTAGCGAAACTTTAGAGAATATTTCTGTCGATGATTCTAACCCTTGACCTCCCTCCAAAGTTGTATTTTAAGATTTTTTCACAATTGGGCCTAAAATGTCCCATACGGGTGACAGCTAGAGGTTTAAAATGTTCCGATGAAATATTCGTCAGATAATTTTAATACAAAGGTCACTGTCAGTATTTCCCTTTAAAAAGTGTCAGTATCGTGTAAATGAGGTTGCTTTGTCAGAATTTACCGACATACTTTTTTCTGACGACTTATTGCCAAAATTTTTGATAAAACAAACTGACACCGTGTTAATAGTCGTTTAACTTTACTGAAACTATTCTGAAAAAACATGTTTTCAAAATGCTGAAAAAGTTTTAGCATGCAAAATTTTAAATTATTATGAAGTGAAGAAAATCCATTGTAGTCCTTGCTTATTGCTTCGAGAAAAGTACTTTTTGATAAAAATAAAAGTACTTTAATTGTGTACAATAAAAGTACTTTTTGGTATAATAAAGGTACTCTGTGGCGTAATAAATTGTTGTTTATTGTACAATAAAAGTACTTTTTGATACCATAAATGTACTTTTTGGTACAATAAATGTACTTTTTTGTGTAATAATATTACTTTTTGGTTACAATAAATGTACTTTTTAGTACAATAAATTGTACTTATTAGCACAGTAAATATTGTACTTTTAGGTACAATAAAGGTACTTTTTAGTACAATAAACTGGTCGTAAAGCAATGCAATTTTGCAGAAACACTTCTCTGGGCTAAATTAAGAAATTTTGAAAAAATCTTGGAAAACCGCTTACTGCCACACCCACCTCCCATATAACTAACTTGCCAAAATTTGTATTTTTGGACATTGGGACTCGAAATTCGGGACACTTCTTAATTGAGTTCTCCTTATGAAAAAAAATTAAACATAGTATGGATGCCACGCCTACTTTAGATTTACGCTAGTTTTAGTTTTTATTCAAAAGTTAAACATGTGTTGTCTCCAACAACCCTCCGCGAAAGATATTAGCCTTTAAATACACCGAAAATATCGCACAAATGCATGCATTAAAATCGATGTTACTAAAGGGGACGGTATTTGGCGGTTATTTATTTTTTTTCTTAATTGAAAGTACAGACTCGGACCTTTCATTTTTGTATAGTTAGAGGGCTAAGCAAGGCAAAGCACATAAAGTTTTTTTCCATCAAAAAGTGAAAAGTTGATATTTTTTAGTATAATTTTTGAAAAATTATAATAATTAGTTTACTTTTCCAATTTCAATATTTTTTTTTTCTTATAAAAGAGTAAGTGCTATATTTTCACTAAAAAATAAAACAAAAGCCATAGCTATAAACGTACACACACAAAAAGTGCTTTATTTGGACAATAATTTTGATCTAATTTCATTCAATAAATTTCCGTTAACTTCTGTTAGTTTTTTTAACTACAAAATTTCATTTTTCATAAAAAACTTTTTTTTTAATATTGGAAAGTTGAAAAGCAGTCAACATGAACGGTGTACCGGAACACGCCTAATATTTGTATTTTATTTTCACAAAAAAGATAGCACAACACTTTTCGAATGTTAATTTCTCAAAATATTTCTTCAATTGACTTTTATTTGTATATTCTAACTAGTTTAACAATTTTTCATATTTTTATTTTCAAATTTTTCTTTGACACGAAAGAAAAGTCTGTCGAACCTGTCCCTACATTATCAGACATGTCTGTGCAGATTTATGAAAATCAAAATAGTTTTGATTTTTTACAGACAAGTCTGTGCAGACCGAATACATCGCCCTAGACTGGGGGATAAGTCTGGGCAGACATAATATCTCACAGACTTGTCTGCCAGTTTAAAGTGGGCTTTAGGCGTGATTTGAGCCACAAACAAACAAACAGACAGACATCTTAAACTTAAAAAAAAAACTTAAATTCGCTTTACATCCTTTATGGGTTAGCTTCTCGCGTTGCTGTGATTTATCACGCTTTCTATTTTGGATTCAGAACAAACGGCACCTACTTGTTTATCGACGCATGCGAACGTCACTGCTTGAGAAGATTTTACTAGACATACCGATAGACTCGACACTATACTGCGAAGTTACTGTCGACAACATCGAGAAGGCCGGCAACGAAAGAAAAATGTAGATGACTGAAGCCGGGAATCCAACCACGGATCTCCCTCACGGTAGTTTCTGTACTTGTTTTAAGTTTACATTAAAGTATGTAGTTAAATGTAGAAATTTTTGGTAATTTCATTGACACAGTCAGAAAAAAGGTTCTTGAGTTATGCTGAAATATGTAAAACAAACTTCTTAAAAATAAGGATTTTTGTCTAAAAATATAAATTGAAAAAATCTAGATGTTCAGATAAACAATGTTTTCATAGATTACTATACGCAAAAATAACACTAACAAATTGTATCATCTTTTCTTTGTGTTGAAATAGTAATTTGATACCGATTACATTATTTCCTTCTTCTCATTTTTTACACATCACTAACTTTATTTACATATTTATAAATATATTTTAGAGAAATTATTTTTTTTTTTTAAACTATTCATGAGAATCGTTTATAAATACCGTTTTTTTTTAAATTTGCTTAAAAATAGTTTTAAAAAAAACTTAACTTTTTATGAATAAGGCCGTAAAAATATAAAATTACTTTTGTTGTATTAATAAATTTTGGTGCGAAATTTAAAATAGCAAAGTGGAACATTTTAATATGTATACTTTTATAAATATTGCAATTAAAATAAAATAGTTTCATAAAAAATCCTATTACTATTCATAATTTTATGTTTAAGGTCTGAGAAATTCTTTGAGAAGTTAATACAGATATTTTACATAATTGTGATGATTAGAGCAAGGAATCTTATGCAAATGCATGTTTTTATTGGACATCCTAAAATGGAAACGGTTAAGTTATCTTTGCGAATCATAAAAATTACTTTTAAATGGCAACTATTTTTTATTGCATATTTTACGAAAAATATGTGTTTTTGCATATTTATGCGCATAGTTTTGCTATTTTGAATACCAAACATTTTAAAAAGTAAAACGCCTTAACATTATGTGAGACATTTTTTGGTAAAATTGCCCGTTAAAATTGAATTGTTTTCTGCATTTTTGGCAAAATTACATGCACATTTTATTTATAATAAAATGTTCAAAAAAATTTTTAATTGCATATTTTATGTGTTTTTAATGTATATTTTCGAATTTTAAATGCATGTGCATATAAGCATATTTTGGATTTTTTTAGTGCATAAAATTCCTTGCCCTAGTGATGATACTTTGTTAATTTTCACTGTTGATACGTTAAAAATAAAAAATATATATATATTTGAGTTAATAGGAATTATTTTTGTTTATACCCACAAGGTCTAAGATCTATGTACAAAAATTTACAAAATATCGATTTTTGAAAAATTATAAATTGTTATGGGTATGTTTTCACTATTTCATCACATTTTTTATATTAAATTAGACTTTTAATACAAATTTTAAAAATTTTAATATTTGTGTCCTGTTTTTTCATTCATGTCAGAAAATGAATAAAAATATGATCACAGTAATAGTTAAGATTATAATTTGCACTGTTAGTTATTCGGTTTAATATTTATGACAATCATGTTTTAATATTGTCATAAAACAATTTGTTTGCTTAAGTTAAAGTACTTTACAAACATTGTAGTCATTTTTATATTTTAGATTGTAAAGTTGATTTTTGTTTTAATTTGTATTTCAATATTAATTAATTTTTTTTTAATAAATAATAAATTAATTGTATGTTTTAACATTAATTAATAAGATAATCCACATTCCATTTTTAATGTATTAGCTTATATCGATCGCAACTTTGAATTGGAACACTGACACATACGATTATTTATGATGTTATTATTATTTGTTTCAACATTAAATTTTGTTATAACGGTAACAAAGGTTTAGCAGGGAAATACATAAACACTTTATTGACGTTTGATTAAGTTGGCACGATTTAAATTTTTATTTATTTATACTTTTTGACATTTACTTGAAAATTGTATTCAACAGTGGCAGGAGTCATGCATAATTCACAAAAACGACCATTTATTTTCTTTTGTTTTTTTTTTGTTCAGACGTCTAATATTTTTTAATAAATTTTGATTATTGTCGATTGGGTAACACTTCATATTTTGTTTTCAAATTTGTTTTCCGTTATTTTCTTTTTTTTTCGTCACTTATGTCCATAACAGCATACCACAATTTGTTTTGAATGCTGTTAAATGTTACCATAATTTTCCGAATTACTGTTTTTCGATTTCTTTTCTTATTAGGAACGCGTTTAGTAATGTTGTTGGTTGTCGCTGCAACTGAATGCACGTTCCGCTGCAGATTCTAAATGGAGCTCGGATTTGTTTAATTTGAAAAATTGTTGTTTACTACATTGTACTCTACGACGACTTCTACTACTACCACAACGACCGCTATCAAAAACCACCACCACTAACACCACGGTGTGATCATCTCTTTACTGCCACTGCTACCACCATCACCAACGAACGCTGTCAACGAGCTATACTACATTGAGGGCTACCGTTGTTCAGAATTATTAAACAACAACAACAACAACTACCATCATCATCATCTACAACATTACCTATGGTCGTTGTTATTGTTGTTGATATTATTATTATTACTATTATTATTACTGCTGCCGCCAACAAAAACATTAAGCGCAGTTCTATATGAAAGTTCTTTTGTGAAAATATTTTGTTTGAAAGTGTGAATATATCAAAACATTTACAATTTTTCACTTTACATTTAGCTGTTGTTGTTGTTTTTTTTTCTTCTTCTTGTTGTTAGTCGACTAGTTTCAGTTTCCAATGTCGCCTTCAACTCGGACAATGTCAAATTTGAAATACGCAAATGTATTATAATTACAACTACAAATGAAATATTAAACGAATTTAAATAAAAAAGCATACATAATATTGGTGGGATTTCTGATATGGGAAACCATAGGTACAACAGTGGAAAAATAAAAATAATTAAATATTTTATTATAGACTTTTATTATAAGCATTTAATATTAAATAATATTTATAGCTGGGCAATTGTATTAAAATCGTTTTATTTGGTTTTCCAATTTGAATATCTATGAAAATGAACAAAATTTCTACATTACACAGTGCAACAGTGAAAAAAACACCCGAACGTGACTATATAGGTTCGATAGTACAACCGGAGCTGAGTAAAACCCTAGCTCAGTTTGGCTATATTGGCTACCAAAATTTTTTTTTGGCCCTTGTAACTTTTTGAAATCCCTTGGATCCCTTGAAAAAAGGTGACATCAGTTTTTGGCCAACAGTTTGTACAGTTTTTAATTTAGCTCTTTCGCTTTTTAAGCAAAGTTGTAGCTAACAGTCCGCTTAAGAAATTATAAAATTTCCCAAAAAAAATTAGACTTCCCTCGTTTATTTTAAAAAAACTTCGATAAAAATTCTAATTTTTTCACTATTTTGAATATAAGTCTTAGGGAGTCCAGATTTTTTGCATACTCTATTCAGTGAAATTGTAGTTTAGGTACCACCGAAAAACTTCTCTAAACAAACCCATGCAATCTGAACAAGTCTAGGGATATTAAATGGCTCTCAAAACACACTATCTACTTTAAACAAATCAGTTTCTTAGGAGTTTTGGGCCATTGTGCAATGTTTTAACTGACCATCTTTGCCAAAAACGTACTTATTGTATAACTGAACAACTTCTGTAAACAACCAATATGATCGGAATACTCCACCCCTTTAATTGTTCACAAAGAGCATTAGGGTGTTCCTTATAAGACATTTTTTCGAATTTCGTTAAAAATATGTACTAACTGCGATGTTGGTCATCTAGCTTCACCTTACATTTGTTTTTGCTAAAAATACGAATATATTGTGAAAATTTTTTTATCGATAGTTAGGCATTAGGGTGTGCCGCAATGAGGTTAAAGTTCGAATTAGTTCTCAAATCAGTTTCTTGCCGCTGAGTATTTTTCTTTTGTATACAGACTAAGTAGTAATAAGCCGTTCAATAGCTGAAGTGAAGACCTAAAATAGTATGTGTTCACTTTTACCATATCTCTTATAGACGCCGAGATATTTGATGTAGAAATTGGGGTATTTTTGAAAAAAATTATTAAAAATTTTGAAATTGGATTCCTAAGTAGTTTAATATGGGCAACTATATATTTCAACTTTTTAAGGTTAATCAAGTTTCAAAAAGTTTGATTTTGTGTCATAGTGTTATTATATGCATTAATTTTTTTGATGAAGTTGGTCCTACCATTACATGAACAGTCAAAATATTTTTTCGCTATACATAAAGAAGTTTTATTTTTTTAATTTAACCAAAATTTTAAATTTTGAAAATTTTGTTTCCCTGATTTTATCATAGCTCAATAACCATTTGCCCAGAATTGTTAGATTGCTATAGCAGGATAGAGTTTGGAGAAAAACTGGAAGTCTAGCCACAAACTATTCGGTACCTCGGATACCCATCTGGTACCGCCTACTTTAGAAATCGGTGAATATTATTAATAGACCTAACGCGGTCGTGCCCAAATTCCATATTTAGTAAAGCTCAAGCAGGATAAAGTTTTTGAGAAAAAAAAATCTGGAAGTCTAGACACGCCCCTTTTGGTACATCCCATACAAATGTTCCACTCCGCACACTTTAGATATGGAGTAATAATATCAAAATACTTAACACGATCATGCCCAAATTCTGTATTTTGTTAAGCTATAACATGATAAAGTTTTGGGGAAAATAATTTAAAGTCTAGCGACTCTCCTTATGTTACTAACCAGATGGAGTAATCGATCATGCCCAAATTCTGTATTTAGTAAAGGTATAACAGGTATAAAAGTATAACAGGATAAAGTCTAGACACACCCCTTCTGGTAATATCCATATTAATGCATCTCTCCGCCCACTTTGGAGATGAAGTAATAATATCAATACACTCGACACGATCGTGCCCAAATTCTGTATTTTGTTAAGCTATAACAGTACAAAGTTTAGTAGAAAAAACTGGAAATCTTACCGCGCCCCTTCTGTTACCACCCATACGAATATTCCACTCCGCCCTCTTTAGAAATTGAGTAATAATGTCAATATAATAGAAAATTTGATGTTTTACTGAGGGTAACTATATATGTATGTCGGGTTGCCCGACTGAAACTTTCCTACTGGGTTTTGTTATTTTTAATATTTTTAATATATTTAATATTTTTCATGTGTTTAAAATTTTTAAAATTTGTAATATTTTCAATTTTTCTAATGTACCACTCCGCCCACTTTAGATATGGAGTAATAATATCAAAATACTTAACACGATCATGCCCAAATTCTGTATTTTGTTAAGCTATAACATGATAAAGTTTTCGAGAAAATAATTTGAAGTCTAGCGACTCCCCTTATGTAACCAACCATACAAATGTACCATACCATGGAGTAATCGATCATGCCCAAATTCTGTATTTAGTAAAGGTATAACATGTATAAAAGTATAACAGGATAAAGTCTAGACACGCCCCTTTTGGTGCCTCCCATATTAATGCATCTCTCCGCCCACTTTGGAGATGAAGTAATAATATCAATACACTCGACACGATCGTGCCCAAATTCTGTATTTTGTTAAGCTATAACAGTACAAAGTTTAGTAGAAAAAACTGGAAATCTTACCGCGCCCCTTCTGTTACCACCCATACGAATATTCCACTCCGCCCTCTTTAGAAATTGAGTAATAATGTCAATATAATAGAAAATTTGATGTTTTACTGAGGGTAACTATATATGTATGTCGGGTTGCCCGACTGAAACTTTCCTACTGGGTTTTGTTATTTTTAATATTTTTAATATATTTAATATTTTTCATGTGTTTAAAATTTTTAAAATTTGTAATATTTTCAATTTTTCTAATACTATTTTCTAATACTATAAATATTAAATATATTAAAAATATTAAAAATAACAAAACCCAGTAGGAAAGTTTCAGTCGGGCAACCCGACATACATATATAGTTACCCTCAGTAAAACATCAAATTTTCTATTATATTGACATTATTACTCAATTTCTAAAGAGGGCGGAGTGGAATATTCGTATGGGTGGTAACAGAAGGGGCGCGGTAAGATTTCCAGTTTTTTCTACTAAACTTTGTACTGTTATAGCTTAACAAAATACAGAATTTGGGCACGATCGTGTCGAGTGTATTGATAGTTTTAATATTTTTTATATTTTTTAATACTTTTCATATTATTATTTTTTTAATATTTTTATTATTTTTTTATCTTTTAAACTTTGTGATATTTTTAATATTTTTTTTTACTTTTTTAATATTTTAGTGTTTTTAATATTTGAGATATTTTTAATATTATTAATATTGAATGTGTTTTCATCGTTCGGTTCAAGATCTATTCTATTATTGCTAATAGATTTTTAATATTATTAAAATTTTTTATACTATTAATAATTTTATTGTTTTAATATTTGTAATATTTTTAATACTTTTAATATTTTTCAAATGTTTAATATATCTGATTTTTTTAAAGGTTTAAATATTTGTAATTTTTGTTAATATATTTAATATTCAAATTTTTTGTGTTTTTTTTGTTATTTTTAGTATTTGTATTTTTAATTTTAATATTTTAAATATTATCAAAATAAAAAATATTAATGCTTTTAATATTTTTATAGATACTTTATATTTTTAATATTTTTTATTATTTTTAATATTTTTATATTTATTAATATTTAAATATCTTTTAAAATATTTGATATTTTTAATATTTTAATTGCTTTTTTAATATTTTTAATATATTTATTTTTTAGTATCAATAATATTTTTAAAATTTTCAATATTTTTATATTTTCAATATTTTTATTATTTTAATATCTTTTAAATTATTTTGATAATTCTATTATTTTTTAAAATATTTAATATTTTTAAACTTTTTAGTATTTTACGTATATTTAATATTATTAATCTTTACAATGTTTTCAGTATTTTTAAAATCTTAAATATTTTAATTACCTAAAGTATTTTATATTTTAATATTTCTTCCTTTTAAATATCTTTAATACTTTACATATTTTTTATATTTTTTAATACTTTTCATATTTTTATTTTTTTTTTAATATTTTTATTATTTGATTATCTTTTAAACTTTCTGATATTTTTAATATTTTTATTACTTTTTTAATATTTTAGTATTTTTAATATTTGAGATATTTTTAATATTATTAATATTGAATGTGTTTTCATCGTTCGGTTCAAGATCTATTCTATTATTGCTAATAGATTTGTAATATTATTCATATTTTTTATACTATTATTATTATTAACATTTTCAAAATTTTCTGATTTTTTTTAAAGTTTTTAATATTTGTAATTTTTGTTGATATATTTAATATTCAAATTTTTTGTGTTTGTTTTTTGTTATCTTTAATATTTGTAATTTTAGTTTTAATATTTTGAATATTATTAAAATTAAAAATATTGATGCTTTTAATATTTTTATAGATATTTAATATTTCTAATAGTTTTTATTATTTTTAATATTTTTTATATTTATTAATATTTAAATATCTTTTAAAATTTTTGATATTTTTAAAATTTTCAATATTTTTATATTTTCAATATTTTTATTATTTTAATATCTTTTAAATTATTTTGATATTTCAATTATTTTTTAAAATTTTTAGTATTTTTTAACTTTTTAGTGTTTTACGTATATTTAATATTATTAATCTTTACAATGTTTTTAGTATTTTTATAATCTTAAATATTTTAATTACTTTAAGTATTTCATATTTTAATATTACTTCCTTTTAAATATATTAAATACTTTACATATTTTTTAATACTTTTCATATTTTTATTTTTTTTTTATATTTTTATTATTTGATTATCTTTTAAACTTTCTGATATTTTAAATATTTTTATTACATTTTTAATATTTTAGTATGTTTAATATTTGAGATATTTTTAATATTATTAATATTGAATGTGTTTTCATAGTTCGGTTCAAGATCTATTGTATTATTGCTAATAGATTTTTAATATTATTAATATTTTTCATACTATTAATATTTGTAATATTTTTAATACTTTTTATATTTTTCAAATGCTTAATATATAATATTATCTTGTTTTAATATTTTTTAATATTTTTTTCAAATTTTTCTGATTTTTTTAAAGGTTTTAATATTTGTCATTTTTGTTGATATATTTAATATTAAAATTTTTTGTGTGTTTTTTTTTTGTTATTTTTAGTATTTGTAATTTTAGTTTTAAAATTTTGAATATTATTAAAATTAAAAATATTAATGCTTTTAATATTTTTATAGATATTTAATATTTTTTATTATTTATTTGTTTTTGTTAGTCGATCTTACAGTACATTATATTAATTTACGTTAGTGTATCGAAATGATACCACAAATTCGGCTCAAGATCAGAAAAGTATTTTTTATTTATTGTTTGATATTTTTGGTCAAATTCAGTGTGTCACGCACTAGGATGACGCGTTTCGAACTCCATGACGAGTTCATCTTCAGACCACTTTGTGACGAACTGATACACAATGGTACATCATCAGCTGTATATATATCTACAATATTTGATATTTTTAATATTTTAATTGCTTTTTTAAAATTTTAATATTTTTAATATTTTTATTATATTTATATTTTAGTATCATTAATATTTTTAAAATTTTCAATATATTTATATTTTCAATATTTGAATATCTTTTAAATTATTTTGATATTTCTATTATATTTTAAAATTTTTAATATTTTTAAACTTTTTAGTATTTTACGTATATTTAATATTATTAATCTTTACAATGTTTTTAGTATTTTTATAATGTTAAATATTTTAATTACTTTAAGTATTTCATATTTTATTATTTTTCCTTTTAAATATCTTTTATACTTTACATATTTTCTAAACTCTTATTATCAATCATCTACATTTTTCTTCATTATGTTGTCGGCAGCAACTTCGCAGTATAGTGTCAAGTCAACCGGCATGTCTAGTAAACAGTGACGTTCGCATGCGTCGATATACAAGTAGGTACCGTTTGTTGTAAATCTAAAATAGAAAGCGTGTTAATTCACAACAACGCGAAAAACTATCCCATATCTGATTCATGGAGTGTAAACGGAAATTAAGTTTTTTCGTTTCTCTAATATTTTAATAATAAATTATAACATTTATTAATTTTGTCTTTAGCATTTCTTGAGAATGGTTTCCAACAGGTCTCAAAAGTTTTGATTAAAATTAAATTAAAAACGAAATATTTTGTTCCGATATTTTAGTATTCTTGAAATTTTCTGAATGCTAATGATATGTACGACCACTTAGCTTCAGTAAATATGTATGATAATTTTTACCTAGAATTCAATATTAGCTAAAGGTTAAGGAGGTTAAGCTAAAGGAAAAAGCCGAATATTCT
This sequence comes from Muscina levida, assembly GCA_964034835.1. Classification (NCBI taxonomy): domain Eukaryota; kingdom Metazoa; phylum Arthropoda; class Insecta; order Diptera; family Muscidae; genus Muscina; species Muscina levida. Next base: position 157,680,420 of record OZ035880.1, read on the forward strand.
TTGAGATACATATATTAATTAAAAGCAAGCTCTGTTCCTCCGGTTAACATATACAGTGAAACCCCAAAGAACGTTATTCTTTAAACTACAATTATTAAACCAATCAATAAACGCATCCGCTTCTCTTGAAACTGTATTCCATTCTATCAACCATGCACACCTGTGTCTAAATTCTCATTTGTAGATAAAAACCTACAATAGGGTTCAATGCAAACTCTACAATAACTGAATACAATATCTTAACACTGTTAATCAACGTGCTTTTGCAACAAAGGTTTCTTATCTCTGCTCGATACTGTATGAGCTTGAGTTGCTGGCTAGTGTCCGTGACTTTTGTTGAGTTTGCACTTAAATTGTAAAATTTCTTTTTAAGTCTGACTTTTTCCCTTCAAAATAACTTTCATCTTCATTGCGTTCTAGATTATGCACAGAAGAAGAGTTGTGTTGGTGATGGTTAAGTCATCAATTCTTTTTGCTGAACCCATTTCTTTGCTATTTCAATGTCAAACTTACTTTTATTATATACTTTCTTTTAGCTTAATTAAGACAAAACAAACAAAAAAAACTATAGTAATAAAAAAATTGTTATCGTTTGCACTATATATTAATGATGATTCTATATAATTTTAGGTTTCTTTGTATTTTGAATGTCAATTTGACGTCATCGTACGTCTGTAAACAAAAACAACCAACAATTGTTGACTTTGAACAGCTGGGCTGACGGCATGGCATGTCTTAAACGGTCGTCCGTATTGTCGTTGTTTGTTCGCAGTAGTCTAACTTGGTCATCGTCGTTGTCGTCGTCGCCGTCGTCATAATACTTAGTGGTCTTCTGCTAATTGTTGATTTTCAGTTCCTTTCAAGCTTGTGCTCTCTGTGGGATTTTTTGCTGATCGTGCGAATTATGCTGGATATGTTGTGGCGCGACGTTGTTTTAGCACGTGGCTTTTGTATGTGATGCTTTTTGTGTGTTTTCGCTTTCCGTGAATTTAGCTAACAAAAGATTCTTGTAATCATGTTTTGATATGTCTAAACAATAAAATCATGAATCATTCATTCATTGAATAGATATTGAAATACAATTCGGATGGTAGGTGGGAAATAAACGTTCAGAGTTCAATGTATTTCATTTTCAGTGTTTTGATTAAGTTATTAGGCATGACAATTTACTAGTGTTTTGTTTATACCCGCCCAGTTTTTGTTGTTGTGGGAAATTAATTTTACTGGTTATACATACATATGTATTTGTTGTGGTTCACAGGCAGACTGACAAGAGATTGCCACATGTAGGGAGGTTCAAAAACTTAATATCCCTTTACACCCCATAAATGAGGCATGGGATGCTTTTCGCGTTGTTAAGATTCACAACAAACGGCACCTAATTGTTCATCGACGAATGCGAACTTCACTGTTTGAGAAGCTTTTACTAGACTTGCCGATTGACACAACACTGCAAAGTTGCTATCGACAACATCGATGGGGCCGGCATGGAAAGAAAAATGTAGATGACTGGAACCGGGAATCAAATCACGGAACTCCCCCATAGTAGTCGCGTTTCTAACCACTATGCCACGGCCGGTCCCACTATGGAGGTAAAAGTCATATATTAATTTAGTCGGTACTAACTACTCAAAAAGTGACTTAATTTAAAAGAAATAATGTTAGACATGTGTGAGATCCATCAAAAATCGAGATTATACAAAATTGTAGTCAAATAACGATTAATGATAAATTGATTTATACATAGGGGACCCCAATTAAACAAAAAACAATGTATATTTGGTCCTGATTATCCACAATTGTTTAACAGGCCATAAGATTTCTGCAGCTTTTTTGATTTTAACCTAAAATGTCGTACATGATTTTATTTTAAATTTTAAATATCTTTGTATTTTTAATATTTCGCATTATTTTTAATATTTTTAAAATTATAAATATTTTTGGGTCCGCGTGGTTCAAACACACGAATTTCGTGCGGAGGACGACGATTCAATCCCTGTCACAGTCATTCAGTCATTGAGTCTACCACAATGTTGTCGACATCATCATCGCAGTAGGCTGGAGTCAATCGGTATGTCTAATAAAAGCTTCTTAAAAAGCTGGCGACCTGTAGTGGGGTAGTGGGAGTCCAAAACTAAATGTGAGAAACTTTCCCATATCTAACATACTGCCAGTCCCACAATGTCGAACATAAACGTTCGCTTGGGTTTTTTGCGATAAACAACAGATTTGCTATACATATTTCAGTTGTTTAACGCAAAAAAACCAAAGCGAACGTTAGCGTTCGACATCGTGGGGCAGGCAGAAAGGGTGTTCAATGGGAAATAAGCTTTTCTGGTTACTCAAAATATTTAAACAATTTTGCTATTTCTATTAGTTTTTATATTCTCAATATTTCTAAGGTTTATATTTTTAGAGATCTAATATTTTTTTTAAATTTTAAAATTTTAGAATTTTTAATTATTTTTTAATTAATTTTTTAATTATTTTTTTTATTTAATTATCATATTTTTTAATATTTAAAATATTTATTTTTATATTTCATATTTTGAAATTTGTTTATATTCGAAATAATATTAATATTTTCGATTTTTTTAAAAATTTGATATTGTTAATAATATTTTATACACTTATTTAAAGATGTTTTTTTTTTTTATTTTTAGAATATTTAATTTTTTTTTTGTTTATTAATTATAATTATTTTATTTTTTTTATTATCATATTTTTTAATATTTAAAATATTTTTTTATATTGAATATTTTAAAATTTGTTAATATTCGAAATAATATTAATATTTTTGAATTTTTTTAAAAATATGATATTGTTAATAATATTTTGTACACTTAATTAAACATATTTTTTGTTTTTTAAATTTTTAATATTTTTCATTTATATTCAATATTTTTATATTTATTTATTATAATTTTTTTTCTTTAATTTTTAGAATATTTAATGTTTTGTAAATTTTTTATATTTTAAAATTTTTTAATATTTTACTTTTTATTATTATTATTTTTTTATTTTATTATCATATTTTTTAATATTTAAAATATTTTTTTATATTTAATATTTTGAAATTTATTAATATTCGAAATAATATTAATATTTTTGTAGTTTTTAAAAATTTTATTATTGTTAAAAATATTTTATATACAAATTTCAAAAAATGTTTATGCTTTAAAAATATTTTTTGTTTTATAAATATTTTTAAAATTTTTATAATTCTTAAAAATTTTTTTCGTGATATTTTTTTCCAAATTTTTAATAATGTTTAATATTTCCAATATTTCTAACATTTTTAAAATTGTTATTGATGATAGTTTGGGAAACAATCGATACAGCATATTTAAAGTCACTAGGGCGCACAGTGGCCGATATTGCCTCTCTAAATTAAAAAATAATAAAGTTTTCGCCAAAATGATAATTTTCTAGAGTAATATCGCAATAAGGATAATAAAGCAATAGTTTTTAGTTTTTACTTAATTTTGTTAAATTTTTTTTCATATATTTTTTTAATTTTTTTATTTGTTTTATAGACATATTAAATTAAATTCTTAAATGATTTTGGGTCAGTACTTTCAGTGACAATGCAAATTTTAAACTGGAGCACAAAATAGCAAAGTGAAATTAAACTCACACAATGCGGCGAAAATAAAGTTACAAACTTAAGCGCTAGCCCCCTTTGTTGTTTCTAACTCATTATTAAAATATTTCTTTCTACATTAAACGGGGAAAAATTTTGAAAAAAATATGTTCACTTTTGACTTTTGTCCAGCTACTGAGGTATCGACCACTGTGGGGTGGGCCGATTTAAAATCGCCGAAGTGACAACGAGAATCGTATTCTAGGGATCAAAATAAGAAACTTTGCCCTAGGAACCATACCTCTAAAACGAATTCTTATGTCCCCACTTGAAAAATTCCACTTTGACTCATTTAGAGTGCCCCAATTGAGTCCAAATGTATGATCGACCTCCACTAACTAGGAAAACCGACCCATCCATGCCAGTGGCACGATTTTCCTTGTCACTTGAGCGTTTTTTTGCCCTTCCTACAAATCGACCCGCCCTAATAGTCACATTATCTATTTCACACAACTTTTGTAAAAAAATTTTCATTAGCAATAACAGAAATGATCTTCAACCGAACGATGAAAATAAATTCACAATATTCGTAATTTTTGGAATACTTAATATTTTTAAATGTTTTAAACTTGTTTATATTTTTATTATTTAAAAATTTGGAAATATTTGTTATATTTCTTAATAATTCAAGTTTTTTAAATATTTTTTTTTTAATTTTATTTGTTTGTTTAATATTGTTAATAATAATATTTGATATATTTATACCATCACCCTTAGGGATGAGGGTATATATCATTTGATACGAAAAAAAGGAGACGACTTAGACCCCAAGTATCTTAAGACCAAATTCGTTTCAGGACTTTTTAAGACAATTGAGCTATGTCCGTCTGTCTGGCTGGCTGGATGGCTGGTCAGCAGGATAACTCGAGTAAACCTTAACGGTATAAAAATTTACCAGTATTAATATTTTTCGAAACGAACTTATGAGATTGTAAATGGGCAAAGTAGCCCGCCCCACTCCTTCTGGTACCTCCCATACAAAATTACCTATTTTTGGATAATTTATATTTCTTTCATAACTTCCACACGGACCATCGTACGATATTTGAATTTGGTCAGTTTATTATCTTGCAATAGTAGACAAAACCCCAGAAAACCTAACTGTTTGACACACCCCTTCTGGTACCTCCCATACAAATAACCGAACTCACCCCCATAGTCTTACAAACATATCTTTTTTTGTAAGTAAACTGAATTCACTCAACTTTTGAGTATGATGTTCGCTTATGGAAATGGGACTCAGGAATGAATATGGACTATATCGGTTCACGCCTTCTGGTACCTCCCATACAAAATGACCTATTTTTGGAAAATTAATATTTCTCCCATAACTTCCAAACGGACCCTAGGGTAGTAATGAAAATTAGTCGATTAATTTATGTTGTTATAGGAGGCAGAACCCCAGAAAACCCAACTATTTGACACACCCCTACTGGTACCTCCCATACAAATGACCGAACTCACCCCCATAGTCTTACAAACATATTTTTTTTTTTGTAAGTACACTGAATTCAGTTACATTATGCATAAGTTGTACGGTTATTAAAATATGAGTCAGCAATGAATATGGACTATATCGGATCACCCCTTCTGGTACCTCCCATACAAAATGACCTATTTTTAGAAAATTAATCTTCCCCCCATAACTTCCAAACGGACACATGGGGGGTAATGAAAATTAGTCGGTTAATTTATAAAGTGATAGGAGGCGAAACCTCAGAAAACATAACTATTTGACACACCCCTTCTGGTACCTCCCATACAAAGGACCGAATTCACCCCCATAGTCTTACATACATATCTTTTTTTTGTAAGCACACTGAATGCAGTCAAATTTTTCGTAAGTTGTACGATTTAAAATTTGAGTCAGGAATGAATAAGGACTGTATCGATTCACCCCTTTTTGTACCCCCAATCAAAATTACTTTTTTTTGAAACATTAATATTTCTCACATAAATTCCAAACCGGCACGTATACCTCCTACACAAATAAGCCAAGTTTTGGACGATTTTGCACCACAAGCAGGGAAAAAATTATACATAAGTAATTTTATTTTAATTATGTTGTATTAATTTCAATAACTCAAGACTTCAACAATATCTTATATTAGGTGATGGTATTTATCAGTCAGTTTACCTGACTGAAATTTCTGTACTGGTTTTGCTTTTTTTTAATGTTTTTAGTAATTTAAATACTTTTAGCATTTGTAAAAATTTTGATTTTTTTTAATATTTTTTTGATATTGTTAATATTTATAATAGTTTTAATATTTTAATATATATTTTTTATAATTTAAATACTTAAACAATTTTGAAAACTCTTTTAATAATTAAATAGCTATAATGTTTTTAATATTTTTATATTTTCAATGTTTTATTTCTGTTAATATATATGATATTTTTTTATATTTTAATGATATCGTCCCCTTAGTATTAAAATACCCTATAAATTTTTTGATGTTTTGAGAAAATCGAGTTTAAAGTTTTCGTCAAATCGGATGTCTATGAAATTTTCGAAGAAGAAATTATACACTATTTTTTCCAATGACCTTTTGACGCACTTTGTGGAAGTAGATTTTGACGAAATTTTGACCAGACATAGAATCAATGGTGGAGATTCTAAATATGCAATATGTTTTTTCAATAACATTTTGATATTTTTTAATGTTTTGGTTATTTAGTGTTCTTGACAGCAATGTCTTGTCGTTTGCAAAGCTGTTTTATTCTTCTAGATTTTCTATAAAATCTTTGCTTATCATTTCTATCTATGTATTCAAAAATATCTTAGTTCAAATGTCTTTTTTCGTAATTTATTCATGCAAATACATCAAACGTAAACCATCAAATGAAATAAATGAAGGAGGTACGTGCTTTAACAGCGCGTAAATTGAATAGACAGACAACGTGAAAAGTAACAAAATATAATTGCAACTTTGTGGAATCCCAGCAAATGATGATGGGCCAAGTTCCATTGTTAGTGGCACGTTCAAATCATCCCAAATCGAAGTTGTTCGATGATCGTCAGGATAAGAAATAAAAAGGACAACACCAGCGTTGATATTATATGACCGGGACAGACACTCGCAGGATATTTTCACACACTCGCTACTCACACACACACACACACACTCACTCACATATCTTTAAGGATAAACTCTATCTTATCTCTCAAAAAAAAAAAACCAATGTTATGTCATGTTCATGTGTGTTATTGTTGCATTGTCTGCACATATGATGAGTACGAGTACACATATGATACATTAACAATAACACAACAATGTTGTCCTGTCTTGTATGCGTATTACTGTTATCCTTATATCGGATAACTCGCGGTTACCCGCATTTTTATTGATTTTTTCAAATTTTTTTCGTCACTTTTTTTGTTTTGTTTTTCATACGATAGTTTGAGAATGTATCTTCTTCTTTGGCTGTTGTCTTAAAAGTTTTAAAAAAAAATTATTAAAAGGGGTTCAATGTTTACAAGTAAGAAGGGTACATTTTGTGCTAACAAACAAATCAGTTTTCTTTATTGAATAAAACTTTTTTGTTTGACATGATAATAATCTAGGCTGTACACAAAGGACTCGTTTCAATACTTGTGTGCGTGCGTGTGGTACTTATTACAATAGTTTATGTTGAGAATTTACATATATGTGCGCAATTTATAAAATTCAATTGATTTCATAGTGAAACTATAGAAGTTTGAATATGAACTCATTTGTAGCATCTATTCATAGCTTTCTACTGGTTGGTTTTCTTTGCGATACCCTTTGAATTTGAAACATTTGCAGGTGAATACCTTAATCGGAATATTATAGGTGTCGCATTTCTCTAATAATAATGCTATTGTCTTTGCATGTGCAGCACAAAAAAAATATGTTAAATTTGAAAATGTTGTAAGCTTGATACAGGCTAAATTATACAGAGAAGTGTTTTTGTACACACTTTTTGTATATTGAGTATTGTTTTGAAAAGAAAATCTTCCAACAAAAGTGTCTTAAAGATTTCTTTAATGTTATTGTCTTAAAATGTTCACTTATTTCATTCAAAATTTAAAACAATTATTGGCAGACACTTGACTGCGGTAAATGAAACGTAGTACCTGTTTAGTAATCCATGACATCAGTATGTCATTGCCAGCGCGAGATCTAAGTACTGAGAACGTCACGCATGTAAAAAATATCGTTCACTCATTATAACTTATCGTCCACTCATCGTTACTTACTTTGTAATCAAGCGTGTTATGAAGGTCGCTAAAAACTCCACTTATAACGTAAATGCAATAGTGATGGCACTTGCTGATATCGTCGATTACTTTGTAAGCGAGAGCTCACCGATTAGCCTTTGACATCAGTATGACATTGCCAGTGAGAGATCTAAGAACTTAGAACGTTACGTGTGTGTAATGAAAAAAATATCGTCCACACATTATAACTCCGATTTGAACCGCACCTACTTATACGTAACTTACTTCGTAATCAAGCTTGTTAATTGCAACTGATATGGCACTTACTGACATCGTTGCTTACTTTGTAAGCGAAAGCGCGTCAATTAAACAGCATTTGACACTCCAATGCTCAATTCAAGCCGGAATATAAGCGAAAGAATCACCACTGATTGCTACTTACTGTAGCTCACATCATCGATTAAGTAATGGATAGTTTTACCGCTGGTTTATTACAAAGAAACCAGAAGAAATTAATATATAAAAATTTTCAATATTAACTGCGGGTTTTAAATGCGCAGTCTATGAAATCCCAGGCCTACACTTGATGAAGGTCTAAACCGGTTTACCCGGTCCCAAGCCTTAATGAAGTCCTATAACCGGTTTACCTGGTCCAAAGTCTAAAAATCCCTTATCCCATCAAAGGATGAGCGCAAAAGACCTTGTAAAAGATATGCGTAGTGATGAACAAATTAATAGCCTTGTTATTTGGAACGGAAGTGGCAATACATGTATGTATGTTATGCTCCCTTTGCAGACCTGAATTCAGGTCCTGGATACCTGCTTTACTTCGTATAATGTGTTAGGGAAATCGGGGAATTCTTAAAAGTGGCGCATTAAGTTTAATTCCAATTAACAAGAGCCACGACACAAAAAGGGTTTAAGCGGGGGTTTGGAAATGGACTTCATAGGAGCGGTATTGACGTTAGAACTATTGCAATGAAAAGAAGTAAGAACAGAATAATAGGACCGCCCCCAAAATGTTGACGACCACCGCAAACGAATTAAGGACCGTAATTTGAGGATATGCTCCTGGAATGTTAGAACACTGTATAGACCAGGTACCTCCATTCAACTGGTGGAAATCCTTGAAGAATACAAGGCCGACATAACCACTTTACAGGAAATACGGTGGACGGGACACCGGTGCTCGCGCATGAAGACGTACGATATCTACTATAGTGGCCATGCGGACAAGCACGAGTTTGGATGTAGATTTGGGGTTGGCAAGAGACTGCGACACCTAGTCTCAAAGTTAAACCCGGTGTGTAAACGTATAGCCACCATAAGAGTCAAACCAAAGTTTTTCCACATAACACAGAAGAGAAAAGCGACGAGGACAAAGACGAGTTCAACGAGAGCCTAGGAAATGTATATGACCGTAGTCCGAGCCATGACATCAAAATTGTACTAGGCGATTTTAATGCTAAAATAGGCAGAGAGACCGCATTTGAGCCTACCATCAGAAAATACAGTCTGCACACCGAAACGCCGAACAATGGCATCAGATCGATTGATTTCTCTGCGACAAGAAATAAGGTAGTTAGCAGCACTAGATTTGACCACAGAAACATTAATAAGGCACAGTGGTTATCTCCAGATCAATTGACGAGGAATCAGATTGATCACGTGGAAGTTGATGGAAGGCACGCATCGAGTATTCTGGACGTTCGACTGATCAGGGGAGCGAACATTGACACCGATCTCTACCTTACGACAGTTCAGGTACGCACAAGCTTAAGTATGGCGAAAAAGTACGTAACAAGGCACAACGAAAGTTGGACATCGGTAAACTGCGGAGCATAGAGGTAGCGGACGCCTACTTTAACCACCTAACTTAACTGCTACGGGATGCTCCAACCCCTAATATGAAGAACATATGATGAATGCCGCAATGACACGAGAGACGGATGCTGGATACAGGACGAACTGTAGCCAATGGCAACGCGAGCTGTTGGTGAACGGCACAGGGAGAAGAGACGAGAGGCAACTCGTCTTTTTAGACGGAAAAAGAAGGAGCTGAAGAAGAGACAGGATAAGCGCACAGAGTTTGTCGGAAGTAGAGGGGAAGCCCGGTACCGGCCGTGGCATAGTGGTTAGAACACGCGACTACCATGCGGGAGATCGCAGGTTCAAACCTGGCTCCAGTCATCTTAAAAGAAAAAATAAATAAAATTTTCTTTCATTGTCGGCTCCCCTCGAATGTTGTTTGACAGCAACTTCGCAGTATTAAGCGTCGATTCAACCGTCGCACGGTGGGGTAAATTCACGATCTGGGCGGCCAAAATTCGATTTCTCAAAAACCAATGTTTTTAATAATTTCCGATTGTAGGGTAAAGAGAACAAAATGCTTCACTAGATTCCGTTATTTTTTCATTCCATTTTGCTTACATTCGTTTTCTACACGCTGTTAAAGTTACTTGTTGCTAATTGTGCATTTTCTATTTTGTTGTGCTCAGGTAAAGCAACAATTTTAGCAGGCTGTGGGAAGGCGTGTGTTTAGTTTAAACATTTAAGTAAAATGGAAAATAATAAAGTAGGTTAATATTATTTAATACACTTAGCTAAATAAAATTATAATTCAAATTCATACTAGTAAAGCAGCATTGAAAAATATGGTATATTTGTTAATTTCAATGGGTAACAAAATCGATTTAAGGACAAAAAGTTATGCATCACCCCTTTTCACCCCTTCAATCTGTGATTATATATAATCTTTAACATCGTATTGTTCATATGGAAAAAAAAAATTTTGCGGGTTTTTGCGGTTTTGTGTTTTATAGCCATTTACCTACTGCGGAAGAATGAACTATAATTTCTGCGGTTTTACTGAACCACTTTAGTTAACATACTGGATGTCCTATATCTCTATGCATTTATAGTTAGAGGGTATCCAGACGAATAAATAGTTATAGGGAGGTAGGCCTCTCAAATGCAACCTTGTGGAGATATATGGGAAATACTTGGAATCTTAAAATTTTTATAAAAACCATTTTTTGTATAAAAACGGTCACAACCTCTACCCTCCGAATGTTAACATATTATTATTTTTTACGTCTCACCGAGTAGTATTTTACCATTCTGCTTCATAAATTAGCTTCAAATAATTTTGGCCGCCCAGATAGTGACTTTACCCCACTGTGCGTCGTGTCTAGTAAGAGCTTCTCAAAACAGTGACGTTCGCATTCGTCGATAAATAAGTAGGTGCCGTTAGTTGTGAATCTAAAAAATAGAAAGCATGTTAATTCACAACAACGCGAGAAGCTATCCCATACCTAATTCATGGGGTGCAAAGGGAAATTAAGTTTTTAAGTTTTAAGAGGGGAAGCCCGAAAATTCTACCAGAGTTAAGGCGAGAATGCGTGGAACAGGGTTGCCCTCCTGCAAGGACAGCGATGGCAAGCTATTGACGGATAACGGATAACTTTCTGAAGATATGGAGAAATCATTTCAGAAATTCATTGGAAACGGACACCACTCCAGAAGACCCCACTCCAATCCAATCCAATAGATGCTTTACGCACTGATTTTTTCGGTAATTTTGCCTGCTTTGATTTGAATGCTTTTATACTAATGGAATGTAGTCAAAGCCGTTATGAACAAGTTAAGGGAATACAATTTGTACAATGCCAATGAAAATGCGGTATATTTGCACACCCAATTTAAATATATCAAAAATTAGCGACAAAATTATGCTATGGCCTTCTCTCCATTACAATGTTTCGATGATTGCGAATTCAAAGAAATGGCCACGATCGTCAGCATCAGTGGAGCGAATCTTCTCTGCAGTGAACAAAACTTGGACGTCAGACTAAATCCGATTAGATGTGCAAACATTGAAGCCGATTCTGACCGTCAAATGTAATATGAAGTACAAATGCGTTAATTTCTATAATTACCTCAAAACAAAGCCGGCATTGCTTATTCAAATTGCGCCAGACGACAAATACAAAACAACCACAAAGGTTAATTCTGGAAATGACTGTTAATTTTTTTACATATTGAATAAAATATATATGCTAAGTAAATATGTACTGCGAAAAGTACTGTTTTTCCAAATCGATGTACTGCTTTTTGAAAAAAATTCAGTGAAATGTACTGTTTTTGTCCAAAAAAAATATACGAGCGTTATCCATATACAAGAAGGGAGATCGTAGTGAATGTAAGAACTACCGTGGAATAAGTCTATTACCAATTGCGTACAAGGTCCTTTCGAGCATATTGTGTGAACGTCTAAAGAAAATTTTAGAAAAACTAATTGGACCTTATCAGTGCGGCTTTAGACCTGGCAAATCTACGACGGGCGACCAAAACTCCATTGGAAAGACCAGGTTACTAAGAACTTTACAGAACTTGGTGTGACTAACTGGAGAAGAAACGCAGAAGATCGAGGCGCTTATAATATTTTTCTACGTGCGGTATATAACCTACTGGGATTGCAAAGAAGCTCCAGCTAAGTAAGTAAGTAAATCTACGACAGATCAAATAGTCACCTTAGGCCAAATCCTGGAAAAAAAACTCATGGAAAGCAGATCGATACCTACCATCTCTTTGTCGACTATAAATCCGGCTTCGACTCTCCGATAAGGAATAGGCTATATAAGGACATGTCTGAGTTTGGTAGCTGATTCGACTTTGAAGATGTACCTTGGAAAACATCAAATCCTCGGTTAAGATTGGTAAGGATTACTCTGAAACATTCAACACGCAAGGAGATGTCATGCAGGGTAAGAGCTTGTCCTGTACACTATTTAATATAATTTTGGAGAAGGTGATGAGAAAGGCTGGTGTCAACATGTGTGGCACCATATGCCACAAGAGTCACATGCCACTGGGCTATGCCAATGATATAGACACAATTGGCCGAAATCTGCGGGATGTTACTACAGTTTTCTCATCACTAAAAAAGGTGTCAGCAAAAATGGGTTTAGCGGTCAACGAGGACGAAACAAAAATAATGTAGATGGGGACGCACCGTGAACGTTGACAATTATTGTTTTAAGGTATTAGATGAGTTTACCTACCTTGAATCTTCCGTCATTAAGAAAAATAGTGTCTGCCAAGAGCTCGCCAATAGATGTTTTAGGGACTTCGGCAGCACTTAAGTAACACCATCTTATCTCTGGATACTAAGAAACAGCTATACCAGGTGCTAATTTTACCCGTTCTGTTGTATTCTGCCGAATCGTGAGTGCTTACAACAATGGACATACAAAACCTAGGAGTATTCGAGAGAAAAGAACTCCGAAAAATATATGGACCTATCTGTGTCGACGGCGAGTTTCGCCATCGGATGAAACATGAGCTGTATGAGCTTCACTATAACATCGACATAGCTAAAAGGCATGGGACATGTTGCCAGGATGGATGTAAATGCTCTAGCGAGAAAGGTGTTTGAAGGCGAACATGAAGAACGGCTCAGAGCAGGGTGACCCAAACTTCGTTGAAAGGACCAAGTGGTTGGCGACGTGCCACCGTCTGGTAGGAGTAACTGGAGAAGTAAAAACTACATTTTTATTTTAGTTTTACATATCTCTAATTTATTTTTTTTTTACAAAAACTTTCCACTTGCAATTCCATTAAGCGAACACACCCATCGTTTAAGTCCAACACAAGTCTTCTGGCAAAAATATACAATATTTTTGTAACAGTTTAAAGGAATTTCCATAACAATAAAATCATTTCAATATAGTTTTTGTTTTTAACTCTCGTCAAAATAACTGGCGAGAAAACCGTAGTTATTTTTCATTATGTATATTTATAAAAAAATTAAAATATTTAAATAATAAACCAACAAAAAAAAATCGTTAAATAACCAACCATTAACGTAAATCTTAATTAGCCGTAAAATGTGAAATATCTTTGTGTTTTTTTTTATTACTTTACTTTGCTTAATATTTGTTGTTTTTGTATTTTCAAATATATATATTTTGAATTTTGTTTTTTTTTGCTAAGTTACGTTTTCATATTTGATGCCTATATTCAGTTCCAAGAATTGAAATAAAACTTTAAACGGTTAAGCCATTGCATTGGTACTCTCTACATATGTATGTATGTAAATGCAACATGAATTAAATTTATGACAACAGCTAAAAATATAACTAACTCAACACACACACAATTTACGCATATTTTTCTAAAGAAAATATTTATGCATAAACACTGAAAGTTTGTTACGGCAGTGCGCAGACTTGTGAGGACCAGCTAGATAGATGATGACAACGTCTGCCCAGTGTCAACTCGCCTCATGGTGGTGTTGGTGTCTACTTTTCCAGTTTTCGTCATCATTTAGGTATGATACGGCAATCAGGCTGTCGTTTATCACACCTCACTCGTTGAGTCCCCTATATGCATGTGACAAACTTCAAAAGATGTTAAAATAGTTGGTCGTTTTACGCGTGCGCAACTTAATCGGTCATCTGCAGGTTTGCAGCAAGCCAATTTGCCTGTTCGACTTTGAAATTATAGTGTCTGCGACCAATTGACCAACTCCAGAACAAATGGAAAGTGATTTTTCGGTTGTTGTTGTTGTTTAGTGTTGCGTGATTTTGTTCTCTTCGTTTTCGTTGCAACGAAGGAGGGATGTGAAGTGGTTTGAGAGAAGAGTCATTACAGTGGGTTGCACTAGAATGTAATATTGGTAGAATGTGATATTAAGGAAGAAGACAAATTGTTTCATAATTCCAGTTTGTAGTGCAAACTAAGCTGATATAAAAGTGCGAACTCTTTTCCAAAGTTTTACAACAAAGATTCAAAATTGTATGTATGTTAACCCGTGCCGCTTTGTGCTTAAAGTTTTTAAGCTCCAACAGCCAGGTTTGGGTGTCATAACTCAAGAACGATTAGACCAATTTTGTTATTTATATTTATGAAACAAAAAATAAAAATTATATTTAAAAAATAATAAAAAAAAAATACAAAACGCAAAAACTGTCAAGTTTTACTACTTTCACGTAATGCCACATAACATCGCGACAAACCATGTGGATATGTTCGCTAAAGCGATTCGTAAAAAGCGATTCTAAAACAAATTCGAAAATGATAACATTATAGAATCACTGGTGAACATTCGCAAAAGAATTGTAAAGCGATTCGTTTACTAATATTAAAACCGATAAAAAAGCGATAGAATTGTAAAAAATATTTGAAAATTATAACATTATCGAATCGCAGGTGAACATTCATTAACGTATTGTAAAAGCGATTTTTTTACCAATCGTTTAAGTGATAAAAATTCGATTATTTCACTTTTTTGATTTAAATTAGTAATTTGTGAATTAATAACAATTGTTCGGTTAATTTATGGTATACAGGGAAAATTTTTTTTTTAAATTTAATTTGGGAATCAATGGTATGCAAATACAGATCTTCTATAACTTTAATTTTAAAAACTTTAACTATGTGTGACAACAGATAAATACAACTAGCAAGAAAGTTTCAGTCGGGAAACCCGACTTACATTTACCCTCACCCTCAGTAAAACATAAAATTTTCTATTATTTTAATATTATTACTCGATTTCTAAAGTGGGCAGAGTGGTAAATTTTGTATGGGAGGTACAAGAAGGGGCGCGGTTAGACTTCCAGTTTTTTTCTCCAAAACTTTGTCCTGTTATAGCTTCACAAAATACAGAATTTGGGCACGATCATGTCGAGTGTATTAATATTATTACTCCATCTCCAAAGTGGGCGGAGTGGCACATTTGTATGGGGGGTACCAGAAGGGGCGTGTCTAGACTTCCAGATTTTTCTCCAAAACTTTACCCTGTTACAGCTTTACTAATTAAAGAATTTGGCTACGATCGCGTGGGATTAGTATTATTACTCCATTTCTATAATGGGCGGAAAGGTACATTTGTATGGGAGCTACCAGAAGGGGCGTGGCTAGACTTCATATTTGTTTCCAAAACTTTATTCTGTTATGGCTTATCAAAATACAGAATTTGGATACGATATCTTTGGGTGTATTGATATTATTACTCCATCTCTAAAGTGGGCGGAATGGTACATTTGCATGAGAGGTAACAGAAGGGGCGTGGCTAGACTTCCAATTATTTTTCCAAAACTTTATGCTGTTATAGCTTTACTAAATACAGAATTGGGCACGATCGCGTTAGGTCCTCCAATCCGTAGGGTGAGGTTATAAAAAACGAAGATTTGTAAAAATCGGTCCTATTTTCCAAAATTGTTGTTGGAATTAAACCAAAATTTGCCACAATTTGTCTCTGATATATTACGGACAAGTGTGTTGAGTTATATCAAATTATCTCAAAGGACATGCCCACCTCCCACATATCCTGAAACGAAAATAACTTATTGTTATACAAAATTGGTGTTGGTATTAAACCAAATTTAACTGAATTTGTCTCTGATACATTACAGACAACTGTGTTGAATTATATCAAATTATCTCCAAGACACGCCCACCTCCCATATATCCTGAAACGAAAATAACTTATTGTTATACAAAATTGGTGTTGGTATTAAACCAAATTTAACTCAATTTGTCTCTGATATATTACTGACAACTGTGTTGTATTATATCAAATTATCTCGAAGGACACGCCCACCTCCCATATATCCTGAAATGGAAATAAGTTATATTTTCCAAAATTGGTGTTGAAATTGAACCATATTTGCCTGAATTTGTCTCTGATACATAACTGACAACTGTGTTAAATTATATTAAATTATTTCCAAGGACACGTCCACCTTCCATATATCCTGAATGGAAAAAACTTATATCTTCCAAAATGAGATACATACACTTAATTGTGAATAAAAGCGAAACGCGATAATCGATTTTCATGATGTATCCCTCATTTTGTTCATAGGTTATGTGACATTACGAGAAAGTAGTAAGACTTGAAATTTTTTTCGGTTTTGGATTTTTTTTTATTATTTTTTAAAAAGAATTTTTAAGGCAAATTTTTAATTTTTTTTTGTATATTTTGATTATGCAGAGAAAACAGTTATGAACAGATTAAAAGATTTTAATTCATAAATTTCGGATTTTTGTTTCGTCAAAATTGGACTAGGTGTTCTTGAGTTATGCCCCCTAGGAGCTTAAAAGCTTTAAGCCCAAAGCGGCACGGGTTATCATACTCCAATCTTGCTCAAACTTTGGCTATCGTAAAATCTTGTGGGTGGTACCGACAAAATTCTGAAAAGCAGGCAAACGTTCCGAAAATCGAAATGTAAACCACTCCCCTTCTGATATCTCTCAAACAAATTAACGAATTCAACGACATAGTTTTACATTCGTATCTTCTTTGTAAGTATAATTACTTTAGTCATAATTTGCGTAAGATCTTAACTTAAACAATTTGCGACGAAATAAAAATGGACTATATCGGCCGACGTCTTCTGGTACCTCCCATACAAAATTACCTATTTCTGGGAAATTAAAATGTCTCATACAACTTTCAAACGGACAACTGGAGGATATTAAAATATTTCAGTTTTATTATCTTATAATAGTTGGCAAATCCCTAAAAACCCAAAACATTTGCCACACCCCTTCTGGTACCTCCCATATAAATGACTGAAATCATCCAGCCTCATTGTTTTACATGCGTATATTTTATTGTTTCTACACTGAATTCAGTCAAATTTTGAACAAAGTAAACGTTTATAGAGCATTAACTTACGAATAAAATTCAGCACGTCCTGCTGTCCTGATGCTGATGCTTCATTTACAAATTAGACAATTTCCCTAAAATTTATATTTTCCCAATCAAGAAACCGTGAGGTTTAACCCACTCAATAGTTCATAGTTGGTACCTTAAGATATCCTTTCCATACCCCTAACTGCCTAGAGATATTGAATTGAACTTTTTACATACGACCATACGACCTGTACAAAAAAGGCAAAGAATAATAAATAAGTAATTTCAATTAAAAATCGATTAAAGTCCATAAATCGAGAGTTAAACATTATCAGGGGGTAATTGTAATTATAAGCCAATTCACCTGACTAAAATTTCTGTACTGTTTCTTTTATCAAAAGATTTATAACCTTATCCCTATGAGTGAGGGTATAACAATATAGTGGAATTACTAATGTTGTAATGGTTTTTTATTTTGTTGCATAGCGTTATGTAGGCAATGCAATTACATATTTCAAGGACCTTTCAATGAGTGTGAATAAAAAGTGAGAACTTTTCCCAAACTCCAGTATTTTAATGCCTGATGTCTTTATCCGCATCCACCACTACGCCCACCTTTAGAGAAAAACTACACCATCCCATGTGAGCCACTGTAGATGTTGCTTAGTAACCAATTCATGCAACAATGTCATTCGTATGTGTGCAGCAGTGATATTGAATGAAACCTAGGGAAACGTTGAAAAGGATGTTTTTGCAACGCATGTGTGACAATGCAACAACAAAAACAACAGCGGCGTGAAACAACTGAAGGAGTGAGTATGAGACGACGACGTCTACAACAACAATTGCAACTATTAGTTTGAAGTGTTCCACCAAGGGTTCCTTTGAATTGCAGCAACAGAAACGGCAACAGCAATAAAAACAACAACACAAATAACTATGCATCAATTGTGTCACACTTGACCAGTTTCAACATTTTCGTCGCCGCTATTCCCTTTGCCTTTGCTGCTGCTGCTGCAGTTGTTGTTGTTGTTGCTGTCTTGTTCTTGGTTCTTTCTTACATAGGCCTCATACAATTTCATGCTCAATCTTAATAATTAGACGTAGTAATTGAGCCGCATACAGCCGTCAGTCACTATGACCCCTTAGAACCTATCCGCCCGCCTCGCCTCGTTTCTTCTAGTAGCAGTAGTTCAATTTTCTTTCCCTTACCTCATCAAACTCTAGTTATGTACTAAGTTGCATTGTAGTATGAGATAATCTTATTATTCTTCTGCACCAATTGATATTTTCTTATTATATCAATTTTGTTGTTGTTAGTGTTAATGTAGTAATAGTTTTCATTATGTACATACCTACACATACACATACGGTATATGGTTAGGACGTCACTTTGTCTGTGGCAACCAAGCGGCAATAGTGAATCACTTATATGTTACTCATACAATGGCAATGGGGATGAAATGTAAAACTTCCGTGTAATAGGATCATGGCGTAAAAGTAGATCAAATGGTCCGTAAATGGAAATGTTACTCTATAAGTAGTCTGGTGATAAATTTCGTATCACGAGAGCGGTTGTTGAGCTGAATGTAGTGTTTTTTTAACACTGAGTAGTGATTTATTAATAAATCTATTATTTGAGATTAGTTAAATGAGGTTTTACCTTTCGTATTGGAATTTATTTTAGCTAATTGTTACCGGAACTGGATTGTGGGAGAAATAGGAAAATATTTTTCTTGGGTATTTAAATAACTGAGGATCATTTAGGCTTTAAAAGATTTAGATTTTTAGGATTTATGTGACATTTTATTTTACTACAGGAGAATTTATTTATTTGCGCATCGAGTCAGGGAAAGCCCGAAAAATCTACCAGAGATTTAAGGCGAGAAGGCGTAGAACAGGGCTGCCCTCCTACAAGAAAAGCGATGCCCAGCTAGTGACCGACTCGGATAACGTTCTGAAGATATGGAGAGAACATTTCAGAAATCTGCTGGATAAGGACACACTCCAGAAGAGCCCGCTCCAATCCATGACGATGGTATTAACTGTTCACCTCCGAGCCAGGGTGAGATAGGTATGGCAATATCATGCCTTAAAAATAGCAAAGCAGTTGGAGCCGATGGCCTCCCGGCTGAATTGTTGAAGGCAGGTGGAGAGGAGCTGATTAGGAGCATGCATTAGCTTATAGAGAACATCTGGCGGACGAGAGCATGTTTGGGGGATTGGAGTCTGAGTCTGTTATGTCCCCTATACAAGAAAGGAGATCATAGGGAATGTAAGAACTACCGTGGAAGAAGCCTATTACCAATTGCGTACAAGCTCCTTTCGAGCATATTGTTTGAACGCCTAAAACCAATAGTAGAACAACTATTTGGACCATATCAGTGCGGCTTTAGACCTGGTAAATCCACGACGGATCAAATATCCAGCTTACGACAAATCCTGGAAGAAAACTCATGAAAAACAGATCGACACCTACCACCTCTTTGTCGACTACAAAAATGCCTTCGACTTTCCGATAAGGAATAGGCTATATGAGGCTATGTCTGAATTTGGTATTGCTGGAAAACTGATTCGACTTTTCAGATGTACCTTGGATAACACTAAATCTTCGGTTAAATTTGGTAAGGATCACTCTGAACCATTCAACACGAAAATAGGTCTCAGGCAGGGTGATAGTTTGTCCTGTACACTATTTAATATAGTTATGGAGAAGGTGATGAGAAAGGCTGGTGTCAAGATATCTGGCACCATATTCCACCAGAGCCACATGCCACTAGCCTATGCCGATGATATAGACATCATTGGCCGAAATCTGTGGGATGTTACTGCAGTTTACTCATCGCTAGAAAAGGAGTCAGCAAAAATGGGTTTAGCGGTCAAGGAGGACAAAACAAAAATAATTATTTCGACGAATAAAGAGTCATCTCGATGGGGACGCACCATCAACGTTAAAAATTATTATTGTTTTGAGGTAGTAGATAAGTTTACATACCTCTGATGATCAGTCAATAAGAAAACTAGTGTCAGCCAACAAATTAAGCGAAGAATAGTGCTCGCCAATGGATATTTTTACGGACTTCGGCAGCACTTTATTAACACCACCTTATCTCGATTTACTAAGAACAAGCTGTACCAGGTGTTATTTTTACCCGATCTGCTATATGCCACCGAATCGTGGTTGCTTACGACAACGGACATACAAAACCTAGGAGTATTTGAAAGAAAAGTATTTCGAAAAATATATGGACCTATCTGTGTCGACGACGAGTTTCGCCATCCGATGAACCATCCGATGAGCTTTACCACGTAATCGACGTAGCTAAAAGAGTAAGAATCCAACGACTTCGATGGCTGGGACATGTTGTCAGAATGGATGTAAATGCTCCAGCGAGAAAGGTGTTTGAAGGCGAACCTAAAGAGCGACGCAGAGCAGGAAGACCCAAACTTCGTTGGAAGGACCAAGTGGTAGGCGACGTGTCACCATCTGGTAAGACTAACTTTAGAAGGCACGCAGAAAATCGAAGCGTGTGGAATTCTTCTTTAATACTTTAGGCCTAAAAATGTATGAACCACGTTCGTAAGTTGTAATGAGCCACTTAAGTAAGTAAGTAAGTAAGGCGCAAGAGATAAGAAACATAAAAGCCAAAATCTGACTCCGGATTCAAAATCAGTAACCCAGTGATGTGTTTTATATATATCAGAAACATTCTTAATTTTTGGAGTAAAATTTTAAAATATGTTATCGTAGAAAGGGAAAATTCAAAGGGCAAAATGAGGAAACAAGACAAATCTATGCAGTTTATCCTAGGTGATAAGGCTTTGCTGATGTTAGGTGATTTAACGTAATTTTATGTCCAAAAAACATCAGAAATTTTTATATTATGTGAAGAACCCCCTATTTTTTGAAACAAAAACAAAAAACTCTATTGAATTATACACTATCCGATATTTGACCATTTCAATTCACAAAAAAAAAAATATTTTTGTATTGTTTAAACTAAAATCTACCGTTAGTTATAACTCACCATATTTTGCATTAATATTTTACATGACGAATATCCAAAACATAAGCCAACTTTGGATGACTACAGCTTATTAGTAAATGGACAAAACTTTTATTTTTTCTTCTTTTTTGGAGTGTTAACTTTATATATAAACAAAAAAAAAGTACGATTTGGACAATTTTATTTTTTGAATTTCGGCCAAAAAATTCAGATTTTCGACCAATGTGGAACGTCAATAAAATCAAAATGTTGCAGCTAAGTGATCAATTTTTACTGTTATTGGAGTTATTTACTCTTGTTACAAATTTTTTATGACAAGAGTGCACTTGAAATATAAGCTTAGATAAGATAAGCTTTGGACATTTACAATTAACACAATTTAAGTATTTATCTTCACTAATACAATTTAGAAAAAAGTTTTTATTAATTTTTAGTTTTTCGATCACGGTAGACCTTTCTGTAGAATTGCCGACATGGTTTTTAAATTATCTTTTTTATTTCTGATACCTTAATGAAGACATAGTAATCTTATGTTTATCCACTGAGGATCTTTTTGATTCGAGTCTTTTTGATTGTTATTTATTTGAGAGTAACCGTATCTAACACAACGGAAGCTACAAATCTGCATACCACCGAGATAGCCAATGCATAATCCAACCAACTCTCTCAATTACTTAAAAAAACCCCCCTAGTTCTGATTTTCCAGATACACAGAGGCAGCATATTGCGAATTCTATGACCACTGCTGCACCGTGGGGAAAAAAAAGTTTTTTTTTGGACATTTTAAATTTTAGGCCGCAATTCTTGATCAATTTTTGAAATTCTTTTTTTGTATTATTGGAAACCAAATTGTGCACCGAATGTTACGTTTTATACTGAATTCATTACCGTTAATTTTTTAAAATTTGTCGAAGTCGATGAAAATAATTTTTGACTTTAAAGTCAAAAATTTTTTGGATTACGTGTCCTAAAAATTTCGAACTCACTATTTTGGTACATATGCAAAAAAAAAATTGCAAAATGCAAAATTGCATTTTTACAGACGACTTTCTTAAAACTTTTCCAGTTTGCAAACTAGGTTTTGTTCTATTCAGATAATAATAATGAGCAAGTTGAGCCAAAAAATGTATTTTTTTTTTTTTCACTGAGTTTAATTCGTAACTTATGTTCACATTAATAAAGGTCAGTTCGAAATTTTTAGGACATGTAGTCCAAAAAATATTTGACATTTAAGTAAAAAATTATTTTTTTATCGACTTTGAAAAGAATAAAAAAATCGTACGTTCTGTGCCCAATCTTGTTTCCAATAATACAAAAAATTTGAAAATCGGTCAAGAATTGCGGCCTAAAATTTCGAATGTCCCCGCTGTGTGCTGCAACGACCGTACTGGGTTATGAAAAACCACGCTCAGACAAGTCCTGGTAATATGATGAATGTCGCGAAATGTCTGAGGTCCAATTAAGATGCGTGCGGTGACGGAGCGTTATAATGAGAAAATAAGGGGGATGAAACGCCGATAGAAGTGAAGCCCGAAAGTTGTACCAAAAGGTTAAAGGTTTTGGAACAGGGATCCCCACCTGTAAGGACAGAGACGGAAATCTGGTCACGGACACTCAGAGTGCAAATATGGAGGTAACACTTTCGATCTCTACTCGTTCCCAATAAGTGACGAAATCACACCAATCATAGGCGACGGAGTAAATTGTCCACCAACGAGATCAGCGCTGGCTACATGCATACACCAGCTCAGAAACACGATTTGTCTCAAGAAATGCATGCCCGGTGATTGGAATCTGAGTATGCCCTGTGCTTAAGAAAATTTATTAAAGTGTGTATACCAACTATCGCGAAATTAGCCTTTTCCCATCGCATACAATGTCCTGTCTTGTGTATTATGGCGAACCTGATTAGACCTGGTAAATCCACGACCGACTATATATTCACACTACGACAAAACCTGAAGAAAACCCCAGAAATGCAGATCGACACCTACCATCTGTTCATCGTCAACAAGCTTCATTCGACAGTCCGATACGACAGAAATTGTTAGATGCTATGGCTGAGTTTGGTATTCCCGCGATGCTAATACGATTTTGCGGGATGACACTGACTGGCACGAAGTCCTCAGTGGAAATTGAAAAAAATCTGACAGAGTCATTTTCTACCAATCGAGGCTTTAAAGAAAACGATCTTTAACATCGTAATGGATAAGATCATGGGGAAAACTTCAGTAAACAGTACCATCTTCAACAAAAGTCACATGCTGCTCGCGTATGCCGATGATATTGATTGCGGGATGTTACTGCCGTTTTTTCGAGCATTGAAAAGCAGTCGGTGGAAGTGGAACTGGTGATAAATAAGGACAAAACCAAGTTTTTTGTTTTAACGAACAAAGAGTCCACTCGTCTGGGACTCTTTGTGAACGTTGAAAACTATAACTTTGAAGTGGTAGATGATTTTGTCTACCTTGGCTCCGCATTAAACAAAAATACTAATGTCAGCCTAGAAATCAAGAGACGAGTATTGATCGCAAACCGCTGCTACTATGCGCTAAGCAAGCGATTTAATGACAGAGCGCTCTCCCAAAGAACGAAGATCCAACTCTACCAGACTCTGATTCTACCTGTTGTTGTTGTTGTGGTTGTTGTTGTAACAGCTGGTGGATAGCTGGGGTGATAATTCTTTGTACCGATTTTTAATTTATCGGAACTCGATCATGTTGATAAACCATTTTCCTTTTTCCTTGGTCCTTGCGCAATCTGGATTTTTGTAGTGGAAGCATCGCGGATCTGTTTTGTTAACTGAAGAACTCGAAAGTATATTACCAAAACTTCGTAGGATGCACCAGGTGAAAGAGCTGTTATCTACACTTTGTGTAACTAACTATCTACGAAGCGCTAAACATCAAAGCGCTTGGAATTATTTTTTACGTGCCGCTATTGATAGATGAATTTCTGTTGCTGCTGCCAATTATGAGAAGAAGTTACATAATCATATTGACGAAAATAAATATAAAGTCGAGCTCGCAGCAAATATTCATTATCGACAAAATCTATATATATAAAAATTAAGTGGTCCACGTATGTAATACCATCACTTGAGAACGGCTAGAGCGATTTGGCTGATTTTTTTTTTATTCGATTCGAAATCAAATCCAGTTGGCGCTAGGGTGGATTTATATCGAAAATTTGAATGTACCAATTCGACTGAAATTTGGAACGGATATTCGTTTGATCATGAGAAAAAAACATTTTATTTACAAATGGACCCGGTAGGTGGAGCTGGGGTGGATTTATAATCAAAATTTAAACGAATGGACCAATTCAACTGAAATTCAGAATGTATGTTTGTTTAATCATGAGAAACAATTGTATGTACAAATGGACCCGGTAGATGGCGCTGGGGTGTATTTATATGTATAACTATGTGATCATGAGAACAAAGTTTTTGTGTTAATGGACCCGGAAGGTGCCGCTATGGTGGAATTATACCGAATCAAAAAATTAGACTGAAATTAAGAATGTATATTTGTTTTATTATTGTTTTTTTTTTTGAAATAGACCCGCTGTTGAGTTGGCTGGAGTTGAATTAGCTGCCGGTGTTTAGCTTATGGTACACTTAATTTAGTCACCATTTTTATAACATCAAAATATTGAGGTTTATATATATATAAATGTACATTTTGATGTCACCACTAATTACGAAAACGGTTGAACAGATTTGTACCAAAATTTCAGTGAAAAGTTGGGGATGGGCTATAGACGGTCACCCAAACCGTAAAACGGCAAACATTTATATTGGCGCACTTCTTCTACAATTAGAAAGCTTCACAAAGTGGTTTTTCGCATTTCGTACTGTTAGGGGACACACACGAAAATAGGATAAAACTGTTGCAATAACTCAGACCAAACGGTTAAAGGGGATAAAAAGGGGCAAAGTGCTATCATAGCTCAGACCAACCACCTCAGAACGAACACCTAAAGGTACAATCACACAGTACAGCAACGCAGAAAGTTATATGTCTGTCAATCGGCTTAACATAAGTAAGTTTTCATCAAATCATGAACGACATTGCTGATACATTTTAGCAATTCTTACAATAATATAAAGTAATTTTTTTAGATATATGAAGTACAGAATTTGTCCGGCAAAACGTCGCCCTTTAATTTGAAATATATTAAAGGCCAAAGTAATAAACCAATCATTCTTAGATTTCAACTGCACTTAACATCTTTTACAATAATTTGGAGGCAGGACGAAGTCTGCCGGGCCAGCTAGTTAAAAATAAAATCCAATCAGGAACACCCTATTAAGTGTCGTAATATTGTTCTCAACATTTAAAAATATACGTCTTATGTTGCAAAATATACTTATAAACTACATTAATGAAAAATACTAAAATGGAATAACTCTCATTAGTTCGTTTATGCTAATGGAAGTTTTATTTAAAAAAAATTCCCTTTAACTAACAATAACAGAACATCAAGTCACACTTCCCACTTCAAATCCAATTAGAATATGTCAGAATACACTTACTTGTCTATTAGTCCTTGTCGATCCTCTTATCAAGTATCCGTTTCGCCGTCGGTATTAAGGCCGTTGTGGCAAATATCCGTTAACCGGAAATCCGTAACATACAAATGTTTACTGCTATGTAATAATTTAGTGTATTTAAATTAATACAAATTTAATTGAGTTTTTTTTTAAATTTTGCACATAATAGGTATTTTTGTTGTTTATTTTTGTTTTCCAAATTAATGGCAAAGACAATTTTTTTGTTTCCAATAGAGCGTAGTTTCTTTTTCTACCGAGCACTGTTTCATTTATTTGCCATTTAAAGTAACAACCCAATATTTAGTTGTTTTTACTTGGCGTGAGAAAATTCTATTTTTGTTGTTATTATTTTTTATTAAAAAATTATTATCTTTTCACTTTTCTCCCGTTAAACTAAATAATTTTAATCCAAGCTTTGTGCAGATGGCAGCAACAGCAGTAAAATTTGCACATTCATTCGATTCTTCATAATAGAAAATTATTAATTTATTTATTGTTATTCTTTTTTTTCTTCTCCTTCTTTTTGTGTGTATGTGTGCGTTTTTTGTTAAGCACAATTATTTTTGTTAATTGTTGGTTTATTTTATCGACTTCACAAAACAACAAAAAAAAACGACAAATTCACCGTTATTTGTGCGAGTTATAGAAGAAATAGAAAAAACCAAAAGTGTTTAGCAATTGAATTGAAGAGACAATAGTCATGAATACAACACAGAGAGAAAAAAACAAACCGTATATGGAGTTGTGTTGTTGTCTTAAGCGCGCTTAATAACACAACGAATCACGACGAATGAAGAAACGCAATTGGATATTGAAAGATAAACCCAACACAACAAATGGTCCAGGCGGACAACACAACGATAAAAACGGCGGCGACGCCAACGACGAGGGCAACAACTACGGCCATCATCATCGTCATCATCAGCAGCAAGCAGCCAACACCACCACCATCGCCACCAACACCAACACATGTGTAGACACAATACATCCACCGCCAGCCATTTGGAGAATCGTGAGCGGAGAATGAACGCGACACAAAACAATTCAAACTTGAATGAATGGGAATTGCAACGGAAATGAACCACACTCGATTACGATGTTTTGCCACCGACCGACGCTTATGTGTGTGGTGGGAACACTTTTGCCAAAGAGGATATGAATTAATGATGCTGTGTCGTCGACATACAAGTAAACTACCAGCGGTGCAAAGGATCTCTTCAAACAGCTGAGAGCAGTCTAACTAACACTGTCTCAACGATTTTACATAAATAACGATGATACTCGCAGTTACGTAGATAGTGCGAGTATTGTTGCTGAGCACGTTTTATTTGAAATAACAGCACCATAGACGTCATGTAGTAAACTCCTACGATGTAGGCTACGACAGTTGATAGCAACTATCCATAATATGCAAAATTTTAACGGGAAAATTTACGTTTATCGCAAGAACTAACTAACTGGCTTAGTAAGAAGGCGCAAAGTTAGAACGGGTGCGTCATTATTCACCCCTATCGATCCTCAATTTGACGGATGGAGTGCCTACAGAGATTACAATTGACATTTTATTGCAATCTGTGATTACGATTAGACAATAATAAACGAAGAAGCCACAATACATATATGTAGCTTTATTTCATCACGGATAAGAAACAAATACATCATATAATTTGTTCTCAATAGCATCACACCTTATGGTACCTCCAATACAAATATATGAAAGGACCTTGAGATTTACGAACTTTATAATACCCTATTCTTCTTTTTAATTGGCAGCAGCAGCAGAAATTCATCTATCAGTAGCCGTACGTAGAAAAGAATTCCAAGCGCTTCAGTCTTTTGCGCCCCGTAGATAGATAGTCACACCAAGTGTAGGCAACAGCTCTTGCACCTGGTCCATCCAACGAAGTTTTGGTCGCCCCTTCCTTCGCCACCCATCGCTTGACTACGTCGATATCGTTGTGCAGCTCATACAGCTAGTGGTAGAGTTGGATCTTTGTTCTCCGATAGAGCGCTTTGTCATAAAATCGCTTGCTTAGCCCAAAGTAGCAGCGGTTTGCGATCAATACTCGTCTTTTGATTTCCAGGCTGACATTATTATTTTTGTTTATGGCAGAGCCGAGATAGACAAAATCATCTACCCCTTCGAAGTTATAGTTGTCAACGTTCACGCAGCTTCCAAGACGAGTGGACTCTTTGTTCGTTGAAACAAATAACTTGGTTTATCTCCCTCATTTATCTCCAGGCCCACATCCGCCGACTGCTTTTCTATGCACGAAAAAGCTGCAGTAACATCCCGCAATCCACGGCCAATGGTATCTATATCATCGGCATACGCAAGCAACATGTGACTTGTTGAAGATGGTACCATATCTGTTTACTGCTGCCTTCCGCATGATCATCTCCATTACGATGTTAAAGAGATTGCAGGACGCCTTGTCTAAAGCCCCGCTTGGTAGAAAATGGCTCTGTCAGATGTTTGCCAATTTTCACTGAAGACTTCGTGTCAGTCAGAGTCATCCCGCAAAGACGTATTAGCTTTGCGGGGATACCAAACTCAGACATAATATCTAACAATTTCTGTCGCATCGGACAGTTTAATGCAGTTTTGTAGTTGATTAACAGATGGTAGGTGTCGATCTGCATTTCTTGGGTTTTCTCCAGGATTTGTCTTAGTCTCAATATCTGGTCGATCGTGGGTTTACCAGGTCTAAAGCCACACTGATGAGGTCCAGTCAGGTTCGTCAGAATGGGCTTCAGTCTTTCACATAACACACTAGACAGGACCTTGTATGCGATGGGTGAAAGGCTAATCCCACGATAGCTGGTACACACACTTGCACACGCCTTTCTTAAGCACAGGCCATACAACACTCAGATTCCAATCATCGGGAATGCATTCCATGAGCCAAATCGTGTTTAAGAGCTGGTGCATGCATCGTCGCCGTCTTTAAAAAGCTCTGCCGGCAGTCCATCGCCTCCCACAGCTTTATTATTTTTAAGCCTTGCGATTGCCGTGCTGATCTCGTTTAGGCTCGGTGGTGGACAATCTACTCCGTCGTCGTTGATTGGTGTGATTTCGTCACTTACACTGCCTTCGGGGGAACGAGTAGAGATTGACAGTGCTCCCTCCGTATTTGCAGCACACTCTCAGTGTCCGTGATCAGATTTCCGTCTATGTCCTTACAGGTGGGGATCCCTGTTCCTAAACCATTGCTTTTAAGCCTTTGGTAGAACTTTCGGGCCTCACCCATATCCTCGTTCTCTCTTTTCTTCCACAGACGCTTTTTTCGCCTTAACAAGAATTTCATTTCCCTCCTCTTCTCATTATAACGATCTGTCACCGCACGCGTCGCCAGTGGCTGCAGTTTTGCCTTGAATGCAGCATTCATTGCCTCAGACATTTCGCGGCAGTCATAATCGTAACAGGGTTTGCGGCAGTGATCATAGAATTCGAATATGCTGCCACTGTCGGGAACATCAGAATTACGTGGGGGTTGTTCGAAGTAATTTAGAGTGTTGTTTGGAGTAGGCATTGACTATCTCGGTGGTATGCAGCTTTGTGATGTATATATTCTTTTGCGTTCCTTGGCTGCAACTAGGTGGTGATCCGAGTCAATATTTGCACCGCGCATCACACGTTCATCCATAACGCTTGAGACATAACTTCCGTCAATTACCACATGATCAATCTGATTTCTTGTATTTTGATAGGGAGATGACCAGGTTGCCTTGTGGATATCTTTATGCGCGAATCTGGTTCCACTAACAACCATGTTTCTTGCCGACGCGAAAATAACCAGTCTGAATCCATTATCAAAGGTGTTATTGTGTATACTGAATTTTCCGGCCACTGAATCAAGAGCATCTTCCCTTCCTATTTTAGCATTAAAATCTCCCAGAACAAATTTGTTTGTCATGTGCAGGGCAGCGGTCATATATCTCCAGTTTTGTATTTTCCTCGTGTTTTCATAATTATTGTTTTGTTTAAGGAGAGTGGCTTATTAGGCCACCGCGCCCGATCCTAGTTCCTTGGGACTACCAACGCCACTAATAGAGCCTCTGTGTTGAGCTTCAGTAACTTCTGTTACCTACTTCCTAAGACGCATTGGTTGTAGCATGCCGATAAGGTTACTCAACATTTCGCCTTCTCACATTTGCTTTGCCGGGAAATACGTGATCTCTCGGACAATGTGAGCTGTTTGGGAACCTCCAAAGAGAGCTTCTGGTTATTCCCAAATGAATGACAATCAGAAAGACTCGAATTAGGAAATTCCTCATTCTCACGGTACCCTACCCTATACTTAATATGAGATACAGTCTTTTGCGTAGGAGAATTATAAAAATTAAGGATATTTAATTTTTGTAAACTAGTCTTTTGAATGAAGTCTATGCAATTCATCTGCTCTTCAATTGTGATGATGATGAAGATAATAATAGGAGTACCTCACTTGTTTTTGGGAAGGTTTTGTCTACACACATGATACACTCGTAGTAGAAGAGAAAGGACGAATGGTAAGCACATGCAGCGTTGAAAGCAGCAGGCTAAACCCACAAAACACACGTTCGTGTTTGTCAGTGTTACACAAAGAATAACACTGATAGGCACGTAATGATCATATGCGACGAATGGAATGACGTAGCGTAAGCGGTGCTGACGTTCACCTTAGCCAAGTGATGTGAAAAACAGCAGGAATGGTAATTATGTTATGATGTATATCTATACTATGAGCTGAGAATATTTTGGGAGCTGTGAGTAGTTTTTGTCCGACCTTGCTTATCTTAGAACTTCCTCTTTGGGGATGGAAACTTGCATACCAAATTTCGATAAATTTTTGACTAAGGCTGTAATCTAGGGAACAGACGGAAAAATATCATAATCTTCTAAAACCGCTATACAATTTTGATGTATTGCGGTTCCAGTACTACAAATATGGTCGAAATTTTAAATTATGTGGAGAGGTTTTTTTTTTTTAAAAAAACTTTCTTTCGGATGTTTCTCCACAAAAGTAAATCAGAAAAATTTCGCTACTAAAAACTTTAAAATCTGTATTTTTGCAGAATATTCCTGAAAAAAGGACTCGTCAGGACATTTTCATACCATTGGATACGTCTTTAAAAACTATTTCCGATGATGCTAATATTGCGCATATAGTCTTTAGTTTAATATCTAAAATCTTTGAAAAACTAAAAAAATACCATTTTTAAAAACGGTACAGCTCACTGGATCTTAATCCTAGGCACGAAATTTTTAAGGATTCATCATAAAACTAGCCAAGGTACATTTTGAGAGGTGGACCGAAGATACTTTTTTTAGTGAGTCGGTCTACTATACTTATGAATATTGGCACGCCTACCACGCCTCGTTATGGACAAATGGAAGAACAAACTAAACATATATATCCTTCGGCCCATTGAAATAAAAAAATAGGTAGGTATTCCTATTCCGAGTTGAAAATAAAGAAAATAAAAACTAATGAATTCAAATGTTTGTAGATTTCATATTAAAATCCCTTATTGATTTAAATCTGACGATCGAATCGATGACAACTGTCTCTCTTTAGTCTGCGATCAAAAAAGTAGCAGTGAAATTAGTTCAACAGTTCAAATGGAATCATTATAGCTACGTACATACTATGTATTAGGATATTCGTTTCGTTTCAACAACTTTTATGAAATCAAACGCATCTGCTCTGTCACTCTCTCTTATTATATTATACATATGTATGTATGTATGTACTATGTTATGCCAGCTGTATTACTATTTGTCAGCTTTCAATCAAACTATTATTTACATAGCGATACTTTTTCGTGTTTCATGTCCACATTGTTCCGCAGTATATGCACGCATATACAAGCCCTTATGTGTAAGTGTTCTCTAGTTAATAATTCCCATCTTATTTATTGCAACATAATTTATGATCGCGCAGCCGCAGTATTAACATCCTCCATACTTAAGGGTTCACTCACAAACACCAACGCACACACAAACTTGCATTGGAGCAACACACCTTTTGCCGTAGTAGTAATTTAGTTCCCATCTCTCTTATTCGTCGTCATCATCATCATCACCATTAGCATTATCAACATCGATTTGTCTCAATTAAATTCGTGTATTTCAAACGGTTGAATGAATGCGTGGGGAGAAAGGACAGCATGTCAAGAAGGAAAACACAAATGGCGTTCGGCGTTTCCCCTAATGTTGATCTGTTTGCGGATGAATGATTTAGAAGAGAAGTGTTAATCACGGAGAGATTTTCTCCTTAATACTTTTTTGGTTTCGGCATAATTAATGATGCACATTTAGTGTTGAAGTGAATGGATACAAGTTAATTGCAGCACTTAGTGTAGGGACTACTGCGTGTGTTATGTTTAGGAATACACTTCCCATGGAATATGCAAGTGAGAGAGAGAGAGATAGTAATGATAATAGTTACCATAAGCAATATACATTGATAGCAATTTAATGGCTTTTGGAGTATTTTATCCCAGCGGGGCAAATGGAATTCAAACGACATCCAATATGCTGTCGAATTTTCTTGCTTTCCGATTTTGTTCTGGGCATAGGTAAAATTTTAAAGCAGTCCAAAAAATGTTACTGCTAATAAACCAAATATTTTTAAAAAAAAATTCGGTCCACAGAAATTTCAGTCAGTTGAACTGACTGATATATGACCTTACCCTATGTCCTCTCTCCAAAATTCTCAATTAATTTTGATTTCTAAATAAAATAATGAGCAAAGAGAAACGTACACGCGTTTTGGCTGTGAATTTATATAAAAACCAGTACAGAAAATTCAATCAGGTAAACTGACTGATATGGGGAATTTGGGAATTTTCTAATTTGAGTCTTTCTGATTGTTATTCATTTGGGAATAACCAGAAGCTCTCTTTGGAGGTTCCCAAGCAGCTCACAAAGTCCGAGAGATCACGTATTCCCCGGGCAATGCCACTGAACATCCGTTCAGTGATAGCAAATGTGAGAAGGCGAAATGTTGAGTAACCTAATCGGCATGCTACCACCGATGCGTCTTAGGAACTAGGTAACAGAAGTTACTGAAGCTCAACACAGGCTCTCTTAGTGGCTTTGGCAGCCCCATGAAACTAGGATCGGGAACGGCGGCATAATAAGCCACTCTCTTTAAAAAATTTTATTATGAAAACACGAAGAAAAGGACAAACAAATACCCCCCCAAATGTTGACGACCCCCGCAAACGATATAAGCACCTGGAATGTCCGAACTCTTTACAGAGATGGTGCCTGTATCCAACTGGCGGATGTCCTCGACAAATACAAGGCTGACATCACCGCCATACAGGAAATGAGATGGACGGGACAGGGATGCACACGACGGAAGAACTGTGACATCTTTTATAGCTGCCATGCAGAAAGACACGAATTTGAATGTGGTTTCCTGGTCTCGCGGTTTAACCCTGTAAGTGACCGTATAGCCACCATTCGCATCCGGGCGAAATATTTTTACAGTACGCTGATTTGTGTACACGCTCCGACAGAAGACAAAGACGATGACATTAAAGATGCATTCTATGAGCGCCTGGATGAAATATATGACCGCTGCCCTGCACATGACATTAAAATTGTTCTGGGAGATTTTAATGCTAAAATAGGAAGGGAAGATGCTCTTGGTTCAGCAGTCGGAAAATTCAGTCTACACAACAACACCTCCGATAACGGATTTAGACTGGTAAGTTTCGCGTCGGCAAGAAACATGGTTGTGAGTGGAACCAGATTCCCGCATAAAGTTATCCACAAGCAACCTAGATATCTCCTAATCAAAGTACAAGAAATCAGAATGAAAACGTGATAATTGATGGAAGGTATGTATCAAGCTGTGTGATGTGCGGTGCAAATATTCACTTGGATCACCACCTAGTTGCAGCCAAGGTACACACACGATAAGGTAGAGCTAAAAACACTCGTAATCAAACGCAAAGAAAGCTAGACATCACAAAGCTGCATATTACCGAGATAGCCAATGCCTACTCTAACCAACTCTCTCAATTACTCCAAACCAAACCCACTAATTATGATGTTGCCAACACCCAGTGGCAGTATTTTGTGAATTATATGACCACTGCCGCAACGACCGTACTGGGTTATGCAAAACCACGTTCAGACAAGCCCTGGTACGATGAGGAATATCGCGAAATGTCTGAAGGATGCTACATACAGGGGAAAACTGAAGCCAACGGCAACGCGTGCAGTGACGGAGCGTTATAATGAGATGAGGAGGGAGATGGCACGCCTCTTCAAGCGGAAAAAGTGTCTATGGAAGAAAAGAGAAAGCCAGGATATCGAAAACTACAGGGATAGAGGTGAGACCCGAAAGTTCTACCAAAGGGTTAAAAGCACAGGTTTTGGAACAGGGATCCCACCTGTATGAACCGAGACGTAGTCTGGTCACGGACACTCAGAGTGTGCTGCAAATATGGAGGGAACACTTTCGGTCTCTACTCGTCTCCGAAGGCAGCATAAGTGACGAAATAACACCAATCATCGACGATGGAGTAGACTGTCCACCACCGAGCCAAAACGAGATCAGCACGGCAATTGCACGACTTAAAAATAATAAAGCTGTGGGAGCCGATGGACTGCCGGCAGAGGTTTTTAAAGCCGGCGGTGATGAGCTGGCAACATGCATGCACCAACTCATAAACACGATTTGGCTCAGGGAGTGCATGCCCGATGATTGGAATCTGAGTGTCCTATGTCCTCTGCTTAAGAAAGGCGAACCAAGTGTGTGTACCAACTATCGCGCGATTAGCCTTTTACCCATCGCATACAAGGTCCTGTTAGTATGTTATGTGAAAGACTAAAACACTTCTGGCGAACTTGATTGGACCTTATCAGTGTGGCTTTAGACCTGGTAAATCTACGACCGACTTAATATTCACACTACGACAAATCCTGGAGAAGACCCAAGAAATGCAGATCGACACCTACCATCTGTTTATCGACTACAAAGCTGCATTCGACAGTCCGTTACGACAGAAATTGTTAGATGCTATGGCAGAGTTTGGTATCCCCGCAAAGCTAATACAACTTTGCGGGATGACACTGACTGAGACGAAGTCTTCAGTGAAAATTGGCAAACATCTAACAGAGCCATTTTCTATCAAGCGGGGCTTTAGACACGGCGATAGTCTGTCCTGTGATCTCTTTAACATCGTAATGGAGATGATCATGAGGAAGGCAGCAGTAAACAAAAATGGTTCCATCTTCAACAAGTCACATGTTGCTCGCGTATGCCGATGATATAGATATCATTGGAAGTGGACTGCGAGATGTTACTGTGCCTTTTTTGAGCATTGAAAAGCTGTCTGCGAATGTGGGTTTAGTAATAAATGAGGACAAAACTAAGTTATTTGTTTCAACGAACAAAGAGTCCACTCGTGAACGTTGACAACTATAACTCTAAGTCCAAAGATCCAGCTCTATCAGACTCCGATCCTACCTGTCTTGCTCTATAGCGCAGAATCCTAAGTAGTAACACAAGCGGAGTCTTTGAGAGAAAAATACTACCCAAAATATTTGGACCCACCATCGTTAACGGTGAGTACCGTCGTCGAATGAATCATGAGCTGTACAACGACATCGACGTAGTCAAGCGCTTTCAAATAGACCTAATGCGACACGTTGGACACGTTGTATGAATGGACGAAAATGTTCTGGCTCAAAAAGTCTTCGCCAATAAACTCGATGGGTGGCGCAGGAGGAGAGCGACTAAAACTTCGATGGATGAACAAAGTAATAGAGCTGTTATATAAGCTTGATGTGACGAACTATCTACGGAACGCAAAAGTACGCACCGCTTGCAATACTTTTCTACGTGCGGCTACCGATAGAATCATTTCTGTTGAAAGAAGAAGAAGCTGTCCGTTGGGAAGTTATTGGGGAAATATTATTTTTTAAAAAATAGGTCATTTTGTATGGGATGTACCAGAAGGGATAGGTGAGCCAAACAGACGGACATGGTTAAATCGTTTTAAAAAGTCCTGAAACGAATTTAGTCTTAATATACTTGGGTTCTAACACTTCCCCTTGAATTCTTTACATTTTCATTAATGAATTGTATATTTCGAAAAAAATCTTCAAAAATTATTTGTAAATAATTAAATAATATTTACAAAAGTTCAGAGTTAAAATGATTTAAATGTTTCGAAATATAAAAATTCTACTACCTACCAAATAAAAATTCAACTCGTGAGTGGAATTTTAATTTTATTTGATTTCCACTCAAAGCCAGCGATTAAAAAATTAAAATTCTATTTGGATTTAAATGTTTTTGAACTCGGAGTGGAATTGTTCTATTTAGGAAGATTTTATTTTTTTTAACTTCCGAGCGTAATGTTAAAAAGTTAACAATAGACTCCATCTATAATTTATGGCATGCATCCATATTCCCACCAATAAACTTTAAAATAAATCCTAACATTTTTTTATAGGTTTTTACATATATTTTTATTAAATTTAAGAATGAATTTTTGAAACATATAAGTTTAAAGGATCTTTTTCAAAGATCACCAAATTAAAAATTGTTTTATATTGACAATAGTTTTTTATAATGTGTAATATAGGTATATAGGTTTGTAAATTAAACTTAATACCACAAACAAGATCTTGTGATTTTATTTATTATTATTACTGGTGTAATTATTTTCGAGAATTCTATTATATAAATGAAGTATATAATTGCAAAAATTTGAATTCTCGACTAAACTATGTATATAAATGAAAAGCAAGTGCTGGAGACAAGAAGTATTCGTTTTGTTTGGGCCATAGGGAATATAAAGCGAAACACCCTTAAAGTTATTTTACACGGGTGAGTGAACAACAATAGAAAGTAATAAAGAACTCAAGTGGTAATAAAATATAAAAATAAAAATTGATGTAAAACTAAAATAGAACGCGACGGCAGCTTCCAGCATTTCTTCAATGCATTCTTGTAAGATCTTCCACGATTTTAATAACATCATCAACATCGGCATCTTTCTTTTCGCCACTTAAGGTGATCTGTATTGGAAGAAGATATAGCAAAAGAGAACAATGTTGCTTTTGTATTATCTTACCTCTAAACCTGTGACACATTCCTTCATTTTATCGCGGCTCAAATCAAGGAAACTCTCTATCAAATCGCCGTCTATGAAACCTTCACATGACTCTGTTTTCTGTGTTGTCTGATAACTGCGATAATACGCGTGGTCAATTTTACCCACCGATTTAATAACATTCGTAAGACGTTCTTCGAGACTGTGAAGAAATTCGTAAAAATCTTGGGGTATCTGGGTCACAATGCCAATGGCACCCATGACACTGCCGTACAGAACGCAACCCTGATTGGGGGTCGTGCGCTCGCCAACATTTTGCATAACCAGCGAGTCGTGCCGGAAAACATTGACATAGTCGCCCAAATGAAATCTAGCAACCTCGGGTAGCTCTGAGCGCAATTCATCAGTTGTGGCAGCACTGTAATTTATGCACGATCAAGAGAATTGTTAAATGATATTTAATGTTGTGTGTACATACCTGTCTTTTTGACATACAAATAGATTGCCACTGTCCTCTGAGCCCAAAAATGTATCATCATCCAGAATTTCAATGGCTCTCATAAATTTAGGATCGCTATCTCGAGCAATATCGATGAATATACCTTCCATTTGTTTGTGCTGCAGCAAAGTCATGGAGCGCATTAAGTCACCGATTAATATAAAGTCGCCTGAAAAAGATATGTATGTTAGACATTAAGATAGGTCTAAATTGTTCTGCACTTAAAATGTTATCCTGAAACATAACCGAAAATAACGCTAAAGGGTCTTTCTAAAATGGTGCATTAAAATTACTTTTTAATGTATTGAAAGTACAATAAATGTACTATTTAGTGCATTGAAAGTTTTCTTTAGCACGAAATTTTTAGTAAATTAAAAAATACTTTTTAGTACAATAAAAGTGAATTTTGGTGTAATACCAGAATTTTTTGGTACAAAAAAATTTCTGTCTGGTACATATAAAGTCCTTTTTAGTACTATAAAATTACTTTCTGTTACATTAAAAAGTACTTCCACTACGTTGGCGCCTACCGCACTTTTGTAATTCTCAAAAAAATAGCGTTTTATATAATTTATATTTTATAAACAAATATACGTACGTACCTTTTGCTTTCAGACACAACACGGTTATGTTCTTTTGTATATTGCATTCCATGCGCAGCTCCTTCTCGTTTGTCCACTCATAAAGACGCACAAAACTATTGATGCCAGCCAAAACTTTACCATTAAATTCCACCATAGAATAACAGCCGCCATCAATTTTCGTCTCGGCGACTTGTGTCAACTTGCCATCATGATAGTGGAATATTATAATGCGGCCCACGCTTGGCTCTGGTTCATCCGCATACAGCAAGGCAGTGGATACAACATAATACGAGTTGGAATCATCACCCAATTGGGCCGACATAATCGACATGATCGACTCAGAGGGCATAAATTGATGAGCATGTAATACTTCGAAGGTATTCTGATCAATGATTAATAAATTGCTTATGTCCAGCTCTTGTCCTATTTCGGCATTTGTAGTTGATGTGTTACCAGCTCCCGGTTTGGGTACAATATTTGATGCGTACGTAATGTTTTGTGCTTGAGTTGAAGCACTTGCACGTGTTGGCTTCGGTCCTCCACGACCTTGGACGTCTATACGCATGGTGGCCACCGCAAAGGTCTGAGAACTCTCCTGATAGGCAATGCGTCGAGGGCCTTCGCCCAGGGGTACGGTACGTATGTGTAGTTTTTGGATCTCATCAATGGTGCCAATGATAACAGAGTTTTTCGTAGCCAGCGCCAAGCTGTCGGGATACGCTTGAGCATTCAAAGAGCACATGTGATTTACCTCTTTTAAGTTAACATTAGAAAACACCAATTTATGGTTAGACGAGTAAATAACAGTGGGTCTATCCGAACACGCAAATACGTTGGTAGTCGAAAACGATTTAAAAGTCCTCAAAGTGGTGGGTTGTGTTCCGAGAGTTACGCGTTTTTTATCGCTTAAACTGCCGCGCTCTTCGTTCATTATGAAATAGAACATGGAACCATCACCCAGCGCACACAATAGATAATGAATGCCCTCAAAAGTTGTCATTAAAATGGAACGAGGTATTATTTCCCCGCCAAGTTTTTCGGTGTGGCAAACCTTCAAATCTGGCAGTGTTAAAACCACGGCAGATATATCAGTCCATAGACCGACAGCCAAAAGGTTTGAACGATTTTTTCCTTCGCCCAAAGGTGTTATATCCAAACAGGCTACTTCATATTCCAGAGTTTTCTGCGCAATTTGTACCAGCTTTTCATCTTCAATCTCTAGATAGTAAACATCACGAGCAGAGGCTATGACAATTTGTTGAGCATTGCAAGAGACAACACCAATGCGTTTGCCAGCGCTTGGTTGCCATTCAAAGACTAAATTCTTAGTGGTGCTTTTGACCAGGCGCACAGTGATAGGGGTTACTTGAATTATCTAAACAAGAATATAAATTTTAATTTTAATTGTCACAAAATAAACTTTACTTTATGCTTTACCTGATCGTAGTCTACATTGGCGCAATGGAAAGTCTGTTGGTCACTTAGAAATCCGGGTATATCAGTTTCCTCCACCTCTTCGCCGGTTAATGTTAGGATGCGTGTATGACCCACAAATGCCAAAACCAAGGTGTTTTCGTAGTGACTGTCATCGATGCCCACTTTAAGGGACCACATACCCTTAATGCCGGGTAAATCTATGCAAGCATGTTCCTGAATGCCAATACCAATCCTAATGAGTGTAACGTTTTTTTACAAGTTAATGACATGTTGGTTATATATATTAAGAAGTCTAATACCTGATAATTCTCAATGAACCATCTTGAAAGGTACCCGAACAGGTTATAATTTGCCCTTGCCCCTGGCGATCTAAATCGACTACGGCTAAGTCGAGTATCGGTGCTAAATTCGTAAAATTCTCCATGGGTATAACATAGGAGCCGCTTTCATTTGGTGTAGTACTCAAACGAACCAACTGAGAATCACCGTGTTTCGATCCAATAAAGAGGAATCCATTGTCTAGGTAAGTAATGCATTCCGGTGTTGAAATTTCGCCTGCAAGAAGGAAAAAGAGAAAAGGTTGTAGCGGTTTTTTTCTGTCATTGCACTGGGAGGTCACGTTGTGGTTGGTAGATAGATGTTTTATTTTTAAAACTTCAAATTTTTCAATTCATGCTCACCTTAGTGCCTACTTACCCAACAATTCCACTTTAATTTCTCGCACGGAAGAACATCCTTTGCCATTGTCGGCGGTTTCTAAAAACAACATAAACAATTGGCCATACATGTTGCCCAGTAGATAACGTTGGCCTTTACTGTCAACACGAGCATAGCAATTGATCGTACTTTGCTGAAAATAAAAAGAAAATATAATATAAAAAATAGGCTCTATTTGACGTCCGTATGTCTGAAAATTAAATAATAATGAAAATATTGACTTGTAAATAATTCCTCTTAAAGCTATCCACATATAGGAATCTATACACTCAATGAGTTATACTTAACAAATTACAATTAAATTAGTTGATAATTTCGAAATGTTAAATAAATTGTAATCAAAAGTCCGTTGCAGTCTATTTTTTTAACAATCCTACATAGTAGCTATTTATACATACATTTGCATAAACATTTAATTATTATATTTACCTTAAATGTAGAAGGTGCAACCGCATGATAACTATTACCATCATGATATACAATAGATTCTCTGCCGATAACAATTGCACCACCTGTAAATAATCCCACAATTGATTATTAGAAATTAAATTAAACATATTGCTCGAGCGCCGTTTATTTACCCAATGGCGTTGGCACAGGTATCAACATTGTGGCTTCGGTTTCAACATTATCTTGTTTCCAGGCGATCTTCATAAATTCTTTGTCCCGCAAATTAATTTCATGAGTTTTAACATGGCGTCCATCATTGTCTTTGTGTATAACAATAATTGTGGGATTAATGCAGCCGTAAAGGAATTCTACGTCATAAACATTCAATTCATCCATGCTGAAATAAAGGATAAATAATATTTTATAGATTTTTGTCAACTTTAGTGTTTATTATATCAAATCGTCGTAATTGCTGTGCTCTTGAAAAGGATTACTACAGTTTTATTTCTCTTAAAGTTTTTGTTGCAAAATCTATAAATATAAGTTTTTTATAATTGGTGAAGGGCAGAAAAATTTGTTAATAAGAATTTCAACATTATTGTCTATACATCGGAGACGATTTTTCAAAACATGATATTCGCAGTTCTCGTTGACTATTAAGTTTGGTTTTGCAGTTGAGTGATATATTTTCAAATTATATGCCATTAATTAATCTTTCTAACTATAAGTGTTCGAATTATTTGAATCAATATTTTATCTTACCGTAAATTTGTAGCCTTCAGTTCACTAGTTTCCTTGTCCAACGGAATTATCGTGAACAATCCCATGTACAAACACATACCAATAACACGTGCTTTGGGATCAATAACAGCCATGACACCACCATCCGTAGGTGGACTGTATTGATGCGAAACATTTCCATGAGCTTTAGTAATCACACTGATCTGATCGCCAATCATGCGGCACTCCAATATCATCACATTATAACGATGGGTCAAAATGAAAAGCAAATCTTTTTTGCTATCCTGTAATGATAGAAAGCAAAAGGTAGTTAAATGCACTTCTGTCACATGTGTTTGTAATATCTGAACGTGTACCTGTGGGCGAAAATGTTTCATCACCGTGATTTGGCCATAGATGTTCACTTCCTTTAAGGGTCGCAGACCCTCCGGTGTGACCAAGTCAATTTCCAATTGGCTATTACGGGCTATGATCAAATTGAGGTCTGTGGGGGAAGTGAAATTGCCTGCAAAACAACAAACATTATAGATTGAGTTTGGGCGTAAAACATCTAAAGGTCTTTGAAAATTCATAGGACGTCAAAATTTCCTGGCATAAAAGCCATTTTCGCGTCAGTTGGACCAACAAATGAATGCTTCTTTTCCAACCAAGTCACTCACCGGTAACACAAGCGACTACAGCTGTCGGCTTTTGTGCTGTGACCACATAATGATATTGCGACATTATAGCTCCTCCTTATTCCACTTGACAATTACTTTTCAATTCGGTGGTTGCAAAAGAACAATGCTCGATTCCACTGCAGTTATTAAATTTGCAAAATATTGGAACTTTTTTTATTTTGGTACCGAAATTTTCCCCTGTGCGCGCTATAAAAAAAATATTTTACCAATTAGCACACAACGACGTTGCCACACTACAGTTGCGTTATTCTAGAGCTGCCCTGATTTCAGCCTTATCTCAAAAGTGAAGCAAGTAATAGGATATTTACTCTGGCGCGATTAGAGTTTCGCATATTGTCAGCTGTTGCTTAACTAACCCGTATTTTCATTTGCCTTGTAAGCCGCCAATATTTTCGTGCCAGAAATCTATTAACATTGCTTCGGAGGCAATAGTCCACGAAGAGTGAATGCTTTTAACTTAATGGAATCATCATATCATTTATTAATATTTTGGCAAAAATTTAAATTGTTTATCCGTCCATGATGTTTGGCATTTTTTCTGATAAATGTAATAGCCTTTTTACACCGGAACGCATTTAACATATTTTCGCATTATACCGCATCTTTGAGAGATGCGGCCAAAATGCTAAAATTTTTACTTGTATTTTATTGTTGGAAAGATAACATATTTTCGCATCCTTGAAAGATGCGGAAAAATGCACAGAGTTGTACTCTAAAAAGCAGAATTTAAGCAATTATTCCCAGTAATGTTGATCCGGCAACTATCATTTTCGTTGTTTGTTTACATTTATCGGAATAAATGCCATTTATATTTTTGCCAAAATATTAATAAACGATCATTCAATTAGTTAAAAACATTCGCGCTTCGTGGAATACTGCCTCCGAAACTATGTTAATAGGTTTGTGGCAGGAAAATATTGCAGGTTTACAAGGCGAATGGAAAATATGTGAGCTTGGCAACAGCTGACAATATGCGAAACTGCAGTGTAAAACCACTTTTTAGAATTTCGCTTTTTCAGCTCAAAATGTAAAATGCTTTTTTGGTGTAAAAGGGCTATAAACAAACAACAAAAATGGTGGTTGCCGGATCAACATTATTGAGAAAATTCTGTGAAATTCAACTACTTTAGAGTGCAACTTAGTGAATTTTCCTATCCAACAACAAAATACATGTTTAAATTTAAGCATTTTGGCTACATCTTTCAAAAATGCGAAATATGCTAAATGCTTTCCGATGTAAAAAGGCTATAAGTTTAGTAAATGGAAAGACGTCGGAATGAAACATAAAAACACTGGCATTCTAAGCATAATTTAGCATATTTTCCCATTATTCCGCATATTTGAAAGATGCGGCCAATATGCAAAAATTTTCGCATGTATTTTGTTGTTGTAAAGTTGTTAGCATATTTTCGCATCCATCGTATGCAATCAAATGAGTGGAGATCTTTCACTTTGTTATGAGCGATGTTTGCAATTTGTAAATAATTTTAATGAAATTTTTTTTTTATAAATTTTCTTTTATTCAATTACCATATTGAGTAGTATTTAAATAGACAAAAATTAACAAGTCTAGTATATGGACACACGACGTAGATTTTTAATTTTTTTTGAGGTTGTAGGGATTTGAGCTAAAATGAGAATAAAACAAAAATTTTGTTGGGGGCGGACATAGTTCAGGAGATATCGCCCCTTAAAGTTGGAATCTATATATATAAATATCTCCGACATCTGGTGACGGATCGAGACTATATATATATCATTGAAAAGCCCTCTGAAAAAGCTTTCCAACCGTATATATACAAATTGTTTTATTTTCCCATTATGTGGTAAAAAATCAAATTAACCCATTTTGGGCGTCCGCCCACCCCTTATTTAATTTAATTGCAGTTCACTTTTTATTTGTTATTTTGTATTTTTTATGTTAAATTTTTTATTTTTTGCTTTTTATTTTATATTTTATTATTTTAAAGCTTAATAACTTCGAAACCTTGTAAGCTAGACCAATGTACGATACCTCATTGGAAAGATTAGTCTCCTCTTTCCTTTGGTGCAAAAACATTAAAACGTTATATACGTATTTTTTGGAAATAAAATTATTTTATTAAAAAAAGTCTAGGTCCAAAATGGGTTAATTTGATTTTTTTTTTAGCACATAATGGGTTAATAAAACAATTTGTATATATACGGTTGGAAATATGTATATATACTACAAAAATAAGCTGTCATAGCTCAATTGTGCTATGAAATTAAAACCCATGTTTTATATATTTTGTTGTTGAGATACAAAGTTTATTGTTGTAATTGAGCATAATAATAAGTTATTACAATATGGAAA
Source organism: Muscina levida (assembly GCA_964034835.1). Lineage (NCBI taxonomy): Eukaryota > Metazoa > Arthropoda > Insecta > Diptera > Muscidae > Muscina > Muscina levida. The sequence goes on from OZ035880.1 coordinate 157,724,907, forward strand.
TGTGTTTTTTTTATCAAATTGTTTATAACAGTTGCCCATTACAATATTACGAAAAAGTGTACCGATGCGTTAAATGCCATCTCTAATAGTGGCAGCGACATGAAACAAAATTGCCGCGTGTAATATTCAAAATTGTTGTTTTTGTTTTACAGTCGTCTAGCTGCTTACGGAATAACTTGTGTGAACCGAAATAACAGTTCAAGGCTATTTATGAGCTATAATCGTGTCGCGGTCGTGTAAACATTACTTTACAGCAACGGCAGACATATTGGCTATCCTTCCCTTGGATTGTACGAGATACTTCTTCTGACGCAACTCTTCAACAATTTTCGTCAAGTACACATAAATGCAACCAAACAACTAGAGGGATGCCACCTGAATTGACGCCAGCACCTGAACATATGTTTTTTGTTTTGAATGTAGCTTTTCTTCTATTTGTCAAGAAAATTGCAAATAATTTATTTATTAATTTTATTTGCATTCTTTTGGAATGGTCTTTTTAAGATTTCATCCAGCACTTGTCGATTATTCCACGCAGACCCTGCATTTTCAGAGTTGCACAATTCATTTTACAGCAATCTGGCAACGTACGCCACATCCACAATGTATCAACGACGACGAAGTCAACTTTGTCAAATTTCACATCGGTTTTTCTTTATTGGGTGAAGTGAATAAGTTGAAAGAAAAATACTCGGCAAAAGAAGGCAATTTTTGCATAGAAAAAACCGTCTAGAAATATTTTGTACATATATCTTTTATAGAGAATTCGTTGAACAATAAAAAGACTTAAGCATACGTGGATAAAAACTAGCAGAAAAGCAAACGATAAGCGAGTGATTTTCTGTTTTTCGTTCGTTTTTTTATTAATAAAACATGGCGCGTCTAACCTACGTCTATAGAACGGAGGACATCAGTTATGTGAACGTCGGCCGGAGACAATTGCCCGTCAATGCTGGTGATGATAATCTAATGGTAAGGGCCATGCTCAACAATTTAGGATAATGGTTAACGAATGTAACGTGATGATGGGCGTAAATAAGCCGAAGAAATTATGACTTTATGTCTCGTCGTCGAAGAAGTGTAACAATGTTTTTTTTTAATACTACTGTGGGGAAAACTTTGTGTGTGAGTTGTCTTCATTCGCTGTTACCACCAACGCCGCACACCGCCACCCGACCGTTTTAAGGTGCAGCTGACGCTGATTAAACTTGTTCGTCGTCTTATTTTTTGGGCTTACACGCAAAACTATGTATATTATTCGATGAAGTTTGCAGCGGAATTGTTTTCCTTTTAATTTATTTGCTTAACAAATAAGAAAAAATGTGGACCTTGAATTCTAAATGGTTTATCACTTGTCACGACGATGCTCTCAGCTTGAAGCCTCTCAGAAGCGATCGAGACTACAACGAAATTCAGACGAATTTTCATTTGGGTCTTGAAAACATTTTTTTTTGTGAGACACAAACATCGATTGTCAAAATAATAATATTTATCAATTATGGTTATCTCATTTGTTGTTGTTATAAAAATTTCCTTGAAAACAACCTAACTGTAGTGATGGCTAAACAATAAGCGTATAGCAAAGACGCACGCCCACCATCACCCACAGCTCATGTTAAGCAACGCAGCAAAATTACACATTCACTTGTCTTCCCCATTTCAGAGTTGCTGCTGTTGCATGCCGTCGTCTCAATGGTATCATATACGAATTCATAAAGTTGGCCATTTAATATGAAAAAAGAAAAACAAAAAATAAGTGTAACTTTCTTTGAGAGTCATCTTAGTGGTGACTATTGTTTTAATTATTACAACTTTTTTTCCATTGTAAACAGCGTCGTTCGTTCGTTGTTGTTATGCATTTCTCGCTGACCACCTCGAAGATGATGTTGAAACAGGTTCCAAACATAGTAGATGAACATGCAAGCATGCTAAAGCTAACAACAGTTTCTCTGCGCTCGTGGTGGCGGTGGTGTTAGAGGCAGAAAACGCATTCATATCAGAGATGGGAAGAAAAAATGATGATCGAAATTGGCGAATAGGATAGACTAATAATTTTAACAACGGACTAATTTTTCTAAACCGTAGTCGAGTAAAATCACCGTATGGTAGTTTATGTAAACACTATCTTTTAAAATAATTTAAATTATATATCGTTACATTTTAGCATAGAAGTAATTGGTTTACTTCCCAAAAAGCGCAAAAAATTATTTCTAAAGACGTTAAAAAGAGCAAAACCTAGCCTAAAAATCGCATCCAAGAATGCAAAACAAGATGCATACTTAATGAATTGGAAGTAGTCATATACCTACTGGTTCAACACTGATGATTTTCACATGGGGTTGTCATAGGAAGCTTATACAACTTTTTGACTTTACTTGCAACGATGGCCCATTACCCAAAATTTCGATATGACAGATTGATAGTAAATGAAACACACTCTATTTTTGGTGTTAATCATCAAAATCATCAGCACTACAAATTATCTCTCTAACATAGAAATATAAATTTTCGGTTTTATTACCAACAATCTTTAACTAAAATGAGACACATTTAATTTTTTACATAAAGATGTGTCGTTATTTATTATATTAGAAAATAAGAATATATTCCTATACACCATAAAATAATATAAAGAACAATCCCAAAAAACCTTCACATACCCAATCATAAACACTGAACACGTTTTCTGTAAACTTAGCATCATATACTTAGCATTTTTTTGATATTATTATTATTTATACAAAATTTTTAATACAACAAATGTTTGTGGATTTGCATAGGCCTTCAAAACAATCGAAAACTATGTTCAATTTCAAAATAATTGTGGTCCCATTGCTCATGGTTGTTAACGTCGTATACATTTTATCATCTTCTTGTATCATCCTTAACTGTTTTTGTCTTAATCAGCAGACCCTTTTCCATTCGATATAAATGGTCCAAACGGTAAAGGTTAACAAAATTTTCATCACACCTCCTAAGTTCATCAGTTGTACAAATATCATCTCTGATATTAATTTAATTGTTGTATTTTGTTTTCCTCCATTTTGAATAACTCTCCTTTAGTGTTGTCGTTGTTTTGCATCTCTTCACGTCATTGTTTAGTCGTTATTGACGTTGAAGAAATTATTGCATTCTCCAGCCAGTCGTCCAGACAAAAGTCAATTATAATAGAGCCTACATACATACGCCTCCCCTCAACCCAGTTCGTCATTACTCCTACATCCACCCCCTTCTCATCGTTGATGGTAGTAGAGTCGTATGTGTGTCATCATGAAAACAACAGTGCCCAGCTCAGCAAGAAGTGAGAGCAACAACAATAACAACAATAACTTAGACGTACTAAAATACTGCTTGACAAGTCTTTTAGGCCTTCACTCGCTCTCACTGTTTTTTTTTCTTCTTTTGATTCATGTTGACGTTTCTTGTCTTTTGGTCTCTGACTAAACCTGGTTTTGTTTACTTGCTGTGTAGTGTTTGCATCTGCATAAAACAATAGTTTAGTAATAATTAAGTTTAAAGTTCGATAAAAAATGTATTAATTAACAATCAAATGAGTGTCTGCGTGTATATGTGCATGTGTAACAGTGTGTTTAGTTAATGTAATAAACGTTTGAGATATTATTGTACGTTATACATTCAGCTTATCTTTCCTCTCCACATGTCAGATAACATCGGAAGTGATGTGATAGTTAGTATGTAGTTGTTTCGTTTACTCTGTTTCTGTTCTGTCAGGCCTACTACTGTAAGGGAAATAGCATGTGATTTGTATAAAGAGGAGAGTTAATCGGATAGTCTCAATTTAGAAATGTTTGTAGAGGAAAGAAACTTTGATATGCTTGCTAAGTTGTATGGTTATATGTGATTGGTTTCTTGTTGGAAATTTGGTAAGATGATTAACGTATTTTCGCTATATGCAATAAAATACATCTCATACCTTGAGTGTAATGTTATTTATCAGGGTTCCTAAATATACATACAATGACATGACAATTTTCGTTTTTAATATTTCTATATTGTTTATTATACTATGCAACACCAAAAATACACCAGAATACCCAACTAGAATTTAAAAATTGTATTTGAGAGCACATACATATCTCCGACTTTGTTGAATTTTCGTATTCCATAAGAATAACTTTATAAATTTAAAAAAATTAAAATACACCAAATATATATTTAACTTGAAAATTTAAGAATTTCGGTAAAAGTGATTACTTTTTGGATTATTATAACTTTGTTTTGGTAAATTTTGTATTTGTATAAATTATAGAGTTATTGTGGAATTTTATTAAATACTAAAAACCATAATGTATTATAAAAAAATTTAAAAAAAGATTTTTCATTCAAATTTTAAATTGTTTTTTTTTTCAAAAACGTCAAACGACATCGAAAGATGAGATAAAAACTTTTTATTTAGGAGGGCTTTATCCTAGTTAGAAAATGTTTGCAACTTTCTATAGGTGTATAGTATAATGTCCAACTTATTCCTACTATTTATCTTAAAACCTAATATTAAACTATTTTCTTTCCCATTTTTGCAGATGCTAATGGATTTAAACAGCAAAGGCCTCTGCATAGATAGTCCCCACATCCGCGGCAAAGAGCTAGAAGAGTTTACGCGCAAATTTAATTTGCTAACAACGGATGAGCTGCAGAAATCATTAGAAATTAATAGCAAAACTTTTGTATCCGTTCTAAATCAGTGTGTCCAATGCGTAGGCTGTCGACGACGTGTTGAACGTTTGTTCTACCAACTCACGCTATCAGGTCATCCAACACTCGATCCATTGGTACTAAAGAATTCCTGTGTTCTAAGCATAAACGAAGAGAAAATGAAGACTCCTCAGGCATTGGGGACCCTGCTCTATCGTCACCATGAAATTCTTAATAACTTGTTGGAAAGCAAGCTGCGGAATAAAACCCGATGTGTTTTACACTCATTGGATGCATTCCGTTCGAAGCCGTTTTCGGAAACCTGGCGGGAGGTGTGGTCGTCCATGAAGCATAATTGTCGCGACGAATTGGCTGTAATCGAGACAAAAGAACTGCATGAAGTGCTGGAGAATTATTTAAAGAAACATAAGTTTTGTAATGGTTGCCGTACAAAGGTATGTGGTGTCACAGCCAACATGGTCTATGCAATAATACATTTAATAAATTCTCTTATATTTATAGATTGAAAAGGCTTACAACATTCTTGTGGGTGAGACGACAACGAAAGAGAAAGGCTATGTCGCCGCACTTTATGCGAATATTAAAAAGTGTCATCCCGACAAGCATATACATGTTTTCACGAATAAAATCGACTTTCTCGACGCTCTTATAAGGCGCGCCGAACCGGAAGTCAACGGAAGGTAAGTACAAAAAACATATGTATAAATCATCCTTGTTATTACCCAGAGGAAAATAGGTACTAGTTAGGAGTTAGTATTTTAATAGAATACATCTACTTGCACGTTTTAATATTGAAGTAAAATAAAAATTGTAAGATTTAGTAACCATTGTCAATAGGTTTTATAGGTATAAATAGTTCTAACCGATTATAATGTAATGCCTGTCAACTTATTGAAAATAGTTTACAAATGACGCTGTTGTAGTCAAAAAATTAACCAATGTTCAGTTAATTTTACCAAATTTATGCGAAAATCGATTTTTTCAAATTCTCTGGATTCATAGGATATTTTTTTCTTTTCCCTTATTCTAAACGAACTTCGAAAACGGGAAACTGTTCCCGGGGTCGAATGTAGGTATTACCAATGAACATTAAAGCCGAAATCAATTCGAATTAATTTAATTTCGAGGGTGTTGTACAAAAAAGGAAAGTATTTAATCTTCTAATCGTAAAAGTGCAAAAACATTTTTCATATTTAGGGAAAGCACTGGTAAAGATCACTTTTAATATACTGTACTTTTATTATACCAAAAATGTCTTCCATTGTACCTATAAGTACAACTATTGTACCGAAAAGTGCTTTTCATGTACCACACAGCAGTTTTGTCGAATGAAAGTAGCCAAAGTATCGAATGATACACTTACACAAATTGATAAATAATCAATACGATCGACAAAACTGTTGTGAACAACACTGTATAAGTTATTTTTCTTTCAATGTACCAGAAACTACTTTCATTGTTCCAAAAAGTCAAAGCAAAATAGCTGACTTGAAATATGTACTTGAAATTTCCTTTTCTTCTTATTCCATTCCCCGAATTGTTTACAATAGGAGGATTTTATTCCCGGGAAAAATTAATTCCTAAGGAATTCATTTCTCTGGAAATTTTTAAAATTGTATTTTTTTTCTGGGATATAAGGGACAATTATGTCATGTCATGTCCATTTTTCCCACCATACCCCTCCCGGTAATAAAAAAATTGCATCAGTGGAACTCATAAATAATTACCTTCGTCTAAAAAAATGTAACGTATGTACATAATAACAATCTTTTTTGAACAATACTATAAATTACTTGCTATGTATTCCAAATATTGTTTCCTTTCCGTATTAATTCTGTTTTCTCTTTAATATTTTTAGCTACTCCAAATTGCGAGAGCGTCATGCGAAAACTTTGGAAATTGCCCAGGAGGAAGTGCTCACCTGTGTCGGTATGATTATGTACGAACGTCTGCGCCGGGTCTACGTCAGCTTACGCGAAGAAGAACGTGCGTGTCAAGTGTTAGCTGCTGTCGGCGTCCACGCGCTCTGTCAGAGCTTTGATATGTCCGTGGAGAAGAAGCAGGGCATCAGCAATTTGGAACTACTCTATCAAGAGATAAGTCGTGCTGAAAAGGCTAAAGAGCATAAGCGTGAGCAGAAAAAGCTCAAGAAAAAGAAGAAGAAGAACGAGAAGAAAAACTCCCATCGTGCATGTGGCGGTGATCGCAACAACGATGCCAATTCCGAAGATGCCGAAGAGGATCAGCACGGCACCGAAGATGAAGAGTTGCATGAGTATAATGTAACAATGGGAGGCAGGAAAAGCGTCTCCAGCCCAACATCTGTTGACGATGGTGATGAAGACGCCTTAGGCGTAGACGGAGAAGACGATGAGGACGAGGATGAAGATCGTGACGTCGGAGTGGGGATGAAAAGAAAGGCGTCAACTGCTGGCCAGAAAATGAATGACATTGAAGAAGATGCAGGTGTAGAATGTGATCATCTTGAGGACAACCACGAGGATGAAGAAGCGGACGAGGATGTTGCCGAGCATCACAAACCGCATTCAATAGCCACCCAAATAGTTCAGCCAAATACTCAGCAGCAAAAGAAAAAGAAACAAAAGCAGAAGCAAAAGCTTAAAACTATGCCCCAAAAGAAAAATGCCTCCACCAACAATAATACAATAACAACAGCAAGCAACAAAAAGAACGGCGGCAAGTCGCAGAAACAAATAATGGCGGCTTCCCAAAACGTACAGGTTGACGTTATTAAAACAACTTCTACCAGCAACGCTGTTGCCTCCAATACCGCCATTACAAATCCAACGAAATGCAATGATTGCCAAGCGCCTACTGCTGAGTGTCCTTGTGAAAGTGATATCAAAGATTCGGGCTATGGCAGTGAACCGCTATCGCATGGTAATTCACGTACCTCCAGTGTGGTCTCTTCTCCCGAAGACACTTCTGAGGGTTCGGAGGTATCATGTTCCGATGGTTTCTGCAATCATGGCGGCCGAAACAGCAAAGGCGTTCGTGGAGATAATAAATGTCTTCTAGCCGATTTGGAAGACGAGCAACAACACCATCACCACAATCATGATCATTATCCTGATGATGATGATAATCATCCTCATAATATGCAATCATTTGAATTTAGATTTGGATGGGAGGATACATGTAAATTCTTCCAGCAGCATACGTTAAGTCTGCAACAAATGTTGGTAAGCTTTATAAATAATATGATTTTAAAGGGATTTTTTTATGGTTGTTCTTAAATCTGGGAATAGTGTTGTTTTTTGAATGGATAAATTGTTGTTCAATTTATTTAAATTTTGAAATGGATTATAGTACATTCTTTTACAAGGAAGTAATTGTCGAGTTATCGTATATTCTTAAGGTGTATTTGTGGCGTAAAATATGCTTAATTTCAAAAGGCATATATAAACAAATTTACATTTTTATATACACATACATTACTGTTATGGGTAATGAGTAATGACTTAATAAAACTGGATTTAGGACTGAATAGATAAAAACTTTAAGAATAGTAATCGAGTATTGTTATCGTCATAAAAAGAACATAAGAGCCTAACAACATCAAAATTCAAAACTGAGCATTTAATTGGAGTTTTAGCATTCTACGGTAAAAAAGTAACGAATTTATTTTAGAGCACAAATAGTTGTAACTATTATATTATTCATTTTATTTAGTTTTTATCGCTCCTGTAAAATTTTCAAAAGTGATGATAGATCCTTTTTCATTTCTGATGACGATATGTAATACACTTCTGCATTGCATAACAAAATTTCAGAAAAAAAGTTGAATTTCACTTCACATAAGGAATGTTCACTGCAACTGCAGTTCGACAAATTTCTGAACTTTATATACTAATATAATATAATTTTAATAGTAAAGCAGCAGTAGCATAAAATAAAATCGAATCCATATAACTACCACCATGTTTCTGTCATATGATTAATTATTGTTTACATTCCTCGCTCATCCCATAGTCTTTTCTCTTTCTTAAACATTCTATTTGTAGGACGACTTTGATGGCGACGATGAAGATGAAGAAAACTGTTACATTCCCCATGAAGTGGTCTTAGAGTATCAGTGCCAACGTGAAAAGGTTCAACAGCAGCGTTTGCAGTTACGTGAAACATTGCGTGAAAATTTCGAACGTCTGTGCAAGCAGCAGAGGCGTTCGATGCCAGCAGTAAACACCATTACGTCGAATAATAAATTGTAAAATTTACTACAGAAAAGTCCTCCAAAAAATGCTGCGGCTCCCCGACACTTACATACGGTGTGAAACTACATAAGCCTATGCAAGGACTAAAATGATTTTTTTTGGTGAAAAAGCATAAATTATTATTATAGCTGCTGTACTACTCTCCCCCTTTACCTACGTATCCCCTACCCCGTTGCAAACAGAAATCCATTCATCAATTGTGTGCTGCTGGATGAATGAAACATAAAAAGCAAAATGTTTTGATGTTAATAGGAAAAATGAAAAAAAAAATATTTGTTTGCATACCACACAGAAAATGTATAATTTATGAATTGATTCATTGTTTTCTTTTTATGTTTAAAAAATATATACAAACAGAAGAAATATTATTTAAAAACAATATGCATTTTTATTTTATCTTTATGAATAATTACAGCTACTAAGTCTATATCTAAAAGTTGTTGGTGGTTCAACAATTTTTACACTCTTCGTGGAAAGGCTCCAAAGTTCTTAAATCACGCCAAGTTGGCGGCAAGCCGTTCGAAACATATTTGCCACATCGTTTGCAAGGCTCCAAAAATAATTTGCTATAGCTGTTCAACCAAGTCTGCAATAGAACAAATAAAAAGATATATAACATATAAACAAACGACGATGACCATTGATTTAAAATATATAGTTCTGTTTACCATATAACTTTTGACGGCCAACTCAGGCAGTGTTGGCGAGAAGAAGTGCAACATTGCCGAGTGTGTGTGCTCTTGAACTTTGCGAAATACTTCATAACGTGATTCAGTCCATAGATCTTCAATTTCTAGCGGTTCATCGTACCCCTTCACGGTAACCCATTCGATCAAGACGCCCTTGCATATTATAGCCGCCTTCAAGACATGACTTATGGTGGCCTTGACAAACAAACAAAACCAACAAAATATTAGCAATCTCCGCAATTGAATAATTGAGCATAACTATGCTTACAATCACGACAGCATTAGAGCTGAATGGACGACAAACTTTGTAGGTGGTATTGGTATGCGTAATATCACTATTGAAGAGGTTATCAATAAATCTAAAACGAAAGAGCACGTAGTGGGATTGATTAAATAAATATATTTGAGTTGTTTAAATTGATGTAATAACATACAAATATTGAAATAAACATATAAGTGGCCGTGAGGGTTTAAATTGCAAGAGATATCAAGTAAAAGAAATAAGAAAATTGCGCCGGCTAAAACAGTCATGTGTTTTTAATTAAGTTTAAGGTAAGCAACAAATTGCTTTATTTTGTTCTTTGGCGACTTTTTTAGTTAAAAATGCCAGCTTTGAGGGACAACCACAAAGCTAAAATAAAAATCAACAACAAGTTGGAATATTTCACGTAACTGATTTGGAAGCGCAATGACAAAATATATGATGCAAAAAAAACAAACTTTCATGTAGTTGCATTAAAATTTCAATGAAAAAATCGTTTTTATTGAGTCTAAAGTTAATCGTCCCGACAGTAATCGTCCGAACTGTCCCTCGTATTGACGACGTGTAGCTTTACGGGGAGCTTGTTAAATTTTTAATAAATTTTGTCTTCAGGCATTTTCTGGGCGGCCCATAAATTTGCAGATCTAAGCATACTATTGACTTTTGAACAAAATTTAAGTTGAATATCACAACTATAAAAACTGCAGGCACTATTTCACCTGCATCTCATGCAACTATTATACATAACCGGGGCAACCGGTAATATGCAAATGCATGTTTGTTTAGAACGAGATATTAACAAATGGGTAAGATATTTGTTAGAGCATATTTAGAGTCATATTTCGGCATATTTTGGTTTTAAGGGCATATTTAAAAAAACATCATTTTTTAATCATATTTCATATTTTTTTGGGCATATTTTTTTAAAAAATATACCTTTTTCAGTATATTTTATGTTTTTTACATTAATTTTTCTTTCATTATAACCAGGAAGTGTTTGCAACTCTTTCTTTTTTCAAATGTTACGGCCAAATCTGCTACATGTTTGCCTACTACTAATACTACTTCATTTTTGAATCTAATGCCTAAAGCTACAACGGCGAAAGCAACAAAACTAAAGGCGCTTGAAAAAGAATTTCCTGACTTGCGAACATATGGGGATTCCTCTATTGTAAATTCTGCAACAAAGTTATTGCAGCAGAACGCAAGTGAAGCAGCATTTAGAAAGCGGCAAACATATTCTAGAGTGAATATTTTAAGCGCATAAAACACGATTTTTAGGGTATATTTCCGGTTGCCCTGTACATAAACCTTGTGATTAAATTCCAATATGTATTACATCTTAAGTGAACGCATACAAATCTTCCCTTTTTCCAATTTGTTGATTATTTGGGACTACATCCGTTGCAGTTTTTTGACACGTATGTTGCATATCTTTTTCTTCAAGAATGTACGTATTAGAAATTCGGGCCGATGAAGTATGTATGTCAAAACTTTATTACTTCATCGGCCCGAATTTCTACTACGTACATTCTTGAAGAAAAAGATATGCAACATACGTGTCACAAAGAAAGCGAAAGCTTTGGATATTTTTGGGAGACATTGAAAATGACTGCAAATAATCTTTAATACCTATAATACTTGATGATTTACAAATTAACGTGTACAGTTTGGCTCTATTTTATGCGGTTAAACTACGGTATGGTTTCTCTGATGTTGTTGGTTAGATTACGTTCGATATTTTCAAGGAACTTACTCTGGATCGGGATTATTACACGATGTATACTGCACCCTGCCTCGTTTTTGGGAACAGTATGTGTATGATCTGCGCAAGTTATTCAAATTCAGATTGTTGAACGCCAGGAGACTGTGCTCGTGTACCTTGTCAATCCACTTGTAGCTGCTGACCAATTGAGAATACATCGCCTGACGATCTTGTGTGATTTCCTGGGCCAGGTATGTGGTATTGCCCAAACAGTATGGACCCAAGGGTGGTTGTAGGCCATTAATGGAAGTTTCAACTTCTCTGTGTTACAAGAAACCATTAGTGATATAAATATATTTACAAGTTTCTATACGTACCTTAATTGTTGGTTAATATTACTGTAGTTCTCCTGAAATTCCACCAGAAATTTGGTGCGACTTTCCTCGGACTGTTCAGAGGTGGTACCATCTGCCAGTTGTTCGAAGCACTGACGTACACTGGAACGCAACGCCTTAACGGCATTTAAAGTCGAATTTAATTTTTCCATTTTTATTATTTCTAATAAAACAAAACAAAATCTACTAAATAAGCTATGAACAATATGAAAATACACAGAGATGAAAACCGGCTCGTACAATAATTAGTGATGGGTACAACGATTATGATGTTAATCGAAAATCGATAATTTTTCTTTGCAAAGGGTTTGGAGATGACAAATAATATACTAGTGGATAATAGCGAAAATACTAATCATCAGCTGTTAACTATTAGGAAACCGGTTATTTAATTAGTGACTTTTTTTATTGCTGCCATATGAAATGCAAAACAAAATAAAAAACTTGGCAATGCACTTGAAAATCCAATTGTATTATATACCATTCCGATGTTTGCGAATAAGGAGGAAGAAAATGGTATATTTTTTAAGTCATCGATCCGCCACCTTTTCTGTACTTCAATATATATATAAGCTTTCCAGAGATGCACATAAAATTATTCTCTTCATAATTGGTGGCCAAAAGTATTTGAACGGCATTAAATATGTATTCGTTTCATTTTATAACAGCAATTGTACTAAGAAAGCATATTTTTTCATTTCAGTAACTTTAAAAATGAAAACAAATAAAATTTAAAATATTTTATTTAATTCCAAGTCATTTTTCGTAAATCGCGCTCTCATTCGTAATTCAACCTCAAATTACATGGCGAATTACGTAATTCTCCATACAAAATTTTGAGAGCGAATTACCTTCTTACAAGGTAATTCATTTAGAATTACCTTCTGACTTATGATCAAATCGTTGCCATCTCTAATTTTTATCGAAATATATCGAAACAGCTGTCAAAATGAAAATGTAAACAACAACAAACATAAACACAAAGTGAAACAAATTTTATTCATTTTTTTTTATATTCGACCTTTTCTTTAATATTTTCCTTTTTTATTAAGCTAGAGATCGGGGTTTCACGAATTATTAGTACAAATTTAAAAGCTAAATTTAAAAAACCACCAGTTGCATACAAGCAAAGCAAAGTAAACAAACAAAAGAAACTGTCAAATCAAATTAAATACGTGTAGTGTGGACAGGGTAATTCGCGTAAGTAATTCAAAGAGCGAATTAGATAATTCGAGACGTAGTGTGGACAGGGTATAATTTTTCAAAATTGCATGTTTTCATTTGAAACAGCCTAAGTACTTTTCATTTAATTTATTTCGTTATGTGTTGTAAAGAATCGATATTTTACACCTCTACCTTACACGTAGTTTTTTTGATTCTGGCAATGCTTTTATGCTATTTACAAACGGAATCAATTTAAGACAAAAAGTGTATTTATTTTATTTCCACCCGTATTGGACAATACTTCTAACTGATACCTGCTGCGGAGGCGTTGGAGCGCAGTACAAGAAGCAGAAGGAGATTTACGTATACATTAAATTCAAATATATCTTCAGCAAAAAGGCTAAATCATGGATATAGATAATAGTAAATTTGTGGAAATTGACGGTCAATATCTTGAAGGTGGTGGTCAGATATTGCGAAATGCGCTGAGCTTCAGTGCAATTCTTAAACGGCCCGTGCGTATTATTAACATCAGAGCAAATCGCCCAAATCCAGGACTATCACATCAGCACCTAAGTTGTATAAAACTCCTGAAGCAAATTACCATTTGTCATGTGAAGGGCGATGAACTGAAGTCCACCATGGTGGAATATATTCCCTACAAAATAAAGGCTGGCAATTATTTTATGAATACAAAAACTGCGGCCAGTTTATCGTTGATAATTCAATGTACGCTGCCGGTATTGATATTCGCGGGTAAAAGTTCGCGGATGGAACTTGCTGGTGGTACAAACGTCGGTATGGCTCCACAAGTGGACTTCATGACAGAGGTACTACTGCCAAACTTAGAGCAGTTCGGTGCATCATTTGATTTTGATCTAATAAATAGAGGCTATTACCCTCGAGGAGGTGGTTACTGCAAACTCTTTATAGTACCTGTGCAAAAATTAAATCCCGTAAAAATGAACAATTTTGGCTCACCGACTGCTGTCATAGGTTGGTGTTTCGCAGCAGGACGTTATCATCTTTCAGATGCAGAACTTATACGAGATGCAGTCGCGTTCGAATTAAGTGCTAAAAAAATTGAAAATAATGTGCTTGCCTATGAAGAGCTTCCCGAAGTGGCACGGGACTCTGAAGCCGGTTGCATTTTAAAAGTTACCACTTCTACTCAATGTGTCATAGGAGCATCTAGTTTGGCCGGTCGGAACATGGATCACATGAAATTGGGCTCAAAGCCTGCACAGGAGATATCAGATCTACTGACAAACGGGATTTGTGTCGATTCCTATGTACAAGACCAACTGATTATTTATATGGCTTTGGCTGCAGGAGAGTCGAAAATATTGACGACCCCACTTACAGATCATACGCGCGCAGCAATTTATGTAGCAGAAAAAATGTCAGGAGCAAAGTTCAAGACAAAAAAATATGGCAAACATAAAGTTTTGCTAACATGCCAAGGGATTGGGCATGAATTTGATCCCTAAATATTATAATATTAGATAATTTATTTCAAATAAAAAGGTGATTTACTTTTGATTAGCGGTAGGGTGGAGTTGGTTGACAGACAAAAAGAGCGCGCCAACGTTTATCTATTTATTGTACTATTCTAAATTTGGAAAATTTTTATTCTTATTTAATAATTAACAAAAATTGAGAAACAATTAAAAAAATACAAAAACTAAAATAAAACCCAAAAACAATGACAAATTTAAATAAAAATAAGGTTACCGGCCGTGGCATAGTGGTTAGAACACGCGACTACCATGCGGGAGATCGCAGGTTCAAACCTGGCTCCAGTCATCTTAAAAGAAAAAAAATCAATAAAATTTTCTTTCATTGTCGGCTCCCCTCGAATGTTGTTTGACAGCAACTTCGCAGTATTAAGCGTCGATTCAATCGTCGTGTCTAGTAAGAGCTTCTCAAAACAGTGACGTTCGCATTCGTCGATAAATAAGTAGGTGCCGTTAGTTGTGAATCTAAAAATAGAAAGCGTGTTAATTCACAACAACGCGAGAAGCTATCCCATACCTCATTCATGGGGTGCAAAGGGAAATTAAGTTTTTTTTTTTTTTTTAAAAAAAATCTACAAAAATTACACGAAAATAAATAAAAAAACAAATAATACAAAAACTAAAAGCAATTTCCCAATCATTTTATAATTTTATTTTTTAAATATATCTGTTTGCACAAACTCAAATTAAATCAAAATTTCAATTTTTGAACTGTAAAAAATACGAAAATTTTCCAAAATTTAAATTGTACAATTTCATTAAAATAAAATTGATTTTGGAAACGACTGAATTGACATACAATTTAAAATTTAATTTTTTTATTTAAAATTATACCAAGGCATTCAAAGCTGTCCACCACATTAATGTAAAGGCCACCAATATAAATTGATATGTCATTATGCTGCAAGTTGCCAAAATGCATAGCTTTTGTTTTATTGGTATTAATTGAAAGTTTATTTATCATGTATCCAAGATATTTGTGGTGTAATCAATTGTATTTTGCGGCACATCTATATAATCATAGGTACCTTTAAAGACAACTTGCAGATCGTCAACAAAGGCAAAAATGTAGCAGTTGTTAGTAATTATACCGTCAAACAGATCATTCATATACTTTACAAATAGCAATTGATCTAGTACAGAACCATGGGGCACTCCACTATTAACAGGACAAACAATGCTGTAAGTATTATTATTACTACAAGCATATTGCTTCTATCAAGCGGGTATGAACACATCAAATTACAAGCACTACCATCAAAACCAAACTTGGAATGCAACTTCTCTACTAGCATGGCATGCTCCAATCTGTCAAACGCTTTTTTAAAGTCGAGAGATAAAAGAACACAACAGCCACCATAACCCACATATTTCCTAACTTTATCAGTCAGGCCAATCAACATCGTCGTTGTACTTCTGATACAACTAAAATTTAATTGGCAGTCATGTAACATAGAATTAGTTTCTAAATGATGTACAATTTGTTTTTTTATAATATGCTCAACCATTCTGGATAAAATGGGCATAATAGATATAGGAAGGAAATCAATGCCAGAATTTGTCCCTTCTTGCATATTGAAACAAATTTACCAATTTTCCAATCATCAGGAAACTTAGAAGTACGTAATATAGAGTTAACAATGTGCCAAATATGATAACCAAATAACGGAAATACCAATTTCAAAAATTTGAGCTTCAAACCATCATAACCCACAGCAGTGGATTTGATAATATTGAAAACATCAACAACTTTATTATAACTGACCTCGTGAAATGAGGTTTTATCAGCCTGGTTGGCCATAAACACACCACTCAACTACACTATTTTCTTAAAATGTTATTTTTAAAAATCTCTTTTTTTTGCCTTTTTTTATTTTAAATTTTGGTTCCCCCTGCAAAACTGTTATCATTTTCCTTGTATTGCATTTTAAACTTATTTACATAATGCTAATAGAAATTTATATTTTTTTTTATCATCTTAAAATTCATGAAAACATTGTCAAATAATATTTAGTTTCATTTATAAGATTGCATAATTTTGAAGAAAAATTAGGAAAATATTTAATTTTTTTGATTTTGTTGTTTTTTTTTTATAATATTATAAGTACCATAATTATTATCATATATTATTATAAATTATTTTTTTATTGAAGTGTTAATGATGTTGTTTGGGCGAGAGGGAAATACAAACCCAGAAATAAAAGCACAAAAGACCCAAATAAAAGAATTAATAGGGGTTTCAATTTAAATGTAAGTTTTTATTGGGAACCAATATTACCTTTTTTACACGTAGTGTAGTGGACGAAATCCAAATAACGAGTGAATATAATTAATGGTATATAAACAAAAAGGGTTATTGTTAAAACCAATAACAAATTCAAATCAAGATGGAGCAAGGCGGCCTACTCGTTACATGTTATTGTACAAGCCCAGACAAAACAGGGTTGCCACATATACATGTTAGAAAATTCCCCAAAGGGTGGGACGAAAATGGATTCAAACTTAAACATTGCCGGCCACCTTGCAACATCAAGGCATGTTGCAATTAAGCTAAAAACTAAATAAAATTTACAAGACTTAAATATCATTTAGAATTTACTATAATAATATAATTCATACTCCAAGCAAATAATGAACAAAAAAAATGAGCGCATGTGACGGGATGATAGTGAAAGTTCAGTTGGACGCTGAAAATAAAGACAAAATAAAAAATCGATCATTAAAACTCAGATGGAGCGTAGCCCCAGGTGCCAAACACGAAAAATTACAACTCAAAGTACCACGTAGTGGGTGATGATGAAAGCCACGAAGTGGCTGAGATCTGCCACGTAGTAGCTGATGAAGAAGGCCACGTAGTGGCTAAGACCTGCCACGTAGTGGCTGTTGAACTGCTGCTTATGAGACCTGCCACGTAGTAGCTGATGAAGAAGGCCACGTAGTGGCTAAGACCTGCCACGTAGTGGCTGTTGAACTGTTGCTTGTGAGACCTGCTACGTAGTACCTAATGAAGAAGGCCACGTAGTGACAAGACCTGCCACGTAGTGGCTGTTGAACAGCTGCTTATAATCGGTAGGCCGGGTCTGTCCTGTTGATCGAAAGACCTGCTGACACAAGAGCGCTGACCGCATTTCTCGAAGCAGCGTGTTCACGAGCCGTGTCTTCCCCACCTTCGATCGCTCGTAGAGCGGGACGGTCCCGTGTCGCACGTTGGCTATGTCGTTGAATTGCTCGTTGAGCAGGACGGTCCCGTGCAGCTAAGCTATCACGAGCCGTGGTGTGATGAGTCGCTCGTAGAGCGGGACGGTCCCGTGTCGCGAAGCGATCACGAGCCGTTTGCCGTTGGTGATGGGCTCGTTGAGCCGGGTGGTCCCGCGCCGTACGATGGTCACGAGCCACATTACCGTGTTGCGCTGTGGGTCCCTCGTGAAGGGCAGTATGGTGCCTACGACCACAAATGCGGCAGCTTTGCTCGATGGTGCAGCCTCGTAACGCGTGGTTGTGGAGTTTGTCATCGTCCAAAAAATCCACTGTAGTTTTGTACGTCCTAATGTGGGATGCTTGAACGGGTCCCGTTATTATCCAGCCGAAGACGGTGTTTTGAGCTAGCAGAGAATCTGCAACAGACCTGGTCTCCCCCAGCACAATTCGAGGGTAAATATCCGCACCTAATAATAAATCGACTGGTCGACAATCAAACAGGTGGTTATCGGCTAATCTAATCTCCGGCAACAAAGTCCTAAACTCACTACTTACATTAAACGAAGGAAGATTTCCTGATATTCGCGGTAAAATGAATGCATCCGTGTTCATTTGAAGAGAGCAGTCCAACGTTGATCCGATTGCCAAATGACACAATTTGGTCGATCTGGCAGACACCGCCTGGTTGACACCCGAAACTTCAGCATTGGTATGTGAAGTTGGCAGTCGAAGCTGTTTTTGAAGGCGTTCAGTAACGAACGAGGCCTCAGAACCGGGATCAATCAAGGCTCGTACAGGGTACCTTACGCCCTGATGCACAATGTTGACCAAAGCTGTCCCCAATAATACTGTCTGGCTCTGAGCGGAATGATAAACTTGCCGAATCACAGTATTGTTGGAAGGATTTTGTCGCGAAGCAGATGGCAAACCATCGTTAACTCTAGTGGAAAAGGTTGGGGCGTTATTTGAGGCGGCAGCCGTATCTCCAGAGCTGGCAGAATTTCCCGAGGCGGTATTCGAGTTTCTATGTAGAAGCGTGTGATGTCTCTTATTACACGTAGAACAATTGTAAATACTATTGCAATCCCTCACTTCGTGGGTCCGTGACAGGCAGTTAATGCAACAATGATGCCGCTTGATCTGCGCAAATCTGTCAGATACGTTAAGTTTCTTAAATTTGAAGCAAGATCTCAAGTTGTGCGACTGTTCCGGACAAAGCACGCAAGAAGAACTGTCGGCCCGCGAAGCTGAGACCGAAGTAGCTGATGACTTGTTATCGGGAGATTTTTTCGACGAAGTATTCGCCAAATGAGCTTTGACCTTTTTGTCGCCCGATTTCCTATGAAGATCGGGGCCCATTAATCCATGAAGACAATCCAACGTTTGAATTCTTTCCGTAAGAAAGAGATCCATATCCTTCCATAGCGATAGTGCCGCTTTGTCCCGAACGCTTTGTTCCCACAGCGTTATGGTTTGCTTCGGTAGACGTTGCACGCAGAGAAAAACTAGCAAAGGATCCCAATTTTTCGTACAAACCTGATACACCGAAAGTGCACATAAACAGCTATTAATACCTCTCTGTACCGACTTTAATCCCGAGCTTGTCTCACTATCCAAGGCTGGAATTGCAAAGAGTTTCCGAAGTTGCTCGTTCACCAGTATGCGAGGATTTTCATAAGTGGCTCTCAACGAATCCCAAGCAAATGCAAAACTTTTGCCGGTAAGAGGAAATTTTGAGACAATGTCCCGTGCATCACCGCTAGTTTTCCTAATTAAGTGGCAGAGACGCTCCACATCGCTCAAACGACGATTATTTATATAGATGGCAGTGAAAAGATCCCTAAATGTGGGCCAGGAGAGGAAATCGCCTTTGAAAATATCCGTATCACAAGGCGGAAGACTCAAATTGTTCATCTCCATTGGATCCGTAAAGATTTCTCGCTGTCCCGTTGTTGGTGAGTGTGCGATTCCGTTGGAATCCATCACCTTTCCCTCATTTCCCACGGTTGGTAGGGGTGCTGGCTGAACAGGTTGCTCCACAATCACCACATCGTCAATTTGGTCGTTATTCAACGACTCGCGTGCCGAATTAACACGTCTTATGCTGGCCGACGTTTCCCGTGCCGCTAATTGGGCCTCTTTGAAGACCTGCAGTTTCTCCTTCATTGACGTCAAACACCGAACATAAGCATCAAACGTGGAGTCATGCTTCCTTTCCGCGGCCTCGATGCAGTCCGAATCTGAATCCGCTGAGTTAGCCAATTTCCTTATGCAGTTTTCATACGTAGTAGAAACCCGACGCCATAATTTCTTCAATTCAATAGAATGAATTTCGAGAGAGAACACGGAGTGTTCTTCTTCCTTCCTGGCATTAAATTTAGCTTCGAATTTGATGAGTGCATCAGACACCTCAATAAAAGCCAAAAGATGAGGAGACGCCATATTGATTATAAGAACTGACTTAAACTTTTTCGAAAAAAAAGTACGAAAAGAAACCGAGCTCAAAACGAGAAAAAAACGCCCTAGTGAATTCAATATATGTCTATTGGGAAGACTAGACAAAAGCACCAAATTGCCTAAGCACGTAGTGTTAGCAAAAATAAAAAAAATAAAAACCAATACTTTCCCACTCTGAAATAAAATTATAAATGGTCGGAGACAGTCTCTTGATACGCACTGTATGCAGAGAAAGTAGCAAAAAAAATCAAATAAAATATAAATAAAATATGTGTGATAAGTATTCTGTATTAGTTGTCCGGAGGACCGATTATACTTTCTATTTTGTTACTAAATATCGTTTTCAATATTTCGCGAAAATATTTATTTATTATAAATTTTTTCTATTTAGTTTATTTTTTTTTGAAGTGGACTGTATTATAATACGAATTGTAAAACCAATATTTTCACGAATTGTCCGGAAGACAGGTTATTGAAGCGCACTGTATTCGAAAATAATCGCGTTCGAAACCAATATTGGTGAAAATAGCCGAGAAAAAAAATTAAATTCCGAATGGAAATAATTTTCAAAGTATGTCCCGGATGACAATCTTATGGTACGCACTGTACGTAGGAGAAATCTCGAAAAAGAATTTTCCAAAGAAAGTACGTTCAAATATTTTCCACCAAAAAAAATCAAAATAGAATTCGAACGGATTTAATCACAAATTGTCCGGAAGACCGATTTTTGGAACGCACTGTAGTTGCAAGTATCGCGATCAAAAATCTTTTATTTGTTTAAAGATAAAATTCCGATTCAAGTTTATTTATTTTCTGTATTTGAATTAATTTAAAAACGACCGGAGACGAACTTTTGACACCGACTGTATACAGACAAGTGATGCGTGAGCAAAAGAAACCGTTCAATTGCGACAGTAAAATTTATGATAATTATTTTCTCAAAAGAAAATTTAATATTAAATATGTTGCTCTAATTGTCCGTAGGACCGACTTTTGACGCGCACTGTACTAAAATTGCGATCAAAATTTATTAGATTTCAAAAATTAATTTAAAGTTATATTAAAAAAAATCTTTTATTTATTTTTACTTCTTTCACGGTTACAAACTTTTTGCTCACACTGTACACAGATATGTCGCCAGATGATCTGTAAACAAAACAAAACAACACACAATAGGCAATTACCGTATGTGCGTGTGTGTGATATTAGTTAGGCAACCAACATATGTACTATCGATCGTTGACCGAGATGGCACTAACAGAATTTTTGCACTCTTTGCCTTTATTCTATTTTTCGTTACACCCAAATTTGTTGGTGTAATATATTGGTAGACACCGGTAACTATTTATTTAACACAATAAAAACAATTATACGCCGGTCAACTGTTGGTTGCACTAACACAGCACTTTTTGTATTTGTTTATATTTAAATTATTCACGGCCCGATTGAATTTAATTCGCGATCACGAAAAATATTAAATTAACGTACACGTCGCAAACGATGTTGCAAAAGACGACACTTTTTTTCTTGGGTGTATTAATGCACAATAGCACCCGACACTTTTAAATTTTATTTATTTTGCACAAAATGTTCACTAAAAAAAATAAACACTGTACGCACCTGTAGTTTGTTGATGAAAACGTTGAAATATGTTGAGAAATGATGATGATGGCTGGTGGGACACCAAATTCCTTGTTGACGAAAAACAAAAAAACGCTTTAAAAATCGCTGGAAGCGGGTATCCTCGGTTGAAGGACCAAAATGTTTGGGCAAGGGGGAAAAATACAAACCCAGAAATAAAGCAAAAAAGACCCAAATAAAAGAATTAATAGGGGTTTCAATTTAAATGTAAGTTTTTATTGGGAACCAATATTACCTTTTTTACACGTAGTGTAGTGGACGAAATCCAAATAACGAGTGAATATAATTAATGGTATATAAACAAAAAGGGTTATTGTTAAAACCAATAACAAATTCAAATCAAGATGGAGCAAGGCGGCCTACTCGTTACATGTTATTGTACAAGCCCAGACAAAACAGGGTTGCCACATATACATGTTAGAAAATTCCCCAAAGGGTGGGACGAAAATGGATTCAAACTTAAACAGATGTGATAGTAGAAATTTGTAACCATATATGGCCTTAATGGCTCGGTTATTGAAAATTGTACTAATAAATAAAATAATAAAATAAAATAAAAAATAGGCGTAGAGACGTAAAAACGAATGTAGTGGTAATTCACTTAAACAACAAAAGCAGTACAAAATTCAAAATCACAATGTATCGAGGATAACAGAAAGTGTTAAGTTAAGCACTTCGATCGAAAAATCAGAGCTGATCTATAAAAATCACCCATTTCCTAAGAAAATCGACATTATCCCCCTTATAACGTATGTCGTAATCACGTCGAATCTTTGCGTTTTTCAAACTTGGCATCGCTGATGTTGTTTGTGAGACTGAAACACGACTGCACTGCTCCTATTATGTTCCTCTTCATCAAATGCTGAAAAATTCTCAACACTAAACATTTCTGTTAATTATCTCTTATTTCTCATTCATTTCATTTATTAGCTTGTAATTTAAAGTCTTACGGCCAATTAAAATGAATTACAATATCCCACAGGTTTTAATTTAAATACATAAAGCGTAGGTAAAAAATATAAATAGATGGTAAAAAAAATTGAGATCAAAAAAAATTAAGATAACCGGTATTTAGCGATAACGCTACGAATTAAGCAAAAAAAAATTAAGAATCCAAATTAAAAAAACGTTTCAATGTTGTCGAAAGTCGACTACGACTACGGGGAATATTTCGAAACAACTTTTGAAATAATTTCGCAACTTTTGATCAAATAAAATATAATAATTTTTGAAGTACATACATAATTAAATTTAGAAACTTTCGTACGCTTATTGTTCACCACATCGTTTTATGTTAGATTACAATACCTAAAAGTTAAATACAATATACAATGGAATACCATATATGAATACTATACGTTAAGTATTTCACCAATAGACGAAATTATGCCTAAAAGCATACAATGCAATACAATGTATTTGCATACAATCAGTATTTCATCAAAATGCGAAATTATGCACAAAGGCATACATTAGAAGGCAGTTCAAAGTGTTTTATACGAGATTTTATTACAATGCAAAAAAGAATCATTAATCATATTTACTTGAACGAATGAAATTCTTGATGTATAAATTTCCAATAAATATAAAAGTAAAATATTTAACAAATATTTCAATAACCTTTTTAATAATTATGCAAAATTAATTGGACCTTTAAAGTGGTATCTAAACAACTTCAAATTTTAGATTTGTTTAAGCTAAATATGTGGCAGTGACACCATTTCAGCAGACCTTTCTTACAATTTTCATTCTTATAAAAAAGAAAAAAAATTGTATATTCAAATGTATTCCTTAAATTTATGCAGATGACGTTCAACTGCTACTGAGTGGTGGTCGTGATTTTTTCGACGTTTTGGAAGCTGAGGCTAATTATTGTTTAACTAATGTTTCTTCAAGGATTCTTCAGAATAAATTCAAAATTAATTTGGCGAAGTCTACATGTATGGTTTTTGGTCGTTGTTCAAGTTTAAATTTACAAACTAATATTAACGGATCGAGTTTGCAGTTTGTAAATCATATGCGCTGTCTATGTATTGTTATAGATGACAGATTAGATTTTGGAATGCATATTGATTCGTTATATAATAAAATAACATCTGCCTTTGCCAATTCATATCAGACGCGATGTTGCCTACGCCCTCTTAATGTCTCGATTTGTTAACTAGAGTCAATTCAGACAATTTTGTTAAACTACAAAAACTATTAAATATGACAACACGCTTTGTTTTCTGGGAGCATGTATATCATTACGTAATGTAATTTTTGTGATGCATTTTCCATAATTTTGTGCGGGTACGTATACTCTTTTTCTTTTACAAACTTATTACTACTTCGACCTCTTCAAATTTACGGAATTCTTTCGTATTTTCAAGGTCAATAAGAAACGCTCAAATTTTAATACTACGCATCTTTAACTCCGTTTTTTAAAGATCTTTTTTAATAAGGTTTGCTAGAATTTGGATTAAATTACCATGCAATCTTAAAGTGTTTGGAGACAGTTTTTATGTGTACAAGAGAAAGTTATTATTGGATATTGCAGAAAATTGTTTGATTACTTGTATAAACATTTTTTTGCAGTAAACTTTTTTATTTTTCTCTTGACTGTTTTAAAGGTTTTATTTTTACTTTTTTATTTTGAACTATTTTCATATGTTATGTTATGTTATGTTGTTGCTAACAATGACCTTTTAATTCTGTAATGCCTTTATATTTACCTATTTGGCTGGAGGCCAAAAAAATTTTGCTCGTTTTGTAAATTCACATTTAAAAGTTTTTTTTTTATATTGTATTATTTTTTAATTTTATACATAATAAGTTTAATTATGATCTATGTAATATTATAAATAGCCAAAAAATTGGTTTTATATTACAATAAACGAAATAGAAAAAAAAAATTACAAATGGAATCCCTAGAAACCTCACAACATATTCAGAATTGTGTTCCCATCTTCGAATATTAAACACATGGGACGTTCCAACTAAAGGAAATCTTAACAATTTGTCCCAGTCAAAATTGTAAAATAAATTTAATTAAAAAATACAATGTTAAATAAAGTAAAGAAACTGTATGTTCAATAAAAATTATCTTTGTCTCAATTATAACGTCAGCGTCATTGAATTATGTTATACAGAGAAATTAACACATTTATTTACAATTTTCAAATACTGCATTGGGCGTATGTACATTATTATATTTGAATCACTATGCAAATTGTATTTTAATGAAATATTTGTTTGAATTTTGTGTTAAGGGTCCGAACAAAATGATCTCAGCAAACTTAAATGGAAGAGATTAAGACACAAGAGAAAGAAAATATAAATAATTGCTTCATGAAAAGACCTCCAATTTGAATACATATTCATATTTGGCTAAACTCCTAGGTCTAAAATCTTTAAGAGATCGTAGATCTAGTTATTCTATAATGTTTATTTTCAATATTTTGAATAATGTAATTAAATGTAATGAATTGTCTGATTTGGTAATTTTGCATTCTCCTCCCCGTGAATAACGAATTGAAAGGTTTTTTTACTAACGACCGTACTAACTATGGTATTAATGAACCAATAACAAGGTGTTTAAAACTTTGCAACAGGTTTTCATCGATTAGATTTTAGTTTTCAAAAATATCAATTTAAATTAAATTTGCTTAAAATTTTTAATTAAATGTATTCTAGAAATAACTTTGTATACTAGTCTGTAAGATATATATCAGTAGACTGAATAAATAAATAAATAAAAAAAATAAATAAATAATGGTAATATGGTCTTCGCAT
This sequence comes from Muscina levida, assembly GCA_964034835.1. Classification (NCBI taxonomy): domain Eukaryota; kingdom Metazoa; phylum Arthropoda; class Insecta; order Diptera; family Muscidae; genus Muscina; species Muscina levida. The sequence goes on from OZ035880.1 coordinate 157,750,618, forward strand.
TATTTAACTTCTTGTCAAATATGTTTGACACTAAGTTTGTCAATCTCAAGACCCTTTCTTTAGCCCCTTTAAACAACTCTGTCATTTAAGTTATTTTCTACACCTGCTGTCAAGAACAGCTGTTGCGCTGAAATTACGTGCAATCGCAGAAGAAAATATTTTTTTTTTTATTGAACTTACGTTTTATTCGTGTCTTTTGTTTTAAGCAAATAAAGTGCACAAGTGTATAAACGAAAATGGGTAACAAATCATCGCTATTGTTGCGTCCCGATGAAATTGCACAAATTCAAGAGGAAACTGGATGTAAGTACGAAATGTTGATTGAGACAAGTGAGAGAAGTGTTGGGGTGCCCTTCATTAGCGGGACAGTGTTCATAATCCACAGTATGATTATGACGATAGTTTCATATTGGGGGTACTGTGTTCACTTGTACCCAAGGCACTCAATTTATTAATGATTTTTTCGTTTGAAGTGCTGAGCTCCCAAATAGGTATCAGAATTCGCATTTATTTATTGACTTTGTCTATTATCTTAAATTGGTAGATGTGTGCCTTTATTATTCCATTTTGTATTGTGTGCGGCTGCTAATTGATTTTTGGTTTATCAATTGTAGGCAAGCCGGAGCGGAAAGTAAAAGGTTTTAAATAGTTTAAAAATTGTTATTAGTTTCTTTTAAGTTAGTTATTATTTGCCGCTTTTAACAAGGTCATTAAGCAGAAGGTATTAGGATTGATGGTGTGCCACTGAAAGTTATATGGAAAAATTTCACTGTGAACTCTTGAGTGCCTTATTTAACATACTACCGGACGAATTCATACCTTTCTATCTCATTTTGGAATACAAGTTGTACATCAACAAATTTGTTTTCATTAATATAGATAGTTCAAAATAAATTTCAACCTTTACGGAAAATGTACATTGAAACTACAATCTTTTTTCATACAGTGTTGTTCAAGAGAGTTTGTCGATCGTAATGATTATTTATGAATTTGTGTTAGTGTATCATTCGATACTTTGGCTAAACGATCAAATCACAAATTAACGATAAATATCACAAATTAATATATTGTTACATAGTACGAGTATACACAGTCTACTTTTTTTTAATCAATCGGCCTCGATAATTAATAAAAGTATATTTTGGGATACAATAGAAAATACTTTTTGCTACAATAAAGGTACTATTTGGTAATGAAAGGTACATAAAAAAAACTTTTTGTTGCAATGAAAGTATCGTAAGTTACAAAAAACATCCTTTTGATCCAATTACACTTTTTGACACAAAAAAGTTCTTGTCAGTACAATAGAAGCCCTCTGTAATACAACAAAAGTACCTTTTTAGATACAATAATACTTTCCGATTAATTAATAAAAATTAAACTTTTAAATGTTTTTTGAATAACTACAGAAAAAATTAAAAAAAGGAACATTTAAGACGCAAAAAAAACACTTTTGGGTAGGTACAACAGAAATACTTTTTGGTGCAATTAAAATAATTTTTTGGTACATTAAATGTATGGCACAATAAATGAAATTTGAGGGACAACAAAGCACTTTTGGTACAATAAAAGTATTTTAAATTATATTAATGTAATTGATGGTTCAATAAAAGTACTTTTTTCGTACAATGCAGGTACTTTTTGGACAGATCAAGTGTTATTTGGTACCAAAATAATAACAGTTTTGTACAATAAAATTACTTGTTGGTACAACAAAAGCACTTTGTGTTGCAATAAAATTGCTTTTTAGTACATAAGCAGTAATTTTTGGTTCAAAAAAATTACTTTGTGATACAATAAATTAAACTACTTTTTGATACAACAAAACCTCTTTTTGAACAATAATGGAACTTGATAGTATGATAATAGCACTTGTCGGTACAACGAACGTACTCTCTGGTACAATAAAAATAAAAGTAGTTTTTAGTACAATAAAAGTTCTCTTTTTTGTACCAAAAATAACATTTTGGTTTAATGAAAGTACTATTGCTGCAATAAAAGCAATGTAAAACTGTACTTTGATACAATCAAACAACTTTTTCATACCATAAAATTACTTTTAGGTACAATAAGTGCTTTTTGATGCAACCTAACAACATCTTCGTACAATAGAAGTACTTCTTGGCTCAATAAAACTACCTTTTTGTACAATAAATGTACTTTTATGTACATCAAAAGTACTTTGTAGTAAACTAAAAGCACACATCGAAAGTATTTTTTGTTACAACAAAAGTCTGTTTGGTACAAAAAATTAACTTTTTGGTACAATAATATTACTTTTTGCCGCAATAATAGTATTTTTTGGTACAATAAAGGTACTATTTCTGTACAATAAAATAAAATAAAATTCTGTTGCCATTTTGACCTTCAGAATTTATCATATTATTATAAAAGATAAAACATTCGAGAAATAAATAAAAGGAATAATTCTTAAAGATTATAAAATACTAGTGATTGATTTAATTTTTAAAACAAATTTAACGTAAAATCATATATGCGACGTTTTTTTTGCCCTACACAATATACTATTGTCACCACGTGATGACGCTCATCTTTCGCCAGCCTCAATCTTTCATGCTATTGTTTATTTGCATTAGCCAATTTGTTCTCAATAAATCCGTTACTTGCGCTGACGTCTGTATTCAAAGTCTAATTGAATAACTAAAGTGTGATTGCACAAAAATAAGGCAAACTAAGCGTTATCTAATGAATTTAATATGACATTTTCCATAATCACACAATTTTTGAACAATAGTCGCGTCGAGATGTGTCATTGCATATAAACGTTTTTGTTAATTTATATGTGTTTGTTTAGCAATAAAACATCTGAATGTGTTAATTACGTTGGACTCCTTTATCTTGCTGTTGTGTAGCCAACTTTAGATGCTTCGACACAGAACCAATATGTTGAATTTGAAATCGATAAGAAATATTTATTATCGTGTATTTAAAAATAAATAAATCGTATCGTATACAGTGGAACTAAATATGTTTTGCGGGAAGATATAGGCACTCTTTAATGTCAATATCTACAATTCGACAAATATGAGTTTTCATATGGATACATAATAAAAAAAATTCTTATAAACTTGTTATATAAAACAGATACAAATGATATTCCATAATGTAACCGTTGGTTCTGCTATAAACATTAAAACAATTTAAAAACACAGTTTTAAAATCTAATTTTCGTATTTTTTCGTAAAATTTGTAGTCATATAAACATTCACCTTATTTATACAGATATTACTCATATTGCTGAGTAGATTGGAATTAAAGAGCATCGCACATTACACAGCATTCGTGACAGCTAACAGAATTGTAAACGGTGCTTCCTAAGAAAGAGTTGCAAACTAATATTTGGTTTATTCAAATTTATATAAATTGAATAACTTTAACCAAATTTGTCTGTCATGCTTATACTTCCTTTATAATTTTCATGAAATTTCACATTGCTTTAATTATTCAAACAAACATTTTTTCACACGAATATGTATTACAAAATTTCATGAAAACTAAATTTTTTAGCATTGTTTTCCTATAAAATTATTTAATCTATATTATTTTTTTATGTAATTTTCTTTCAGTTACACCCAATCAAATTGAACGTTTGTACTCCCGTTTTACCTCTTTGGATCGTGGCGATTGTGGCACCCTATCGCGTGATGATTTTTTGCGTATTCCCGAATTAGCCATCAATCCGCTGTGTGAGCGGATTGTACATGCCTTCTTTGCCGACAGTACCGATGATCGTGTGAATTTTCTACAATTTATGAAAGTTTTGGCCCATTTCCGACCCACCAGGGATAAGAAGGAAAATAAATTTAATTCGCGTGAAGACAAATTGAAATGTAAGTCCTACCCACAAAATGCATAATAAGAAGCACTCATATTTAATATTTTTATGCCTACTTTAATAGTTGCCTTCAAAATGTACGACTTGGACGATGATGGTGTCATTAGCCGCGATGAACTATTGAGCATCCTTCATATGATGGTCGGTGCCAATATTAGCCAAGATCAGTTGGTTAGCATAGCCGAACGTACTATTCTAGAGGCTGATCTTTGTTGCCAAGGAAAAATCTCCTTTGAGGACTTTTGCAAAGCTTTGGAACGCACTGACGTCGAGCAAAAGATGTCTATACGTTTTTTGAACTAGAAGAAGTGCGCTGCGAACGTCGAATTCTGGAAAATATTCCATGAATCCGCTAATCACATATTGGCTATTACAAAATAATTAACACACAAATATTACATTTGATTTTATGTAATATTTTTTAATTTGTTTTCTTTACCTATTACCTAGCGAATGAAAAGTATTAACAATAATAGGTAATTTTTTATTTGATTTTAAATTGATATTTAGCATTTATTTTTATTTTAATTTGTTAATTTATGTTTTTTTTTTATCCAAGTAATCCATTCCGTTTGTTTAAACTTATTAAGTCGCAGAATATTAATGTTAGCGTAAACAATTCCATTTTAAATTGGAAAAACTACTTACAAGTAGATGATGCCTTTTATCCGATATAGATTTCTTTTTGTATAATTAAGCTAACTTACCAAACATACATTTGTTGAAATAAATTGTTTATGTACTTAATTGAATTCGAGTTTTTATTATAGTGTAGTAGAATAGAATAAAACAAGCCATTATGGCAGATAAAGTGGCGCAAGCTATTGACAACATTATAAATTACATTACCATTACACAAACCTTAATGTCTACAAACATTAATTACTGTTACAAAGTCGAAATTTTCGTATGAAATAGAAGGGTTTTTTTTAAGAGGCTCAAAAATTCACATAATTTGAAATTTTCTGATGTTTCTTGGACCTAACATCAGCAAATCCTTATCACTATGTTAAAATTTTATGTTTTCTCTATAGAAATGCCCCAGGATAAACTGCCAGTTTTCGCATTTTTCTTTATTTTGTCCTTTGAATTAACCCTTCCTTTGATAAAAATTTGTAGTCTGAAAATTAAGAAGATTTCTGATATGCATGAAACATAACACTAATGGTTTTTTGCGGTCACTAATTTCGAATCTGGATCCAGACTTAAAACAAAAAACAAAATTGGGGCGGACATATTTTTCAAAAAAAAACAGGAACTCTACTGAACAAAATGTCCGCAACATTGTATCCGCCATTTTGTTTTTTAAAAATTTGACCCCGAATTCGAAATCGAAATATAGGCACAATATCACTTAAATTCAAGCATTTTTGAAAAAATGTCCGCTATGTTGTTTTTTTTTTAAATTCGACTCCGACTCCAAAAAACTCCAATAGGCACAATATCGGTTGAATTCTAGCGTTTTTGAAAAAAATGTTCGCCATATTGTATCCGCCATTTTGTTTTTTTTTTTAATTTGACTCCGAATTCGAAATCGGCGACCCCAAAAACTCCAATAGGCACAATATCGGTTGAATTTCATAATTTTTAAGTAAACAAACCGCTATTTTGTTTTTTTTTTAAATTTGATCCAAATTTGAAAGCGGCGATCCCAAAAACTACAATAGGTACAATATCGGTTGAATTCCAGCATTCTTTGAAAAAAATTTCCGCCATTTTGTTTTTTCAAAATTTTACTCCGGATTCGAAATCGGCGACTACAAAAACTTCAATAGGCACAATATCGGTTGAATTCCAGCATTTTTTAAAAAAATTTCGCCATTTTGTTTTTTTAAATTCGACTCGGGATTCGAAATCCCCGACCCCAAAAAACTCCAATAGGCACAATATCGGTTGAATTTCAGTATTTTTTAAAAAAAAATCCGCCATTTTGTTTTTTTAAAATTTGATCCGAATTTGAAATCGGCGATCCCAAAAACTACAAAAGGTACAATATCGGTTGTATTCCAGCATTTTTTTAAAAAAAATTTCCGCCATTTTGTTTTTTCAAAATTTTATTCCGGATTCGAAATCGGCGACTACAAAAACTTCAATAGGCACAATATCGGCTGAATTCCAGAATTTTTTAAATAATTTCGCCATTTTGTTTTTTTAAATTCGACTCCGGATTCGAAATCACCGACCCCAAAAAACTCCAATAGGCACAATATCGGTTACATTTCAGCATTTTTTTCCATCGATCTGTATCCGCCATTTTGTTTTTTAAAAATTTTACTCCGGATTCGAAATCAGCGACACATTCAAAATCAGCAAACATTTAAAAAAAAAATGTCCGCTATTTTGTTTTTTTCATAATTTTACTCCGTATTTGAAATCAGCGACCCAAAAACCCCCTTAGTACCATGGTTTATGTCCATTGGAAGTCTTATAGCCTTTTTACACCAAAAAAGCATTCCGCATCTTGAGCTGAAGATGCGGAATGCTAAAAAGTGGTTTTATAGCCTTTTTACACCAAAAAAGCATTCCGCATCTTGAGCTGAAGATGCGGAATGCTAAAAAGTGGTTTTACACTGCAGTTTCGCATATTGTCAGCTGTTGTCTAGCTCACACATTTTTCCTTTTGCCTTGTAAAACTGCAATATTTTCCTGCCACAAACCTATTAACATTGTTACGGAGGCTGTATTCCACAAAGCGCGAATAGTTTTAACTAATTGGAATAACCATTTATTAATATTTTGGCAAAAATGCAAATTTTTTGTCCGTCCATGTTGTTTGGCATTTTTTCCGATAAATGTAAACAAACGACGAAATGGTGGTTGCCGGATCAACATTACTGAGAAAAATCGCTTAAATTCCAATTTTCAGAGTACAACTCAGTGTATTTTTCCGCATCTTTCATGGATGCGAAAATATGTTAACATCTTTCCAACAACAAAATACATGTAAAAATTTTAGCATTTTGGCCGCATTCATCAAAGATGCGGATTAACGCGGAAATATGTTAAATGCGTTCCGGTGCAAAAAGGCTATAAGGCACAATATCAGTTAAATGAAAGAATTTTTTTTAAAAAAATGTCCGACATTTTGTATCCTCTATTTTGTGTTTTCAAAATTTGACTTCAGATACGAAATCAGCAACTCTAAAAACCCCCTTTGGCACAATATCAGTTAAATGCAAGCATTTTTTGAAAAAAATGTCCGCTATATTGTATCCGCCTTTTTTTTATTCAAAATTTGAGTCCGGATTTGAAATCAGCGACTCCAAAAACCCCTTTAGGCACAATATCAGTTAAATGCCAGCATTTTTTGAAAAAAATGTCCTTCATTTTGTATCCGCCATTGTGTTTTTTTGAAAATTTGACTCCAGATTCGAAATCTTTGAAAAAAAAATGTCCGCCATTTTGTATCCGCCATTTTTTTTTTAAATTTGAGTCCGGATTTGAAATCAGCGACTCCAAAAACCCCCTTTGGCACAATATCAGTTAAATGCCAGCATTTTTTGAAAAAAATATCCTTCATTTTGTATCCGCTATTTAGTTTTTTCAAATTTTGACTCCAGATTCAAAATCAGCGAACCCGAAAAACCCCTTTTTGAAAAAAATTTCCGCCATTTTGTATCCGCGATTTTGTTTTTCTTCAAAATCTTTAGTTTCGAAATCAGCGACCCCAAAAACCCCCTCAGGCACAATATCAGTTAAATGCAAACATGTTTTGAAAAAAAAAATGTCCGCCATTTTGTGTTTTAAAAATTTTACTCCGGATTCGAAATCAGCGACCCCAAAAACTCCATTAGTACCATGTTTAATGCCCATTGGAAGTCGCCTTCATATTAAGGACATATTTTTTCGTATCCGACCAATGTGCAGTGGTCGCAAACCATTACAGCCTAACTCTTGGATAGCATTGAGTGTTTATCGAAAAACATGCTGAAATACAATAATACTTTTTTGTTTAAAATATAAAAGTTAAAACAAAAAAAAACTGACTATTGATTTTTAGTGAGGATTTAAATCTAAACATGCTTTACTCAAAAAAAAAAATTTAAAACAGACTTAGTCTGTTATGGCTTGTGACCATAGATATCTGCAATACCCCCAGGTGAGCTTATCCCACTTTTATTATATTTTGAATTGAACGAAACAAAAAACCGCACAAATACCAGGTGCTACTAATCGTTATCAAAGTATGTACTGCTAAATATAAAAATTTGATAGGAATTATTACAATAGCGAAAAGTGATTAGACACTTTGCTAAAACATTTAGAATTAATTGTCTGCATTGTTAATCTACTGCCAACAGTTTAAGAGTTAAGGTTACTCTTAAGGAAATGGCAACAAATAGTCAAGGAATAAAAATGAAAATAAAATTGAAACAAATCGCCACCATACTAGTATTAGCACTACTAGGTAAGTTCAAAAGATCAGCTAGATGTAAATGTGACCAATCATTATGTACCCAATTGCCAATTCGTTAAATTTGTGAAGAATTAATATTGGCACAAGTTTTAACAAGTTTAAAATAAAATTTTAATTTGAAAACTTAACAGCTCCTACCATTTACTTTTATGTATTAATTAATATTTTTCATTTAAGTTGGCAATGAAGCTGCGTTTATACCATGTCAATATCGCCCGACTCGGGAAGGCGGTGTTTGTGTCTGCACTGCCACACATTGTGATTATTTGGACAATCCTATGCCAACGAATGTATCAGAATACTCTGTGGTTTCTTCCTCAAAGGTAAGTTCATAGATACAACAGGATGCTATGATGCGATAAATCGCCGCTGCGTCACCCAAAATCAGTTATGTCCATTTTTACGATAGTTTTTATTGCATTTCTTTTTAAAGCTCTTGTAGTCGTCCATCGACTATTAAATCACTTTCGCGATATCTTTATTAGTTTAGAAGTAAACAATATCAGTTATGAGTAGAATATATGAGAAATGTTCCAAAATAAACCATTTTTGTCACTTATTCTGAAATAAATACATAACTGAAAAACGCATGACTGTTTTGGTCAGCGCAGCGACTATGTGCATATTTTCGGTAATTATATTTTTTTTTAAATTTTTGTACAATTTAAGGCTGGTCTAAGGTTCTCAACCACTAGTGGACTTTTCAATCTATCTGAAATTCAGCACATTGTGGACTACGACCAGAAAGCAGGTGAAACTGAACGCAGTAAGTGATTGATATATAATGCAATTCAATAATAAGTAACCAAACTTTACAATTTTAAAACATTATCCAAATTTTAATGTTTTTAAAAATCAATTTGTTTTAGAAACTGAAGATGTTTTGAAAAATTAATTTTTTTTTTCAAAATTAATTCTTTTAAAATTATAAAATAAATCTAAAATTTTACCAAATGATATTGTTTCATAGTTCGGTTGAAGATCATTTCTATTATTAATTATTTATTACTGTAATTATTTATTATTGGTATTATTTATTATTGGTAATTATTTATTATCCAAAATTTAAAAATTACTCTTAATTTGTGTACCATACACCACGCGCACGAACGGATTGAAAGGTATATTAATTTTGTTCTTCCATTTGTAACGTCAATAAGGAGGCGTGGTAGGTGTGATAATATGTATCTTTATAACTTACTTCCTTACTTACTTAAGTGGCCCATTACAACTTACGAGCCTGAAGTATTAAAGAATTCCACGCGCTTCGGTCTTCTGTGGGCGTTCTCCAGTTAGTTCTAACAGATAGTGGTACGTCGCCTACCACTTGGTCCTTCCAACGAAGTTTGGGTCTCCCTGATCTGCGCCGTCCTTCAGGTTTGCCTTCAAACACCTTTCTTGCTGGAGCATTTACATCCATCCTGGCAACATGTCCCAGCCATCGAAGTCGTTGGATTCTGACTCTTTTAACTGCGTCGATGTTGCTCTTTCAGCTCGTGGTTCATCCGATGGCGAAACTCGTCGTCGACACAGATAGGTCCATATTTTTCGGAGTACTTTCTCTCGAATACTACCACGCGTTGTATGCCCGTTGTCGTAAGCACCCACGATTCAGCAGCATACAACGGAACGGGTAAAATTAACACCTGGTACAGCTATTTCTTCGTATCTCGAGATAAGGTGGTTTCTAAAGTGCTGCCGAACTCCGTAAAAACAGCTATTGGCACTATTCTTCTTGGCTGACATTATTTTTCTTGTTGACGGAAGATCTGATCTGATCATTATTTGTGTTTTGTCCTCGTTGACCGCTAAACCTTTTTTTGCTGACTCCTTTTCTTGTGATGAGAAAACTGCAATAACATCCCGCAGATTTCGGCCAATGATGTCTATATCGTCGACATGGGCTAGTGGCATGTAGCTCTTGTGGAATATGGTGCCAGATATGTTGACACCAGCCTTTCTCATCACCTTCTCATGTGGCCTTCGATAGCTCAGTGGAAGCGACGTAGACTAGCAATCCGAAGGTGCCGGGTTCGATTCCCGGCCGGGTCACTGGCAAAATCAACATCGATGAAAAATTAATTACTTTTCAAATACTTTCGAGTTCTTCAGCCTACAAAACTCATCCTAGATGCTTCCACTACAAAAATCCAGATTGCGCAAAGACCAAGGAAAAAGGAAAATGATTTATCAACATCTCATATAAATCAACAAGCCAGCTGGCGCCATCTCTGGTGGAATTTATCGGTGACAACTCACAACAACAACACCTAACAATCCTTGACACAAACCTTGTTATCTACAAAGGAACGAAACAGAGTTGCCTACAATCGAGTGCCGATAAATTGAAAATCAGTATAAAGAATTATCACCCCAGCTATCCACCAGCTGTTACAACAACAACAACAACATCACCTTCTCCATAACTATATTAAACTGTAACCTCTTTCTTTGTTTAATGGTTCAGGGTATTTCTTACCAATCTTAACCTAGGGTTTGGTGTTTTCTTAGTTTGGGTTTGGTGTTTTCCAAGCTACATCTGCAAAGTCGAATCAGCTTTGCAGGAATACCAAACCCAGACATGGCCTCATATAGCCTATTTCTTATCGGAGAGTCAAAGGCAGCTTTGTAGTCGACAAAGAAATGGTAGGTGTCGAGTTGCTCTTCATGAGTTTTTTTTTTCAGGATTTGTCGTAAAGTGAATATTTAATCCGTCGTAGATTTACCAGATCTGATTAGGTCCGTATAGTTTCTCTGCAATTGGCTTTAGACATTCACACAATATGTTCGAAAGGACCTTGTACGCAATTGGTAATATGCTTATTCCAAGGTTGTTCTTACATTCACTACGATCTCCATTCTTGTATATAACAGACTGAAACACCAATCCCGCCTGCCTTAAACAATTCAGCAGCAAATACCATCGTGATGGATTGGAGCGGGGTCTTCTGGAGTGTTGTCCGCATCCAATAAATTTTTAAAATTATCTCTCCATATCCTCAGAACGTTATCCGGGTCCGTAACTAGCTGACCATCGCTGCCCTTGCAGGGGGTAACCATTTTCCACGCATTCTCGCCTTAACTCTTTGGTAGAATTTTCGGGCTTCCCCTCTACTTCGGAGCAACTCTGTGCACTAGGGTGGGTCGATAAAAAAAGTTGTGCCGGTCACCCCCTAGAATGAAAGATAATTTAAAAACGAATTCAAAAAAAAATTTTATTTTTTTTTGCCACGCCCCTTGACCCCGCGCATTGGGTTTTTTGTTTCCTGTGTCTCCATTTATAGTCCGATCGTAATGTGTGACATATCAATGTTCTTGGACTGACAACAGCTACATTTTCTTCTCTGATCACTTTTGACTCCGACGTCAAATTCTAGAAGTTTCTACCGGAACCTCGGTTTTTACCCCCCTAAGTCAAATTTTTTTCGTAACGATAAAAAAGTTTTTTAAATTCCATGATAGTTTCTCTTTTACAGTATATATTTTTATTCATAAACAAAAAAGTTACAGAGGTTTAAAAAAATCAATTTGACATCGCTAAAGGCCAAAGCTCATTGTTTACAAATGTTGGCGTGGTCGTATTTTGTTTTTTAAACGTCTGTAACTTTTTTGTTTATGAATAAAAACATATACGGTAAAAGAGAAAATATCATGGAATTTAAAAAACTTTTTTATCGTTGCAAAAAAAAATTTACTTAGGGGGGTAAAAACCGAGATTCCGGTAGAAACTTCTAGAACTTGACGTCGGAGTCAAAAGTGATCAGAGAAGAAAATGTAGCTGTTGTCAGTCTAAGAACATTGATATGTCACACATTACGATCGGACTATAAATGGAGACACAGGAAACAAAAAATCCAATGCGCGGGGTCAAGGGGCGTGGCAAAAAAAAATAAAATTTTTTTTTGAATTCCTTTTTAAATTATCTTTCATTCTAGGGGGTGACCGGCAAAACTTTTTTTATTTGTATGAAGTGCGACCCACCTTACTGTGCACGCATCCTGCCTCTTCTTCAGCTCCTTCTCCTTCTTTTGGCTGCAGTTTCGCCCTGTATGCAACATTCATCATCGTACCAGGCATCTTCTTGTGATGGCTTTGATCACCCAAGTACTCTTCTCGCAGTCCGTTCTATGAAGTCGGCTAAATATTACCACTGCGAGGTAATATTATCAGGGGTTGGAGCATTTCGTAGCAGTTGAGTTAGATGGTTGGAGTAGGCGTCCGCTACTTCTGTGGTCCGCAGTTTACCTATATGTCCAGCTTTCGTTATGCCTGTTTACGTACGTTTTTCGCCATGTTTAGCCTTGTGCGCACCTTAACTACGGTAAGGAAGTGGTAGGAGTCAATGTTCGCACCCCTGATCACTCGTACGTCCAGAACACTTCATGCGTGCCTTCCATCGACTACCACGTGATCTATTTGATTCCTCGTCAATTGATCTGGAGATAACTATGTTGCCTTATGAATATTTTTATGGTCAAATCTAGTTCTGATAACTAACATATTTCTTGCCGCAGAGAAATCTATCAGTCTGATGCCATTGTTCGAAGTTTCGGTATGCAGACTGAATTTTCCGATGGTAGGCTCAAATGCGGACTCCCTGCCTATTTTAGCATTAAAATCGCATAGTACAATTTTGATGTCATGGCTTGGTCATATACATTTTTGAGGCTCTCTTAAAACTCGTCTTTGTCCTCGACGCTTTTTTCTTTTGTCGGATATGTGCCTATTACACAGTGCAACAGTGAAAAAAAACACCCGACCTTGACTATATAGGTTCGATAGTACAACCGGAGCTGAGTAAAACCCTAGCTCAGTTTGGCTAGATTGGCTACCAAAATTTTTTTTTGGCCCTCGTAACTTTTTGAAATCCATTGGATCCCTTAAAAAAAGGTGACATCAGTTTTGGCCAACAGTTTGTACAGCGTTTAATCTAGCTCTTTCTCTTATTTAGCAAAGTTGTAGCTACTAGTCCGCTTAAGAAATTGATATAATAAAATTTCCCAAAAAAATTAGACATCCCTCGTTTATTTTCAAAAAACTTCGAAAAAAATTCTACTTTTTTCACTATTTGGAATATAAGTCTTAGGGAGTCCAGATTTTTTGTATACTCTATTCAGTGAAATTGTAGTTTAGGTAACACCGAAAAATTTCCCTGAACAAACCCATGCAATCTGAACAAGTCTAGAGATATTAAATGGCTCTCAAAACAGACTATCTACTTTAAACAAATCAGTTTTTTAGGAGTTTTGGGCCATTGTGCAATGTTTTTACTTGCTATCTTTACCAAAAACGTACTCATTGTATAACTGAACAACTTCTGTAAACAACCAATATGATCGGAATACCTTATCCCTTTAATTGTTCACAAAGAGCATTAGGGTGTTCATTACATGGCATTTTTTCGAATTTCGTTAAAAATATGTATTAATTGAGATGTTGGTCATCTAGCTTCACCTTACATTTGTTTTTGCTAAAATTACGAATATATTGTGAACAATTTTGTACCGATACTTAGGCATTAGGGTGTGCCGCAATGAGTTTAAAGTTCGAATTTGTTCTCAAATCAGTTTATTGTCGCTGAGTATTTTTCTTTTGTATACAGACTAAGTAGTTACAAGCCGTTCAATAGCTGAAGTGAAGACCTAAAATAGTATGTCTTTTCTCTTATAGAAGCCAAGATATTTGATGTAGAAATTGGGGTATTTTTGAAAAATATTTTTAAAAATTTTTAAATTGGATTCCGAAGTAGTTTAATATGGACAACTATATATATCAACTTTTTAAGGTTAATCAATTTAAAATCTATATGTTCAAATAGTATATATGTATTTTATCAATTTCTCTATCCATTCTCGAGATATCAGGGGTTTAAAAAGCATAGCAATGACTACTGAACTTTTGTTTTACTGAATATCCATTGTGTCTGCTTACAAATGTCACCAAAACCATTAATATCCAATGGTCCTTTTTTATTTTTATCAAATATATCATTATTGGTAAGTAGACACAATAAGTATTCAGATGGAACAAAAGTTCATTAGACATTGCTATGCCTACAGTAAAAAATTTGTTTTTTTAACGCCTGATATCTCGATAATTGGTAGAGATATTGATAATAAACACATATTCTATTTGAACATATAGATTTTAACTTGATTAACCTTAAAAAGTTAAAATATATAGTTGCCCATAATAAACTACATCGGAATAAAATTTCAAAATTTTTAATAATATTTTTCAAAAATACCCCAATTTCTACATCAAATATCTTGGAATCTATAAGAGATAGGGCAAAAGTAAAGACATACTATTTTAGGTCTTCACTTCAGCTATTGAACGGCTTGTAACTACTTAGTCTGTATACAAAAGAAAAATACTCAGCGACAATAAACTGATTTGAGAACAAATTCGAACTTTAACCTCATTGCGGCACACCCTAATGCCTAAGTATCGATACAAAATTGTTCCAAATATATTCGTAATTTTAGCAAAAACAAATGTAAGGTGAAGCTTGATGACCAACATCTCAATTAATACATATTTTTAACGAAATTCGAAAAAATGCCATGTAATGAACACCCTAATGCTTTTTGTGAACAATTAAAGGGGTGGAGTATTCCGATCATATTGGTTGTTTACAGAAGTTGTTCAGTTACACAATAAGTAAGTTTTTGGTAAAAATACCAAGCAAAAACTTTGCACAATGGGCCAAAACTCCTAAAAAACTGATTTGTTTAAAGTAGGTAGTGTGTTTTGAGGGCCATTTAATACCCCTAGACTTGTTCAGATTGCATGGGTTTGTTCAGAGAAGTTTTTCGATGTTACCTAAACTACAATTTTACTGAATAGAGTATGCAAAAAATCTGAACTCCCTACGACTTATATTCAAAATAGTGAAAAAATTTGAATTTTTTTCGAAGTTTTTTGAAAATAAACGAGGGGTGTCTAATTTTTTTGGGAAATTTTATTATATCAATTTTTTAAGCGGACTATTAGCTACAACTTTGCTTAAGAAGAGAAAGAGCTAGATTAAACACTGTACAAACTGTTGGCCAAAAACCGATGGCACCTTTTTTCAAGGGATTTCAAAAAGTTACGAGGGCCAAAAAAAAATTTTAGTAGCCAATCTAGCCAAACTGAGCTAGGGTTTTACTCAGCTCCGGTTGTACTATCGAACCTATATAGTCACGTTCGGGTGTTTTTCAAAAAGTTTGATTTTGTGTCATAGTGTTATAAGTGTTATGTGGAAAAACTTTGTTTTGACTCTTATGGTGGCTAAACGTTCACACACCGGCTTGAACCTTGTGACTAGGCGTTGCCGTCTCTTGCCAGTTGCCTTTTAAAATATAGCTTAAAGCATTAACCAATTGGACACCCATACAATATTGTAATTTTTTGCAGCTCCCACGCGCACTTCACGCCTGATTATTAAACGCGATAAACAGTATCGTAAGATAGTAGGTTTTGGTGGAGCTTTCACCGGAGCTGTGTCCTATCTACTGGAAAAACTACCTCAGGATGTGCAAGACCATTTGTACAAGTAAGTGACGAAGCCCGGGTGCATTAGCATATAAATTTACATGCATATAATTCTCACCTTTCTCCTCAGATCGTATTACGCTGCTGATGGCATTGGTTGGAATTTACTGCGCATGTCCATTGGGGGCTGCGATTTCGATTTGGCTCCTTGGGCATATAATGAACAACCAGCCAATGATGCTTTACTCACTAATTTCACGCAGTTAGATCCTCGTGATCAGAAAAAGGCCGAACAAATACATCGCTTGAAGGGCATTGCCAGACCCAACAATTTGCGCATCAAGGGAGCTGCCTGGAGTGCACCGCGTTGGATGAAGACAAATAATAAATGGACCGGTTTTGGGCGTCTAAAGAAGGAGTACTATCAAACCTGGGCCAATTATCATCTCAAATGGTTAGAAATTATGGAAGAGAATGGTTTGCCCGTGTGGGCTATATCCACTGGCAACGAACCAATGAATGGCATACTATTCATGTACTTTGTGCGGTTCATGAGCATGGGTTGGCATCCGCTAAATCAGGCTGTATGGCTAAGCGACCATTTGGGACCCACCATCAGGAATTCCAAGTACAAGGATTTGGTGATCTTTGGCAATGACGATCAACGTTATACATTTCCCACTTGGTTTAAATTGGTAAAATGAGAGAGAGAGGTGGTGGAAAGGAAGGATTTCAATATTTAATTGTATGCTTTCAATTTTCAGATGAAGGCCAAACGTCCTGATTCTCTGGATTATTTAGATGCTTTGGGTGTCCATTGGTATTGGGATGAGATATTCTCACCCTCGTTTATTGATCAAACTTTGACCGCGATGCCAGATAAAATGCTTCTGATCACAGAGTCCTGCATAGGCGACAAACCCTGGCAAAAAGCGGCACCCATATTGGGATCTTGGTATCGGGGTGAAAAATATGCTCGTGATTTTTTCCAAAATCTTCAACATGGCTATAATGGCTGGATCGATTGGAATTTGATATTGGACGAAAATGGTGGACCCAATTATGTGAATAATACAGTAGATGCACCAATTATCGTAAATACCACAAGTAAGTTTGGGGTGGGGGGAGATAAAGTTAATATATAGAAAAAGGTAAAAAATTTAATAAACTAAGTAAATTAGACAAAAAGAATTCTATATAATTCTATAAAAAGAAAATATAGTTCTTAAGTATATATAAGGCCGGGTCCATTTATAAGGACAAATTGTGCATCGATTTATAGATAGCTTTTGGCATAGGGAAACAAAAGTTTCACTACGACATATCAAAAAAAATCATTTTCGAGGCGCTTTTATTTAAATTTTTTTAATTTTCCTCAACATTTATTTTCAAGATTTTTAATAGCACAGTACAACACATGATATTGGGACTAAATTCTGAGAACTGCACGTGAAAGTGTACCCAAAAAGAAAAAGTTCTGCATCATTCGTTTAGTCAAGTTACATGCCATTATAATTTAATATCGATTTGAAGTTAGTAAGTATAGTATAGAAGAATTTGTCACGTTTTAGGCTCTTTTGTTATATTGTTATATGGTGGCGTATGATTATCATAAGTAATATTTCACATAAATCATACGCCACGGAGTACAACAGTTTTATTGTAACTGCTAAAAATTAAACCCAGTTCAAAATCATTTGATGAATGGAAAAGTGAAACTGTTGCTTATGTAGGGAAACGTTATATGAACAGATTAAAGGAATTGTAACTCTTAATTTTATTAAATTTGTTTCATCTAAATCGGACTAGTGGTTCTCGAGTTATGTCAAACAAAAAAACCTCAAACGAGACAAATTTACCTATACGATACTTACTAATTTCAAATCGATATTAAACTATTAAGGCACGTATCTTGACAACACGAATGATGCAGATTTTTTTCTTTTTTGGGGCTCCTTTCACGTGCAGTTCACAGAATTGAGTCCCAATTATCCTGGCATGTAACTTGACAAAACAAATGATGCAGAACTTCTTCTTTTTGGTCCTTCTTTCACGTGCAGTTCTTAGAATAGAGTCCCAAAATCATGTGTTGTACTGTGAAATGTTGCTAACGTTTCTAAACATCTTTACTTTTTCTGCTTCTTAGATCCCACGGAAATTCTAAAACAACCCATGTTTTACACAATGGGTCATTTCTCTAAGTTTATACCCGAGGGCTCGGTGCGCATTGATGCCGAACGTAGTAATGTCAACATTGACAGTGTAGCCTTTTTGCAACCTGATGGCCACATATCCGTTGTACTCTTTAATAGGTAAATACGATATTATGGGTAATCGATTTTATTGACATTTTTAAATATTAATGCGTTTTTACTTTCTGTTCTTTTGCAGTGGCAATGCTAATGTAGAAATCAATGTCAATGATAGCCTTCGTGGCAGCTTTGTGCTTAATATACCACCTCGTTCGATACATACCATAATTTATAAATAACAAAAATAGTTTACAAAAAAATAATAAATAAATAAAAATTGTGTGTCCTTTGAAAAAAAACCTATGTTTATTATATTTTACAATAAAACAACAAAACTTTTAGGGATGAGTGTATATAACATTTGATAAAGGGGACGTGGAAGTCCCCAAGAATCTGAAGACCATTTTCGTTTCAGGACGATTGAGCTATGTCCGGCTGGATGGCTGGTGGGCAGGATAACTTAACCAACAATAATATTATCCGACATAAAGTAGTGGTATTGCAAATGACAGCATAGCCCCTCCCTTTCTGGTAACTCCCTTACAAAATTACCTATTTTTGGTTAATCTATATATTTACCAAAACTTCCAAATGGGCAACTGGAGGATAGTTGAATTTGGTCAGTTTAATTAGCTTGTAATAGTAGACAAACCCTTAGAAAACCGAAACCTTCGACACACCCCTTCTGGTACCTCGCATTCAAATGACATCTCAAACAAAATGAGCTATTTAAAAAAAAAATATTTCTCCAATAACTTTCAAACGGACAACTGGAGGACATTTATATTTGATTAGTTTAATTATCTTGTAAAAGAAGGCAAAACATCAGAAAGCCAAAACCTCTGCCAAACTCCTTGAGGTACCTCCCATACAAATGCAGACATTTACACTCATAGTTTTAAATAAATGGGTGTCGGGAGTGTTATGCAAGGTGAAGCTTCAGATCGGTTTAACTTGGCAAACCCAGAGTGATCCTTGTCAAATCTACTCACAGAGCTCCATATTCGTGGTACTACTGCGGACGGAGTACCTCCACTTGGTGATGCATGGAAACGTGCCTTTGACACTCGTCAGTGCACAGCTAACAGTGAGGGTCGAAACCTTAAACCCAGGCACATCGGCTCACAGTGAGCGGTATACTGGATGTAATAAAATCCTAGCAGGAGGAGAAAACTGCGTCATGGTGCGCTGGGCTTGCAACCTGCCACCCACCTTGAAATTATTTCAAGGAAAAGAAGTAAGAAAGGAATAAAATGCGCCCTTCCAAAATGTTGACGATCACCGCAAACGAATTAAGGACCATGATTTGGGGATCTGCACCTGGAATGTTAGAACACTGTATAGACCAGGTGCCTCCATCTAACTGGCGGAAGTCCTCGAAAAACACAAGGCTTACATAACCGCTTTAGACTGTGACACCTAGTCTCATGGTTCAACTCGGTGTATAAACAAAGTTTTTCCACATAACACATATTGTGTGAACGTCTCAAGCCAATTGTAGAAAAACTAATTGGACCATATCAGTGCGGCTGTAGACCTGGCAAATCTACGACAGATCAAATATTCACCTTACGACAAATCCTGAAGAAAAAAACTCATGAAAAGAAATTTACAACTTCTTTGTCGACTACAAAGCTGCCTTCGACTCTACAATAAGGAAAAGACTATATGAGGCCTTGTCTAAGTTTGGTATTCCTGCACAACTAATGCGACTTTGCAGATTTTCCGTAAAAAACACCGAATCCTCGGTTCAGATTCGTAAGGATCACTCTGCACAATTCAGGTGATTAGAAAGACTGGTGTCAACATGTCTGAATTTACCTACCTCGGATCGTTCCTGAATGAGGAAAATAATGTCAGCCAAGAAATTAAGCGGGAAATAGTGCTAGCTAATAGATGTTTTTACGGACTTCGGCAGCACTTTAGTAACACCATTTTATCTCGGGTAACTAAAAAACAGCTTGCCAGGTGCTAATTTTACCAGTTCTGTTGTATGCTGCCGAATTGTGAGTGCTTACGACAACGGACATACAAAACCTGGGAGTATTCGAGAGAAGAGTTCTCCGGAAAATATATGGACCTATCTGTGTGGACAGCGAGTTTCGCCATCGGATGAATCATTAAATGTATGATCTTTACCACGACATCGTCGTAGCGAAAAGAGTCGGAATCCAACGACTACGATGGTTGGGACATGTTGCCAGGATGGATGTAAATGTTCCAGCGAGGAAGGTGTTTGAAGGCGAATCTGAAGGACGGCGCAGAGCAGGGAGACCCAAACTTCGTTTAAAGGACCAAGTTGTAGGCGACGTGCCACCATCTGGTAGGCCTAACTGGAGAACGCACGCAGAAGACCGAAGCGTGTGGAATTCTTTAATACTTCAGGCCTCAAATTTATGAACCACGTTCGTAAGTTGCAATGGGCCACTTAAGTAAGTAAGTAGGTAGTTTCAAAACATTTGGTTTCGAAAGTTATCGTGCGTACCAGCCGG
This sequence comes from Muscina levida, assembly GCA_964034835.1. Taxonomy (NCBI): domain Eukaryota; kingdom Metazoa; phylum Arthropoda; class Insecta; order Diptera; family Muscidae; genus Muscina; species Muscina levida. The sequence continues at coordinate 157,771,114 of OZ035880.1, forward strand.
ACAGCCAGACAGACAGACGGACATGGCTCAAACGACTTAAAAAGTCATGAATCGAATTTGGTTTAAAGAAACTCCCTTAGGGTGCATAGAGTAATGAGGTTAAAGAGAACGCTTTTGATATGGTGAGAATATAGTACCGCTAAATGATTACTGCTGCCGCTAAAGTCGCGCAGAAAATTAAATAGAGGGAAAAGTGAAAAATGGGTGAAATGAATATAAATACATATTTACTTAACATTTATAAGGTAGCATAGGTTTCGGAGGGATACAAAGGTAATAATATACGTGGTATTCATTAAACATTTAATTTGATATCATTTATTGACGGTTGACGCTTCTACTTATTTGCTTTCTTCTTCAACTACAAAATTAGTCAAATGGTTCTGCAAAGAGTGAAATTAATAAGCCAGTATTTTTTGTTATTCACCTAAATTCCCTGCTGGATATTTCTCACCGCAGCAAATGCATTATCTTTAACCTCATTACTCTATGTAGGGTGAGGGTATAAAAAAATCGTAAAAGGTGATATTTCCTACACATAATTGCGCGAAAATTAATATTTTTCCAAAAAAAATCTTAAAAGAAATTCGAAACCAGATGAAACTTCAAAAACAGGTATGTTCAATTTACCTATTTTAAATGATGACTTCTTTTATGGTTTGTGTTCGATACATTTTATTTTGTTCTCAGTTGGTTTCGTATAAGAACCTTTTGGGTAACCCCATACAATATGACCAAATGCTCAGAAATAAGGAATTGAACTTTTAACATTTGTGGATGAATTGTTAACACTTTTTTACACTGTCTGTAATAAAAATTATTTTTTTTTATTATAAATGTAACTACCTGTTGCCATCTGATATGAAGAAACCGGTCCTGATTTGTATACGCTTACTATAAATTAATATGATAAACAGAGCCAATTTAAAAATGACCCACAGCAAACAAAGTTTACGAATGCAATAATCAAAATAAACGAGATACAATACAAATAATCCAGCGATCTCTCAATCTCTCTCTCTCTCTCTATGTGCCGCAAACTTAAAGTACCCACTAAATAAGCGATAACAACATTTAAAAAATATAGAGATAAAATCAAAAGCTCAAACTCTGACGTAGGGGACGAAGACAACAATTGAATTAATTCAAATTGAGTAGTCAGCGTGTGCGGCCCGGTAAAGACTGACTTATACAATTGTTCGAAGAGAGTCTTATTCGTAGCAACATAGTAAAAGTGAAATTGTGTAAATTTTAATGACCAAAAACAAAAACCTTAAGTTAAAAATAACAACATGAATATTTTATATAACATCGTAATAGTTTTAACAGTGGCGCTAGTTTTTAGTGTTGGTAAGTTGGAGCGTTGTCGTATATTAAAGCTTCATTTTTTCGTTAATATTTTTATGTATTTTTAAAGGTAAAGCCTTCAGTGGCTCAGAATGTGATCGTATGACCACACGATATGGAATGGTTTGCAAATGTACGGAAAATAATTGTGATTATTTGACAAATCCCGTAGTCGAAAATGAGAATAGTTGGATTTTGATTTCATCAAGTAAAGTGAGTACATACGAGTATTTAGTATATTTTAAAATTGTTGATGGTACAAAGACCCCAAAAAAATATATATTTAATATATGGTTATTTTAGCGTCAGAGGAATACAATTTAGTACGCCGATAGTTCTCGGTACGTTAGGTCCAAATTTGCAAATTTTCATCTGAATATATTTTGTTTTTCATGTGCTTTATTTATACACCAAAACAAGATTTAAAAAGAAAAGCAAATAATAAAATCCCGTGTAAAAAAGTGGACATCCAATTGGATCTAATTGTATCTCAACAGTTGTGAAAAATGGTTATATCTAATTGCATCAGAACTTATCTTATTGTATCTAAAAGTATATTTGATTTACTGAAAAGTAAATATATTGTACTAAATATTAACAATTTATTGTACTAAAAAGTACAATTAACCATTTAAAAAAAATACTTTTATTGTACAAGGAAGTAAATTCATTGTTCCAAAAAGTACTTTTTTTTATACCAAACGTAGATTTATTGCACCAATAATATTTTCAGAGTATCAAAAAGTACAATATATTGTACTATAAAGTACAAATTATTGTACCAAAAAATACTATATTGTACACAAAAGTAAATTTATTGTACCAAAAGATACTTTCGATGTTCTAAAAAGTACATTATTGTTACAAGAAGTAAAGTTGCTGTACCAAAAAGTATATTTTCTGGTACTAAAAAGTACAAATTATTTTACTAAAGTAGTACTTTTATTGTACCAAGACGCAATTTTATTGTACCAATAGTATTTTTAGGATATGAAAAACTAAAATTTATTGTACTAAAAAGTACAATTTATTGTACCTAAAAATACTATATTGTACCCAAAAGCAAATTTATTGTACCAAAAAGATACTTTCGATGTTCCAGAAAGTATATTAACTGTTACAAGAAGTAAAGTTGCTGTACCAAAAAGTATTTTTTGTATACAAAAGTAAAATGTTTTGTACTAAAAAGTACAAATTATTTTACTAAAAAGTACAATAAAAGTACATATTATTTTACTATAAAGTAGAATAAATTTTCCCAAAATGTACTTTTATTGTACCAGGAAGTTAATTTATTGTACCAAAAGTACTTTTAGTGTATCAAAAAGTAAAAATTATTGTACCAAAAGTAGTATGACGTACCTAAAAGTACATTTATTGTGCCAAAAGATACACTTGATGTTCCAAAAAGTACTTCTATTGTACCAAAAAGTACTTTTATTGTACGAAAAAGTATTTTTATTGCATAATAAGTACACTTTATTGTACTAAAAAATACAAATAATTTCACTAAAAAGTACTATAAATTAATCCAAAAAGAAAAAAACTTTTATTGTACCAATAAGTAAATTTATTGTACAAAAAGTAAAATTTATTGTACTAAAATATTGTACCAAAAATGCTATAATGTACCAAAAGTAGAGATTGTACAATTACTACATTTATTATACCGAGAAATAAATTTATTGTACCAAAAAGTATTTTTATTTTATAAAAAGTACTGTACTAAAAAATACAATTAATTTCACTAAAAAGTACAATTAATTGTTCCAAAAAGTACTTTGATTGTAATAAGAAGTAAACTTATTGTACCATAAAGTACTTTTATTGTATCAAAAAGAAAAGTTATTGTACTAAAAAGTAAAAATTTTTGAACCGAAAGTACTATAATGTACCCAAAAGTAGATTTATTGTACCAAAAGATAATTTCGATGTTCATTTACATTTAGTACAATTATGTACTAAAGTAGTAAAATTTAAGAAGTAAATTTATTGTACCAGAAAGTTTTTTTTATAAAAACTAAAATTTATTGTACTAAAAAATACAAATAATTTCACTAAAAAAAACAATTTAATAAAGAGAAGAAAATTTATCGTATCAAGAATTAAATGTATTGTATCAAAAATTACAATTTGTTGTACCGAAAAGAACATTCATTGTACTCAAAAGTAAATTTAATGTACTAAATTTTACTCTCGATGTTCCAAAAAGAACTTCTATTGTACCAAAAAGTACTTTTATTGTACAAAAAAGTACATAGAAATTAATTTATTGTACTAAAAAGTACTTTTATTATACCTAAGAATACAATTTATTGTACCAAAAAGTACAAATTATTGTACCAATAAGTAAATTTTTTACTCCCAACATTACATTACATGTACAAAAAAATACTTTAAATGTACCGAAAGGTACTACTATTGTACCAAAAAGTACTTTTATTTGTATTTAGTTGTACCAAAATAAATATTTGTTGTACTAAAAAATTTTAAAAGTTTTGATAAGAATTTGTCACAAGAAAGTACATATCATCAGTATACTTCGTAAACTGAACAACTCCACTTTTTGTGTTTCTGAGATGTTGATGATTAAAAGTTTTTGGCCGCTTGAGTTTTTTTAACAATAACTACAAAACTAATTCAAATAGATATGTGATTATTTTACACGACATAGAATATGACTTTTGAGACACTTTGGTAAAAAAGTGCTTAAGTACACTTTTTGTGTTTTTAAGTTATTGATGATTTACAGTTTATGGCCATCTATATTTTGATACAATTAATACAAATATATTTTAAATAGTCATAGGATTGTTTTTGGACAGCGCTTAGACTACGACTTTTGGAACATTTTTGCATGACAAAATCCATTTCAGAAAATAGTGGAGTTGGTCGATACCACTAGGTTTATAACATAACTTAATTTGACTGCGCATAATTTTAACATTCCTCCATTGATTTTTATAGGAAAGAACTCATATTATTCATAACAGATGTGAGTTTTCGACTGAGCACAGCTGTTTTCGGTATTTTATGAATTGTGTAAAATTTTTTCTTTATAAATTTTAGATGAAAAGCCCAACTTTTAATCGGGCTAAAAAAATAATCATTTATTTTTTTGGTAAATTTATTTTCTGAAGCTACGCTAAAATTTTTGAAACAAGATTTTTAAAATTGAAATTTTTACTAAAAAGTTTAAAAACTGTACATCCTTTTTTGTAATTTATTGCATAGTGTAATTACTAGATATTATAATTACAACTTAACAATTTTAAATCTTATAAACTTTAACTAATTCCATTATTTAAGGATGGATTACGTTTCGCACAATCTCATGGCAATTTTGATACCATAAATTCTGTAAAAATAAAGGACTATCATGAACGGATGATGAAATCAAGTCCTAAAGATTCCAATTTCGTCGTCGATTCTATAATGTTGGACAGGCAAAGTAATTTGTGGCAAATAATTGGAAAAGGACAAAAAAGTTGTAAGTATATACAAACATATAAGTATTTTAGTGTTTCCTAAAGAGAAAACTAGGAGAAGGTAATGTGATAAAGATATATTAAATGGGAAAAGTTCTTTGATTTCATTTATGGGATGCCAAGAGCAAATCAGTAAGTAGGTAAAATAAATTATTCGTTGATGTACTGACAGAAATTTCTTTAAATTTGTATCTCATATCTTTATTGATATAGTTTAGTTTTTAGTTTTTTCACTATCCCCCCAAACTCAGAAAACTTCATCTGCGGCCATATCCATTGATCGTTCCATAACATATCAAAAAATCATTGGATTCGGTGGTGCCCTGACGGGAAGTGTAGCGCATCTTTTGAATAATTTAAAACCTAAGCTGCGGGAACATCTATACAAGTAAGTGCCCGGGTGGCAATAAGTTCTTTCTAACATTACATATATATCTCACCCAAATATTTGTCCTATATCTTAGAACATATTTCCATTCAGACGGCATTGGTTATAATCTATTACGTACCTCCATTGGTGGCTGTGACTTTGATTTGAAACCTTGGGCTTACAATGAACAACCGGCAAACGATGAACAACTTACAAATTTTACACGACTTGATGCAAGAGATGAATTGAAAGTGGAACAAATTAAAAAAATAAAATCAATTTCTGGCCTAGATGACCTTAAGATAATGGCCGCAGCTTGGAGTCCACCGCCATGGATGAAGTCGAATGGTGATTGGACGGGTTTTAGTTATTTGAAACCGGAATATTATCACACCTGGGCCGAATACCATTTGAAGTAAGTGGTGTGTAGAATTTAAAAAAAAACTTAAAAAAACACACAAAAAGTTCGTATATTCTTGCAATCTTAGTATCAAATGCATCAAAAAATTATGTGAAAATTATAATGTCGATTTTTTTTGCATACTTATTATAATAATATTCAACCTTATATCTCTAAAACTTGTAATAACAATCTTTTGCTCGATTTCACTGAGCTACATTGAGTTCATATATTCTTTTTTTTTATTTTGTTTACTTATGTTTTAATTAAGTATGTACAACTTAATGACACGACATAATGTTATACGTTATTTTTACGTTTTGCCTTTTTATGCTTTTTAGGTATCTTGAATTGATGCAAGCCAAAAATATAACGATTTGGGCCATATCCACTGGCAATGAGCCACTGAATGGAGTCATTGGCTGGTTCTTTGTGCACTTTATGAGTTTGGGTTGGACACCGACCAATCAGGTATATAGCATCATAGAATGTAGCTGTAACAGTGGTATTTCTATTTCCGTTAATGTTTATTTCTATTCTTATACTCAATTAAGGCAATTTTTCTTAATGACAATCTCGGTCCGCTGTTGAAGAATTCAAAATTCAAAAATGTTCTTATATTTGGCAATGATGATCAACGTTACACCTATCCACAGTGGTTTCAGAAGGTAATTTGTTAGCTATTTAAACTGTACAAAAGGTTACAGTGTAATAATGTTTAAAAATTTAATATAATATCTCAATATATATATATATATTTATATTTGTTTATATTTATATATTGTTATATTTTTATATTTTTATATTTGTATATTTGTATATTTTTATATTTTTATATTTTGCGCTTGTTTGTTATTGTCGATCTGTTAGAAATATGAATATGTTTTTCATTGTTCGGTTTGAGATCTGTTTTCTATTATCGCTAATAGAAATTGTTTTACAAGAGTTGTGTGAAATGTATTATGTTGACAGCTGGCAGGGCAGATAGCTATTATATTTTTATATTTTTATATATTTATATTTTTATATTTTAATATTTTTATATTTTTATACTTCCATGGTTGGTTGGTATGCAGGCATCTCCTTCTTCAAAGGAGAACACTTAGGTCCTTATGGACCCATTGTGACACCCGTTGGGCATTTGTGCCATCCCTTCAACCTATGCTATCAGCGCGTGTGCTGATTGATTGCGTTGCCAGTTGTCGATTGGGAATCCGGAGATTCGATCCAATCCGTCCAGTTGATAATTTTACAAAAGTTGTTAATCCTTCCGATGTCCAACGATGCAAGTTCCTCTACACCATTTAATAAGGGTTTCCCCAGGGTTTCCAGTCTCCTTCTGTATAGCGCTGGGCAATCACATATAATGTGGTCGGTGGATGGTTCACTGCTACTGTTTCCGCAGTAGTAGCATTCGCTTTTCGTTGCGAATCCCATTCTGCTCGCATGTCTGCCTATGGGTCCATGTCCCGTCAGGAAGGTAATAATTTTCCTTATCTGGTCCCTCTCAAGACTTACCAGGTACGATGCACGTTTCGCGTTGTATTCTGGCCAAGTCTTTTTGGCCTTTCTACAGGTTTCTTCATTCTTCCATCTGTCGTGTGCAATTCTAAACGTTAGATTTTTAATGGTACTTTTACAGGTGGATATAGGGCGAAGTGCTACGTGTTCAACGTCGCTTTCCTGCAGGGCTGAGCCCTGTCTGGCCTCTTCATCCGCTCTACAGTTGCCCTCGATACTTCCATATTTTTATATTTTTATATTTTTATAATTTTATAATTTTATATTTTTATATTTTTATGTTTTTATATTTTTATATTTTTATTTTTTTTTTATATTTTTATAATTTTATATTATTATATTTTTATATTGTTATATTTTTATATTTTAATATTTTTATATTTTTATATTTTTATATTTTTATATTTTTATATTTTTATATTTTGATACTTACAGATGAATTCATCCCGGCCCAATTCTCTGAACTATCTTGATGGCTTTGCTGTGCATTGGTATTGGGATGATATTTTCGGCCCCGAACTAATCGATAATGCGTCCAAGTTAATGCCCGATGCCCTTTTGATGAACACAGAGTCCTGTGTTGGCGATAAACCCTGGCAAACTCGTGGTCCAGAATTAGGCTCTTGGGAACGGGCCGAACAGTATATACGTTCATATTTACAAGATTTACAGCATAATTTCAATGGTTACATCGATTGGAATCTCGTGCTCAATGAACAGGGTGGACCCAACTATGTCAACAATTTTGTGGATGCGCCGATTATAGTCAATGCCACTAGTAAGTGTTTACCTACAGCAGTTAGCAGTTCGTTACATTTACTTATGTATTTCGATTATTTTCAGATAACTCCGAGTTCTATAAACAACCTATTTTCTATGCCATTGGACAATTTACGAAATTTATTACGCCCCAGTCGAAGCGCATCAACTTAAGTGTGCTAAGCTTACAGAAATCATTGGATGCCGTAGGATTTAAGCGACCGGATGACACAATTGTTGTAATTATCTTTAATGGGTAAGTGCGACGACGGCAGTATTTGGGTGATATTATTACAAGCGGTGCTGTGATATAAGTTACACTAGTGTCAACATCAGCTATTCCTGCGCATGGCACGAGTTTTACACAGGCACTGAGTTTGTGTTAAGTACAAGGGCCTGCACAAGGGCACTTCATACGGGTTGAGCAGGGAAGGTATGCATATGCCCGTGTTCTTTACACGACAATGTGTTTAATTAAAACATCTCCATTAACTCGCATACATAGTTAGATATGTATGTGTTAAGTACTTGACAATTTATTGCTGCTCCCTGGTGTGGCCTCATCTTCGGCATCCGATCATGTAACTTTAAGATTTCATTATGAGTTCATCAGTGTACGGGGTTGGGTAAGAAATGTTGAGTTAAAAATTGCCTCGTATCTGTTGTTGTTGTGTAACAGCTTAAACTATAAAAATGTACAAATTTTAATCCGGTGGTTCTTTGCTAATGTCCAACCCTAAAAATTGGGGCTGGGCAGTTTAAAAAGTGGCAAGTGTCGTGGGGACTTTAACAATACGCAGGGCATACATAAGCGAAGATCATTCGTCATCATCTTTCTGTATAGGGCTTAAAAAAAGACTTACTCCCTAATACCTTTTTTACAAATGATCAAGACTTTCTAAGCTTCGCCATAGCTGTAGATAATTATCTCACTAGTTTTGATGTTTAATTTCTTTCGCATAGTGTTATTCTGCATTTTTCAACTGTACCTCGTTTAGTTTCCTTTGTAAATGAAGTTTGTATGATCTTTTTATCTCTAGACAAAACTTGTTAATAGTTTTATCGTTTTTATGCCAGCCTCTTATACACTTGAGAATACAAGTACACTTTCCCTCCACACCACATTGAATTGTTCCACATACTTACATATCTACATCTGCTTTCGCCCAGCATAGCATAAACTCTAATTCTATCTATCCATAAACTAGCGCTGAATTTACACACTTTGTATTTGTTTATTGTTGATATTTAATGGAGATTTTTATTTTCCTTTTACAGTGCATCAATTCCCCAGGACATAACGCTAAGTGATGGTGTGCGCGGTACTGTCTCTATGAATCTGCCGCCGCATTCGATACATACAATGTTGTATAAGTAATGACATCGATTGGTTGGCGGCGACGAATGACGAACATGAGTGGGTGACCTGTGATTTCGCTCTCAGTTTAGCGTAAATAAAATTGGTTTTATTTAATTTGTCATGAGATTATTGTTATGTGGTGCATTGAGATGTTGATGGAAATATATATATGTATTTGAAATTAAGAAGGACTAAATTAAAAAAAAACTTAAACTGTTTTTAGTTTTATATTATTGTGACCGGATATTAAAATAGGGTATTAACAAAATATTAATTTATTTTTAAATTTTTAGGAACATAAAAGTCTTCAGTTACCAATCATTTTACAGGTCGAGAGTTTTAAGGACATGAATATTGAAGGCTTCGCACTCATTTCGAGGTGAGATCCCAATCTATTTCAAAATTAGATCCCAACTTTAACTGGGTGATTTCCCAACTATTGTATGGTAATCAAAACTTAAACTCCTTTTTACGATCGGACACTTAGTCTAGGAGATAACTCTATTTTAACTTGTTCATCTAAATATGGACGGCTTCCTAGCCATTACAAGATGAGTTCCCAACTATACACGCGATTGGATGCTTAGTTTAGGAGATAGGGACAGTTGAAATTTTTAATATGAATACGAAAGTCATCCTACCCATTTAATGATGTGAGGAAACAGTCATTTAACAGAATTTTCCAAACAAATGTTCGTATTGCATAAGGAAGTGTTAATGAAAGCATCCTTTGAGATTTGCCTAAAGAATATCGGATAAGCATTGTAGTGAGAGTTTTAGTGAGTACGGTAGGTTAAGAGAAATGAATACGACAGCATAAACAACCTTTTTTTGCCGATTTACATATAATTGACATGGCAATATTCTGTGAAATACTGCTTTTTTGAAAACCGGTTAACCGACATCAAAAAACCGGTTAAACCGGGTATTCGAAATTGGCATTTTTGAAGAAACCGGCATACGATTTCGGAGAAAAAAATCGGTTAGACGGTTTTCGGTTTCGGTTTTGAACACTCTACTGCCTACCATTGCCGAACTTCAGTAAACCCCGAATCATCAATATGTTTCCAAATTTCTGATATAAACCTGAATTGTCGGAAAATTCGATGTATTAATACGTACAGGAATTGTTGATATTGCCGGAAAACCCTAGAAGGCTTGTGGTCAATTTTCGTTTTTTTTTGAGGTCTTGGCAACTATTGCAAGGTGATTTATTTCATACGTTCCCAAATTGGTGATTTGAAACTGAATTATCAGAAATGCCGAATCACAAATACGTTCCTGAGTTTCCCTAAATACCGGAATCAACAATACGTTCCCGAATGGCCCAAAAGAACTTAAATTACCGATACATCCGAATCATCGACACGTTTTCGAATTGGTGATATGTCCCTGAATTGTGTGAAAACCAGAATCGTCAATATGTTCCCGAATTACCGGAAAACCCCAATAATCAATTCGTTCCCGAAAAGCCGGTATAAACTTGAATTATCGAAAAACCCGAATCATAAATACGTTTCTGAATTTCTTTAATACTGGACTCAACGATACGTTCCCGAATTTCAAATATGAATTTGAATTACCGATATATCCGAATCATCAAAACATTTCCAAACTGCTGATATGAACCTGAATTGTCGGAAAAACCGAATCATCAATACGTTCCGGAATTGTTGATATGAACCTGGGTTACCAATAAGTCCAAATATGTTCCCGATACACATTTCTTCTTCTTCTTAATTGGCAGCAGCAACAGAATTTCACCCATCAGTAGCCGCACGTAGAAAAAAATTCCAATAGCTTCGGTTTTTTGCGCTCCGAAAGATCGTTAGTCACACCAAGTGTAGATAATAGCTCTTTCACCTGGTCCATCCAATGAAGTTTTGGTCGCCCCATCCTGCGTCGCCCATTGAGTTTATTGACGAAGACTTTTCGAGCTGGAAAATGTTTATCCATTTGTACAACAAAAATATTCATAAGGCAACATGGTTATCTCCAGATCATTTGACGAGGAATCAGACAGATCACATGGTAGTCGATGGAAGGCACGCATCGAGTGTTCTGGACGTACGAGTGATCAGGGGTGCGAAAATTGACTCCGATCACTTCCTTACCGCAGTTAAGGTACGCACTAGGCTAAGCATGGCGAAAAACGTACGTAACCAGGCACAACGAAAGCTGGACATCGGTAAAGGTAGCGGACGCCTACTCCAACCACCTAACTCAACTGCTGCGGAATGCTCCAACCCCTGCTAATATAACCTGGCAGTGGCAATATATAGCCGACTCCATAGAACGGACTGCGAGAAGCGTACTTGGGTACTCAAAGCCGTCTCAAGAAGATGCCTGGTACGATGATGAATGTCGCAATGCCACGAGAGAGACGGATGCTGCATACAGGGCAAAACTGCAGCTAATGGCAACGCGAGCTGTTCGTGAACGGCACAGGGAGAAGAGACGAAGGGCAACTCTTCTTTTTAGAAGAAAAAAGAAGGAGCTGAAGAAGAGGCAGGATGAGTGCACTGAGTTGCTCCGAAGTAGAGGGGAAGCCCGAAAATTCTACAAGAGAGTTAAAGCGAGAATGCATGGAACAGGGTTGCCCTCCTGCAAGGACAGCGATGGTCAGCTAGTGACGGACCCGGCTAACGTTCTGAAGATATGGAGAGATCACTTTAGAAATTTACTGGATACTGACACCACTCCAGAAGACCCCACTCCAATCCATGACGATGGTATTAACTGTCCACCTCCGAGCCAGAGCGAGATACGTATGGCCATCTCCCGCCTTAAAAACAACAAAGCTGCTGGAGCCGATGGTCTCCCTGCTGAATTGTTTAAGGCATGCGGGGAGGAGCTGATTAGGAGCATGCCTCAGCTCATGGAGAACATCTGGCAAGAGGTGAGCATGCCCGGGGATTGAAGTCTCAGTCTGTTATGTCCCATATACAAGAAAGGAGATCGTAGTGAATGTAAGAACTCGTGGAATAAGCCTATTACCAATTGCGTTCAAGGTCCTTTCAAGCATATTGTGTGAACGTCTAAAGCCAATTGTAGAAAAACTAATGGGACCATATCAGTGCGGCTTTAGACCTGGCAAATCTACGACGGATCAAATATTCACCTTACGACAAATCCTGGAAAAAACCCATGAAAAGCAGATCGACACCCTACCACCTCTTTGTCGACTACAAAGCTGCCTTCGACTCTCCGATAATGAATAGGCTTTATGAGGCCATGTCTGAGTTTGGTATTCCTGCAAAGCTGATTCGACTTTGCAAATGTACCTTAGACAACACCAAATCCTCGGTTAAGATTGGTAAGGATCAGTCTGAACCATTCAACACGGAAAGAGGTCTCAGGCAGGGCGATAGCCTGTCCTGTACACTATTTAATATAGTTATGGAGAAGGTGATGAGAAAGGCTGGTGTCAACATGTCTGGCACCATATTCCACAAGAGCCACATGCCACTAGCCTACGCCGATGATATAGATATCATTGGCCGAAATCTGCGGAACGTTACTGCAGTCTTCTCATCCCTAGAAAAGGAGTCGGCAAAAATGGGTTTAGCGGTCAACGAAGACAAAACAAAAATAATGATTTCGACGAACAAAGAGTCCTCTCGATGGAGACGCAGCGTCAACGTTGAAAATTATTGTTTTGAGGTAGTAGATGAGTTTACCTACCTCGGATCTTCCGTCAATAAGAAAAATAATGTCAGCCAAGAAATTAAGCAAAGAATAGTGCTAGCCAATAGATGTTTTTACGGACTTCGGCAGCACTTTAGTAATACCACCTTATCTCGGAATACTAAGAAACAGCTTTACCAGGTGCTAATCTTACCCGTTCTTTTGTATGCTGCCGAATCATGGGTGCTTACGACAACGGACATACAAAACCTGGGAGTATTCGAGAGAAAAGTACTCCGAAAAATTTATGGACCTATCTGTGTCGACGGCGAGTTTCGCCATCGGATGAACCATGAGCTGTATGAGCTTTACCACGACATCGACGTAGCTAAAAGAGTCAGAATGCAACGATGGCTGGGTCATGTTGCCAGGATGGATGTAAATGCTCCAGCGAGAAAGGTGTTTGAAGGCGAACCTGAAGGACGGCGCAGAGCAGGGAGACCCAAACTCCGTTGGAAGGACCAAGTGGTAGGCGACGTGCCACCATATGGTAGGACTAACTGGAGAACACACGCAGAAGACCGAAGCGCGTGGAATTCTTTAATACTTCAGGCCTCAAATTTATTAACCATGTTCGTATGTTGTAATGGGCCACTTAAGTAAGTAAGTATAAGACTTTAAACATTGGATTGATCCCAGGCAAAAAAAATCACAAACACTAATGTTACTTAACAACTACTCGATTATAGCAACAGAAGATTACTTAAAATTATCAATTTTGTATTATAACATTTTTAAATCCACAATTTCCGGTAGTATTATAAAAAAATCAAAAAGAACAAAAAAAAATTACATTGATGTCTAGCGGAAAAAATGTTCCATCAAAACCACAAAATCTATTTTCCCATTAGCTATGAATTTAAAAAATTCCCCTATAATTTCAAATGATTTCAGTTGATATTCACAATCATGTTCTCCATTTAAGATTTTTTTTCGTTTGTTTGTACATATTCCATAAGAAATACTAATGAGAACCCATTAATATTAAATACTATGCTGTCATGTCATATTCAGAATTTCATAAAACGTAGTGAGAGCAAAACAAAAACAAACAAAAACATATATAAGATACAAAATATCAGCAGCCAACCAGTCAACCCTTTAGGAAGAAATGATCCCGACATGCAATAGCACTTATTCACCCGCGCACATTTCAACACGAGACGATCACTAACAAATGTGACAGCCAGAGAGAGAAAGAGAAAGGGCGAAAAAAAAACCAAGTTTATATATTGTCAACAAGATCAAAGTAAGGAAGACGAAATGCAAACAACAAGAAATAATAATTTACAAAATATTAACATATGAGCGAACATCCTCATCCTCCGCTTACACGTACAATATTTGCCTGAGTTATGACCAGATCCGACGACATACGACCCTCAGCTGGAAGTCAGAGATGGGGGATAGGATAGGATGATAAACTCATGTAATTATATTAAAATTGTACTTTTGAATATTTGTGGGGAAATTATGACAGAATGAGACAATTTTATTATAAAAAAAATAGTGTAACATTAATATCATTATAATGATATAATATTACAACAAAAGGTAACCAAGTCAAATGATGTAAGTATATCGGTGGCTTTACATGTAAAGGCTCTATGTTCATATTTTACAATTTTACAGGAGAGACAAAAAACAATCAAACTTTTTTTGGAATAAACTTTTTGAAATCTGTAAATGCATTTTGTTTTTGTTTTTTTCTTTGGTTTTTATTTGCGTAAATGCAAAATGAAACCAGTACAGAAATTTCAGTCAGTTAAACTGACTGATAAATACCATCACCCAATATAAGATATTGTTTTAGTCATGTGTTATTGAAATTAACCGATTTGTAATTAAAACCAGTTAGAAAGTTTCAGTCGGGAAACCCGACTTACATTTACCCTTACCCACAGTAAAATAAATAATTTTCTATTATATTGATATTATTACTCGATTTCGAAAGTGGGCGGAGTGGTACATTTGTATGGGAGGTACGAGAAGGGGTGTGGTTAGGCTTCCAGATTTATTATCCATAACTTTATCCTGTTATAGCTTTACTAATTACAGAATTTGAGCACTATTGCGTTGGGTGTACTGATATTATTACTACATCCCTAAAGTGGGCGGAAAGGTACATTTGTATGGGATGTACTATAAGGGGCGTCGCTAGACTTCCAATTTTTTCTCCAAAACTTTGTCCTGTTAAAACATAACAAAATACAGAATTTGGGCACGATCGTGTCGAGTGTATTGATATTATTACCTTATTTCTAAAGTGGGCGGAGTGGTACATTTGTATGGGAGGTACCAGAAGGGGCGTGTCTAGACTTCCAGATTTTTTCTCCAAAACTATATCCTGCTTAAACTTTACCAAATACAGAATTTGGGCAAGATCGCGTTAGGTCTTTTAATAATATTAATCGATTTCTAAAGTGGGCGGTACCAGATGTGTATGGGAGGTACCAGATAGGGCGTGGATAGACTTCCAATTTTTTCTCCAAAACTTTATCCTGTTATAGCTTTACTAAAAAGAGAATTTGGTTCCGATCACGTTTAATTTATTGATATTATTTCACCATCTCTATAGTGGGCGGAAAAGTAGATTTGTATTGGAGGTACCAGAAGGGGCGTGGCTAGGCATTTAAATTTTTTTCCAAAACTTAATCCTATTATAGCTTTACTAAATACATAATTTGGGGACGATCCCTTAGGGTGTATTGATATTATTACTCGATTTCTAAAGTGGGCGGAATGATGTATTTGTATGGGAGGTACCAGAAGGGGCGGGGCCATGTAGCCCATTTGCAATACCGTAAGTAGTTTTGAGAAAATAATAACTCGTGCAAAATTTCAAAACATTTGGTTGCGTCTGTCGAAAGTTATCGTGCGAACCAGCCGGACAGCCACCAGACAGACAGACAGACAGACGGACTTGGCTCAAACGACTTAAAAAGTCATGAATCGAATTTGGTTCAAAGAAACCTAGGGTCTAAAGTGACTCCTTCTATGTGTTACACTTTTGGGTCGTATCAAATGATATATACCCTCATCCCTAAGGGTGATGGTATAAAAAGCAGATCGACACCAACCACCTCTTTGTCGACTACAAAGCTACCTTCGACTTTCCGATAAGGAGTAAGTTATGTGAATCCATGTCTGAGTTTGGTATTCCTGCAAAACTAATTCGACTTTGCAGATGTAACTTGGAAAGCAGCATATCTTCGGTTTAGATTAGTAAGGATCACTCTGAGCCATTTAACACGGAAAGAGGTCTCAGGCAGGGTGATACCTTGTCCTGTACACTATTTAATATAGTTATGAAGAAGATGATGAGAAAGGCTGGTGTCAACATGTCTGGTATCATATTCCACAAGAGCCTCATGCCACTAGCATATGCCGATGTTAAAGACATCATTGGTCGAAATCTGCGGGATGTTACTGCAGTATTCTCACCACTAGAAAAGTAGTCAGCAAAAATGGGTTTAGCGGTCAACGAGGACAAAACAAAAATAATGATTTCGGCGAACAAAGAGTTCTCTCGATGTGGACGGACCGTGAATGTTTAAAAATATTGTTTTGAGATAGTAGATGAATTTACCTACCTCGGATCTTCCGTCAATAAGAAAAAAAGGGTCAGCCAAGAAACAAGCGGAGAATAGTGCGCGCCAATAGATGTTTTTACGGACTTCAGCAGCACTTTAGCAACACCACCTTATTTTGGGATACTAAGAAACAGCTATACCAGGTGAAAATTTTACCCGTCCAAAATGTGGGTGCTTATGACAACGGACATATACAATCTGGGAGTATTCGAGAGAATAGTACTCCGAAATATATATAGATCTATCTGTTTCAACGGCGAGTTTCGCCATCGGATGAACCATGAGCTTTATCACGACATCAACGTAGCTTATAGAGTCAGAATCCAATGACTACGATGGCTGGGACATGTTGCTAGGATAGATGTTAAAGTTCCAGAGAGAAAGGTGTTTAAAGGTGAACCAGAAGGACGGAGCAAGGAGACCCTAAACTTCGTTGGATGGACCAAGTAGTTGGCGACGTGCCACCATCTGGTAGGACTAACTGGAGAACGCACACAGAAGACCGAAGCGTGTGGAATTCTTTAATACTTTAGGCCTCAATTTTATGAACCACGTTCGTAAGTTGTAATGGGCAACTTAAGTAGGTAAGTAAGTAAACTGTTCACATCTTTAAATATCGCTGGCTTAACATGTAAAGGCTTTAAGTCCACTTTTTATCGAAATTGAGATTTTGATGCAGTTATGTTCATTAAGTAAAAATACATCGATTAAAAAAAAAATACAGTTATCTCATTTGTAGTTGTTGTTTTGTAGTGATGAGTAAAGGCGCTAAGTCCAATTTATCACATCTTTGTGTAATATAGCACTTCTTCCAATGTTGCTATATCAACTTTATCGCGAGGAATGGTCTGAGAATGGTCCAACCAATTGATATAATATTA
The DNA here is from genome assembly GCA_964034835.1 of Muscina levida. Classification (NCBI taxonomy): domain Eukaryota; kingdom Metazoa; phylum Arthropoda; class Insecta; order Diptera; family Muscidae; genus Muscina; species Muscina levida. The sequence goes on from OZ035880.1 coordinate 157,788,520, forward strand.
TTTCTCACTGGCTACACTCAGTCATGACATTAATCGTCGACTGCTTATCTCTCTTTCCAATTCCAATAATATTACAAAAAATAGTTCGCCATATTGAATCCGCCATTTTGAATTTTCAAAATCTAATACCAGATTCGTAATCAGCGACCCCGAAAACCCCTGAGTGACGACTTTCAAGCAATTCCAATAATATTACAAAAAATAGTTCGCCATATTGGATCCGCCATTTTGAATTTTCAAAATCTAATACCAGATTCGTAATCAGCGACCCCGAAAACCCCAGAGTGACGACTTTCAAGCTATAAAAGCGTTCAGGCGTTTTAAAATCAAATTCAAACAGTTTGAAGAAAAAGATTTAAGTCCATGAAAAAAATACAAACTAAATAACAGAGAAATCTCTAAGTCCAAATAAGCTTTTATCTCGGCAAATAATTATTTTTATACCATCACCCTTAGGGATGAGGGTATATATCATTTGATACGACCCAAAAGTGTAACACATAGAAGGAGTCACTTTAGACCCTAGGTTTCTTTGAACCAAATTCGATTCATGACTCTTTAAGTCGTTTGACCCATGTCTGTCTGTCTGTCTGTCTGTCTGGTGGCTGTCCGGCTGGTTCGCACGATAACTTTCGAAAGACGCAACCAAATGTTTTGAAATTTTGCACGAGTTATTATTTTCTCAAAACTACTTACGGTATTGCAAATGGGCTACATGGCCCCGCCCCTTCTGGTACCTCCCATACAAATACATCATTCCGCCCACTTTAGAAATCGAGTAATAATATCAATACACCCTAAGGGATCGTCCCCAAATTCTGTATTTAGTAAAGCTATAATAGGATTAAGTTTTGTGAAAATATTTAAATGCCTAGCCACGCCCCTTCTGGTACCTCCCATACAAATCTACCTTTCCGCCCACTATAGAGATGGTGAAATAATATCAATAAATTAAACGTGATCGGAACCAAATTCTCTTTTTAGTAAAGCTATAACAGGATAAAGTTTTGGAGAAAAAATTGGAAGTCTATCCACGCCCCATCTGGTACCTCCCATACACATCTGGTACCGCCCACTTTAGAAATCGATTAATATTATTAAAAGATCTAACGCGATCTTGCCCAAATTCTGTATTTGGTAAAGTTTAAGCAGGTTATAGTTTTGGAGAAAAAATCTGGAAGTCTAGACACGCCCCTTCTGGTACCTCCCATACAAATGTACCACTCCGCCCACTTTAGAAATAAGGTAATAATATCAATACACTCGACACGATCGTGCCCAAATTCTGTATTTTGTTATGTTTTAACAGGACACAGTTTTGGAGAAAAAATTGGAAGTCTAGCGACGCCCCTTATAGTACCTCCCATACAAATGTACCTTTCCGCCCACTTTAGGGATGTAGTAATAATATCAGTACACCCAACGCAATAGTGCTCAAATTCTGTAATTAGTAAAGCTATAACAGGATAAAGTTATGGATAATAAATCTGGAAGCCTAACCACACCCCTTCTCGTACCTCCCATACAAATGTACCACTCCGCCCACTTTCGAAATCGAGTAATAATATCAATATAATAGAAAATTATTTATTTTACTGTGGGTAAGGGTAAATGTAAGTCGGGTTTCCCGACTGAAACTTTCTAACTGATTTTAATTACAAATCGGTTAATTTCAATAACACAAGACAAAACAATATCTTATATTGGGTGATGGTATTTATCAGTCAGTTTAACTGACTGAAATTTCTGTACTGGTTATGAGTTCTTTTTCTCCAGGATTTGTCGTAAAGTGAATATTTTATCGGTCGTAGATTAGTTTTTCTACAATTGGCTTTAGACGTTCACCCAATATGCGTGAAAGGACCTTGTACGCATTTGGTAATAGGCTTATTCGTATATGGGACATAACAGGCTGAGACTCCAATCCTCGGGCTGATTCATGCTCCTAATCAGCTCCTCTCCGCCTGCCTTAAACAGCAGGAAGACCATCTGCTCTAGCCGCTTTGTTGTTTTTAAGGCGGGATATTGCCACACGTATTTCGCACTGGCTTGGAAGTGGACAGTTAATACCATCGTTATGGATTGGAGCGGGGTCTTCTGAAGTGGTGTCCGTATCCAGTAATCTTCTGAAATGATCTCTTCATATCTTTTGAACGATATCCGGCTCCGTCCGGATGGCCAGCGCTGTCCTTGCATGAGGGCAACCCTGTTCCACGCATTCTCGGCTTAACTCCCTGGTAGAATTTTCAGGCTTCCCCTCTACTACGAAGCAACTCTGTGCACTCATCCTGCCTCATTTCTTCAGCTCCTTCTTTTTCCGTCTAAAAAGACAAGTTGCCTCTCGTCTCTTCTCCCTGTGCCGTTCACGAACAGCTCGCGTTGCCATTGGCTACAGTTTCGCCCTGTATGCAGCATCCGTCTCTCACGTGGCATTGCGACATTCATCATCGTACCATCGTGAGACGGGTTTAAGTACCCAAGTACGCTTGTCGCAGTCCGTTCTATGGAGTCGGCTATATATTGCCACTGCGAGGTAATATTATAAGGGGTTTGAGCAATCCGTAGCAGTTGAGTTAGGTGGTTGGAGTAAGCGTTCGCTACCTCTGTGGTCCGCAGTTTACCGATGTCCAGCTTTCGTTGTGCCTGCTTACGTACGATTGTTGCCAAGCTTAGCCTTGTGCGTACCTTAACTGCGGTAAGGTAATGATCGGAGTCAATTTTCGCATCCCTCATCACTCACATCGACTACCACGTGATCTATCTGATTCTTCGTCCATTGATCTGGAGATAACCACTGTGCCTTATGAATGTTTCTGTGGTCAAATCTAGTGCTGCTAACTACCATATTTCTTGCCGCAGAGAAATCAAACAGTCTGATGACATTGTTCGACGTTTCAGTGTGCAGACAGAATTTTTCGATGGTAGGCCCAAATGCGGTCTCCCTAACTATTTTGGCATTCAAATCGCCTAGTACAATTTTGATGTCATAGCTGGGGCTACGGTCATATACATTCTCTAGGCTCTCGTAGAACTCGTCTTTGTCCTCATCGCTTTTCTCTTCTGTCGGAGCATGGGCACATATAAGTGTTATGGGGAAAAACTTTATTTTAACTGTTATAGTGGCTATACGTTTACACAGCGAGACTAAGTGTCGCAGTCTCTTGCCAACATCAAATGCACATCTAAACTCGTGCTTGTCCGCATGGCCACTACAGAAGATGTCGCACATTTGTATAAGCGAGCACCCGTGTCCCTTCCACCGGATTTCCTGAAAAGCGGTTATGTCAACCTTGGATTCTTCGAGGACTTCCGCCAGTTGGATGGAGGCACCTAGTCTATACAGTGTTCTAACATAACAGGTGCATATACTCAAATCATGGTCTTTAATTCGAATGCGGTGGTCGTCAACATTTTGGGGGGCTCATTTTTATTATTTTCTTACTTCTTTTCACTGCAATTAATCAAACGGCGGTGGTGGGTTGCAAGCCCAGCGCAACATGTCGCAGTTTTCTCCTTATGCCAGGATTTTATTACAGCTGCCCATTCTAGGTCAGACGCTGACCAGGCTTACTTTGAGCAGACGTGCCTGGGTTTTAGGTTTCGGCCCTCACAGTTAGCCGTGCTCTGACGGGAGTCAAAGGCACGCTTGCAGGCGTCGCCACGTGGAGGTACTCCGTCCGTAGCAGTACTACGAATACGGAGCTCTGAGAGTAGACTTAAAGTACAATTGGCAAGGTTCACTCTGGGTTTTCCAAGTAAAACCGATCAGAAGCTTACCTTGCATTAACTTTTACACTCCTTGTCTTAATTAGTTTCTAAAATTTTTATTTTTAGTGTGGCCCAATACTGTTGTGGGCTCTTCTTCGCTGTGTTGCCCATCTCTATTCAACAGTCAATGGAAGACGCCAAGTGCGTGCAGTGGTAGAGATCATTTCACCAAAGCACTATAGGTCAAATGACCACTTTTGCTGGCCAAAATTCAATTTACAAATATTATTTGTTTACTTCTTCTTTAATATAAACTAATAGTAAACAAACCAAAGCATGCCAAAATGCATTTTGTTTTTGTTAAATGTAATTTACCGTTTGTTAGCAAGCTGTCAAAGTTGGAATATTAATGTGTTATTGCAAAGTGATGTGAGCTGCCTGCGTTTTATTATCAGTATTGAAGTGTGTAATAAATACATTTATAGTGCAAAAATATTAATAAAACATAATGGAAAATAACGATACAGGTATTTACTAAATATTTTGCTAAAAAACTTTATGGATTTCTGTGTTATTGTAAAAGTGTATTAATTTATTTGTTGCAACCTTTAAATATTTAGAAATATTTCACAACTTAAACTTTATGGAAGCTTTTAAAAAATTGGCCGTATTTGGCCGTAAAATTATTTACAGAAACCGATAATAGCATGTATTATTAGTTTATTTTATAAATATTGTATTGCAATATTTGCAATGTTTTGAAAAATTTCTATTTTTGCAGGAACGTACGAGTTTGAACATTCAACTTTATTTGAAGTTTGGAGTAATCAAAATGTTAAAAATCAAAGAGAAGGCAATGTTTATAAATTTATCATAGATAAACTTTTAAGCTATCATATTGGAGATGACCAACTTCCTAATATAAAAGAAAAAGTACGAACTTTTTGTAAAAAATTAAGTATAAGATGGGCAAAAAGTCACCGTATCGTAACATGTTTTCGAAGCAATAATGCTACTTGGCTTAGTGCAAAATTGAAATTTGATATTGTTTAAAGTGGCACCTCAAATTCAGCTGTTGGACGCTCACGCCTTCAATTTTCGAGAAATCTTCCAGAGCAAAAAGACGTGAAGCTGCCGAACTTTCAGCAACAACCAGTAATCAGTCTGATCTACTTGTTCTCGCAGCAGCAACAGCTGCTCGGAAGAAAGGGCAGGTAGACTTAGCCACAGTTCTTAAAAAAACTGTAGAAAGTCCGTCGAGACCATCAAAGATAAAAAGATTATGCTTAGAAAGTGAACCCAAAAGACCTATAAGATTAACTCCGTCTGAGGCCCTGGCGTTTTTGTTGGAGCAAAACTTCACAAAAGAACAATACTGTGCCATACCATATGAAAGTAGAATAAGAAATTGCGACATATATCCACATTACAATGAAGTTGCTGCTGAAAAATTGAAATGTCGTCCTCTAGGAATTGAAATAAGTGATACATTTGCTAGGGCCTCTCTGGAATCACTTTTGTCGCACACTGCAAAAAGAATTGTTGAAATGCAAAAAGAAGTAATTGAATCAGTAATGAATGAGAAGCAATTGAGCAATATAAACACTGAGCTGGTTTTAAGTTACGGGTTCGATAGTAGCTCTGGTCAAGCTCAATATAAACAGGCATTTATTGAACCCAGTACATCACATAATTCGGATTATTATATGTTAGCTACAACAGTAATACCTTTAAGACTTTTGCTTTCCTCTGGAATACCTCTTTGGAATAATCCATCACCTCAGTCTATAAGATTTTGTCGTCCCTTGAAATTGGAGTATGTTAATGAAACTAATGAGGTTATAGTAAAAGAAGAGTTAAATTTAAGAAATGAAATTAATAAGCTGCAAATGATCCATGTCAAAATCGGAGAAGAGAAAACCGTTCAAATTACATTTAAATTATATTCAACAGTTATCGATGGAAAGGTTCTTAATGTATTGACTGGAACAAAAAGTAATCAGTCCTGTCCTATATGTGGTGCTAAGCCAACAGATTTTAGAAAGATTACCAATTATAGATCTGACAAATTTGTTGCAAAGGAATCGAATTATAGTATGGGATAAGTCCTTTGCATTGCTGGCTTAGATTCTTTGAGTTTGTATTACATGCTGGTTATAAATGCAAGGTGGAAAAGTGGCAAATACGCGAAAAAGATGACAAGTTAGCAGTTGCAAAAAGAAAGGAAGATATTCAAAACCACTTTTGGAAAAAACTTGGTCTACGTGTAGATATGCCAAAAGTAGGTGGTTTTGGTAACACAAACGATGGTAATACTGCCCGTCGAGCCTTTGCAGAACATGCCTTGTTTTCGGAAATAAAAGGCGTTGATCAAAACCTAATATTTCGATTAAAAATAATATTAATAAGCTTGTCGTGTCAGTTTCCATTAAACGTGGAAAAATTTGAAACATTCTGTTTTGAAACAGCGGATATTATTGTTACGAAGTACTCCTGGTTACCTATGAAACATACAGTTCATAAGGTACTTATACATTCCAGGCAGATTATCGAAAATGCCGTACTACCTGTTGGATGTTTTGGCGAAGATGCTGCCGAGTCTCGACATAAAGTGTACAAGGCAGATAGATTACATCACGCTCGAAAAAGCAGCCGCGTTAACAACATGCAAGACGTATTTAATAGAGCCATGGATACATCGGATCCCATGATTTCCTCTCTCTCATAGAAGACGCTTGCAACTCCCATCGGAAGTAATCGATATGTTAAGTTCTGATCAGATAGTTTATTTCGATCAAAACTTAACACCTAATACAAGTTTGACTGAAGAAGATACTGACTATGAAGATGATCTTTTATGTCCAGCGTATGCTAATATCCTTGATAGTATTACCTTAGACATTGAACTTGATATAAATGAATGTAGTCTCGATTGAAATTTTATAATATAATTTAAGAGATTTAAAAATGTAATAAAAAAAAAAATTGATAATAAAAAAAAGGTTCGCAAGGGTTAAGGATCTCAAAAGGGTTAATTTTATATTTTTAATAATTAATATTTCCTTTCTTAAGCATTATATGCACATTTCAATTGAAAAATTTTGAAATTTTACATTTTATTAATTTTGGCCAGAAAAAGTGAGCATTTGACCTATAGTGCAAAGGCTAAATTGAATATATCGGTTACAGCATCACTGGAGTGCTGAACATAACGACAACTAGGAGAGGGCTGTGGTGTCAACACAGCTGACAATGTGTGTCACGCTAATTTGCCATGTTATGTACATCAGACAAACGGGCGAATACGAGGACGGACATAGAGAATACAAGCCCAAAACTGCACATCAAATATTTGACAGACAAGCAGCAACCACAGCAACTAAAGGTATGTATCTGTACACAAACACCGAAGGGGACAAAATGTAGCAGCATTATAAGCGATATCTCTGACCAGGAGCATCAACTGAAACTGCTTGATGAACATTACAAAAAAAAAAAACTTAAAACATATTAAAGAAGTACATACACCGAAAAAAGGCCACTTTAAAATCTCATGTACAACTGTCAGCACTTAAAGTCATCATCCTCTCTCTCTGTTGATTTCTTATGTCATGCTGTGCTAAAGAGCCATAATTAAGTTCTCAATGTCTTACAGTTTTGTATACTTGTTGACACTGACAGCCAGAGTTTAGTTGAGGCATAAAATATCGATCAAATTTCATTTCAATGCGCACCCAGTTACAAACTCCTAAGTAGCCTCATTTATACAACAACAACAACATAATGTCACATTTACAAGAGAACTGGGCTGGAGATACCGCTGCTACCACTGACTGGGAAGAACTGCAACATCACGATGAGTCGACAACACAAAATCTCAAGTGATTGACACCTTCCGGATGTAATCACTTAAGTTGGCCTCTCTCTTTTGGGTGTTCCTGCAATCGTTTGCATCACAAGAGTGTTGTGATCATTTTTGACAGCCTACGAAGTGGAGCGGCGGCATTGTTTTAAACTTTACATAGTTTGATATGGTTGACATTTGAGTGTTAGCCATGGAGATAAAGAGAAGACAATACATGTATTTCGTTGCGTATAAACTGTGTGCTCTTTATATTATATGTATCGTGTGTATGTCTGGATTTTCTTAAGGATCTTGAAATTTACAATTAATTTACAAAAGTCAAAAACCTCTCAAAGTAAAAAAAAGATATAATAACTACTTTTAGGTATGCACAATATACCGAATATTTACGCCCAACACAATTTCTAACGCTGATTTTAGGAACTTGACGAACGAAGAACCAATTATATATCTAATAAGAAGAAGAAAATGGAAATCGATAGGTCATACATTACGGAAACCAGAAGACAACATCACTAAAGCAGCAATAGGATGAAATTCCCAAGGTAGCGATCCATAATGAAAGAACTGAGACAAAAACATTAAGAATCTATGTCATGATTGAATAAGTTTTAATAATCTTGTAGAAGCCCTATGTTCCATAGCAGAATAAATAAAGGAAGAAAAATAATACCTAAACCAAAAATTTTTTTGGAGAATCAATGTTAGGCTTATCGGTCGAATAACTGGCATAACTTGGTTTGGGTATACAGACTACCCTATCCACAGAGCTCCGTACACGTCGGCTCAGAATGAGCGGTACCCTGGTCAGCGTTTGACCCAGAATGGGTGACTGTAAAAAAATCCTGGCAGGAGGGAAAAACTGCGATGTGGTGCGCTGGGATTGCAACCCGCCACCGCCGTTTAAACTATGGCAATGAAAAGAAATAAGAAAATAATAAAATGGACCCCCCATAATGTTGACGACCACCGCAAACGAATTAAGGACCATGATTTGCACCTGGAATGTTAGAACACTGTATAGACCAGGTGCCTCCATCTAACTGGCGAAAAGTCCTCGAAGAATACAAGGCTAACATAACTGCTTTACAAGAAATCCGGTGGACGGGATACGGGTGCTCGCACATGAAGGTTTGCGACATATACTATAGTGGACATGCGGACAAAAGGAGTTTGGATGTGGATTTGTAGTTGGCAAGAGATTGCGATACCCAGTCTCACGGTTCAACCCGGTGTGTGAACGTATAGCCACCATAAGAGTCAAAACAAAGTTTTTCCACATTACACTCATATGTGCCCATCCTCCGACCGGAGAGAAAAGCGATGAGGACAAAGACGAGTTCTACGAGAGCCTAGAAAATGTATATGACCGTAGCCCGAGCCATGATATTAAAATTGAACTAGGCGATTTTAATGCTAAAATAGACAGAGAAACCGCATTTGGTCCTACCATCTAAAAATTCAGTCTGCACACCGAAACGTCGAACAATGTCATCAGACTGATTGAGTTCTCTTCGGCAGGAAATATGGTAGTAAGCAGAACAAGGTTTGACCATAGAAATATTCATAAAGCAACATGTTTATCTCCAGATCAATTTGCGATGAATCAGATAGATCACGTGGTAGTTGATGGAAGGCACGCATCGAGTGTTCTAGACGTACGAGTGATCAGATGTGCAAACATTGACTCCGATCACTACCTTACCGCAGTTGAGGTACGCACAATGTTAAGCATGGCAAAAAACGTACGTAGCCAAGCACAACGAAAGATGGACATAGCGGACGCCTACTCCAACCACCTAACTCATCTGCTACGGAATGCTCCAACCCCTGATAATATTACCTCGCAGTGGCAATATATAGCCGACTTCATAGAACGGACTGCGAGAAGCGTACTTGGGTACCCAAAGCCGTCTCAAGAAGATGCCTGGTACGATGATGAATGAATGCGGCATACAGGGCGAAACTGCAGCCAATGGCAACGCGAGCTGTTCGTGAACGGCACAGGGTAAAGAGACGAGAGGCAATTCGTCTTTTTAGACGGAAAAAGAAGGAGCTGAAGAAGAGACAGGATGAGTGCATAGAATTGTTTCAAAGTAGAGGGAAAGGCCGAAAATTCTAACCGAGAGTTAAGGTGAGAATGCGTGGAACACGGTTGCCCTCCTGCAAGAACAGCGATGGCCAGCTAGTGACAGACCCGAATAACGTTCTGTAGATATGAAGAGAACATTTTAGAAATCTACTGGATACGGACACCACTTCAAAATACCCCGCTACAATCCATGACGATGGTATTAACTGTCCACCTCCGAACCAGAGTGATATACGTGTGACAATATCCCGCCTTAAAAACAACAAAGCAACTTGAGACGATGGTCTCCCTGCTGAATTGTTTACGGCATGAGGGGAGGAGCTGATTAGGAGCATGCCTCAGCTCATGGAGAACATCTGGCTAGAGGAGAGCATGCCCAGGGATTGAAGTCTCAGTCTGTTATGTCCCATACACAAGAAAGGAGATCGTAGTGAATGTTAGAACTACCGTGGAATAAGCCTATTACCAATAGCTTACAAGTTCCTTTCGAGGATATTGTGTGAACGTCTAAAGCCAATTGTAGAATAACTAATTGGACCATATCAATGCGGCTTTAGACCAGGTAAATCTACGACAGATCAAATATTCACCTTACGACAAATCCTGGAAAAAAGCAGATTGAAACCTATCACCTCTTTGTCGTCTACAAAGCTGCCTTCGACTCTCCGATAAGAAATAGGCTATATAAGGCCATGTCTAAGTTGTGTATTCCTGCTAAGCTGATTCGACTTTATAGATGTACCTTGGATCAAATCCTCGGTAAGGATTGGTAAGGATCACACTGAACCATTCGACACGGAAAGAAGTCTCAGGCTAGGCGATAGCTTGTCCTGTACACTATGTATTAAATATAGTTATGGAGAAGGTAATGAGAAAGGCTGTTGACAACATGTCTTGCACCATATTCCACAAGAGCCACATGAAACTAGCCTATGTCGATGTTATAGACATCATTGGCCGAAATCTGCGGGATTTTACTGCAGTCCTTTCGATTGGGACGCACCGTTAACGTTGACAATTATTGCTTTGAGGCAGAAGATGAGTGTGCCCCTCTTGGACCTTCCGTCAATAAGAAACAGTAAGAAAGTTTCAGTCGGAAAAACAGACTATCATATACCCTCACCCTTAGTAAAACATAAAATCTTCTAGTATATTGATATAATTACTCGATTTTAATAAGTGGGCGGAGTGGTAAATTTGTATTGAAGGTACCAGAAAGGGTCGTGGCTACACTTCCAATTTTTCTCCAAAAATGTAACCTCATTTAGTTGTACTAAATACAGATTGTAGGCACGATCACACTGGGTATTATTACTCGATTTGTAAAGTGTGCGGAATGGTGAATGGCCATGCAACCCATATTTTAAAACTTTTTTTAACTTGTGCATAGTTTCAGAACATGTGGTTTTGTCTTTCGGAAGTTATCGTGCGTACCAGCCAGACAGACGTACATAGCTCAAACGACTTATTAAGTCATGAATCAAATTTGGTTCAAAGAAACCTAGGGTCTAAAGTGACTCCTTCTATGTGTTACACTTTTGGGTTGTATCAAATGATATATACCCTCCTACCCGTAGGGTGAGGGTATGAAAATAGTGTCAGCCAAGAAATCAAGCGAAGAATAGTGCTCGCCAATAGATGTTTTTACGGACTTCGGCAGCACTTTAGTAACACCACCTTATCTTGGGTTACTAAGAAAAAACTACACCATGTGCTAATTTTACCCGTTCTGTTGTAAGCTGCTAAATCGTGGTTGCTTACGACAACGGACATACAAAACCTGGGAGTATTCGGGAGAAAAGTACTCCGAAAAATATGTGGAACTATCTGTGTCGACATTGAGTTTCGCCATCATATGAACCAAGAACCTGTATGGGCTTTACCACGACATCGACGTAGCTAAAAGAGTCAGAATACAACGACTTCTATGGCTGCGACATGTTGCCAGAATGGATCTAAATGCTCCAGCGAGAAAGGCGAACCAAACTTCGTTTAAAGGACCAAGTGGTTGGCGACGTGCCACCATCTGATAGGACTAACTGGAGAACGTACGCAAAAAAACGAAACGTGTGGAATTCTTTAATACTTCAGGCCTCTGATTTATGAATCACGTTCGTAGGTTGTAATAGGCCTCTAAGGTAAGTAGGTAGTCCTTCGTCCAAAATAACTATTTAATATTTTAACACAAAGCATCAGTGTGGTTTTCTACTAACACTCTGTAGAACAAACGCACAAAGTGTAATTTCCTACTGTTTCAGAAATTGGTATAATTTACAGATTCACCCATCCTTACAATTTGTTATATACGAGTAAAATGAAAAACAAATTGCCGCTTCACAGGAATTCACTCACAGCTGTCGATTTGTAATGAATATTCCCAATGGACCTTTAAATTGTCCCTTCAAAAACAATTACCTAACAACAACATCGAACATCAAATGTTTTAATTGTCAGTCACCAGAATGAACCAACAATAGGAAATCCATAAATTGTCTACTAAATTAAAGATTTCTAACGAAAAGGACTTCAAATTACACTTCTTCAGGAAGGAAGAGATATATGATCGAAAATTTTAGCTACTTCACCATAAGAGAGGAGGATGAGCGTAATACAAGTCACCGAACTGTAAATACAACTTGTTTTACTGCCGTTATATGACACTGCATCGTAAAATGCTATCTTCTCGGTAGCTAATATACAACAGCAACATAAACAATCACAACAACAACAACAACATCAATGTTGGCTGAACAAGGATAATTATAGCTGAGCAGCAACGGTATTGAAAGAACTCAAGAAACGACACCGACGGGAAATTTATTTAAAACTTTTAATTTTGCGTGACATTTAAACGTCATATTAAAGTAGCATGCAACACGTTCAAAACAAATTGTTGCATCTGCATCAACAACAGTTCATGCCTCAATACTGTTATCTTCCGTCTTGTCGTCGTGGTTGAGCTCAAAAGCAGATGATACGAGGTAGGAATCATATAATTGAGATGTAAAGAAACAAAAATATATGCGCGATTGGGAAATTATCAGAAAGTAGAAATTTCGAATACCGTTTATAAATATTAAGAGAATGAGAGAGTCCATGCGTACAACATGACCTAGCCAACGCAACCGTTGCACCTTAATGCGTCTGACCACGTCAATGTCAGTGTACAGCTCATGATTCATGCGACGCCGATGCTCTCCGTTAACGATGATGGGCCCATATATTTTACGGAGTATGTATTTTTCTCTCGAATACCGCCAGAACCGATTCATCCGCTTGTGTCATAACCCAGAATGAGCCATACATTAAAACAGGTAGAGCCAGTATCTGGTATAACTGGAGTTTTGTTCGTCGAGAGAGGGCTCTGTCATTTAATCGCTTGCTTAGTCCGTAGTAGCATTTATTTGCAAGCATAATTCTTATCCGGATTTCTAGGCTGACGTTATTTGCTTTGTTGATGGCGGAGCCTAGGTAGACAAAATTATCTACCACCTCGAAATTTCCCATACGAGTAGATTCTTTGTTCGTTGAAACTAATTCACCGTTAGGCCCATTTTCGATGATTCCTTCTGTATACCTGAGAAGGCTGCAGTCACATCCCGCAGTTTTCGACCGATGATGTCTACGTCATCAGCTTACGCGAGTAGCATGTGGCTTTTGTTGAATATAGTGCCACTCGTGTTTACTGCAGCTTTTCTCATTATCATCTCCATCACAATGTTGAAGAGATCGCACAATAGGCCGTCGCCTTGATTTAGGCATGGTCTGGTATAAAATGGCTCCGTAAGGTCCTTGCCAATCTTCACTAAAGACTTCGTGTCAGTCAACGTCATTCCGCAAAGACGTATCAGCTTCGCTGGAATACCAAACTCAGCCATGGCTTCAAGTAATTTCAGCCGTGTCGATCTGTTTCTCTTGGGTCTTTTCCAGGATTTGCCGAAATGTGAAAATCTGGTCAGTTGTTGATTTTCCAGGTCTAAAACCACACTGATAAGGCCAGATCAGGTTGGATAACACTGGCTTTAGTCTTTCACATATCACACTAGACAGGACCTTGTATGCGATGGGTAAAAGGCTGATCCCACGGTAGTTGGAGCACACACTTGGATCACCTTTTTTCAGCACAGGACATAATACGCTTACATTCCAATCGTCGGGCATGCACTCTTTAAGCCAAACCGTGCGCAGGAGCTGGTGCATGCTCGTTATCAGCTCCTCGCCACCGGACTTGAAGAGCTCTGCGGGCAGACCGTCGGCACCGGCTGCTTTGTTGTTGTTTTTCAGCCGCGATATTGCTCTTCTCACCTCGGCTTGACTTGGTGGTGGGCAATCTAATCCGTCGTCGACAATTGGCGTGATAGCTTCACGTGCGCTGCCTTCTGGAACTAGCAGTTGCTGGAAGTGTTCTCTCCATATGTGCAGCACACTCTGCGTATCCGTGACCAGATTTCCATCACTGTCCTTACAGGTGGGGAGGCCATTACCGTATCTATTTGCTCTTACTTTCTGGTAAAGTTTTCGGGCCTCACCTCTATCCCAGTATCGCTCTATATCCTCGTTCTCCCGTTCCTTCATCTGACGTTTTTTTCGCCTAAATAGCTGTCTCTCCCGTTTTGCTTTCTCCTTATGCCGTTCTCTAACAGCTCGGCTTACAATTGACTGTGGCGTTGCCCTATAAGCAGACGTTATGCGGCATTCTTCATCGTACGAGGATTCGTCTAAGCGCCGTTTTCCATATCCTCGCACGTTTGTTGCGGCGGTGGCCATGGAAAGCGAAATATGCTGCCACTGTGTATCGGTAACGTCAGAAGTAGAGGCGTTGTGTCGTAGTAGTTGGGAGAGCTGGTTGGAGTAGGCAGTGGCAATCTCTGGGGTTTGCAGCTTCGCGTTGTCCAGCTTTGTTTGTGTTTGATTACATGCGTTTTTCACTCTGCTCAATCTTGTGCGCACATTGCCTGCAACCAGGTAATGATCCGAGCCAATATTAGCACCACGGATCACGCGCACTTCCATGACACTAGATTCATGCGTTCCATCAATTACTACAAATTGATCATTGATTTTTTGTGTTTTGATCGGGGGATAACCAAGTTGCCTTGTGGATATCTTTGTGCTGGTATATGGTTGCACTCACTACCATGTTCCTTTCCGCCGCGTAGCTAACCAGACTAAACCCGTTGTCTGACGTGTCGGTATGAAGGCTGGATTTACAGATCGATGTACCAAGAACATTTTCCCTTCCTATTTTTGTATTAAAATCTCCCAAAACAATTTTTATATCGAAGCCAGGGCAGCGGTCGTAAGTTTCCTCTAGGCGCTCGTAAAAGGCATCTTTAATCTCATCGTCGGAGACATACAACAGGACCGATAAAATTTGTACCTGGCACAGTTGGACTTTGGGCGTTCGAGATAGGTTGGTGTTTATTAAGTGATCACGTAGCCCAAAGAAACACCTGTTGGTGATCACTAATATCTGTTTTATTTCTAGACTGACACTGTTGTTTTTGTCCATGGCGAATCCGAGGTAGATGAAATCATCCACTACCTCAAAGCTATAGTTCTCAACGTTCACGCTGCGTCTCCAACGGCTGGACACTTTGTTCGATGATACCATTAATTTCGTCTTGTTCTCATTCACTGCCAAACCCATTTTCGCTGACTCTCTTTCCACAGATGAGAAGACAGCTGTTACCTTTCGCATCGTCCGATCTATAATGTCGATATTATCGGCATATGCGAGCAGCATGTAGCTCTTATTAAATATGGTGCCAGACATGTTTTCCGCTGCTTTCCTTAAATCTTTCTCCATCACTTTGCTTCAGACACAAAAGAGATATTCCGTACGGTATAAATATGAGAAAGAGCTAAAAATCCACTATTAGCAAAAAATATTCGTACGGCCGTTAAATTAATAATGCAGCCAACTTGACAAAACGAATGATATAAAAGTTCTTATTTTTGGGGCTACTTTCAGGTGGAATTCTCAGAATTGAGTCCCAAACAATCATGTGTTGTACTGTGTAATTGGTTGAAAGGATATTGTTCCTTTACCCATCATACTGTCATCGTTGCATTGCATCAATTCGGTAATCTCATGTTTTTGCTATATTCGGTACTATAAGATCTTGGTGGAGAATCTCAAAGTCGTTTAAAAACCATATATGACGGTGTGTAATTTAGTTTGCTCCAAATGATACAGCCATCATTATTGAAAGTAAATTCCTTTAATTAGTTATGAAAGACAAGTTTATATAACGCTGATCATTAACGTGTGTAGCAAAGAAAAAAAAACTATATTATTTCTCAATGTTTTACGTATAGTACAATACAATCCCCATTGGCCGCCACAGGCAATGCCTAAGCGGCCGCTGTTCGCGTTCGCGTTCTCTAACGTCTTGGTACTCTGCCCAGATGTACTCTCTTGTGTTCGAGTCAATGTAATCACCACTACTCACTGTTCCTTCACTTCGTATGTTTACAATGAAAATTCACTTAAGCATTTCATTTTTTACACTAACGAATGATATGGAAGAGCTCATCCCATTGTTGGCTTCAATGTGGCCGCATATCGAGCGGATTAGATATTGTGCCTTGCCTTACACAAGAGAGCGAGAGAGTGAGAGAGAGAAGGGGAGCACTGCCAGCGACAGAGGAGATGGATAATAAATACAAGAAGGATTAAGTTGAGTGACAACTGTCATTCGTGTGTAACGAAAATATGAAAAATGTTTAATAAATTCAAATTTTTAATAATGCAGAACAATTTTCTTTTTCATTATTTTAAAAAGATGTTGTTTTTTTTTTAATATGTAACATATAACATATTTATTTATTCTTTTATCGTGTATATGCGAGTTTATTTTTAAATAAATTGTATTTGTAATTGCAATGAAAGCATAATTTTTATAACGGCGCCTGCAGATTTGAGTTCGTATAATATTTGTAAGTGCTAATGATATATTTAAGACTAAATGTGGTTGGACAACAAAAAGTCTGCACAAATTACATATTTGGTATTCCAAATGCACCACAGTATAAAAATTCAAAATTGAATATTTAACGAATGCCAATATTTCCGGTATCACTGACATTGTGAATGTAGTTTGAGGAAGCATACGAGTACGTATCCCAATGGTTCTTACATCGTTACAACCAAAAAGATCGACTAACTCAAAGACCAAACTTTCAAACGTATAATCATATGCCACCATATAGCAATATAAAAAATAGTCTAAAACGTGACAAATTCCCCTATACGATACTTACTTACGATACTTCAAATCGATATTAAATTATTATGGCATGTAACTTGACAAAACGAATGATGTAGAACTTCTTCTTTGTGGGGCTACTTCCCCGTACATTTATCAGAATTTAGTCCCAAATCAATGAGCTGAAAAATGTTGTACTGTATAAGTAAAAGAATGTTTGTGCCCAATATCCTATGATCTTTAATTTTCTCCACGGCTATTCTAATAGCCGCTATCTTGGCCTTAACTATGCAAAAATGATCCGGTTCAAAATATATATATGAAGTCAACATCAGAAGTGGGCGTCGGGAGTGTGATGCAAGGTAAAGCTTTTGATCAGTTTAACTTGGCAAACCCAGAGAGATCCTTACCAATTGCACTTCAAGTCTATTCACAGAGCTCCGTATTTGTGGTACTACTGCGGACGGAGTACCTCCACGTGGTGACGCATGGAAACATGATATTGACACCCGTCAGAGCAAGGCCAACTGTAAGGGGCGAAACCTAAAACCCAGGTACGTCGGCTCAGAGTAAGCGGTACCCAGGTCAGCTTTTGACCCAGAATGGGGGACCGTCATAAAATCCTGGCTGTAGAAGAAAACTGCGACTAGTGCCCTGGGCTTGTAACCCGCCACCGACGTTTGAACTATTGCAACGAAGAGAAGTAAGAAAAGAATAAAATGGACCCCCCAAAATGTTGACGACCACCGCTAACGAATTAAAGATCATGATTTGCGGATATGCACCTGAAATGTATAGATCAGGTACCTCCATCCAGCTGGCTAAAGTCCTCGAAGAATACAAGGCTGACAAAACCGCTTTACAGGAAATCCAGTGGACGGGACACGGGTGCTCGCGCATGGAAACGTGCGACAAATACTATAGTGTCATGCGGACAAGCACGAGTTTGGACGTGGATTTGTGGTTGGCAGGAGGCTGCGACACCGAGTCTCACGGTTCCACTCGGTGTGTGAAAGTATAGCCAACATAAGAGTCAAAACAAAATTTTTCCACATAACACTCATCTGTGCCCATGCTCCGACAGAAGAGAAAAGCGATGAGGACAAAGACAAAAGTTCTACAAGAGCCTAGAAAATGTATATGACGGTAGGCCGAGCCATGACATTAAAATTGTACTAGGCGATTTTAATGCTAAAATAGGCAGGGAGACCGCATTTGAGCCTACTATCGGAAAATTCAGTCTGCACACCGAAACGTCGAACAATGGCATCAGACTGATAGATTTCTCTGCGGCAAGAAATATGGTAGTTAGCAGCACTAGATTTGACCACAGAAATATTCATAAGGCATAATGGTTATCTCCAGATCAATTGATGAGGAATCAAATAGATCACGTGGTAGTCGGTAGAAATCACACATCGAACATTCTGGACGTACGAGTGACTAGGGGTGCGGCCATTGTCTCTAATCACTACCTTACCGCAGTTAAGGTACGCACAAGGCTAAGCATGACGAAAAACGTGGTAAACTGCGGGCCACAGAGGTAGCGGATGCCTACTTCAACCACCTAACACAACTGCTACGGAATGCTCTAACCACTGATAATATTACCGAGCAGTGACAATATATAGTCGACTCCACAGAACAGACTGCTAGAAGCGTACTTAGGTACTCAAACTCGTCTCAAGAAGCTGCATGGTACGATGATGAATGTCGCAATGCCACGAGAGAGACGGATGCTGCATACAGGGCGAAACTGCAGCCAATGGCAACGCGAGCTGTTCGTGAACGGCACAGGGAGAAGAGACGAGAGGCAACTTGTCTTTTTAGACGGAAAAAGAAAGTGCTGAAGGATGAGTGCACAAAATAGCTTCGAAGTATAGGGGAAGCCTGAAAATTCTACCAGAGAGTTAAGGCGATAATGGTTGTCCACCTGCAAGCACAGCGATGGCCAACTGGTAACGGACCCAGATAACGTTCTGAAGATATGGAGAGATCATTTCAAGAATTTACTGAATACGGACACCACTCCAGAAATACCCGCTCCAAACCATGACGAAGATATTAAATGTCCCTTTCCGAGACAGAGCGAGGTACGTGTGGCAATATCCATCCTTAAAAACAACAAAATGGCTGGAGCCGACGGTCTCCCTGCTGAATTGTTTAAGGCAGGTGGGAAGGAGCTTATGAGGAGCTCGCATCAGCTCATGGAGAACATCTGGCTAGAGGAGATATATGACCGGGGATTGGAGTCTCAGTCTGTTATGTCCTATACACAAGAAAGAAGATCGTAGTGAGTGTAAGAACTACCGTGGAATAAGCCTCTTACCAATTGCGTACAAGGTCCTTTGCGAGCATATGTGTAGTCTAATGAAAATTGTAGAAAAACTAATTGAACCTTATCAGTGCGGCTTTAGACCTTTTAAATCTACGACGGATCAAATATTCACCTTACGACAAATCCTGAAAAGCAGATCGCACCTATGACCTCTCTGTCGAATTCAAAGATGACTTCGACTCTCCGATTAGGTGTAAGTTATATAAAGCCAAGTCTGAGTTTGGTATTTCTGTAAAACTAATTCCACTTTGCAGATGTACCTTGGAAAACACCAAATCCTCTGTTAAGAGTGGTAAAGATCACTCTGAACAATTGAACACGGAAAGAGTTCTTAGGCAGGGTAATAACTTGTCCTGTAAACTATATAATATAGTTATGGAGAAGGTGGTGAGAAAGGCTGGTGTCAACATGTCTGTTGCCATATTTCACAAGAGCCACATGCCACTAGCCCATGCCGATGATATGGAAATAATTGGCCGAAATCTGCTGGATGTTATTGCAGTTTTTTCATCACTAGAAAAGGAGTCAGCAAAAATGGGTTTTAGCGGTCAACGAGCACGAAACAGAAATAATGATTTCGATGAACAAATAGTCCTCTCAATGGGGACGGACCATGAGCGTTGAAAATTATTGTTTTGAGGTAGTAGATGAGTTTACCTACCTCGGATCTTCCGTCAATAAGAAAAATAATGTCAGCCAAGAAATTAAGCGGAGAATAGTGCTAGCTAATAGATGTTTTTACGGACTTCGGCAGCACTTTAGTAATACCATCTTATCTCGGAATACTAAGAAACAGCTTTACCGGGTGCTAATCTTACCTGTTCTGTTGTATGCTGCCGAATCATTGGTGCTTACTACAACAGACATAGAAATCCTGGGAGTATTCGAGAGAAAAGTACTCCGAAAAATATATGGACCTATCTGTGTCGACGGCGGGTTTCGCCATCGGATGTACCATGCGCTGTATGATCATTACCGCGACATCGACGTAGCTAAAACAGTCGGAACCCAACGACTACGATGGCTGGGACATGTTGCCAGGATGGATGTGAATGCTCCAACGAGAAAAGTGTTTGAAGGCGAACCTGAAGGAAGTCGCAGAGCAGGGAGACCGAAACTTCCTTGGAATGACCAACTGGTTGACGACGTGCCACCATCTGATAGGACTAACTGGATAACGTACGCAGAAGACCGAATCGTATGGAATTTTTGAATACCATTTCGACTTGGAATTAGCTCTGGTTCCACAAATTTTAGTCTTCCATACTCGGATTTCCCAATCGTTGTTCGGATTTTGGTTCATTTACTTCGGACTATGTTCTGACCACTCAAGGTTAAACGCTTTTATTACCTAGACGTCGTTTTGATTTAAAAAAGATCTTCGATTTGCTACGTGGACTATGGACGGATACCCTTCTTCACATATATTTAAATCGGATATTCTAACTTTAATCTCATTTATATGGGAATATTGATATCTAAATCGAAGATAAAAGGTATAATAGCGTAAGGTCTTTCCCATTGCTACACAGACTCAATTTAGACTTCTTTCTGATATCCATAGATATTCGCTTTGTGCTGCTGAACTCTAAAGAGAAAATTAAACTTTTTCCTACAAAACAAATTTGCCTCTAATACATGAGACTTTTTATTAAATGTAGGTTATCTGAATACCTTCATCGTAGCAACCTTCTCTAGGTTGTTTCGTTACTGGTTATAAAGTTACACTGCCGAACGTTTTTTTTTATAACAATGCTTCATAATTCAGTATCTAATAATTTATTTTACACGTAATTCATTCAATCAATTGATAATTTACGAAATGATCCATTAAGACCAAACTCAGCCTCATATTGTACCACATCCCCGGATCTTAGATCTTCGGAACAACCATACAGGGTGTCCTCATCAAAGTATTTGCGATAATTTTGCAATAGATCTTCCATGTAGGCCACACATTCGCCTATGTGACCATTGCTGCCACCATACTCTTCAGGCAAATTACATTTCGGTATGTGAGTATATAATTCATCAAGAGATTTCAGGACATGAATCTGAAAATAGTTAGAAAATATAAATAAATGAATTTCGATTCATTTTGGGACTCAATTCTGAGAACAACACGTCAAAGTAGCTATAAAAAGCAAACATTCTGCATCATTCGTTTTGTCAAGTTACATGCCATAATAATTTAATATCGATTTGAAGTTAGTAAGTATCGTATAGGGGAATTTGTCACGTTTTAAGATCTTTTGTTTGACATAACATAAATTCTATGGTGGCGTATGATTATCATATTCCACGTATTCGGACTAGTGGTTCTCGAGTTATGTCAAACAAAAGAGCCTAAAACGTGACATAGTCCCATATACGATACTTTCTAACTTCAAATCGATATTAAATTATTATGGCATGCAACTTGACAAAACGAATGATGCAGAACTTCTTCTTATTGGGGCTACTTTCACGTGCAGTTCTCAGAACTAATTCCCAAAACCATGTGTTGTTGTAATAATATTCAAAGTATTTGCAAAAGCTTGTAAGTTATTTTTAATATGGCTAACGAATCTACAAATTTCAACGAATCTTCCACACTTACCGAATAATCTATCTGATTCCGAATAAATGGTTTCATTAACATGAACTTGCATTGCAGATCTCTGGGTGCATTTATAATGTAGATCTCCTTAATGCGCAGCGGGCAACATTCTTGAACCCAAGTCCAATATTTGTGTACCAGAGAGCGATCAAAGGAATTAATTCTTTCGAATGAGATATTATTCAAATCCATAATTTGACATACACCCGCTACGGTGGCATAATCGTTCTCCAGCGATATCATTTCCATGGCCATCATTATAAATTGAAATATCTCTCGAATATTGTAACGCTTGGGATCGTATTGACCTAAGCGGGCAATAAGTATGGCCGTTTTATTATTACACTTGGGAAATTCCGGATAATAGTGGACACTAGAAAGGCAAACATTTGAATATTAAAGACAACATGTCTCTCACAAGTAGTTAGCTTAAGGCTCACCCCAATCTATTGATTTCGAACATACGCCTGGATATATAGCGATTTTTATAGATCTCTGGAAAGACATTGTAGAAACTAAAGAATCTGTCGACACGTTTCTTAGTCTCCTCTAGGCTGTATTGACATCGACGCAGAAAAGCTATAAGAAATTCATCGCTTGTACGAACCCTCAAATGTCTTTGCTGTTTTATCCACTCGCGTAAGATGTACAAGTCCTGTTGAACACGTTCTGGCGTTTCATTAAGATCTTTGCGAGCGATTTCCTCTAAAGCCGGTGAAAGAGGCCTCATTGTTTAGCGTTGCACAGAACTGTAAGCCGGCAGCTGTTGCGATTGACTGATTCGATGCGATTAGATTTCTGCAGGTTTGAGGTGTCATTGTTTGGTCTAATGTAGAGATAATGACCTCTAATGGTAGTCATGGATAATTGGTGGAAAGTGCAGCTGATAAGCTGAATATGGCAGAGGGTCATAGTATATTATATGTATATCATTCACAAGTACTTTGAAATTTAATTAGAAATCCATTAAGTGAAAGTCAGACATTGGTTAAAGTATACTTTTTGTATAGCCATCAATAATAAGTGTCGATTGCATGAATGGCCAATTAAATGATTGATTAATAAATTTAATAATTTATAATTCCATTAGTGCAAAAATAGGCGATTGTACGTGAGGATCTGAAGCTTACTTATGAGATATTAATATAGGAAAACTAAATAACAAAAATATTGGTATCTGTTGATAGTCGACTCACTTTAAAATTAGGCGCTAACCGCAGCGTTGAACTACAATATTTTTTCTAAATGAAAAACTTCGATTCATATTTTTGATTATGTTCATTTGAAGTTTATTGATTAAGTCCAGAAGATGTCACAATTGGCGAGAACTTCCGGCGACAGATTCTCGCACTCGTGTCGAATGTTGTCCTTGAGGGCTTCCAGGGTATCGGGCTTGTACACGTAAACACGGCACTTGAAAAAACCCCACAACAAAGTCTGGAACGGTTAAATCGGGCGATATTGCGGGCCAGTGCAAATCGCCTAAACGAGAGATGAAACGACCAGAGGACGCAGCCTTGAGAATGTAGGTTGTGGCTTGCGCAGTGTGTGCCGTTGCTCCATCCTGTTGGTACCACATGTCCTGCACTCCTAATTCGTTCAATTGCAGCAGAAAAAACTCGGTTAACATGGCCCTAAAGCGCGCACCGTCCACTGTAGTCGTTTGACAAGCGGCGTTCTCGAAAAAAATTACTCCTGCTGCGTGAACAGCGCACCATGCAGTCACTTTCAGCGGGTGTAATGGCTCCTCGTGCATCACTCGCGGATTTTCGGTGCCCCAGAAGCGATTGTTTTGCATGTTCACGTACCAGCTGAGATGGAAATGAGCCTCATCGGTCATTATGATTTTGGTGAAAAAATCATCCACTACGTCCTCGAGTTTGAGGATGGTCGACAGACAGCAGCTGGTGCACGGACTGGACTTTGTACGGGAACATGCGAGGGTCTTTGACCAAAATTAGCCTTAGGGACGACCGGCTGGTGACTAATTGCGAGGCACGGTGTCTGGTCAGGGGCCGGTCACTCCCGGCAAAGTCTCGTGTGGTCCCATACTCTTCAAGGTTGGTGGCCATAGGGCGCAGTGTTTGCGTCGTCGGTGTCTGACGGCCGGAGAATCGGATTTCTTCTAATAAGCCGCAATCGACCGATGTCTTTAAAGTCAACAGACAGACACCTGGCCATCGCTCAAATTCAGACGGACCGCTCAAGACCACTTGAATCCTTGTCCCTGATAGAAGTCTGCAGCGATCATTCGAACAGCGATATATTCCATTCACAATGACATAATTGTGCCTTTCATATAAAAAAAATAATTTTGTTAGTATGTCGCATCCAGCTTCTTTTATTCTACCACAACATCGACCCGGAGTTATTGAAATCGCCTTTATGTACAGCACTAATAACGCAATTTTCGATTACCCTTAATAAAGTTTGAATTTTGTAAATGCCTTTTACTATAGTTTAACTAGATTGGTAATGCAAATTATTAATTCAAATCAACTAAATATAATTTATATACCTGTGTTTATTTGGACTAATCATATAACCTTATCTCTCTGCTAACCATCTATGTATATGCTCAGAGCTACTGGGTTGTGATTTTTTTTTTTTTTTTTTGGTAAACATCTAATATGCATTAAGGATAATTATGACAAATGTTTGCTATTGTCAATTGATTGGAGGTTGAACTAGTTCGTTTTTACCACGCTTTGATAAAACCAATTTCAAAAGCTTCTGCGCCCCCCATTTCAAATGAGATACCACTTGAGGATGGACGAGAATCGTTTGGCAAGTGTTTAGGTTGGTTCTTTTATTATTTACTTACGTAACCGATTACAACTTATGAACGTGGTTCATCACTTTGAGGCTTGAAGTATTAAATAATTCCACACGCTTCGGTCTTTTGCGTGCATTACCCAGTTAGTCCTACCAGATGTTGGCACGTCGCCAACCACTTGGTCCTTCCAACGAAGTTTGCGTCTCCCAGCTCTGCGCCGTCCTTCAGGTTCGCCTTCAAACACCTTTCTGGCTGGAGCATTAACATTCATCATGACAAAATGTCCCAGCCATCGTAGTCGTTGGATTCTGACTCTTTTAGCTACGTCGATGTCGTGGTAAAGCTCATACAGCTCATGGTTCTTTCGATGGCGCAACTCGTCGTCGACACAGATAGGTCCATATGTTTTCGAAGTACTTGTCTTTCGAATACTCCCAGGTTGTGTATGTCCGTTGTCGAAAGCGCACCCAAGATACGGCAGAATACAAAAGTATGGGTAAAACTAACACCTGGTACAGCTGTTTCTTAGTAGGCCGAGATAAGATGGTGTTACTAAAGTACTGCCAGAGTCCGTAAAATCATCTATAGGCGAATACTATTCTCCGCTTGATTTTTTGGCTGATACTACTTTTTTAATTTTTCGGATCGTCCGAAGTAGTTAAATTCATCTACTACCTTAAAACAATAATTGTCAACGTTCACGGTGCGTCCCCAACGAGAGGACTCTTTGTTCTTTGAAATCATTATTTTTGTTCTGACCTCGTTGACCACTAAACCCATTTTTGATGACTCCGTTTCTAGTGATGAGAAAACTGCAGTAATATCCCGCAGATTTCTGCCAATGATGTCTATATCATCGGCATTTTCTAGCGGCATGTGGGTCTTGTGGAATATGGTGCCAGACATGTCGCAGTTCGTTCTATGGAGTCGGGTATATATTGCCACTGCAAGGTAATATTATCAGTGGTTGAAGCATTCCGTAGCAGTTGGGTTAGGTGGTTGAAGTAGGCGTCCGCTACCTCGGTGGTCCGCAGTTTACCGATGTCCAGCTTTCGTTATGCCTGGTTAAATACTTTTTTCGTCAATCTTAGCCTTGTGCGTACTCTAACTGCGGTAAGGTAGTTATCGAAATTCGCACCCCTGATCATACATACTTACGTCCAGAACACTCGATGCGTGCTTTCAATCGACTACCACGTGATATATCTGATCCCTTGTCAATTGATCTGGAGATAACCATGTTGCCTTATAAATATTTCTATGACCAAATCTAGTGCTATTAACTACCATATTTCTTGCAGCAGGGAAATCAATCAGTCTGATGCCATTGTTCGACATTTCGGTGTGTATACTGAATTTTCCGATGGTAGGCTCAAATGGTAGCATTGAAATCGCCTAGTACGATTTTGATGTCATGGCTGGGTCTACGGTTATATATATTTTCTAGGCTCTCGTAGTCTTTGTCCTCATCGCTTTTCTCTTCTGTCGGAGCATGATTTTGCTTAAATCTCATTACATAATATTGTGCTCCTAAATAATTAATTTTCTTTAATTCAGACTATATTTGTCCATTCGTTGCAAGCGGAGCAGATTTTCCTAAAAATGATTCAAAATTGTAATGTTGCCATTCTTGCCGCCTAACAGACCTCGTAGCTTGAGTTATTAAAACAATTTGCATCCACACGGTTCACCCACATATAATTCTATTAAAACTTCAGGATATTTTCATTATCATTTCACCAACAATCTAAACGCTATGATAAGATAACGAACGCACAGCTATCACTCTCTCATTAGGTCTCAACTCCGCTCCCAATGGATTTTTGGTGCAAACAATACAACGTTGAAATTGCATTCGAATTCAGTTCAACGCTATCACTCCTAGCGGAAAAACCACAAAATTAATCTAATGAACAACAACACAACTTTGCCAACGGAACTGGAGAGTGTCGCTAAGGAAATTTGTAATGAAACTCCCGCCATCCGAGAATCTACCCTTGTTAGTCTCCAGTTGTGGCTGAAAAAGACACGACACTTGAAATCGCGTAAGAATGAAGCATTTTTATTGGCTTTCCTGCGTTATTGCCGCTTTAGCCTGGAAGAGACAAAAAAGCGTATGAATAGTTATTATTCGTTGAAAATGGGATTTCCGGAGGTTCTTATGAATCGCACCTTAGATGAATCATTGATGGCTCTATATAGACAGGGGTGAGTATGCAATTGTAAATAGAGGAATTTGTTGATGACTCAATTCAAGACTTGTTGGAAATAAACTGTTATTGCAAATTCGATATTTATAATGAAGTAGAGAGAGTGTACAAAAAATTAAATTTGTCATTTGTAATGCGGTGAACTTGAAGTAACGGTTAACAGAAGTTGTTTATAGTAACTTTTAAGGGGTTTACCCTACAGTTTTAGTACTGGAAATCGATTAAATAATATGGCTAAGCTCTAGTGGGGCTGACAATGTTTGCCAACGGAACGGGCGGCCATGGCCCTAATACCTGTGGAACGGACCTTGCTATACATTCCACTGATCGGTTGTTTTTAAAAGATGGTAGAACGAAATCTCAGCAGGTCACCCTCGGGTCGCCAGTGATCTTAAAAATTATGGGCCGGACATACTCTTCTCCTCTTTAGACATATTAAGGCAAGAGGTTCTCTCTTCATTGGCTAGTGACCATAGGCATAAATGTGCTTTTGGACTTGTAATTGGCAATCGGGGCTGAAGAGATTGGAAGAGCCAATCTTCTCTGTAACTTTCGGGTAACAAAGGTCGCTTGAGAGGCGGGGTCTACAAGTGCATTAGAACAACATTTCAAGTCGTTATTACAATTCCAAAGTCTCTAAAAGAACTTTGGACTTTGACGTGGGCCATACACGAATCGTTAATGTTTGAATTGATGAACCAGCTGACTTCATGAGTATTTCCTCCGTATGTTCGGATAGTGGTTCATGATAGACACTATGTCGAGAACTATTTCCGGGTGGAACAGATGGTAGATTGATACCTCTGATATCCGTAACTGTTTCTAATGTTGCGAACCTCGAAGAGAAGAACTTATTCATTTCAAAGCAGTTAATTGTTCCCAAAGTCCGAGAGTAACTTCGGGAAGACGGGTTAAGCAAAGAAATATAAAATTTAAGTCCCAGCCCTCTGTGTTTGATCCCTAAAATGGAGAGATTGTGTCTGCAGTCACTAATCGTCCTCTGCAATTGTTCGATAGCTCGACCAGTATCTTAGTCTACTGGGGTAAGACCAAACAGAGTCTTGAGTTGAGCATTTACGAGAACTCTTTTATTTTCATAGAGGTCCATCAGATTCTGCCAAGCCATAGCAGAACCTTCATTGGTTATGGGGAAAATTTTTATACCCTCACTCTACGTGTAGGAGGGTATATATCAGTTGATACGACTCAATAGTGTAACACAAGGAGTCACTTTAGACCATAGGTTTGCTTTGAACCAAATTCGATTCATGACTTTTTAAGTCGTTTGAGGCATGTCCGTCTGGCTGGTGCACACGCTAACTTTCGAAAGACGCAACCAAATGTTTTGAAATTTTGCACGAGTTAATATTTTCCCAAAACTACTTACGGTATTGCAAATGGGCTACATGGCCCCGCCCCGTCTGGTACCTCAAATACATACCCTTCCGCCCACTTTAGAGATGGAGTAAAAATATCAATACACCCAACACAATCGTGCCCAAATTCTGTATTTAGTAAAGTTTTTGAGAAAAAGTCTGGAAGTCTAGACACGCCCCTTCTGGTACCTCCCATACAAATTTACCACTCCGCCCACCTTTGAGATGGAGTAATTATATCAATACACTCTACACGATCATGCCCAAGTTCTGTATTTTGGATAAAGGATAAAGTTTTGGAGAGAAAAATTGGAAGTCTAGCAACGCCCCTTATGGTACCTCCCATACAAATGTACCATTCCGCCCACTTTAGAGATGGAGTAATAATATCAATACACCCAACGCAATCGTGCCCAAATTCTGTATTTAGTACAACTATAACAGAATAAAGTTTTGGAGCTAAAATCTGGAAGTCTAGATACGCCCCATACAAATGTACCACTCCGCCCAGTTATAATATCAACACACTCGACACGATCGTGCCCAAATTCTGTATTTTGTTAAGCTATAACAGGACAAAGCTTTGGAGAACAAAACTGGAAGTCTAGCCTCACCCCTTCTGGTACCTCCCATACAAATGTACCACTACTCCGCCCACTTTAGATATCGAGTAGTAATATCAATATACTAGAAAATTGTATGTTTTACTGAGGGTAAGGGTATATGTAAATCGGCTTTCCCGACTGAAACTTTCTTACTGGTTGTAATGTCATGTGCTTCACCTTCCGCATAAGATAATACATCTTTTGAATATCGCTGATGTTCTCAATATTCTTATATAGGGCAGAGATCTGATCTCTAAATGTGGGCCACGATTTGTTATCACCAGAGAAGACTTCGGAGTCACACTGGGGAAGTAAATAGGGATTGAAGCTGTTTTCTTTTTCGAGTTTAATTTTTCTAGCAAGGCATCAGTCGCCGCTAGCCCTCGCATATAAGTTTTATACCCGGACAAATATTTTGATTTTATTATGTCCATAGGAACTTTTACCGGGTCCTCAACGTTACAAATATCTGCATGGAACCTTTCAAAAAGTTTAATAAATTCATCAGTCGAATAAAAAATTTAAAAAATAAAATTTTAATTAAGTTAGCCTATGATTAGATACATATAGTCCATTATAGAGCGGACTCTATAAATAAATTTTTATATTGGCTATTATATAAAAAAAATAATTCAAATTATTAAATTCTCTAGCATAGGGCCTTGTTGCCATTTCAAGGAATTTGTTTTGTTTTGTGTAATAGATGTTGTCCAACTATGTTGCTAATCTTTTATTCATAGTTTTAATGAGTTTTTTTTATACAACTTTTCTTTTATAAGTTTTTACATAATTACCTTTCTTTCAGCGTTCATATCATACCCGAGAAGCCCTTAACCCCCAATGGACCACGTATTATTATCTCGCAGTTTAGAAAATATGATCCCAAGAAATTCGCACCCAAAGATGTTTTAAAATTACTTTTTATGCTCTTTGAACTGTTGGCCAACGAAGACGCAAATGCCAGTGTGGCGGGTATCGTGTATATTGTGGACTATCGTGATGTGACTATGGATCATATGAGGCAATATGATCTGTTTCTATTGAAAAAAACTTGGGCATTGTTGGTCCACTGTCTACCGTTGAGATTTGTGGGAATACATTTGATTAATATGCGTAAGAACAGTCAGAGCTTTTTTAAATTTGTACGTTCATTTTTACCCGACGAAATTCCAATTAAGGTAAGGCCCACAAATTGTGGCTTAAACAGTAATTCATAGTAATTTCTGTAAATCAATTGAAGGCCGCGTAGAAACGGACAACTTATTGAGAATATTTGTTGTACTCTTAATCATAGTTGGCATTTTGGGAGTAATGAGTCTCTCTCTCTCCCCCTCCTCAAATGAATGACATAAACTTATCAGCATGACATAAACTATGAGTTGTGCTTGGGTGGGACTCACGACTCATGAGTCATGAGGCATGAGTTACAGGCACTCATAAGTGAGCAAATACGAACTCTGCTCACAACATGTATTCAATACTGATTGATTTACAGAAATTAATATGAATAGAGGAATTCAAGGCACAGCTTCACTATAAAATATTTCTCTGCCCTACAAAATAAAATAAAATAAAATAAAATAAAATAAAATAAAATAAAATAAAATAAAATAAAATAAAATAAAATAAAATAAAATAAAATAAAATAAAATAAAATAAAATAAAATAAAATAAAATAAAATAAAATAAAATAAAATAAAATAAAATAAAATAAAATAAAATAAAATAAAATAAAATAAAATAAAATAAAATAAAATAAAATAAAATAAAATAAAATAAAATAAAATAAAATAAAATAAAATAAAATAAAATAAAATAAAATAAAATAAAATAAAATAAAATAAAATAAAATAAAATAAAATAAAACAAAATAAAATAAAATAAAATAAAATAAAATAAAATAAAATAAAATAAAATAATAAAATAAAATAAAATAAAATAAAATAAAATAAAATAAAATAAAATAAAATAAAATAAAATAAAATAAAATAAAATAAAATAAAATAAAATAAAATAAAATAAAATAAAATAAAATAAAATAAAATAAAATAAAATAAAATAAAATAAAATAAAATAAAATAAAATAAAATAAAATAAAATAAAATAAAATAAAATAAAATAAAATAAAATAAAATAAAATAAAATAAAATAAAATAAAATAAAATAAAATAAAATAAAATAAAATAAAATAAAATAAAATAAAATAAAATAAAATAAAATAAAATAAAATAAAATAAAATAAAATAAAATAAAATAAAATAAAATAAAATAAAATAAAATAAAATAAAATAAAATAAAATAAAATAAAATAAAATAAAATAAAATAAAATAAAATAAAATAAAATAAAATAAAATAAAATAAAATAAAATAAAATAAAATAAAATAAAATAAAATAAAATAAAATAAAATAAAATAAAATAAAATAAAATAAAATAAAATAAAATAAAATAAAATAAAATAAAATAAAATAAAATAAAATAAAATAAAATAAAATAAAATAAAATAAAATAAAATAAAATAAAATAAAATAAAATAAAATAAAATAAAATAAAATAAAATAAAATAAAATAAAATAAAATAAAATAAAATAAAATAAAATAAAATAAAATAAAATAAAATAAAATAAAATAAAATAAAATAAAATAAAATAAAATAAAATAAAATAAAATAAAATAAAATAAAATAAAATAAAATAAAATAAAATAAAATAAAATAAAATAAAATAAAATAAAATAAAATAAAATAAAATAAAATAAAATAAAATAAAATAAAATAAAATAAAATAAAATAAAATAAAATAAAATAAAATAAAATAAAATAAAATAAAATAAAATAAAATAAAATAAAATAAAATAAAATAAAATAAAATAAAATAAAATAAAATAAAATAAAATAAAATAATAAAATAAAATAAAAACTTTTTACAAAAAACAAATATACATATATAACTCTCTTTTTGTGTCGCTTTCAGTTTACGGTCCACAAAAAGGCAGAAGACTTGTATGAGCACATACCACGCGAAGCCATGACCGTGGAATATGGAGGCCACAACGGCTATCAGGCTGAGGCGCTGCAACATTGGGAAAATGTTATGCTCAGCTACAAGGATTACTTTGCTCAGGATGACAACTATGGCACCAATGAAAAACTAAGAATTGGCAAAACTGCCAGTATGCAGGTGTCACAACTTACCGGTCTAAAGGGTTCATTTCGACAGTTGTCGGTGGATTAAAAAATAAGATTAAAATTTTACATTTACATCATGTACAATATTTATTGACTATATTTTTATTTATTTATTGTAAATTATAAACTAATTATAATAAAATTATATCTATATGCATATAAGTAATATGGACAAATAGTATGTTATTATATTAACTATATTATATAACTATATACTGCTACTAAATGTTAAACGACAGAAATTGTATAGGCTATAGGAAAACAGTTTAAGTAACGCGGTATAAGAAATAAAACTCGAGCGTGACAAAAAAAAATGCAGCGGCTATTTATGAGTATGAGTATTGCCTGAGGATTATTTTGTGATATATACAATGAATATTGAACATTAGGGTATATTTTTGAAAAAAAATATATATGTATATATAAAAACGAAACGGTTCACGTTGTAAACTCATCACTTAAGAACGGCTGGAGCGATTTGTCTGATTTTTTTCATTCGACTTAAAATTTTCAGAAGATGGTTTGTAAAGAAAATAATCCACTCCAGGTGACGCTAGGGTGGACTTATAATTTTAATGCATGGACTAATTCAACTGAAATTTCGAAAGTATATTTGTTTGATCACGAGAAAAAATTGTATGTGTAGATGGACCCGGTAAATGACGCTGGGATGTATTTATATCGAAAATTTTAATGGATGGACGTTTGTTTGGTTGATTATCAGAAAAAATTCTATCTACAAATGGACCCGGTAGGTGGCGCTTGGGTGTATTTTTAATCAAAATTTGAACGAATGGACCAATTTAACTGAAATTTAGTATGTATATTTGTGTGATCATGAGAACAAAGTAACTATTGATTTCATTAAATATGAAAATTTTTTTAACATCAAAATTATTGAGAAGTCAATATATATAAAAACAGATGTTCATTTTGATGTCACCACTAATTGCGAAAACAGTTGAACCGATTTGTAACAAAATTTCAGTGAAAGTTGGGGATGTAGATGGTTACCTAGACCGCAAAACGGCTTAAGGTAGAATGGCGAACATTTATATTGGCGCCCTTCCTACAGAATTAGAGAGCTTTACAAAGTGGGTTTTCGTATTTCGAACTTTTAGGGGACAAACTCGAAAATGGAAAAAAAAACTGTTGCTATCCCCCAGACCAAACGGTTAACAGGGTTGCTGAGCCAAATGAAGAGATTTTT
Organism: Muscina levida; assembly: GCA_964034835.1. Taxonomy (NCBI): domain Eukaryota; kingdom Metazoa; phylum Arthropoda; class Insecta; order Diptera; family Muscidae; genus Muscina; species Muscina levida. The sequence goes on from OZ035880.1 coordinate 157,821,697, forward strand.
GGAAATACGTACTCCTTGGGATAAAAGTGGGGCAAACGGAGTCACTGCCTATGGCCTATTTCTACGTTATAGAGAAAATTCGTTATAGTGAGGTAGAAATATGTGAAAAAAGTTAGTAAAATGCTGGGTTTAAAAAAAAAGAATTCGTTACAGAGAGAAATTCGCCATAGACAAGTTCGTTATAGGGAAGTCCGACTGTATCTATATAAATATATCGTAAGGTCTAAGGTCTTCCAAAACTGTATGGAAATCAAAACTCGGTTATAAATCGACTAGTCATAAGCCTTCAAGTGAGGAAAATAACGAAAAACCGGGTTTTAATTAAACAAATTTTCGTAAGCGTATGACAGTCAATTCGACCATTTGTATGGGATGTACCAGAAGGGGTGGCAAAGGTTTCGTTACATTGTATGGGAGGAACCATAAGGCGTAGGACTATTCTGACCACTATTTCATTTTGCAAAAAAAAAAAAAAATAGTAAATTTCGAGTTATTTTGCCCACCAACTAGACAGACAGACGGACATGGCTCAATCGTTTTAAAAAGTCATGAAACGAATTTGATTTTAAGATACTTGGGGTCTAACAAGTCTCCTTTAATGCGTTACACTTTTTCCGATACACAGTACAACATTTTTCAGCTTATTGATTTGGGACTCAATTCTGAGAACTGCACGTGAAAGTTGTAGGAGTTTTATTTGCCTTTCTCCCAAAGCCCAAATAAAAACGCAGTGATTTGTATAAAAGAACGAATGTAAGAAAACTATGTTTATTCAAATGAAACGCTATTTTAGGAATGACACAAATTTGACAATGTATACGTATATTGTTTCTCATAGCCTACTACGTATATCATTTTCCATAGCCTACTATGTATATATTCTTCCATAGTCTACTATGTATTTGTATCGAATACAGAATATTTATATGGTTGCAAAGCCTACTAAGTATTTGAATTGCAAGTGTTCAAATATCAAATGACTGAAATATTTGCAACATCTCCTCTCAATGCAAATACTTTTACAATTTACACTATGTATGAAATTACTCTAAACCCATCATTTTTACAAATTTGCAATGTTTCAGTTTTCCTAAATTTTTTGTAAAAATATCAGCTACCATTTCCGCAGTTGGTATATAATTCAGCTTGATCTCATCATTCTTATAAACGTCTCTTACATAGTGATATTTTATGTCAATGTGCTTACTACGGGCGTGGTAAACTGGATTCTTGATCAATTTCTGCGCGCTTTGATTGTCTCCATTAAGTGTAATGCTCATCTTAGCATCTGTTATACCTAGCTCTAAGCACAATTTATTTAGATATACAGCTTCTTTCGCAGCTAAACAAAGTGCCATATACTCAGCTTCAGTACTGCTTAGTGCTACTGTCGTTTGCTTTTTGGAGGCCCACGAAAAAATACATCCACCGTAGAAAAATCCGTATCCATTATATGACTTGCGTTCTATGGGGTCGCCGCCCCAATCAGCATCAACATATCCTTCAATTGGTTCTCCCGTTTTTTGATATTTCAGTTGTAACTTTTTTGTCCTTGACAAATACCGCAAAATGTGATTCAACGCCGCTCTATGCTCTGTGTGGGGATCGGAATTACATTGCGACAGCTTGCAGACGGAATGCAAAATATCGGGTCTTGTAGTTAATGCGAGATACATTAATGTTCCTATTAAAGACTGGTACTCGTTCTTGTTCGTTCTTGCACAGTCGTCGTTCGTACATTTTAATTGAAAACCTTCATTTAGTGGAGTAGACATTGGCTTGCAGTTATCCATATTGCGATCTTCTAACAAATTGGAGATGTATTTTTCTTGACATAGTGATATCGATCCTGTCTCACCATCTCTTTCTATTTCCATGCCCAGAAAAAAGTGTAGTGGGCCTTGATCAACCGCCTTGAATTTTGACAAAATTTCCATTTTTATACCCTCTAGCTCTTGTTTATCCGAACTTAAAACAAGGAGGTCATCAACATATACAGCAATAAAATTTAGCTTCTGTGCAACATGTCGTGTATAAATGCATGTCTCGCTGGCACACTGGGTAAAACCGATTTCCTTTAACACGCCATCCAACTTAGAATTCCACTCTCTTCCAGATTGCTTAAGTCCGTAAAGGGATTTCTTCAATTTCAGCACCAAATTTGGATGGTTTGGATCTTCGAAAAATTTAGGCTGCTTCATGTATACGTCATCATGCAGCTCCCCGTTTAAATACGCTGTTGTTATGTCCATCTGATGTACATGCAATTCACGTTCCACTGCTATAGCCATAAGTAACCGCAAATTTTCATACCTTACAACCGGAGAGAATGTTTCCATGTAATTTATCCCATACTTCTGGCTACAGCCTTTTGCAACAAGCCGAGCTTTACAACGCTGTACCTCACCATGTTTATCCTTTTTTAATGAGTAGACCCATTTACAACCGATTGCCTTTTGGTTTGTTGGCAATTCTACTAACGACCATGTTTGATTTTCGACTAATGAATTGTATTCCTCTTGCATAGCCATTTTCCATTCTTCGGCATAGGGATTATTCTCGACATCGGATTCATTTTCGGGTGCTACCATATTACCCGTCATAGCATTCAGGATGTTAAATTGTTTTTTAGGTCTTCCGGGTTTGCCAGTTTTTATTAGCTTCGGTCTTCCTCTTCCTATTTTCTCAACATAACTGGATTGGTTTTCAGCACAATCTTCTCGATAATCAGGATCCGAATGAGAGCAATTTGGAGTTTCCTCATCTATAGTAGCATCCACTTCGTTAACAACTTCGGTATCTTCTAATAAAGAATTGTCAACACTTTCTGGATTAGTAACTTCTTGAGCGTTATCAGCAGCATCAACCGTTCTTAGTTCAATTAGTATTGTGTCGTCCTTGTCGTATGATATTGAACTTCCAAACTCGTTTTCGATGAATTTTACGTCTCTTTTGACAAAAACATTACGCCGTTCACTATCATATAGCCGATATCCTTTTGTCTCCTCTGAGTAGCCAACCATGATATACTCTTTACCCTTTGAACGAAATTTTCTCTTTTCTGTTTTGTCCAAAGCTATCGCCAGACAACCAAATACTTTGAAATGGCCAACAAAAGGTTTCTTACCCGACCATAATTCCATTGGTGTTTTCTCGGCATTTATCTTCGATAAAGATCTGTTTCGTGTATACGCCGCCGTCGATATTGCTTCAGCCCAAAAATATTCTTGAAGATTAGCATGTACAATCATGCTTCGGGCCATTTCTACTAAAGTCCTGTTTGTTCTTTCCGCCAATCCATTCTGCTGGGGTGTATAGGGTACGGTCAATTGTCTTCTAATCCCATTTTCTCTCAAATATTGATCAAATTCGTGGTTGATGTATTCACCACCATTATCACTCCGAAGCGACAATATTTTTTCACCAGTCTGCTTCTCTGCCATTGCCTTAAAGATTTTAAATTTTTCCAAAACTTGACTTTTTTCTTTCATACAGTAAATGAAAACGCATCTTGACTTATCGTCAATAAAAGTCACGAAATATCGTGAACCTCCAATTGACTTCACATTCATCGGCCCGCAGACGTCAGAATGAATGACTTCTAGGAGTTTATCGGAACGTGTGTCGGAGATGGGGAACGGCTTAGTAGTTATTTTACTCTTTATACATGTTTTACAAACGATTTCTGGTGGAATCACACCTAAATTCAGCCCATGAACAGATTTTTTGGACGATAGTCCCTTCAATGTTTGATAATTAACATGGCCATACCGTTGATGCCATTTTTCAGCATTAACCGTTGAAACAGTAGATTTAGCACTATAATTGCTTTCCATTTTTAAGAGAAACAAGTTGTCCTTCATTTTAGCCTTTAGTATAACGTTGCCATGCCTGTCCTCAAATAAGGCTTGGTCCGAATCAAACATTACTTTACATCCCTTTGATACGGCAGTTGGCACAGATATAAAATTTCCCCTCATAGACGGTACGTGCATGACATTCTTCAGCTCTATAGCAAACTCTCCAGATTTAAATTTTACTACACCTCGACCCTCTGAAGTAATAGAATTATCACCGACCAATTGTACAACTTCTTTAATCTCCTCGTACTGTGTAAATAAATCTCGGCTGCAACACATATGGGAAGTGGCACCACTATCAACGCACCAGGTGTCCTTAGCAAATGGGTACGATCCCATGGCAAAACTTCCCAACGAAGATTCAGGTGACTTACCGCTTACTTTGGGGATCTCCTTACACTGAGCCATATAATGTCCTTGACGGCCGCATCGGTAACAGCGACCTTTGAACTCCCTATTGTCTTGCAATTCTTGTTTTTCCTTACTTCTCCACTTTCTGCTGTACGCTCCATATACCTGCTGACTGTCCTCGTTGCCGCCATCTCTATTTGCCATCTGTCTTCTTTCCGCTTCCTCCATTAGCTTTATCTTCAATATATCCATTGTAGGCAAAATATCCCTGGTCTCAATGGCAATAACAAAATTTTCAAAAGATTTCGGGAGATTCGACAATAGAATAATCACTAACAGCTCGTCGTATAGCGTCACATTAACCTCGGCAAGTTTTTCCACAAGACCAAAAAATATATTTAAGAATTCTTCAACTTTATCGCCCTCTTCCAGTCTGGTGTGAAGAAGTTGCTTAAAAAGGGACACTTTCCTGGCCGGACCACTGGGAACATGTATACTCTTTAGCTTAGCCCATGCGTCCACCGCTGTTTTGCAATTCTTGATATGCGAGATTTGCGATGCCTGTACACATAGTATTATACTTGCCAACGCCTTTTCATCATTTATCGCGTATTTGCGCAATTCTCCTGCATCACTCGGCTTCACCACCTCTCCAGAAACTATTCCCCATGTCTCATTATGGACTAACACACTTTTCATCTGCACCCTCCATATATCGTAGTTTCCAGAATCCAGTTTTTCAATTTGATGATATGAAGACATGATTCTCAGCCAAATACTTTCCAATTCTTTTACGTTATTTCACAGAAGACTCCTGGGCCCATAACCTGTAGGAGTTTTATTTGCCTTTCTCCCAAAGCCCAAATAAAAACGCAGTGATTTGTATAAAAGAACGAATGTAAGAAAACTATGTTTATTCAAATGAAACGCTATTTTAGGAATGACACAAATTTGACAATGTATACGTATATTGTTTCTCATAGCCTACTACGTATATCATTTTCCATAGCCTACTATGTATATATTCTTCCATAGTCTACTATGTATTTGTATCGAATACAGAATATTTATATGGTTGCAAAGCCTACTAAGTATTTGAATTGCAAGTGTTCAAATATCAAATGACTGAAATATTTGCAACAAAAGTAGCCCCAAAAAGAAGAAGTTCTGCATCATCCATTTTGTCAATTTACATGCCATAATAATTTAATATCGATTTGATGTTAGTAAGTATGAGCTGTAAAATGTTGTACTGTATTATGAAATTTTTTTATGTTTTAAAACCGGTCTTTCATTATTTTCCTCACTTTAAGGCTTTTGACTAGTCGATTTATACCGTGTTGTACTGTGCTATCATCCTTAAGATCAAATTCGTTTCAGGACCTTTTTAAGACGATTGAGCCATGTCCGTCTGTCTGCCTGTTGGCCGGATAACTCGAGTAAATCTTAGCTGTTTCTTATGAAACCTTAACAGTATTAATATTTTCAAAAAATAAAGCAATGAGATTGTAAAGGGACATAATAGCCTCATCCCTCTAGTACCTCCCACACAAAATTACTTATTTTTTTGTATAGTTAATAATTCTTCCATAACTCCCAAATGAACAGCTGGAAGAAATTTAAATTTGGTCAGTTTAATTACCTTATAACCAGTAATACAATTTCAATCGGGAAACCTGACTTACATATACCCTCACCCTTAATAAAACTTACAATTTTCTAGTATATTGATATTATTACTAGATTTCTAAAGTGGGCAGTACTTGATGGGTATGGGAGGTACCATAAGGGGCGTGGCTAGCCTTCCATTTTTTTTCTCTAAAACTTTATCTTTTAATAGCTTTACCAAATACAGAATTTGGGTACGATCGCATCGGACTTATTGATATTATTACCCCATCTCTGAAGTGGGCGAAAAGGTAAATTTGTATGGGAGGTACTAATACAGAATTTGGGCATGATCGCGTTGGGTGTGTTACTAATATTACTCGGTTTCTAAAGTGGGCGGTACCAGATGGGTATGGGAGGTTCCAGAAGGGGCGTGGCTAGACTTCCAGATTTTTTCTCCAAAACTTTATCCTGCTCTAGCTTTACTAAATACAGAAATTGGGATCGCGTTGGATGTATTGATATTATAACTCCATCTCTGAAGTTGGCGGAAAGATTCATTTGTATGGAAGGTACCAGAAGATACTGACATTAAGTATTACTCGATTTCTAAAGTGGGCGTAGTGGTACATTTGTATGGGAGGTACCAGAAGGGGCAATTTTAAACTTCCAGATTATTTCTCCAAAACTTTATCCTGTTATAGCTTTACTAAATACAGAAAGTGGGCGGAAGTTACATATGTATGGGAGGTACAAGAAAGGGCGTATCTAGACTTCCAGATGTTTACTCCATATCTTGAACCTGTTATAGCTTTACTAAATACAGAATTTGAGCACGATCGCGTAAGGTCTATTAATAATATTAATCGATTTATAAAGTGGGCGGTACCAGATGGGTATGGAATTTACCAGATGGGGCGTAACTAGTCTTCCTTTTTTTTTCCAAAACTTTATCCAGTTAAAGCTTTACTAAATAAAGAATGTGGGTACGATCACGTTGGATTTATTGACATTATTACTCCATCTCTATTGTGGGCGGAAAGGTACATTTGTTTGGAAGGTACCAGAAGGGGCATGGCTAGACTTCAAATTTTTTTCCAAAACTTTATCCTTTTATAGCTTTACTAAATACAGAATTTGGGTACTATCCCGTTGGGTGTGTTGATATTATTACTCCATCTCTAAAGTGGGCGGAATAATGCATTTATATGGGAGGTACCAGAAGGGGCGGGGCCATGTAGCCCATTTGCAATACCGTAAGTAGTTTTGGGATAATATTAACTTGTGCAAAATTTCAAAACATTTGGTTGCTTCTTTCGAAAGTTATCGTGCGTGCCAGACAGACAGACGGACATGGCTCAAACGACTCAAAAAATCATGAATCGAATTTGGTTCAAAGACACCTAGGGTCTAAAGTGACTTCTTCTATGTGTTACACTTTTGGGTCGTATCAAAAAATGATATATACCCTCATCCCTAAGGGTGATGGTATAAATATAAAAGCTGTTCGTGGATATTTTTAAGAAAATCAATGCTCCATTGTCTGTCAAGACTCGGCAATAACCCTGATAATGAAAGCCGAATGTTAACGCGTAAGAAACATTCAATTTAGAATTTCTTTCTGATGCAAACGGATTACAAAGAAATAGTCTTTTTTATGTCCAAAACTGTGAAATTTTCATTGCATATAGATATTTTCGCCAGCATTACCTATTGCTGCCTATTCCTAAGGCGTCTCTAGGTCTGCCATGATTGCTGATCGGGCTATCAATTTCTGTCGCTTCGCTTTAAATAATCTGTGTAAATATTTTTGGCATATCTGGCGGTAGTCATTATCCTTAAAGATATCGTTTCTCATTTATCTTACACTTCTTACAATGTTTCTTTTTTTGTAAATTTTTTACATATATTTTTTATATATATGACAAAAAACAAAATGAATCCCCTAAAAGTTTTCCTATACACAGGGGCCGCACACGTAGACGTCCCTTGCCGGTTCTTATCTTCCTTCTTCTACTTCTGCAGTTTGGCTAGAATGCTGTAAAATTATTGTGGTGGCATATCTTCAACCTCTTCGTACTGCAATTGCGATTCATGTCGTACATTTTTGCTTAAATGTTGCATTCAATGATGAATGTGCCGAGGAGGCTGATGGAGGAGACTTTGCTGTTGTCGTCGCTGCCGTCGCTGTCGCTGATGCTGATCCATTTATTAATCTTAAATTTGCAATATTTTTCAATGTTGAGTTGCCACCAACCATTCCATTGATGTTGCCTGTTGTTGTCGTCTGACAGTTGTTGATGTGGTTGCTGCTGCTGCTGTTGCCGTGATGTGTTGCATGTTGCAGCATTACCGGAGATGTTCCTGTTGATGTCGTCGTCATGTTGCTGGTTGTACACTTGTTGATGTTCTGCACAATCAGATTGAGACAATCTAAGCTAGAACCATTGGGCGATGAGGATGAGTCGTAGGAATCTGCAAAGGAAATGAAGAGAAAAACAGAAAAATTGATTTAAATGGGGAGGGTTTAATAATAATAATTTAATAAAAAATAAAAAAATTTAATAAAAAATAATAAATTTAATAAATTTTGTAATATTTTAAATAAAATTGTGAAGATTAATGACAGCGCAAAGAAATAATTACACAAGGCAACATAATCGAGCGGGGGGGTACATTTGTATGGGAGGTAGCACAAGGGGCGTGGCTAGACCTCCAGTTTTTTTCTCCAAAACTTTATCCCGTTATAACTTAACAAAATACAGAATTTGGACAAGAACGCGTTGGGTGTTTTGATATTAGTACTCGATTTCTAATGTGGGTTCCGCCATTTGTATGGGAGGTACCAGAAGGGGCGTGGCCATGTAGTCCGTTTTCAATATCGTAAGTAGCTTTAGGGAAATATTAACTTGTGCAAAGTTTCAAAACATTTGGTATCGTCTTTCGAAAGTTATCATGCATACCAGCCGGACAGCCAGACAGCCAGACGGATGGACATGTCTTAAACGACTTAAAACGTCATGAATCGAATTTGGTTTAAAGAAACCTAGGGTCTACAGTGACTTCTTCTATGTGTTACACTTTTGTGTCGTATCAAATGATATGGGATGGGGGTATACAAATTTAAGCAAGAATTTTAGTCATGTAAACTGACTGATAAATACCATCACCCAATATAAGATATTGTTTAAGTGTTGGGAGGTAGCAGAATGGGCATGACAAATAGTTAGGTTTTGCCTCATTACAATATAAATTAACTGCCCAAATTTCATTGTCCCCCAGGTGCCCCAGCAGAATTTATGGAAGAAATATTAATTTTCAAAAAATAGGTCATTTTGTATGGGAAGTCTAGAAGGCGTGAACCGATATAGACCATATTCATTCCTGAGTCCAATTTTATAAGAGAAACATCTTACCCAAAATTTTACTGAATTTAGTGTACGTACAAACAAGATAAGTATGTAAAACTATGATTACATCATTAGCCGTTTGGTCTGGGCTATAGAAATTTTTTTTTCTCATTTTCGATTTTTTTACCCAGAAATATCGGATATAAAAAAAAAAAAATTAATTTTAAGCATTTCCATAGCATTAGCCGTTTGATCTGAGTGATGGTAAAACTTCTTATTGGTAATTTTAACACCCTAAAAGTACGAATTTTCAAAAATCCATTCAAGAAACATAAATAGGCAAGGAGGCGTGGCACCGCCCATTTCCCAGCGAGACGTAATTCCCTATGTACTATTTACATATGTAGGAAATCCCATCTTCATACTTTACGTGGCTCGTAAAATATGAACATGAACGATTGTTATTTTGATTCGTGTTGGTTCGCACGCCATGCCATGCCCCTTTGTCTAATTATGTTTTCTTGTAGCCTATGGTAGAGGCCCTACGGACAGTACTACACAGTGAAAACTTTATTGCAATCGGTCCATTTATTTCACCGAGATAACAATTTTTCCAAAAGGGGCGGGGCACCGCCCATTTTCCAGCGAGACGAAATCCTCCTTGTACCAGTAACATATATACCAAATCTCGTCTTCATACCTCAAATGGCTCGTGAGATCTGAACGATGGAAATTTCGATTTGTGTGGGCGGAGCCACGCCCCATTGTCAAACTAAGTTTTTAGATACCCTATGATAGAGGCCCTATGGACAGTATCAAACAAAGAAAAGAAAATTGCATTCTCACTTTCCACTATCAAAGTATTTTTATACCCTCGCCCTACGGGTAGGAGAGTATATATCATTTGATATATATATCATTTGATACGACCTAAAAGTGTAACACATAGAAGGAGTCACTTTAGACCCTAGGTTTCTTTGAACCAAATTCGATTCATGACTTTTTAAGTCGTTTGAGCCATGTCCGTCTGTCTGTCTGGCTGTCCGACTGGTTCGCACGATAAGTTTCGCAAGACGCAACCAAATGTTTTGAAATTTTGCACGGGTTCATATTTCCCAAAACTACTTATGGCATTCCAAATGGGCTACTTGGCCCCTCCGCTTCTAGTACCTCCCATACAAATACATCATTCCGCCCTCTTAAGAAATCGAGTTATAATATCAATACACCCAACGGAATCGTACCCAAATTCTGTATTTCGTAAAGCTTTAACAGAATAAAGTTTTGGAGAAAACAATTGGAAGTCTAGCCACACCCCTTCTGGTACCTCCCATACAAATGTACCTTTCCGCCCATTATAGAGATGGAGTAAAAATATTAATTAATCCAAAGTGAACGTACCAAAATTCTTTACTTAGTGAAGCTATAACAGGATAAAGTTTTGGAAAAAAAAATGGAAGTCTAGACACGCCCCATCTGGTACCTCTCATACCCATCTGGTACCGCTCGCTTTAGAAATCGATTAATATTATTATTATAAATTCTGTATTTAGTAAAGCTATAACAGGATAAAGTTTTGAAGAAAAAATCTGGAAGTCTAGACAAGCCCCTTCTGGTACCCCCCATACAAATGTACCACTCCGCCCACTTTGAAGATGGAGTAATAATATCAATACACTCGATATGATCGTGCCCAAATTCTGTATAACAGGACAATGTTTTGGAGAAAACAACTGGAAGTCTAGCCGCGCCCCTTCTTGCACCTCCCATACAAATGTATCACTCCGCTCACTTTAGAAATCGAGTAATAATATTAATGTAACAGAAAATTTTATGTTTTACTGAGGGTGAGGGCATATGTAAGTCGGGTAACTTTCTTACTGGTTTCTTATACGACCGATATACGTAACAAATCCCGACATCGTACCTATAATGATTTAAAAGATACAGCCATTTTCAAGTTCGAGCTGTATAGGGCGGTGTCACACCCATTTTACCCCCTTGCAGTCCGAATTTACAAAAATTCCTTCACAGTGCGCGCGGTTCTAGCTTTAGTCGTTTGGACTGGGGAATGATAAGTCAGTCACCCAAGCCTTTATAAATATATATATGTAGATAGATAGATTCCATGCCTCCATGGGGCACGACTTCAAGTAGTTCGATTATGCTCAAATTTTGACCATGGCCGTTTTATAACAACTGACACAATATTCAGCTCGGACTGGACTGGAGTATATTGAAATCTGCGTACTTAGGTACAATTCACATAAATAAACGGTTATATGTTTATTTATCTCGCAACATTATTTTGACTTATGCCGAAATAGTTCATAATTCTCAAATTATACATAAAATCCCCCAAATATTTTAACTGAAATCGCCAAAAAAAAAAAAATTCGAAATATTTGTCACCATGGTGCATTAACAATTAACTGCTGGTCTCGAATACATCACAACTTGTCTTAATAGCAACAACAACAATAAGTACAGTAAGAGAGAGAGAGAGCTAAAGAGAGAACACCCTCCATCTCTCACAATATTCCGCAAATCGGTTATGTTCAACTGTTTTTCGCCTATTGTTAGTTTCTCCAATTTGTAACTGTTGCTGTCTATTGTCCGTCTTTGCCTATTCCTCTTTAGTCTAATAAGAACTTTGGGGCAAAGTGCGTGTAAATTTGGATACAGATCCATTAATTAAATAATTCGTTTGTTTAATATGTAAATAATTAAATTAAATGTGTATTAAAGTGAAACATTACTTGTTGTTAACTAGTTAAACATGAAATAATTCGAGTAATCGCCGTGGAAAGCATGTTATTACAATCGACGGTCGCCAGTTATACCGGTATGCATCGGCCGATTGGTAGTTGCTTTTTAAAGTCTCTCTCTCTCTCTCCGATATATTTACGCGTGATTTAGGATGAGTGTGAAATGTGGTGTGAAACCGCGAAACATCTGTTGCCGTTCACCATTCCTTAAGCCTTAAGGTAATTAATAGTGTGTTTGTTGGTATAAAACTACTATAGCGATGAAAATATGTATACATAGGTACATATTGCAAATTTCTTATTTAGTGTGTAAGAAGCAAGAGTAAAGGGTATCTAAATTCGAAATCTTTTTGTGACTGTTTACGATCAAAAAATATTAAATTTCTCATCAACTTTCAATTTTTCACAAAAAGAAGGCTGTTTTAAACAACTATATACCTATAAACTATATAATATTCCCTAATATATCAAAAAAAAAAACGAAAAAACCGGTTATTCCGGTTTTCCGAAATCATGAATAGTCTTTGATTTTTTTTTGTCTTAAAACAACCCCACAAAAAATTTCTTACCAACATCTTTGTAGAAAATATTAATGTTCTAAAGTCCCATTATAAGGCATTTTTCTGACTTTCCTTGAAATAAGGTCGAAAAGAACACGTGATTAATCGAGATAGAGAGTTTAAATGTTCCACAACAAAAATCATGAAATCGTGACCTATGTATGATATAGTTTTATAACAAACATGGCTATTTTAGGTCGCTGTTCAGACCGTGTCTAAAAAGAGACAAAATGAGTTATAAAGGTTGGAAATATCAATTTTTGGTCTTAGAGCACACCATGAAAAATTTTCCGAGAAACATTTTTGTAGAGCATTTGAATGTTGTAAAGTCCCATTTGATAGTCTTTTTCTGCATTTCTAGACATAGGGACAAAACGGGCACGTAAGGACTCAATATAAGATACTAGCTGACCGGGCAGACTTCGTCCTGCCTAAAGAAGTATTGACTGAAATTTAACTTTTTTTGGTTGGAATAAATCTTTGGGTTGTGTTAGTTTCTTTTGATATTCGCATTGAAATTTAACAAAAATTTTAAGGTATATTAAAACATAATATAGTTTTAATGACAGAAATTTATTGTAATGCTTTTGATAACATTGTACGACACGATTTTTCACCCATGATCAAACTGACCAGATTCTGAAAATATAGCTAAAAAAAAATATACGTATCTCCCAGTTTTTCTAGATCAGCTAATTTAAGTTTTTTACAAGCAATTTAATTACACAAGTTTACAAATCTTTATTTTTTGTGAGCTGCAGAGTTCTAAATAATTTTTTTCTATAGATTTCAGCCTCCTAAACACGAATATGAGATTTACAAATTTTTCCTCTGATTAGTTTTCAAGATATGAATTTTTGAATTAATTAGCAAATTTTTTATGAGATGCATCGGCTTATTGGAGAATAATTCGTAAACTAGTCTTACGATTTGAACAAGAGTGGTCTTCAATTAAAGGTAATGTGCTCCCCTAAAATCTTTCTATACAAGCTTTTAATATCGGTTGGGTAGTTCTGATGGAAGGAGCATTTAAAGTTTAAAAAACAATTTTTTTTGTGAAAAAATCACGGGTTTAAATTGATTAAAAAATTTATTAAAAATATTAATCGCAAAAATAAATCCAATTTCATAAATTGAGTATAAAGATTGGACTTTCCCGAGCAAAACAAGCCATCGTTTATAAAAATTGGGTGATAAGAGGAAGAGTTACACGTTTTTTAAGAGGACCCTACAAATGGTAAATTTTTTCATTTTAGGCATATCAAGGTATGTTTAGAGATAAACTTCACGTTGCATGAAAATTACGTAAAAAAGTGGAAATGCCACTGTATTCTGGGTTGATCATGCATCACGAAAATGTTTAATTTGAAATCCTAGCTGATCATTTTTAGAAAATATCGATATCATTCATTTCTGCCGACTGGACCAAAAGTCTTTTTACTTTTTTAACGATGACAATAAAAAACTGGACCAATGAAATAAAAACTGTTTATTTATTATAAAAGTATACAAACAGGGATTTTTGTATGATCATTGATTATTTTGACATTGCTTCAATTTGGAGGCTTGAAGTCCATTTTAAACCTATATTTTTAAAAAAAAATCTATATTTTTCATTTTTGAATCATATTATATACATATATTGCAATTAATAAAAATTCCACTTTTCTAATACCGAACAAATTCTTCTTAGGCGCTTACGCGGTGTAAAAATTAAAAATATCGATATTTTTCAAAAATGTAGGCTTAAAATGCACTTCAAGCATCCGGGTTAAAGCAATGTCAAAATAATCAATGATCATACAAGAATCCCTGTTTGTATACTTTTATAATAAATAAACAGTTTTTATTTCATTGGTTCAGTTTTTTACTGTCATCGTTTAAAAAGTAAAAAGACTTTTGGTCCAGTCGGCAGAAATGAAAGATATCGATATTTTCTAAAAATGATCAGCTAGGATTTCAAATTAAACATTTTCGTGATGCATGATCAACCCAGAATACAGTGGCATTTCCACTTTTTTACGTAATTTTCATGCAACGTGAAAATTATCTCTAAACATACCTTGATATGCCTAAAATGAAAAAATTTACCATTTGAAGGGTCCTCTTAAAAAACGTGTAACTCTTCCTCTTATCACCCAATTTTTATAAACGATGGCTTGTTTTGCTCGGGAAAGTCTAATCTTTATACTCAATTTATGAAATTGGATTTATTTTTGCGATTAATATTTTTTATAATTTTTTTTATAAATTTTAAACCGTGATTTTTGCACAAAAATATTAGTTTTTTAAACTTTAAATGCTCCTACCATCAAAACTACCCAACCGATGTTAAAAGCTTGTATAGGAGGGTTTTAGAGGAGCACATTACCTTTAATTGGAGACCACTCTTGTTCAAATCTTTGGACGCGTTTACGAATAATTCTCCAATAAGCTGATGCATGTCACAAAAAATTTGCTAAATAATTCAAAAATTCATATCTTGAAAACTAATCAGAGGAAAAATTTTTAAATCTCATATTCGTGTTTAGGAGGCCGAAATCTATAGAAAAAAATTATTTAGAACTCTGCAGCAAAATGACTGTAAACTAGTGTTATTGAAGGGAAACTCCCATACAGCGACTACTTCCTGATCGCAGAACTCTGCGAGTTGTTAACAGATTTTGATTAACTTTTTTAATGTTTTTTAAATGACCAGGAGCGGGTTCTAACGAAGCCAAAATTTAAAATTTGTCAAAAATATAAATTATCACAAATTGTCAAAAATTAAAATTGTCACAAATTTTTTGAATGTTTTTCAAATGGCTTGGAGCGGGTTCTGACCAGCAGTATTCAGCCAGCATATACCCATATGTTTTATGACTTAGCAACTCTACACATGAAAAAAAATTTATTATCATTTTTGTGACAAATGTTTTGTGACAAATTTTAAATTTGGGCTTTGTCAAAACACGCTCCAGGTCATTTGAAAAATATTAAAAAAGTTCATCAAAATCTGTTGACAAATTCGTGACAAATTTAATTTGTGACAAATTTGAAATGTTGGCTTCGTCAGAACCCGCTCCTGGCCATTTAAAAACCATTAAAAAAAGTTCATCAAAATCTGTAAACAACTCGCAGAGTTCTGCGAACAGGAAGTAGTCGTTGTATGGGAGCATCCCTCAAAATATTAAATTGCTCGTAAAAATCTTAAATGAGCTGATCTAGAAAAACTGGAAGATACGTATATTTTTGTTTGGGCTATATTTTCAGAAACTGGTCAGTTTGATCATGGGTATATATATAGAGTATGTATGGAAGAACCAAAGAAGTGTACATATTTTAATCAGTGGGTCATTCTACACGTGAACATGCAACATAAAGGTGTTCATGCGAAAAATTTGGATTTTTCAAATTTGAATAGACTGTCCCTCAGATTTATTGAATGTCATTGTAAATTTTAACCGAACTGGAAACTGTGGTCATATAAATCTAACGGCAAATCCGTGGGCATCATTGTTATACATAGTAGCAACACTTCGGTTCCCTTAAATTTTCTGCGTAAATTAATTTAAGAAGGATAACTCAACGATTTTTTGTGTGTCATAGTACACTCATCCCTCATTATGATTTGACATGTTTGCAACATTTTTTAACTTGATAACTCATGTGCGGTTCTCGGAAAATTTAAATTTTTTGCTCTATCCTGCAACATCCAAAACAGCTGCGCAATACAGGAGGATGCAATAGCCAACGCGATCAAACATTTTGCAAAATCATCAATATCAAAACCCATTGGTGCAATAAGGAAATAAAATCCTCTACACTCATTCGTAACTGCTAATATTACACTGTTGTATGACGTTCGTCGATCTAAATGTAATAGAATGCAGATTTGAGAAATGTTTATTCGATTTTTTCTGCCGTAGATCTCAGTTACATACACCACTGGTCTCAGCTATTGCTTTTGGGAAACAGAATTTGGCAGGTCTACCCCTTATGCTTGATCACGAATATTGGTGTTTATTCCACATCCTATTTCAAATCCCCCCTTTTCCTTTAGTAGTGGGACCGGCCGTGGCATAGTGGTTAGAACACGCGACTACCATGCGGGAGATCGCAGGTTCAAACCTGGCTCCAGTCATCTTAAAAAAATTTTTCTTTCGTTGTCGGCTCCCCTCGAATGTTGTTGACAGCAACTTCGCAGTATTAAATATCGAGTCAATCGGCGTGTCTAGTAAGAGCTTCTCAAACAGTGACGTTCGCATTCGTCGATAAACAAGTAGGTGCCGTTAGTTGTGAATCTAAAAATAAAAAGCGTGTTAATTCACAACAACGCGAGAAGCTACCCCATACCTCATTCATGGGGTGCAAAGGGAAATTAAGTTATTTTAGTAGTACGCCAGACATTGCATTTTGGTAATGGGGTGGAATGGATTGGCCTCACCTCAGAGACAACAGTTAAATGCTGTAGCATCCACTGAGTTTCAAACAAACTCAATTTATATACATAAATACTTATATACATAAATATACCATTTGTCTGTGTCATTTGAAAATTCAAATATTGACAAATTTAACATTGACATACTATTTAAATTTTCACAATTTAAAACATTTGAACATTTTTTGTAAGGGAAAATCGAAAATCGACTCAATAAATGGACCACATGATTCAATTGCAATGTTTAAGTAACCTGTTGCCGGTTTGTTGCACATCGGTTGGGTGGTTTTGAAGTCTATAGCGCTCATACGTAGAAACAAATGTTCACTTTTATATATATAGATAGATAGATTGTTGAGGTCTTTAGTTATTAAAATTAAACGATTTTTAATTAAAATTCCTTATGTATTATTATATGCCTGCTTGTGGAGCGTAAACGATTCAAGATAGGACTTTCGGTCAGTTATTTTTATGGAAGGTACCAGAAGGGATGTGTCAAATAGTTCGTTTTTCTGAGGTTTTGCCTCCTATTACAAGTTAAATTTACTGACCAAATTTCATTATCCCCCAGGAGGCCGTTTGGAAGTTATGGGAGAGATATTAATTTTCAAAAAAAATAGGTCATTTTGTATGGAAGGTACCTGGAAGGTTGAACTGATTTAGTATATATTTATTCCTCAGTCAAATTTTTATAAGCATTCACCTTACACAAAATTTGCCTGCATTCAGTGCACTTACAAAAAAAGATATGTATGTAAAACTAAAAGGGCCAATTTGTGTTGGGAGGTACCAGAAGGGGTGTAGCAAAGGTTTCGGGTTTCGGGTTTCCTAGGGTTTGTCTACTATTACAAGATAATTAAATTGACCAAATTCAAATATCCTCCGGTCGTCCGTTAGGAAGTTATGAAAGAAATATTATTTATCGAACAGTAAGGTTTTTCAGTATGGGAGGTACCATGGGGCTATTCTGCCCATTTGCAATCCCATTAGTTCGTTTTGAAAAATTTTAATACTGGTACATTTTTATACCGATCCGTTAAGATTTACTGCAGTTATGTTGCTCACCAGCAGTAAATTGTCAAAATTATCCGTGAAGGTTTACTCTAGCCAGACAGACGGACATAGCTCAACCTTCTTAAAAAGTCCTGAAACGAATTGGTCTTAAAATAATTGGGGTCTAACTCGTCTCCTTTAATACGTAACACTTTTTTCGTATCAAATGATATATACCCTTATCCCTAAGGGTGATGGTATAAAAAGCAGGCCAATAATCCGTAAATGTTTTCGATTGGGTTTGGTCAGGAGAACACGCTGACCATAGTTATAATATTCATAGACTGGACCCATTGTTGAGTATTTTTACTCTTATGTACTGACGCGTTGTTTTGTTCGAAAATCAATCCTTCCTTGTGGTTTCTCTTTAAATGTGGCACTAATTTATCATTTATCAAAAATCTCCAATAACACCAATTGAATTGAACCAATTGAGACCCCCAAAATCAGAAAGCTTATGATAGTAGAAGAAAAACCCTAGCTGGGTTTTGAATTATTAGCTAAGGTTTTTTTTTTGTTTTAAATTAATTGTTGAAGCTTTTGACTGGGTGTGAATTTAAGTAAAATTTTCAAAAAACATGTACAGATTCTTAAGTCTTTATCTCGTGAACTACTTGAAATATAGCTTGTCTCTACGGCATATTTTTAGCTCTTAATCAGATCTAAAAATTTTACCTTGAGATAAAATCAAAAAAAAAAACGAAAACATCTTTCTCAAAACAGCAAACTGTCAAAATTCGTCAAATTTCGTCATATTTTTCAATGGTTTTTCACAATTATTTCAGAAATTACTACAAACTCGACCAGATAATATATGACTAAAAGATAGTCAAAAGGAAAACAACTCTTCTTAACAAGCCGATTTCATTTGATTTCATCAAAAATTCAATAAAGGGCCAAGTAATCACTTTCAATTGTATGTTTATCGAAATTTTAAGTGTTACGCTTTTTTAAATGAAATAGGTACGTGACATAATGGTTCCCATACAAATTTTTATATTTTTAATTTTTTTTGCAACTATGTATGTGCCAATATATGTGAACATATATCGAGAGACAATGATTTGTAACCGAAAAAAGCACAACTATCGAGTGGTAAGGGGTTAAACCTAAAAAAAAAACTAAAATCGTTAAAAACACGAATTTTTAGGCTTTTGCCAAAAAATTCATAACTCTTAAAATTGTCCATGGATTTTAATGGTTGTAGTGTTGTTTTCTTTGAAAAAGGGTGAACTATATTTAAAAAATGCAAAATTAGGGTTTGCATTGCGTTTTCTATTTTTCCTTCTTCTTCTTCTTTACTGGCAGCAACAACAGAAATTCATCTATCAGTAGCCGCACGTAGAAAACCATTCCAAGCGCTTCGGTCTTTTGCGCTCCGTAGGTAGTTCGTCATACCAAGCTTACTTAACATTTCCGTCACCTGATCCATTCATCGAAGTTTTGGTCGCCCCCTCCTGTGCCGCCCATCGAGTTTATTGCCGAAGACTTTTCGAGCCGGAGCGTTTTTGTCCATTCGTACAACGTGTCCAAGCCAGCGCATTCGGTCTATTTGAACGCGCTTGACCACGTCGATGTCGTTGTACGGCTCATACAGCTCATGATTCATTCGACGACGGTACTCGCCGTTCACGATGATGGGTCCAATAATTTTGCGGAGTAGTTTTCTCTCGAAGATTCCCAGAATAGATTGATTCGCTTGTGTCATTACCCACGATTCTGCGCTGTAGAGCAAGACAGGTAGGATCAGAGTCTGGTATAGCTGGATCTTTGTTCTTCGAGAGAGCGCTTTGTCGTTAAATCGCCTGCTTAACGCATAGTAGCAGCGGTTTGCGATCAATACTCGTCTTTTGATTTCGAGGCTAACATTATTATTTTTGTTTATGGCGGAGCCAAGGTAGACAAAATCATCTACCACTTCAAAGTTATAGTTGTCAACGTTCACGCAGCGTCCCAGACGAGTGGACTCTTTGTTCGTTGAAACAAATAACTTGGTTTTGTCCTCGTTTATCACCAGACCCACTTCAATGCTCGAAAAAGCCGCAGTAACATCTCGCAATCCACGTCCAATAATATCGATATCATCAGCATACGCAAGCAACATATGGCTTTTGTTAAATATGGTGCCATTCCTGTTTACTGCTGCTTTCCGCATGATCATCTCCATTACGATGTTAAAGAGATCGCAGGACAGAGTTATCGCCTTGTCTAAAGCCTCGCTTGGTAGAAAATGGCTCTGACAGATTTTTGCCTATTTTCACTGAAGACTTCGTGTCAGTCAGTGTCATCCCGCAGAGTCGAATTAGTTTTGCGGGGATACCAAACTCAGCCATAGCATCCAACAATTTCTGTCGTATCGGACTGTCAAATGCAGCTTTGTAATCGATGAACAGATGGTAGGTATCGATCTGCATTTCTTGGGTCTTCTCCAGGATTTGTCGTAGCGTGAATATCTGGTCGGTGGTGGATTTACCAGGTCTAAAGCCACACTGATAAGGTCCAAGCAGGTTTGCCAGAAGGGGCTTTAGTCTTTCACATAATACACTAGACAGGATCTTGTATGCGATGGGTAAAAGACTAATCCCGCGATAGTTGGTACACACAGTAGGATCGCCTTTCTTGCGATGATTGGTGCGATTTCGTCACTAATGCTGCCTTCGGGAACGAGAAGAGATTGAAAGTGTTCCCTCCATATTTGCAGCACACTCTGAGTGTCCGTGACCAGATTTCCGTCTCTGTCCTTACAGGTGGAGATCCCTGTTCCAAAACCTTTACTTTTTACCTTTTGGTAGAACTTTCGGGATTCGCCTCTATTCCTGTAGTTTTCGATATACGGGCTCTCTCTTTTCTTCCACAGACGCTTATTCCCCCTAAACAGGCGTTTCATCTTCCTTCTCATCTCATTATAACGCTCCGTCACCGCCCGCGTCGCCATTGGCTGCAGTTTTGCCTTGTATGCAGCATCCATTTCCTCAGACATTTCGCGACATTCATCATCGTACCAGGGCTTGTCTGAGCGTGGTTTATCATAACCCAGTACGGTCGTTGCGGCAGTGATCATAGAATTCGCAATATGCTGCCACTGTATGTCGGGAACATCAGAACTAGGGGGATTTGTATGGAGTAATTGAGAGAGTTGGTTGGAGTAAGCATTGGCTATCTCAGTGGGTCTATTTTTCCTACGACAATAAATAAATTTTTCACCCCAAATTTTACAGAAAAATTGCAGTTTTTAAGTTATTTAAATCGCTAGTATCGAAACCACATTACTTATTTAAAAACTTTCAAGGAAGAACTTGTGGAGAATTTTATTGTCAAACAAAAGAGCCTAAAACGTGACAAATTTCCCTTTACGATACTTACTAACTTCAAATCGATATTAAATTATTGTGGCATGTAACTTGGAAAAACGAATGATGCAGAACTTCTTCTTTGTAGGGCTACTTTCACGTGCAGTTCTCAGAATTGATTAACAAATCAATTTGCTAAAAAATGTTGTACTGTGTCAATAAGATACTTTTTCCTTAATTCTTAGTTGTTACTGTTACCTTTTGGGTAACCCCATACAACATGACCATATGCCCTGAGATATTGATTTGAACTTTATTTCAATGTTTGGCTGTAATCTTTTCTAAATTTTTACTACATGTCCTATATCCAACGGTGTATGCTGCATAGGCAGGCTAATAATCTAATTTGATATTTATCAGTCATTTCATCTGACTGACATTTCTGTGCTGGTACTCTTTCTTAACTCCTATTTGTCATGATAGCTAACAGCCTTAATTACACTAGTGTAAAAAATTGTCTTTACTAAAATAAGACCAATCAATTTTGTCTGCCTACAACTAAAATTTTTATCACACATATAAAATAAATCTGCATATATGTTACCTTTAGGTCCAGGGAATTCTCGCTCATAGACAAACGACATTCTGTGATAGAAATACGCACCTGTATACGAATTCTGAAAAGTGTAAGAACAAAAAACAAGAACAAATTAGTAACTATTAGACAAAATGAAATAAATTTAATCTAAGCATACTTGTCTCTGCATTTACGACACATGCAACGAATTCGCGAATGTGGCATCGTAATGCTGCATGTGTAGTTGCATTTAAAAATAAAGCAATTAAGAATTACATTTTGAGAATTTCTAACGCACACTCGAATAAAGTGCGACCAACCAAAAAGTAGATATCATTTAAAATCTTATTTATGGCCATAGCCGCAGGCACAAAATGCTTGAATGGAAGAGCACTGAGATGCACATCCTTCTTTCTCTCTTCTCGAGCTGCAAAGAGCAAGCAGCAAGCAACGACGGCATTGTCTAGATCAGTAAACCGATCTGTGTGGAATACAATAAATTATGCCACTACCCAGTCAGTGCTACCCCTCTTGTGCTCGAGAAAGTCAGTCTGTCCATGGTAATAGTCGTCGTGGTCGCCGTCGTCATCCTATTCATACCAGCGGCCACAAATGTCAAAACTAAATTTCTGCGCGATGACGATGAGACGAGCGAGCAATAAACGAATTTATAAACAAAAACAAAATATTTAGTCTAATGATGAGATTAAGCCAAAATTTATGTATTTTAATTGTTGGCCAAATTAAATGGACGATCCGATTCGCCTGTCCGTCCGTCCGTCCGTCATAACATATCCATGTAGCTTGTCTTGCATACAATGCAAGAGAACAACACATCTATCGGCCTGGCCAGTGTTGATGTTGTTGTTATGTTGTTGGGGCAAACAACAACGTCAACTATTTGGGCGGTTCGCGAGCCAAATGTGAATCCAATTAAAATTCATTGAACCACAAACAAGATGCCAACAATTGTACAAATATTTGCAATTGTTGTTGGGTTGGTTGGCTTGAGCTACAACGTTCAGCAGTGGGGCAATGAAACGTCTGGGTGCCCGTCTAATTTTCAAATCCCTTTTGTAACAACGACGCTGCGCTATGGGAATTTAGATTTAATGACGTGCAGTGTATTTTGTTGTTGTTTCTTGAGATAATTTTTTTTTATTAATTTAACTCACTCGAAGAAAAATGCTAGATAAAATAGAAATAAAAAAATTCTACCAGAGAGTTAAGGCGAGAATGCGTTGAACAGGTTTGCCCACCTGCAAGGACAGCGATGGCCAGCTAGTGACGGACCCGGATGCGTTCTGAAGATATGGAGAGAACATTTCAGAAATCTTCTGGATACAGACACCGCTCCAGAAGACCCCGCCCCAATCCATGACGATAGTATTAACTGTCCAACTCCGAGCCAGAGCGAGTTGGACATCCCGCCTTAAAAACAACAAACCGGCTGGGGTCGATGGTCTCCCTGCTGAAATGTTTAAGGCAGGCGAAGAGGAGCTGATTAGGAGCATGCATCAGCTCATGGAGAACATCTGGCAAGAGGAGAGCATGCCCGGGGATTGGAGTCTCAGTTCGTTATGTCCCATATACAAGAAAGCAGATCGTAGTGAATGTAAGAACTACCGTGGAATAAGCCTATTACCAATTGCGTACAAGGTCCTTTGGAGCATATTGTGTGAACGTTTAATGCCAATTGTAGAAAAACTAATTGGACAATATCATGGTGGTAAATCGGTAAATCTACGACGAATCAAATATTCACCTTACGGCAAATGCTGGGAAAAAATCTCATGAAAGGCTGATCGACACCTATCACAGCTTTGTCGACTACAGGACTGCCTTCGACTCTCCTTTAAGGAGTAAGTTATATGAAGCCATGTCTGAGTTTGATATTCCTGCAAAGCTGATTCGACTTTACAGATGTACCTTGGAAAATACCAACTCCTCTAATACGATTGGTAGCGATCACTCTGAACCATTCAACACGGAAAGAGATCTAAGGCAGGGTGATAGCTTGTTCTGTACATTATTTAATATAGTTATGGAGAAAGTGATGAGAAAATCTGGTGTCAACATGTCTGGCACCAAGACCCATATGCAACCTATGCCTATGTCGATGATATAGACATCATTGGCCGAAATCTGCAGGATGTTACTGCAGTTTTTTCATCACTAGAAAAGGAGTCAACAAAAATTGGTTTAGCGGTCAACGAGGACAAAACAAAAATAATGATGATGACGATCAAGGAGTCCTGCGATGGGGACGCATCGTGATCGTTTACAATTATTGTTTTGAGGTAGTAGATGAATTTACCTACCTCGGATCTTCTGCCAATAAGAAAAATAGTGTCAGCCATGAAATTTAGCGGAGTAAAGTGCTCGACAATAGATATTTTTACGTACTTCGGCAGCACTTTAGTAACACCACCTTATCTCGGGATACTAAGAAACACCTATACCAGGTGCTAATTTTACCCGTTCTGTTGTATGCTGTCGAATCTTGGGTGCGCTATCGGCAACGGACATTCAAAACCTGGGAGTATTCGAGCGAAAAGTTCTACGAAAAATATATGGACCTATCTGTGTTGACGGAGAGTTTTGCGATCGGATAAACCATGAGCTGTATGAGCTTTACCACGACATCGACGTAGGTAGAAGAGTCAGAATCTAACGACTACGATGGCTGGGACATGTTGCCAGGATGAATGTAAATGCTCCAGAGAGAAAGGTGTTTGAGGGCGAACCTGAAGGACGGCGCAGAGCAGGAAGACCCAAACTTCGTTGGAAGAACCAAGTGATTGGCGACGTGCCACCACCTAGTAGGACTAACCGAAGAACACACGCAGAAGACCGAAGCGTCTGGAATTCTTTAATTCTTCAGGCCTCAAAACAACTTACGGTATTGAAAATGGGCTACATGACCACGCCCCTTCTGGTACCTTCCATACAAATGTACAATTCCGCCCACTTTAGAAATCGAGTAATAATATCAATACATCGGACTCAATCGTTCCCAAATTCCAAATTTAGTAAAGCTATAACAGGATTAAGTTTTGGAAGGTACCCCTTCTGGTACCTTCCATACAAATGTACAACTCCGCTGACTTTAGAGATGGAGTTATAATATCAATACTCTCAACACGATCGCGCCCTAAATATGCATTTTGTTAAGTTATAACAGGATAACGTTTTAGAAAAAATATTGGAAGCCTAGCCAAGCCCCTTCTAGTTCCTCCCATACAAATGTACTTTTCCGCCCACTTGAGATATGGAGTAGTAATATCAATAAATCCAAGGCGGTCGTACCCAAATTCTTTATTTTAGTAAAGCTATAGCAGGATACAGTTTTTGAGAAAAAAAACTGGAAGTCTAGCCACGCCCCTTCTGGTACCTCCCATACACATCTGGTACCGTCCACTTCAGAAATCGATTAATATTATTAATGGACCTAACGAGATCGTGCCAAAATTCTGTATTTAGTAAAGCTATAACATACAGGATAAAGTTTTGGAGAAAAAATCTGGAAGTCTAGACACGCCCCTTCTGGTACCTCCCATACAAATGTACCACTCCGCCTACTTTAGAAATCGAGTAATAATATCAATATAATAGAAATTTTTTTGTTTTACTGAGGGTGATGGTATATGTAAGTCGGGATGCCCGACTGAAACTTTCTTACTGGTTGTTCTTACGAGTACTATTGACTTCACGTCTGCGCTGATCGAAAACTAAGTTGAAATGAACCAAAAACTTGTTTCTGCAAAAGGTTTGTAAATAAAACGGTTAATTTAGCCAAACAATCGTTAGAATGCGTAAATAACGATTTGAGTAGCATAAAAATGTACACTTATATCATGTGATCGTCTAAAAATCGCCGTAAAGGCCCGCATAACCATTGTTCACAAGAGTAACAACCAGGTAGCAGCAATGTCAAAATAATCAATGATCATGCATAAATCCCTGTTTGTGTTCTTTTATTATAAATAAACAGTTTTAATTTCATTCGTCCAGTTTTTTTCTGTCATCGTTTAAAAAGTAAAAAGACTTTTGGTGCAGTCGGCAGAAATTAAAAATATCGATATTTTCTTAAAAGCGTCAGCTAGGATTACAATTAAAGCATTTTTGTGATGCATGATCAACCCAGAATACAGTGGCATTTCCACTTTTTTTTTATCGTAATTTTCATGCAACGTAAAGTTTAGCTTTAAGTCAACCGTGATAAAATTAAAATCAAAAAATTTTTCATTTGTAGTGTCCTCTTTAAAAACGTGTAACTCTCCCTCTTATCATCTAATTTTGAAAAACGATAGCTCGTTTTGCTCGGGGATGTCCAGTCTTTGTACCCAATTTATGATATTGGATTTATTTTTGCGATTAATATTTTTTATAAATTTTTTTATCAATTTAAAAAAATTTATTTTTTTTTTACAAAAAATTTGATTTTTAAACTTTAAATGCTCCTCCTACCATCAGAACTGTATAACCGATGTTAAAAGATTGTATAGAAAGGTTTTAGGGGAGCACATTACCTTTAATTGGAGACCACTCTTGTTCAAATCGTTGGACGCGTTTACGAATTATTCTCCAATAAGCTGATGCATCTCATAAAAAAATTGCAAAATAATTCAAAAATTCATATCTTGAAAACTAATCAGAGGAAAAATTTTTAAATCTCATATTCGTGTTTAGGTGGCCGAAATCTATAGATAAAAACCAGTAAGATAGTTTCAGTCGGGCGACCCGACTTACATATACCATCACCCTCAGTAAAATAAAAAAAATTGCTATTATATTGATATTATTACTCGATTTCTAAAGTGGATGGAGTGGTAAATTTGTATGGGATGTACTAGAAGGGGCGTGTCTAGACTTCTGGGTTTATAGCTTTACTAAATACAGAGTTTGGGCACGATAGCGTTGGATGTATTGATATTATTACTCCATCCCTGAAGTGGGCGGAAAGGTACATTTGTATGGGAGGTCCCATAAGGGGAGCCGCTAGACTTCCAATTTTTTCTCCAAAACTTTATCCTGTTATAACTTAATAAAATACAGAATTGGGGCACGATCGTGTCGAGTATATTGATATTATTACTGCATCTCTAAACTGGGCGGAGTGGTACATTTGTATGGGAGGTACCAGGAGGGGCGTGTCTAGACATCCAGATCTTTTCTCCAAAACTTTATCCTGTTATAACTTTACTAAATACAG
Source organism: Muscina levida (assembly GCA_964034835.1). Taxonomy (NCBI): domain Eukaryota; kingdom Metazoa; phylum Arthropoda; class Insecta; order Diptera; family Muscidae; genus Muscina; species Muscina levida. The sequence goes on from OZ035880.1 coordinate 157,848,752, forward strand.
AATTTGGGCACGATCGTGTCAAGTGTATTGATATTATTATTCCATCTCTAAAGTGGGCGGAAAGGTACATTTGTATGGGAGGTACCAGAATGGGCGTGTCTAGACTTCCAGATTTTTTCTCCAAAACTTTATCCTGCTTGAACTTTACTAAATACAGAATTTGGTCACGATCGCGGTAGTTCTAATAATAATATTAATCGATTTCTAAAGTGGGCGGTACCAGATGTGTGTGGGAGGTACCAGATGGGGCGTTGGTAGACTTCCAGTTTTTTTCTCAAAAACTGTATCCTGCTATAGCTTTACTAAATTAAGAATTTGGGTACGAGCGCGATTGGTTTATTGATATTATTACTCCATATCTAAAGTGGGCGGAAAGGTGAATTTGTATGGGAGGTACCAGAAGGGGCGTGGCTAGACTTCCAATTTTTTTCCAAAACTTTATCCTGTAATAGTTTTACTAAGTACAGAATTTGGGTACGATCCCGTTGGGTGTATTGATATTATAACTCGATTTCTAAAGTGGGCGGAATGATGTATTTGTATGGGAGGTACCAGAAGGGGCGGAGCCATATAGCACATTTGCAATACCGAAATGCTAGCTGGGAACACTATTATACATCTTCACATTAATCTTGGTGCTATCAGTTTGTTTATCACAGCAATTGCTGCATGCACGATTTTCTTCGAGTGTATTAGCCATTATCGCCGTACTTATTAGCAATTTAAATGTTTTTTTTGTTATCTAATATTAGATCTTTTGTATTAGATCTTGTGAATATGCAGACGACATGACGTCAAATTACATGATAACACAGGGATATAACATTCATGCGTACAAGTGTCGTCTCTGTTCACATCAAACAAATGTTAAATTGAAATCACAAAGCGAAATATATAAATTTTGATATATAGATAATATAAAATACGATGCCAAATTAATAAAAACATTGAATATTATTTATTTTTTAGCAATTCAATTTAAACATATTGAATAGCTCCATCATCCGTAATAATTAGATTCCATCAACAGCAAATGATATTTCAGTATCATTCTATTCTTTCATTGCAGTTCAATGAATTTCAATAATGCATTTAAAATTTATGACATTAGACTAAGACGAAATTCCTATTCGTTCGTTGTCACCTCCCGGCAATGTGAGTAGCAAACAACTTTAAATCTTATCTCCCATCGACCCTTTACGGTAAGTTAGCAGTTCAGCTCTAGCTCTTCGTCCCCTCTTTGCTCCCCCAACCCATTCGTTTCACCCTAATTTCTTTCCATTTAATTGGATGTCAGCCAAATTTTAATCAAAATTTCTTAACTATTACCGCAAAGGCAACATACCTACGGCTAACACTCTCTCTAGCATTGCAGTGGGGTCCATGCGCGAACGGTCGGACGGACGGCTGAACTATGTTGCCTCCAATGCTGGCTGGTACTGTGATCGTATGCTCCGTATCGCTTCTACATTTAAAACTTGAATAAATATTCAAAGTTTTATGGTAAATTAGCAAATTTGTACATTTCATAAAAATACTCGTTCGTTTGCTTGCTATGATGACGTTGCCTGTAACCCCCAGCCCTACCCACCCCCCCCATTCCTATATGCCATCAGCCACCTAGAAAAAATTATGATTTATATGAAAAAGTTTATTCCACCATTTATGATTTTCATTGAGATTTTGTAATGCAACAGCAGCAGTAGCAGCAAAAAAAACGGAAAACGTAAAAAGAAACAACACCGCCCGAGAAAAATGGGAAAACATTTCAGTGATGCATTCAAAATTCAAACTAACTAATGGGGGGGACAACTACGTAGTCCATGTCCCTATGAGTGTGTGTGAGATTTCGGAAACTGAAATCATTGAGTAGAATTTTACATGTATTTTTGTTGTTTTGTGCTTTCTTGGCTTCATATTCAGAGGCAATTATTTTTAATGTCTCCTGGTTGGCAGTAGTGAAAAATTAACACTCACATGTAATTTGTAAACTGAGAAAACACCGAAAAAAAGGTGTGAATTAAAGTTGTTGCGATTGCTTAGGAAAAAAGTGCCTGTATAGTAAGAGAGAAGCGCAGCAGCGCCGATCATAGCGTTTTTGAAGGCGGAAATGTATAGAGATATTATGGATTTTTTCTTGTCTTTTTGTAATTTGACAGCTACCAAATTTGTGGGAGAAATTGAGTTTTATGAAAGGAACGATTTTGGATTAAAAAAAAACATTTAAAAATGGTGTGAAAAGAACGAGGGCGGTTGAAAAGGCTTTCGAATAGTTGAAATAAGTAATTAGAAATTGAATTGAATTGAATAATTGTAAAGGTCCACAATTCCGCGGTTCAATAGTAATTCACTATTTTTATAAGTTTTTTACTTACTTAAGTGGCCCAATACAACTTACGAACGTGGTTCATAAATTTGTGGCCTGAAGTTAAAAAGAATTTCACACGCTTCGGTCTTCTGCGTGCGTTCTCCAATTTGTCTTACCAGATGGTGGCACGTCGTCGATCACTTGGTCCTTCCAACGAAGTTTTGGTCTCCCTGCTCTGCGCCGTCCTTCAGGTTCGCCTTCAAACACCTTTCTCGTTGCAGAATTCACATCCATCCTGGCAACATGTACCAGCCATAGTAGTCATTGGATTCTGAATCTTTTAGTAACGTCGATGTCGCCGTAAAGCTCATGAATCATCATGCGAAACTCGCCGTCGGCACAGATAGGTCCATATATTATTCCAAGTACTTTTCTCTCGAATACTCCTAGGATTTGTATGCCCATTGTCGTAACCACCCACCATTTGGCAGCATTAAACAGAACGGGTAAAATTAGCACATGGTATAGCTGCTTCTGAGATAAGGCGGTGTTACTAATGTGCTGCCGAAGTCCGTAAAAACATTTTTTGGCGAGCACTATTCTCCGCTTGATTGCTTGGCAGACACTATTTTTCTTATTGAAGGAAGATTTGAGGTAGGTAAATTCATCTACCACCTTAAAACAATAATTGTCAACGTTCACCGGGCGTCCCCATCAAGAGGACTCTTTGTTCGTCGAAACCATTTTTTTTTTGTTTTGTCCTCGTTGACCGTTAAACCCATTTTTGCTGGCTCCCTTTCTAGTGATGAGAAAACTGCAGTAATTTCGGCCAATGATCTCTATATCATCGGCATAGGCTAGTGACATGTGGATCTTGTTGAATATGATTCCGGACATGTTGACACCAGCCTTTCTCATCACCTTCTCCATAACTATATTAAATAGTGTACAAGACAAGCTTTCGCCCTGCCTGAGACGTCTTTCCGTGTTGAATAGTTCAGAGTGATCCTAACCAATCTTAACCGATGATTTGGTATTTGCTAAGGTACATCTGCAAAGTCGAATCAGCTTTGCAGGAATACCAAACTCAGACATGGCCTCATATAGCCTATTCCTTATCGGATAGTTGAAGGCGGCTATGTAGTCAACAAAGATGTGGTAGATCTCAATCTGCCTTTCACTTTTTTTTTCCAGAATTTGTCGTAAAGTGAATATTTGATCAATTGTACATTTACCAGGTCTAAAGCCGCAGTGATATGGTCCAATTAGTTTTTCTACAATTGGCTTTAGACGTTCACACAATATGCTCGACAGGACCTTGAACGCAATGGATAATTCCACGGTAGTTCTTACATTCACTACGATCTCCTTTTTTGTATATGAGACATAACATACTGAGACTCCTATCGACGGACATACTCTCCTTCAGCCGGATGTTCTCCATGAGCTGACACATGCTCCTACTCAGCTCCTCTCTGCCTGCCTTAAGCAATTTAGCAGGGAGACCATCGGCTCCAGCCGCTTTGTTGTTTTTAAGGCGGGAGATTGCTAAACGTTTCTCGCTCTGGCTCGGAGGTGGACAGTTAATACCATCGTCATGGATTGGAGCGGGGTCTTCTGGAGTACTGTCCGTATTCAGTAAATGTCTGAAATGATCTCTCTTTACCTTCAGAACGTTATCCGGGTCCTTCACTTGCTGGCCATCGCTGCAATGTTCCTCGCATTCTCGCCTTAACTCTCTCGTAGAATTTTCGGACTTCCCCTCTACTTCTGAGCAACTCTGTGCACTCTTCCTGTCGCTTCTTTAGTTCTTTTTTTCGTCTAAAAAGATGAGTTGCCTCATGTCTCTTCTCCCTATGCCGTTCACGAACAGCTCGCTTTGCCATTGTCTGCAGTTTCGACGTGTATTTAGCTTCCGTCTCTCGTGGCATTGCGACATTTATCATCGTACCAGGCATCTTCTTGAGACGGCTTCAACTTTGGCTTCTGGGATAAAATTGGAAGGAAAGATGCTCTTAGTTCAGCAGTCGGAAAATTCAGTCTACACAACAACACCTCCGATAACTGATTCAGACTGGTTGGTTTCGCGTCGGCAAGTAGTGCCAAAAACACTCGAAGCTAGACATCACATAGTTGCATACCACCAAGATAGCCAGTGCCTACTCCAACCAACTCTCTTAATTACTGAAAAAAATCTCCCCAGTTCAGACGTTCCCTACACACAGTGGCAGCCTATTGCGAGTTCTATGACCACTGCCGCAACGACCGTTCTGGTTATGAAAAACCACGCTCAGACAAGCTCTGGTACGATGATGAATTGTGCGAAATGTCTGATGAAATGGATGCTGCATATAATGCAAAATCGCAGCAAATTGCGACGCCTGTGATGACGAAGCGTTCTAATGAGATAAGGATGGAGATGAAACGCCTGTTCAGGGGGAAAAAGTGCCTGCGGCAGAAAAGAGAGTCAAATTACCAAAAATTACAGGGATAAAGTTGAAGGCCGAAAGTTCTAACAAAAAGTTAAAAGCAAAGGTTTTGGAACAGAGATCCCCACGTGTAAGGACAGAGACGAAAATCTGGTCACAGACACTCAGAGTGTGCTGCAAATATGGAAGGAACACTTTTGATCTCTACTTGTTCCCGAAGGCAGCATAAGTAACGAAATCACAACAATCATAGATGCCGAAGTAGATTGTCCACCACCGAGCCAAAATGAGATCGGAATGGCGATCGGAAGCCGGGAGCCGATGGACTACCGGCAGAGCTCTTTAAAGTCGACGGCGATGAGCTGCAACACATGCGTGCACCATCTCATGAACACAATTCGACCCAAGGAATGCATGCCCGATGATTGGAATCTGAGTGATCTATGTCCGTTGCTTAAGAAAGGCTATCCAAGTGTGTGTACCAACGATCGCGGGATTAAACTTTTACCCATCGCGTACAAGGTCCTGTCTAGTGTTTTATGAGAGAGGCTTAAGCCCATTCTGGCAAACCTGATTGGACCTTATCAGTGTGGCTTTAGACCTGGTAAATTCACCACTAAATTCAGCTGATTTATTTTGATTTTTATTGTGTTTCATGAAAAAATATTTTTGTGCCCGAATCAAATTCCAGCGATGAGGAATGCAAGAATAGTATTATACTGTAAAGGAAAATACTTTGACAATTATCCGATATCTTAAACTTGACAAATAACAAGTATGTACATCGGTGTTAAAATCGTAATTTGAGGTTACCTGTTGGTCGGCCTTCCAACTTTTTTTAGATTCGAGAACTACTTAAGATTTAGGAAGGCAGCATTTAGAAATAGTTCCTATAATGAAAAGTGAACCCAGGACATATGTTTCAGACATAATTAAGTTGTCAGTAATATTGAGGTCCTTTGGAAAGGAGCCTTACAACCTAAGTGTAAGTGAAGCCAGTAGTTGCAAGATTCCTGTCGAAATCCTGAATGCACTAGAGAGGTAATTTATCCACCTTGGATACAATTGCAAATAACTGAAGATGACAAATTGGAAGCAAAAACAAAATTTTTTAAACAAAACAAGTTTTACTGGAGTTATTGGATATGTCGATGGATCCTACCTCAAAATTTTCGCTACAAATAAAGAAGACCAGAATCGTAACTACAACCGCAAAGGATTCTTAAAGGCGGTCCAAAGGAATTAAGTTTTTTCCCCCAATTTTCTCACATTGCCACTTAAAATAAGACAAAATCCTTGTACCTATGAGGGATATGAGGGGTTTCCAAACCACTATTTGTTACTCGACATTTTCATTCTTGACGTCATTAAACAAAACCTTTATTAACCTTACAAAAAATAACGACCTTATTCATAAAAAAGTCAAAAAATAGATATGAAGCGTTCTCTAGCTAAAGTATTCTTTAACACTAAAAAACCTTTCATAAGAAATTGTATTCATAAATGTTTTTTTATCAGTACTTTAGCTTTATGTGTTCCGGTGGCAACGCCGACTGCTTTTGGTCATTAATGATGTATAAAACCAGTACAGAAATTTCAGTCAGATAAACTGACTGATAAATACCATCACCCTCTATAAGATATTGTTTAAGTGTTGAGTTATTGAAATTAACCGATTTGTAATTAAAACCAGTTAGAAAGTTTCAGTCGGGCAACCCGACTTATATTTACCCTACCCTCAGTAAATCAAATAATTTTCTATTATATTGATATTATTACTCGATTTCCCATACATTTGTATGGGAGGTACGAGAAGGGGGTGTGTTTAGGCTTCCAGATTTATTCTCCATAACTTTATCCTGTTATAGCTTTACTAAATACAGAATTTGGGCACGATTGCGTTAGGTGTACTGATATTATTACTACATCCCTAAAGTGGGCGGAAAGGTACATTTGTATGGGAGGTACCATAAGGGGCGTGTCTAGACTTCCAATATTTTCTCCAAAACTTTGTACTGTTATAACATAACAAAATACAGAATTTGGGCACGATCGTATCGAGTGTATTGATATTATTACCCTATTTCTAAAGTGGGCGGGGTGGTACATTTGTATGGGAGGTACCAGAAGGGGCGTGTCTAGACTTCCAGATTTTATCTCTAAAACTTTATGCTGCTTGAACTTTACCAAATACAGAGTTTGGGCGAGGTCGCGTTAGGTCTTTTAATAATATTAATCGATTTCAAAAGTGGGCGGTACCAGATGTGTATGGGAGGCACCAGATTGGGCGTGGATAGACTTCCAATTTTTTTCCAAAACCTTATCCTCTTATAGGTTTACTAAAAATAGAATTTGGGTACGATCACGTTTGATTTATTGATATTATTCCTCCATCTATATAGTGGGCGGAAAGGTAGATTTGTATGGGAGGTACCAGAAGGGGAGTGGATAGGCTTTCTAAAATTTTTCCAAAACGTTATCCTGTTATAGCTTTACTAAATACAGAATTTGGGTACGATTGATATTATTACTCGATATTATTACTCGATTTCTAAAGTGGGCGGAAAGGTACATTTGTATGGGAGGTACCAGAAGGGGCGTGGCTAGAGTCCCAATTTTTCTCCAAAACTTTATCCTGTAATAACTTTACTAAGTACGATCCCGTTGGTTGTATTGATATTATTTCTCGATTTCTAAAGTGGGCGGAATGATGTATTTATATGGGAGGTACCAGAAGGGGCCATGTAGCCCATTTACAATACCATAAGTAGTTTTGAGTAAATAATAACTCGTGCAAAATTTCAAAACATTTGGTTGCGTCTTTCGAAAGTTATAGTGCGAACCAGCCGGACAGCCAGACAGACAGACGGACATATGTAGCTCAAACAACTTAAAAGTCATGAATCGAATTTGGTTCAAAGAAACCTAGGGTTTAAAGTGACTCCTTCTATGTGTTACACTTTTTAGTCGTATCAAATGATATATACCCTCATCCCTAAGGGTGATGGTATAAAGAAGCTTTATAATCGGATACAAAAGCTATATAGTCGGTTACACGCATTTATTTGCACTTATAATAACTATGAACATAATTGTAGTTCAAATTTACATTAACTGCGATTCTCATGACAGTTGAAAAGACGTTAAAGTAAGAATGACATTTAAAGATTGCATTTTCCTTTCCTCATGTTGAAATAATAATCGGATACCGATTACATTGTTTCTTTGTTTTGATTGTTTTTACATCACGAATATTATTTTATTATTTACAAAATATTTTTGAAGATTTTTGAAGATATATTTTTCAAAATGGAATTTATGAATCAAAAGTGCCTATTTAGATACTTTTCTATGTGCGGAATGATTATGAAGACAATTTCCTACACAATGAATATATGCAACGGCTCTTCCTCATATTAGAAATGCCGAAAAACTGAAAATAAAGTTCTCAAAATCATAAATATACAATAAATTGTTCAAATGTCAAGTTATGGCATGCTTAAAGTAGGGACAATCCTTTACTTTAACTTATTGAAGATATGAATCGTTTATGAATACTGTTTTCTCGAAATTTGCTTAAAAATGGTTTATAAACCTCTTACAACTTTTTATGAATACGGCCGTAAAAATTTATTAAATTTGAAAATAAACAAACTTAAGTAGCAATTTTGTGTAAATAAAAGTAAAATACAAACAAAACTTTAAAATAAATTATCATTTAGAATAAAAAAAACCGAATTTTGTTCACACATTGCAAGCGGACAGACCATTGTGCGCTGATCCTTTTCTTAATCTCTTATTTGTAGTAAGACAGCACACACTTCTCTCACTTCTTCTCACCTTAATTTCTATCTCTAGCTCTCTCTCCCTCTCTTTTGTTTTTTGCTCAAATTAAATAGATTTCGTCTAAAGACGGTCCCATTTATTCGCAGCAAAACGAAACCAAAATAAACCATTAATAAACATTTAAGAAAAAGAATAAAAAAAAACCAAAATTTATATTTTTATTAATTTTAATAGCATTTATAAATCAAAATTTGATGTCCCAGCAACAAAGAACGTTGTTAATATACAATAAAAAAATTATCATTGCCACAACAACAACCCATTTTCATTACGATTGGGGCCTCCCCCAACTATGTATGTGTTGGACCGATCGATACAAGTGGTTCGCCTGCGAGTGCCAAGAATTTGGCCAAGAATTGAGTGGATTTGCTCGCTTCGACATTTGTAATTAATGAATTTTTGCAAATTGTTGCTTTCTATACAAATCACATTTATTTTCGCAAAATTTCTATAAAATTTTAGTTGTTTTAAATATTGTGGAGATTGTTGGAGGATTATGTTAATTTATCGTTGTCTTTGAAAGCATCACACAGGAGATTTTGTGTAGCCAAACGAAATTTTGTCATCAAACATCTTAACATTGTGCAATTATTTTTGTCATATTTTTCACTTCGACACAAAGTTGCTGACATGTTATGACAAATCGAAAATTTTTCACTTAAAACGCGTAGGAATATTTGTTAGATACTGCCAAAAGAAAAAGAAAAAAATGGATAGATAGATAGACTAAGTGCCAAAGGTACTATGGCAAGGCACGTGTTGAATTGAAAAATTACTTTTTTAAGTGGCCACTCATAGACTAGTTGCGATTCTCCAGCTGGCTTAAGTTACTAGTCACCCAGTAGTAAGAAGAGAATGTGAGACATAACCTCTTCGTTGAATCAGAAGCACATGTACTTGTAGAGGGTGTCATCATAGAGGATATGCTATCGTTTCACAGTGGTCGTCCCCATTGACCAAAAATAAAAAAATGAAGTCAAAATTCTGGGTAATACTGTGGCAACACTATCTCCTAATAGATTTTGCTCTTTCAAATTAGTTTTGTCCTTACTTTGTTCCACCTGTCCTCTTTAAGAATAGCTGCCAAAGGCAGACTAAGAAAATAATTTTGTTTCGCAGCGTGAGTAACTTTCAAGTGAAGGTCCAAAATAAACCGTAAAAACCTCTTTAAAAAATATTGCATAAACAATGGAAGAATTATATATTGTAAAGAAAGGTATTAACTATTATTTAAAGGAATTAAAAACTCCTCAGCATGCTGTGTATATTTTTGCCTATTTCAGTACTAGCTCGTGAGTAGACTTAAATTTCACTTACAGTTTTAGTTAGGAAGTCAATCGAAGTTAACAACCAAATTTGTTGTAAAATGTTTACCAATATTAACAGATTATATGATGTAAATTTCAGCTGCGGAAATTCGCGGATTGTTGAGTTATCTTCAATAGAACAAAGCGGCCTCTACGTTTTCGGTGTAATTTTTTGGATTGTGTACTCTAAGAGAGGTCCTTGAATCCTTTGTCCGACATTGGCCAAACTGTAGTTTTAGTCATAGATTGATGAAATCAATGGATATACCGACTTTGGTATGCCGACTATGAAATTTAAATTTTCAGGATCTAAGAGAGGTCCTTGAATCCTTTGTCCGACATTGATCAAATTTTAGATTTAGTCATGGATTGACGGAATCAATTGATGTGACGACTTTGGTGTGCCTACTATGAAATTTATATTTCCAGGAACTAAGAGAGGTCCTTGAATCCTTTGTCCGATATTGACCAAATTTTAGATTTAGTCATGGATTGACGGAATGAATGGATGTGACGACTTTGGTGTGCCTACTATGTGAATCCTTTCGCAGATTTTAAGCAAATTTCAAAAATTGGTGTCATTTTCAGGATCTAAGAGAGGTCTTTGAATCCTTTGTCCGATATTGACCAAATTTTAGATTTAGTCATGGATTGACGGAATCAATGGATGTGACGACTTTGGTGTGCCTACTATGTGAATCCTTTCACAGATTTTAACCAAATTTTAGAAATTGGTGTCATTTTCAGGATCTAAGAGAGGTCCTTGAATCCTTTATCCGATATTGACCAAATTTTATATTTAGTCATGGATTGACAGAATCAATGGATGTGACGACTTGGTGTGCCTGCTATGAAATTTAAATTTCCAGGATCTAAGAGAGGTCCTTGAATCCTTTCACAGATTTTAACCATATTTTAGAAATTGGTGTCATGCCAATGAAAAGTCCTTCTATTTTTGGCCGCTCTTTGTATGTAACGGCAACCACTGTGCGTTTGGGCGAAATGATTCTCGATTCGAAAAAAAGCCTTTATGTTAAAAAAGAGAGGGCCAGGATATCGAAAAGTACAGAGATAAAGGTGAAGCCGTATTATTCTACTAAAACAATACAAAAAAAGTTTTTGGAACGCACTAAAATCTCAAATGAAAACATAATTTCTAATGGTTGGGTGTATTTAAAGTTGAAACCAGTATCTGAGGTTTCATCTGTAAATACAAAATATTTAAAAGTAAAATATACTCAACGGAGCACAACGTTCTCTGCGGTTTTGCCCCATGTTATAAGATAACACAGTACAACACATGATTTTGGGACTCAATTCTGAGAACTGCAAGTGAAAGTAGCCCCAAAAAGAAGAAGTTCTGCATCTTTCGTTTTGTTAAGTTACATGCCCTAATAATTTAATATCGATTTAAAGTTAGTAAGTATCATATAGGGGAATTTGTCACGTTTTAGGCTCTTTTGTTTGACAAACCTCGAGAACCACTAGTCTGATTTAGCTGAAACCTCAAAACAATAATTATCAACGTTGACGGTGCGTCCCCATCGAGAGGACTATTTGTTCGTCGAAATCTTTATTTTTGTTATGTCCTCGTTGACCGCTAAACCCAGTTTTGCTGACTCATTTTCTAATGATGAGAAAACAGCAGTCCATAAGTCTATAACATCGGCATAGGCTAGTGGCATGTGGCTCTTGTGGAATATGGTGCCAGACATGTTGACACCAGCCCTTCTCATCAACTTCTCCATAACTATATTAAATAGTGTTCATGACAATCTATCACCCTGCTGGAACCTCTTTCCGTGTTCAATGGTTGAGAGTGATCCTTACCAATCTTAAGAGAGGATTTGGTGTTTTCCAATGTACATCTGTAAAGTCCAATCAGCTTAGCAGGAATACCAAACTCAGACATGGCCTCATATGGTCTACTCCTTATCGGAGAGTCGAAGACAGCTTTGTAGTCGACAAAGAGGTGGAAGATGTCGATCTGCCTTTCATGAGTTTTTTTTTTCCAGGACTTGTCGTAAAGTGAATATTTGATCCGTTGTACATTTACCAGGTCTAAAGTGACATGGTCCGCAGTGATATGGTCCAATTAGTTTTTCAACAATTGGCTTTATACGTTCACACAATATGCTCGACAGGACCTTGAATGCAATGGGTAATAGGCTTATTCCACGGTAGTTCTTACATTCACAACGATCTCCTTTTTTGTATATGGGACATAACATACTGAGACTCCTATCGTCGGACATACTCTCCTCTAGCCGAATGTTCTTCATGAGCTGATACATGCTTCTAATCAGCTCCTCTCTGCCTGCCTTAAATAATTTAGCAGGGAGACAATCGGTTTTAACCGCTTTGTTGTTTTTAAGGCGGGAGGTTGCCACACGTTTCTCGCTCTGGCTCGGAGGTGGACAGTTTATATCGTCGTCATGGATTGGAGCGGGGTCTTCTTGAGTGTTGCCCGCATCCAGTTAATTTCTGAACTGATCTCTCCATATCTTCAGAGCGTTATCCGGGTCCGTCACAAGCTGACAATCGTTGTCCTTGAAGGAGGGCAACCCTGTTCCACGCATTCTCGCCGTAACACTCTGGTAAAATTTTCGGTTTTCCAACTCTGTGCACTCATCCTGTCTCTTCTTCAGCTGCTTCTTTTTCGGTCTATAGAGACGACTTGCCTCTCGTCACTTCTCCCTGTGCCGTTCACGAACAGCTCGCGTTGCCATTGGCTGCAGTTTCGCCCTGTACGCAGCATCCGTCTCTCTCGTGGCATTGCGACATTTACACGTAGGGGGACGTTCCCCTACAAATAGTTGACGAAATTTTCATTAAAGTGTTCGGTTTATCATGCACGACCTAATGAGCGACAATGTCGGTCAAATTGTCGTTGATGGTTATATAAGCGACCCACTCAGTTCCTCTCTTAAATTTTATGACGTTATTGATACGTAACATTAAATTTTTTGTTCCCACTATCATGGCAACACAATTTTTTCCATAGATCTTTTTGATTGTTTTTGTCGGTCAGCTTGTCGACAACCGAAGTACATCAATTTTTCATATTTTGCCTTGAGTGCGGCGTTGACGACAAAGTCGCCCAGTTGACAATGTCTTAAATACATCCTCAAGGAATCGCTGAAGACTTATCGGTGATCGTCCATACAAATCGTTGACGACTTTTTCATACAAGTGTCGCATAAATCATACAAGATCAGATGAGCGACATTGTCGCTCATTTGTCATTTATGATTAAGTAAACGAACATGTCTTCTGACAGTTCGTGAACGACCACATAAACGACAATATATGTGTAGCATCGTCAAAGACCGGTTTGCTGATCGAGATAAATCCATTGATACTTTTTATAAATCAAAACTTGTCGTTTTATTTGTGTCTGGCTTTTAAGTAACTAATTTTCGTTATCCTTCTTGTGTCTGCTTCAAACAACAAATTAATCTGATTGATGCAAGACATCATCAATGTTTTGTCGCTCAGCTTGTCGTTGAGAATCCTTTTTGCTTTTCATACCCCTACCCTATGGGTAGGAGGGAATATATCATTTGATACGACCCAAAAGTGTAACACATAGAAGGAGTCACCTTAGACCCTTAGTTTCTTTAAACCAATTTCGATTCATGACTTTTTAAGTTGTTTGAGCCATTTCCGTCTGTCTGTCTGGCTGGTACGCACGATAACTTTTGAAAGACGAAACCAAATGTTTCACACTTTGCACCAGATCATATTTTGAAATGGGCTACATGGCCACGCCCCTTTTGGCATCTCCCATACAAATGTACTATTCCGCCCACTTTAGAAATCGAGTAATAATGTCAAAATAACCAACGCGATCGTGCCCAAATTCTATATTTAGTAAAGCTATAGCAAGATAAAGTTATGGAGGAAAAAAGGAAGTCTAGCCACGCTCCATCTTGTACCTCCAATACCCATATGGTACCGCCCACTTCATATATTGATTAATATAATTAATACACTCAACGCGATCGAGCCAAAATTCTGTATTAAGTAATCCTAAAGCAGAATAATGTTTTGGAGAAAAAAACCTGGAAGTCTAGCCACGCCCCTTCTCGTACCTCCCATACAAATGTACCATTCCGCCCACTTTAGGAATTAGAAAGAGAGTTATAATATCATGCCCAAATTCTGTATTTTGTTAAACTATAGCAGAATAACGTTTTGGAGAACAAATTGGAAGCCTAGCCACGCCCCTTCTGGTACCTCCCATACAAATGTACCATTCCGCTCACTTTAGAGAGCGAGTAGTAATATCTATACAATCGACACGATCGTACCCAAATTCTTTATTTTGTTAAGCTATAACAGGATACAGCTTCGGAGATTAAATTGGAAGTCTTACCACGGCCCTTCTGGCACCTCCTAGACAAATATACCACTAGGCCTACTTTAGAAATCGTTCGTTCCCAAATTCTGTATTTAGTAGAGCTATAACAGGATAAAGTTTCGGAGCAAAAAAACTGAAAGTCCAGCCACGCCCCTTCTGGTGCCTCTCATACAAATGTACCACTCCGCCCACTTTCGAAATTTAGTAATAATACCAATATACTAGAAGATTTTATGTTTTACTAAGGAAGAGGGTATATGTAAGTCAGTTTTTCCGACTTCAACTTTCTTTCTTGCATGAAATATTTCTTAAAGTCTTTAAGAAATCTTCAAAGACATGATCATGTATGAGTGTTTTGCCAACTGGGATGTTCCAGTTGATGATACTGCTTAGTAGTCGAGTGTGTGTGTGTATGTTGGGTCTGTGTGTGGTCCCGGTGACAATACACGATACCAACAAACTTCTTACCGTTACCTATGATTTTATCATAGGGAAGAGAGAGAGAGAAGAGGAAGATGCCTCTGCATCCAAATATTTATTAGCATTTTGTAGACACATCATCATTTTATGAAGTCCCCCTATCTATGTTCCCCATGGCACATAATGATAAAGGTACACAAGAGGCGAAGGGGGACGTCCATAATTAACGAATACCATAAATTATAATTTATTAATTTTATCCCACCTCCTTCGCTGCACCCCTATTCTCTATGTTGCTGAAGATGATTTCTTTGCAGCCTAAAATATGTTCAACTTAATATTGTTGATGTGAATAGAATTATTTAAAACAAATTCGAAAATATCTAAATTATGGCTGAAATGATGATTAAGGGTTGAACGCGCTCCCCAGAGCCCACCGGTATGGCAAACAGACGGAAATGTGGCAAATACGGACTCCTCAAGCTATCTTGGTCTGTTTGAAATATGTTGTTGTTGTTGTTGTTGCTGCCGTCGGTGCCTGAAGGTACTGACTGACACTGAATTATCATTATATTTTATTGTAATTTGTACCACCGACGGCAGCAGCAGAAACAACAGCAGCATTCGCCTCAGGCGACGGCGTTAAGTCATGCGACGGGAGGAGAGGGTTAATGGGCCTGGGCTGAGTTACGGTGACATAGAAATGGATATCGTCTTGTTTTATGTCTGGTTGACAAATTGAACAGGAAAATAACACGATATTAAAAATATCTTAATGTTGCAAACACGAACATAACATCGACAAATATGCTGGCTAATGCTTTTGAACGAACAACAACAACAACAACGAGAACGAAGAAATTAGAACATGGAATATTGTTTTCAATTTCGAAATCTACTCTGTGGGGAGTTAATGCCGTCGTCAGGGATGACAGGATGCTGGCACAGAGAAAACACAATTTCTAGTTGTGAATGGCAAATAGAGACTTAATCGTTTGTGACGGGCTAATGAAAATCTCAATTGAATTTGAAAAATAATTTCAAGGCAATTGAAATGACATTCTGAATTGCTTAATTTTTCCTACTGCTGCAGTAGCTAGTACCTATTTAACTAATGCATAAATATGTTTTCACCTCGTACTTGCAACAGATGCCACTTAGATCAACTTTTTACAACTTTTAAGGTGTGATCTTTATTGTATATCAACAGATTTTTGAACCCAAAAAGATGTGCTATGGCCCGAATTGCATTGATATTACTTTGAATTAAAGATTAAATAAAACATCTTTAAGGGATCCTAAGATCCCTTTGAGATTCCTTATTTATTATACCCTCACCCTTAGTGCCAAAGAGTGTGGCAACGACTTCAGTTTTCTGGGCATATTTCTACTAATACAAAACTGTTAAGCTAAACACCTCCATTTCAATATTTTTGAAAATATTAATTGTTATTCATTTGGGAATAACCAGAAGCTCTCTTTGGAGGTTCCCAAGCAGTTCACAACGTCCAAGAGATTACGAATTTCCCCTGGCAATGAACATCCGTTCAGTGGTAGCAAATGTGAGAAGGCTCAATGTTGACTAACCCAAATGGCATGCTTCTACGGATACGTCTTAAGAAGTAGGTTACTAAAGTTCAACACATAAGCTCTCTTAGTGGCTTTGGCAGCCCCAAGGGCGGGCGCGGTGGCCTTATAAGCCACTCTCCTAAAACAATTTGTATGAAAACACGAAGAAAAGATAAAACAAGAACCCCCCAAATGTTGACGACCACCGCAAACGTTATAAGGACCATGATTTACGGATATGCATCTGGAATGTCCGAAGTCTATACAGAGAAAGTGCCTCTATCCATCTGGCGGATGTCCCCGACAAATACCAGGCCGACATCACCGCCATACAGGAAATGAGATGGACGGGACAGAGATGCACACGACGAAAGAACTGTGACATCTTTTACAGCTGCCATGCAGAAAGACACGAATTTGGATGTGGTTTCATAGTCGGTAAGAGACTTCGACACCTGGTTTGGCGGTTTAACCCTGTAAGCGACCGAATAGCCACCATTCGCATCAAGGCGAAATATTTTTACATTACGCTGATTTGTGTACACGCCCCGACGGAAGACAAAGATGAGGACATTAAAGATGCATTATATGAGCGCCCTGGAGGAGATATATGACCGCTGCCCTGCACATGACATTAAGATTGTTCATGGGAGATTTTAATGCTAAAATAGGAAGGGATGATGCACTTGGTGATGTAGTCGGAAAATTGAGTCTACATAACAACACCTCCGATAACGGATTCAGACTGGTTAGTTTCGAGTCGGCAAGAAACATGGTTGTGAGTGGAACCAGATTCCCACATAAAGATAACCACTAGGAAACCTGGATATCTCCCGATCAAAATACAAGAAATCAAATTGATCACGTGGTAAGTGATGGAAGACATGTCTCAAGCGATATGGACGTGCGTGTAATGCGCGGTGCAAATATTGACTCAGATCACAACCTAGTTGCCGGCCAAAGGAACGCACACGATTAAGTAGTGCTAAAAACACTCTTAATCAAACGCAAAGGAAGCTAGACATCACAAAGCTGCAGACCACTCAGATAGCCAATGCCTACTCCAACCAACTCTCTTAATTACTTCAAACAAACCCCCCAAGTTTTAATGTTCCCGACACACAGTGGGAGCATATTGCGAATTCTATGACCAATGCCGCAACGACCGTACTGGGTTGTGGAAAACCACGCTCAGACAAGCCCTGGTACGATAATGAATATTGCGAAATGTCTTAGGAAATTGATGCTGCATACAAGACAAAATTGTAGCCAATGGCGACGTGTGCGGTAACGAAGCTTTATAATGAGATGAGAAGGAAGATGAGGAGGTTTATAATGAGATAAAAAGGAAGATGAAACGCCTGTTCAGGGGGAAAAAGCGTCTGTGGAAGAAAAGAGAGAGCCGGTATATCGAAAACTACAGGGATAGAGAAGAAGCCCGATAGGTCTACCAAAAGGTTGAATCTAAAGGTTTTGGAACAGGGATCCCCACCTGTAAGGACAGAGACGGAAATCTGGTCACGGACAGTCAGAGTGTGCTGCAAATATAGAGGGAAAACTTTTGATCTTTACTCTTTCCTAAAGGCAATAAAAGAAACGAAATCACGCCAATCATAAGCGACGGGGTAGATTGTCCACCACCGAGCCAAAACGAGATCAGCACGGCGAACGCAAGGCTTAAAAATAATAAAGCTGCGGGAGCCGATGGACTACCGGCTGAGATGAGCATGCACCAGCTCATAAACACGATTTGGCTCAAGGAATACACATCCGATGATTGGAGTCTGAGGGTTCTTTGTCCTGTGCTTAAGAGAGGCGATCCAAGTGTGTGTAGCAACTATCGCGGGATTAGCCTTTTATCCATCGTTTACAAGGTCCGTGCTAGTGTTTTATGTGAAAGACTACAGCTTATTCTGGCGAACTTGATTGGACCTTATGAGTGTGACTTTAGACCTGGTAAATTCACGACCGACCAGATATTCACACTACGACAAATCCTGGGGAAGACCCAAGAAATGCAGATCGACAACTACCATCTGCTCAGCGATTTGAAAGCTGCATTCGACGGTCCGATACGACAGAAATTGTTAGATACTATGGCTGAGTTTGGTATACCCGCGAAGCTGATACGACTTTGCGGGATGACACTGACTGATACGAAGTCTTCAGTGAAAATTGGCAAAAAACTGGCAGAGCTTTAGACAATGCGATAGTCTGCCCTGCGTTCTCTTTAACATCGTAATGTAGATGATCATGCGGAAGGGTGCGGTAAACAGGTATGGTACCATGTTTAACAAAAGTCACATGTTGTTCGCATATGCCGATGATATAGATATCATTGGCCGTGGATTGCGGGATGTTACTGCGGCTTTTTCGAGCATTGAAAAGTGGTCGGGGGAAGTGGGTCTGGTGATAAATGAGGACAAATCCAAGTTATATGTTTCAACGACCAAAGAGTCCACTCGTCTGGGATGCTGCGTGAACGTTGACAACTATAACTTTCAGGTGGTAGATGATTTTGTCTACCTTTGCTCCACCATAAACAAAAATAATAATGTCAGCCTGGAAATGAAAAGACGAGTATTGATCGTAAACCGCTGCTACTATGAGCTAAGCAAGCGATTTAATGACAAAGCGCTCTCTCGAAGAACAAAGATCCAACTCTACCAGACTTTGATCCTACCTCTCTTTCTCTACAGCGTAGAATCCTGGATAATTGTTGAGTCTTTGAAAGAAAAAAACTTCACAAAATATTTGGATCCATCATCGTTAACGGCGTGTATTGTCGTCGAATGAACCACGGGCTCTATGAGTTGAAATGGACCGAATGCTCTGAACAATGATGAACAATGGTTCACGTGTATCCTTTTTGGGAAAATTTTTATCAGTTTCAGGAAACATTTTAAAGCACAGCTGGTAAGTTTATAATTGTCTTGTCAGCCATATTGGATCCGTCATTTTGAATTTTCAAAAACTAACAACGGATTAGTAATCAGCAATCCCCAAATCTCCTAAGTAAGAAGTTTGAAGCCATTAGAGCGTGAAAAAGTACCAATATTAATTTGTTAATTTTAAAATCGTTTTTCTAGAAATTTTATTTTTGTACGTAAGCCCCCGTTTCACTGTCCAGATCACATATACTACTTGCAATCACAAAAGCTGCAAGTGCTACAAAAAAAAACACGACTTTAAACACAAAACATACAATTAAGTTAAACGATGATTTCAACTGGCAACTCATACATATTTACATTATTCCTCTAAATCGCTATATGAACCTCGTAATCCATACTTCCGCAGTCTGTGACATTTTCACTACTTCGGTTACACATCAAAGTTTTTGGTCTTGTCATATTTTACTTAAGCCCTTTAATTCACCCATTAAAGGAGTAGCGCTCCCAGATCG
This sequence comes from Muscina levida, assembly GCA_964034835.1. Lineage (NCBI taxonomy): Eukaryota > Metazoa > Arthropoda > Insecta > Diptera > Muscidae > Muscina > Muscina levida. The sequence continues at coordinate 157,868,400 of OZ035880.1, forward strand.
TCGCACGCCTGTCAGCCGACACAAAGAAGCGTCCAAGTGTCTGTTACTATTTGAGAAGCTAAAAATGACAAAACCAAATGAATAATGTTCAAAAGTCGAGTGCATTTTTTTCTTCCTCAAATTTTGTTTACTTTTTTAGACAGCTTTCATTTGATAATGCAGATTTCACTGCGATGTTAATCCTACCTCGCTTAAGACATCATTTTATGTCGCTGAGATGTTGTTCGTATGTTTTACATTTCACACACACACACACACACACACACAGAGGAAAGTATTTTAGCTGGAGACGTATGCATATGGGGGAGAATTTTCTCATCGACTTTGAAATGATAAGCGGAAAGATTGTCATGGGTTATTGCATTCATAATTTCATATGCAACAGTGATCATAAGGGCATTCGCTGTGACAGCAATAGCTTGTAAAAGAAACACGTCCGGACTCCGTATAAAGAAGGTGCCAATATCCGACTGGCGGACTTCCTAAAAAAAATTTAAGGCTAACATCACCGCCATCCAGGAGATGAGATGGACAGGACTAGGATGTTCGCGACATCTATTACAGCTGCCTTGCGGAAAAGCACGAATTTGGATGTGGATTTGTAGTTGGCGAGAGACTCAGACATCTTGTCTCGCGATTTTACTCTGTTAGTGATCGAATAGCCGCAATCCGCATGAAGGCGAAATATTTCTACACACGCTGATTTGTGCTCATGCCCCGACGGAAGATAAAGACGATGAGATTAAAGATGCATTTTACGAGCGCCTAGAGGAAACATACGACCGTTTCTCTAGCCACGACATTAAAATTGTTCCGGGAGACTTTAATGCAAAAATAAGAAAAAAAGATGTTCTTGGTCCATCGATTACCAACACGTCAGACAACGGGTTTAGGCTGGTTAGCTTTATGGTGAGAAGGAACCAGATTGCAACTTGGCTATCCACCGATCATTTCATTTCCTGGTTGCAGCCAAGGTGCGCACAAGATTAAGCAGAGCGAAAAACGCACGTAACCAAACACAAAGACAGCTGGACGGACATCGCGAAGCTGCAAACCCCAGAGATAGCCACTGCCTACTCCAACCATCTCTGCCAACTACTACGACACAACGCCTCTACTTCTGACGTTTCCGGTACACAGTGGCAGCATGTTGCGCATTTCATGGCAACCGCCACAACAACCGTTCTGGGATATGAAAAACGGCGTTACAACGAATCCTGGTTCGATAAAGAATGCCACAGAATGCCGAATGCAGCCAATTGTTACTCGAGCTGTTAGAGAACGGCACAAGAAGACTGTTAAACATGCGAGACAAGTATTTAAACGAAAGGAATGGGAAAACGAGAATATAGAGCGATACCGACATAGAAGTGAGGTGGGGTGGAGCCCACCATCTGGTCAGGTCCACACGACGATACTTGATGTAAAACACAAACGACTCATCGCTGATTTGTGCTCATGCCCCGACGGAAGATAAAGATGACGAGATTAGAGATGAATTTTGCGAATGCCTAGACGAAACATACGACCGCTGCCCTGGCTACGAGTTTAAAATTGTTTTGGGAGACTTGCATACATGCATACCGACACGTCAGATAACGAGTTTCTTCGCACCGGGAAGGAACATGGTAGTGAGTGGAACCAGATTCCAGCACAAAGATATTCACAAGACAACTTGACCATACCCCGATCAAAACACCAAAAATCTAATTGACCATGTGATAATTGATGGCAGGCATGCATTTAGTGTCATGGACATGCGTGTAATCTGTGTTGGTAATATTGGCTCGTATCATTATCTGGTTGCAGCCAAATACGAAGAAAGCTGGACATCTCCAAACTACTACGACACAACGCCTCTAATTCTGACGTTCCCGATACACAGTGGCAGCATATTGCGCATTCCTTAGCAACCGCCGCAACAACCGTACTAGGATATGAAAGCGGCGCTCAGACGAATCCTGGTACGAAGAACGTACCGCATAGCGTCTGAAGAACGGAATGCCTCTAATAGGGCAACGCTACAGCCAATTGTAACCCTAGCTGTTTGGGAACGGCTAGGAAGAGACAATAAAACAGGCGAGACAGCTATTTAAGCGAGTACACATCAGATGAAGGAACGGGAGAACGAGGATATAGAGCGATACAGCGATGGAGATGAGGCCCCCCACAAATTTTACCAGAAAGTAAAAGCAAAAGGCTACTGTAATGGGCTCCCCTCCTGTAAGGACATGGATGGAAATCTGGCCATAGGTACGCAGATTGTGCTGCAGTGTGGAGAACACTTTCAGCAACTGCTGGTTGCGGTAGACAGCGCACGTGAAAGTATCACTCCAATTGTCGGCGACGGCTTAGACAGCCCATCACCAAGTCAAGCCGAGGTAAGAAGAACAATATCGCGACTGAATAAGGCAGCCGGTGCCGACGGACTTCTGGCAGAGCTCTTCAAGTCATGTGGCGAGGAGCTGACAGCAAGCATACACCAGCTCCTACGCCCGGTTTTGGCTGTACGAGTGCATGCCAGATGATTAGAATCTAAGTGTATTATGTTCTGTGACCGAAGTGTGCGTTCCAACTACCGCGGGATCAGCCTTTTACCCATTCCATATAAGGTCCTGTCAAGTGTGCTATGTGAAAGACTAAAGCCAGTGTTATCCAACCTGATCAGGCCTTATCAGTGTGGCTTTAGATCTGGTTAATCAACAACTGACCAAATATTCACATTTCGGCAAATCCTGGAAAGGACCCAAGAGAAATAGATTGACATGTACCATCTTTTCCTTATAATATAACAGCCTTCGAGAGCCCGATACGGCAGAAATTATTCGAAACCTTGGCTGAGTTTGGTATTCCAGCAAAGCTGATACGCCTTTGCGAAATGACGCTGGCTGAAAGTCTTTAGTGAAGATTGACAAGAACCTTAGGGACTAAAACATGGCGATAGACTATCGTGTGACCACTTCCACATAGTGATGAAGATGATAATGAGGATGGCTGCAGTAAATACGAGTGTCGCGATTTTCTACAAAAACCACATTCTGCTCGCGTACGCTGATGACGTAGACATCATCGTTGGATAACTATGGAATGTGACTGCAGCCTTCTCAGGTATACAGAAGGAATTGGCGAAAATGGGTCCAATGGTGAACGAGGACAAAACGTTAAGTTATTAGATGCAACTAACAAATAATCTACTAGTTTGGGAAACTGCGTGAACGTTGACAACTATAATTTCGAGGTAGAAGATAATTTTATCTACCTAGGCTCCACCATCAACAAAACAAATAATGTCAGAGCCCTATCTCGATGAATAAAAATCCAGCTATACCAGATACTGGTTCTACCTGTCTTGATGTATTGTTCAGAATCCTGGGTTATGACTCCAGCGGTTGAATCGGTACTGGCAGTATTCGAGAGAGAAATACTCGTTAACGGAGAGTATCGGCGTCGTATGACCGTTGCAGCGGTCGAAAGACCCCTATACGATCGATATTAAATTATAATCGCATGTAACTTGACAAAACGAATGATGTAGAACTTCTTCTTTTTGGGGCTACTTTCACGAGCTGGTCTTCCGAATTGAGTCCCAAAATCATGAGTTGTACTGTGTAATTAATAGATAGTTCCACTGTACAAAAGATGATTAGATTTTGCTTAATATAATCAATCAGTCAGTCAGTACTGATGATGTCTATCAATTACAGGTAGTGAGGGGGTTTACCCACTGAAGCCTCTTCCCTTATGTCGATTTCTTTATTTTCAAGTTTTTTCTTCTATACAGTACAGACGCTTATTATCACAACCTTGTGCATTCAGCCGCACTGAAATCAAAAAGTTATAATTTTTATTGACGCCATAAACACTGAGTGATCTACTAAATATTCACAGCGATATGGGACAATTTGGTCATATCTCTTTGCTCTGCCACTTTTTTGTTTGTTTTTATACTTTTCTTTAGAGTTTGATGAATGTGCTTGTGTTTACTGTGCGGGCGTTCATGCAGTGCTGCTGCCGACGTGAAGGCCCAAAACATTATTCAACCGTGAAAATATTTTCACACACGATTTCATTATGTGAATCAATTGGATCGCGTTGCAAGTGTGAATGAGTCTTTGGCTGACGCAGATGGGTGGACTTTGGCGAGTGTTTCTTGTAGATGATAATAGACAAACACACGCTCTCACACAATTTCTCTGTTGGGTCCCCATAAAAGAGATATGAGAGCGCCTTTCAGTGAATTCCCAGCGGTTGAGTCCCCATAAAAGAGATATGAGAGCGCCTTTCAGTGAATTCCCAGCGGTACCTATATCAGTACCTATCCATGACATCAGTATGACATTGTAAACGAGGATCTAAGTACTTAGGATTGTCATGCGTGTGTAATGTAAAAAATCATTATAACTCCGATTACAATTCTATTGAAATGACACCAACTAACATCGTCACTTACTTAGTAATCAAGCGTGTTATCAAGCATGCTTAAAATACCGCTTATAACGTAATTGCAACAGAAATGATACTTTCTGACATCTTCGCTTACTTTTAAAGCGAGAGTGCACCAATTAAACGGCCTATAACACTCCTATGCTAAATTTAAAGCGAAATAAAAGCAAGAGAATCATCACTGAATGCTACTAAATACAGCTGACATTAACGATTAAGTAATGGGTATTTTTGATCGCTGGGTTATGGTGCAAATCGGCCGTGGTTTGATGTTAAGAATTTGTAAATAGTATAGCAATGACATCACACTGATTGATTTCTCTGCCGCAAGAAATATGGTAGTTAGCAGCACTAGATTTGGCCATAAAAATATTTATAAGGCATCCTGTTTATCTCCAGATCAATTGACGAGGAATCAGATAGATCACGTGGTAGTCGATGGAAGGATCGCATCGAGTGTTCTGAACGTACGAGTGATCAGGGGTGCGAACATTGACTCCGATCACTACCTTATCGCAGTTAAGATACGCACAAGGCTAAGCATGGCGAAAAACGTACGTAATCAGGCACATCGAAAGCTGGACATCGGTAAATTGCGGACCACAGAGGTAGCGGACGCCTACTCCAACCACCTTACTCAACTGCTACGGAATGTTCCAACCCCTAGCAATATATAGCCGACTCCATAGAACGGACTGCGATAAGCGTACTTGGGCACTCAGAGCCGTCTCAAGAAGATACCTGGTACGATGATTAGTGTCGCAAGGTACAGGGAGAAGAGACGAGAGGCAACTTGTCTCTTTAGACGGAAACAGAAGGAGCTGAAGAAAAGACATGAGTGATGAGTGCTCAGAATTGCTTCTTAGTAGAGAAGAAGCCCGAAAATTCTACCAGAGAGTTAAGGCGATAATGCGTAGAACAGGGCTGCTATCCTGCAAGTTCAGCGATGACCAGCTACCGACGGACCCGGATAACGTTCTGAAGATATCGAGAGATCATTTTAGAACTTTCCTGGATACGGCCACCACCCCTGCTAATATTACTTCCCAGTGGCAATATATAGCCGACTCCATAGAACGGACTACGAGAAGTGTACTTGGGTACTCAACGCAGTCTCAAGAAGATGCCTGGTACGATGATGAAAGTCGCAATGCCACAAGAGAGACGTATGCTGCATACAGGGCGAAACTGCAGACAATGGGAAGGCGAGTTGTTTGTGAACCGCACGGAGAGAAGAGACGAGAGGCAACTTATCTCTTTAAACTGAAAAACAGAAGTAGCTAAAAAAGAGGCAGGATGAGGGCACGAGAGGCAACTCGTCTTTTTAGACAAAAACAGAAGGAGATGAAGACAGGAGACTGGATGACTGCACAGAGTTGCATCGATGTAGAGGGAAGCCCAAAAATTCTACGAGAGAATTAAGGCGAGATTGCGGGAACAGGGTAGCCCTACTGCAAGGACAGCAATGGCCAGCTAGTGACGGACCCGAATAACGTGCTAAAGATGTGGAGAGAACATTTCAGCAATCTACTGGGTACGGACACCAATCCAAAAGACCCCGCACCAATCCATGACGATGGTATTAACTGTTCACCTCCGAGCCAGAGCGAGATACGTATGGCCATCTCCCGCCTTAAAAACAACAAAGCTGCTGGAGCCGACGGTCTCCCTGCTGAATTGTTTAAGGCTGGCGGGGAGGAGCTGATTAGGAGCATGCATCATAAAAACAAAAAAACTTAATTTCCCTTTGCACCCCATGAATGAGGTATGGGATAGCTTCTCGCGTTGTTGTGAATTAACACGCTTTCTATTTTTAGATTCACAACTAACGGCACCTACTTATTTATCGACGAATGCGAACGTCACTGTTTTGAGAAGCTCTTACTAGACACGACGATTAAATCGACGCTTAATACTGCGAAGTTGCTGTCAAACAACATTCGAGGGGAGCCGACAATGAAAGAAAATTTTCTTTATTTTTTTTCTTTTTAAGATGACTGGAGCCAGGTTTGAACCTGCGATCTCCCGCATGGTAGTCGCATGCATCATGTCATGGAGAATATCTAGCTAGAGGGGATCATGCCCGGACATTGGAGTCTCAGTCTGTTATGTCCCATGTGCAAGAAAGGAGATCGTAGTCCGTGGAATAATCCTTAACAAAATTGCGTACTTTCGAGCTTATTGTGTGAACGTCTAAGGCCAATTGTAGAAAACATAAAATCTTCTAGTATATTGATATTATTCGATTTCTAAAGAGGGCGGAGTGGTACATTTGTATGGGAGGCACCAGAGAGGGCGTGGCTAGCCTTTCAGTTTTTTGCTGCAAAACTTTATCCTAGTTTAGTTTAACTAAAGACAGAATTTGGGCACGATCGCTTTTGGTATTTTGATATTACTCTATTTCTAAAGTGGGCGGAATTGTTCATTTGATGGGATGTACCAGACAGCGGCGTAGCCATGTAGCCCATTTTCAATATCGTAAGTAGTTTTGGAGAAATATTAACTTGTGCAAAGTTTCAAAACATTTAGTTACGTCTTTCGAAAATTATCGTGCGTACCAGCCGGACTGACAGACAGACGGCTTAAAAAGTCATGAATCTAATTTGGTTAGAAGTAACCTAGGGCCTAAAGTTACTGATTCTATGTGTTACACCTTTGTGTCGTATTAAATGATATATACCCTCCTACCCGTAGGTTGAGGGTATAACTAATTGAACCTTATTATTGCGGCTTGGAAAATCTACGACGTATCAAATACTTATTCACTTTACGACAAATCCTGGAAAAAAAAATTCATAAAAAGCAGATCGACACCAACCATCTCTTTGACGACTACAAAGCTGCCTTCGACTCTCCGATAAGGAATAGGCCATGTTTGAGTAGCTGTTGTCATTCCAAGAACATTAATATGTCACACATTACGATCGGACTATAAATAGAGACACAGGAAACAAAAAACCCAATGTGCGGGTTTCGTTTTTAAATTATCTTTCATTCTAGGGGGTGACCGGCAAAACTTTTTTTATCGACCCACCCTAATGTACATGCTCCAGCGAGAAACGTCTTTGATGGCTAACCTGAAGGACGGCGCAGAGCAGGGAGACCTAAACTTCGTTGAAAGGACCAAGTGATAGGCGACGTGCCACCATCTGGTAGGACTAACTAGAGAACACACCCAGAAGACCGAAGCGTGTGGAATTCTTTAATACTTCAGGCCTCAAATTTATGAACTACGTTCCGTAAATTGTAATTGGCCACTTAAGTAAGTAACAATAATTTTTTTGGGGAGATTATTTTATTTCTTGGTCATAGTGCCAGGATTTTTCTTGTAGTAGAGCGTGCATTTTTCTGCGTAAAAACACAAGTGGTATGAATTACAACATTTTTGCAAGTAAAATTATCAATTACCCTTATTTTGTATTGGTGATCTATGTATGTAAATAATGAGTTTGATTTCATTGTTTGGTTCATGACCTATTCTATTATTGCTAATAGAATTTGTTTTACAAGATTTGTGTGAAATGGATTATGTGGACAGCTGGCAGGGCGGATAGCTATTTCGATAGTTTACTATCATCTAAGCCCTAACTGATAACTATCATCATCAGCACCCTTTGCTGTGCCTACTCCACACATTATCACAACCTTAAGTGTTAAAAGCTTCAAGAAACCATTGAGGATTATGTTGAGGTGTGGTCTTCGTTGATACAATTTTCCTACCAGTGTGTTCTTGAAGTTTTTAAAACTTAAGGTTGTAATAATGTGTGGAAAAGGCACAGCAAAGGGTGCTGATGAGTTGGTCTGGCAACTATCGATATAGCTATCTGCCCTGCCAGCTGTCCACATAATCCATTTCACATAACTCTTGTAAAACAAATTCTATTAGCAATAATAGAATTTGATCTTGAAACGAACAATGAAACCAAACTCATTATTATCAAATACCTCCAAACTATTCAGATTATTCTAGCACAAAGTAGCTTTCCTGTACTGTAAAGTAAAAGTTTTCATTTTTTGAAACCAATGTTCGAATAGTCACTAACGTAGTGTTAGCCCCCCGCCAGTAAAACCCAACTTTACGGTGCTATATATGTAGTAGTGTAAAGTTGGATCTTTCAAGGTATTTATCCTCTTTCAATGTTGTGAAATTTTAATTAGCTCTTTCCATAATATTTGACTAACGCTGTCGTATATGAAGTTCCGCAATTTTGGAGATGTATTTTGATATAGAAATATCTGATTAATCTGACAATGGTCCTAATATAACAAACAGATGGTAATGAATATCAGAACAAAAGAACTGACGTGAAATATGGCCAAGAGCTGAATCTGTTGGCCATAACAATTATAATGGGAATTACCTATCACAGTACAACACATGATAGTCGGACTCAATTCTGAGAACTGCACGAAAAAGTTGCCCCAAAAAGATAACGTTCGGCATCATTCGTTTTGTCAACTTACATGCCATAATAATTTAATATCGATTTGAAGTTTGTAAGAATCGTTTAGGGGAATTTGTCACGTTTTAGGCTCTTTTGTTCTATTGTTATATGGTGGCGTATGATTATCATAAGTAATATTCCACGTAAATAATACGCCACGGAGTACAACTGTTTTATTGTAACTGTTACAAAATAAACACAGTTTAAAATGATTTGATGAATGGAAAAGTAAAACTGTGGCTTATGTAGGAAAACGATATAAGAAAAAATTAAAGGAATTGTAATTCTTAATTTTTTTAAATTTGTTTCATCTAAACTGGACTAGTGGTTCTTTAGTTATGTCAAACAAAAGAGCCTAATACGTGACAAATTCCCCTATACGATAATTACTAACTTCAAATCGATATTAAATTATTATGGCATGTAACTTCACAAAACGAATGATGCACTACTCCTTCATTTTTGGGCAACTTTCACGTGCAGTTCTCAGAGTTGAGTCCCAAATCAATGAGCTGAAAAAATTGTGTACTGTGTAATTTAAATTGTTTTTACAGAAACTCTCTATGCAGGTCATTAAGCACCTCACAATATCTGATAATAGATCACTATGGTCGACTACAGTATAGGTTAACCACTTCCAATTTCCCGCGTTTAATGGAACAATATCATCAAAATATAGTGTGGCTTTGCAACACTGTGCCGCATTGACACCTATTTATTTTATGGTTAACAAAGCGTGTTCATGAATCGTTTTTATTTTGTTTTGAAAACACCTAAAATAAGATTAACAATTTTAAATAAATCACTTAAATGACTTAAGCCCAAATTCCCAAGAATAGCGAAACTTTGTGTCCACCATAGAGGGAGTGGTGCCACCAACATCAAGTATCATCATCACTACCCCTACAGGTGTTTTGCTTTTTTTCATTTTAGTTTTTCCATGATGATGTTCGCAGACACAATAGACACTTCTTCCACACAACCGTCATCGAATCTCACAATGTGCTCTCGTGCTCCGCTCAGTGAACCTTATCGCCACACATCGCTTTCTAAATTTAGACCTTCAAGGGGGGAGGGGGAAGAATCGTCGTCCAAAGAAAATACTTTGATATCTCAATGAAAAATTTGTTCCAATGTCAATGGTTATAAATCATGAAAAATATATTTGGTTTCTTTCCCTGTACACAACACAATTTAAATCTATGCTTGGCCCTAACGGTGGATGAGAGTGAGAGCGCGAGAGGTCTCTTCTATTTATTCCCGACATAAAAATTAATGATAATGGAAATTAAAAGTGACACTATCGAAATAAAAGCAAAAAAACTATACACCGCAGTGAATCGAAGGTTTCACAGCGACGAAATAGTGATTTCATTCATTTGAGTGAAAATGCTGTAAGTTCTGTAAGCAGTCAGTCTGACGGCTCTTCTTCTTGTACTAACTAATGGGAATTTATGTATAACAATCATAATTTTCTAAATTATTTCCAATAATAATTCATATGATTACAAGTTTATTTATTATCATTGATGACTGTTTGATATATCATCGGTGATTATCCAAGTGTTTGGTCGTAAATGGAGCATACCACAAAAGAGAGTGGGTAAGGGGGCAGGGGAGGGACACCACCATACGAAAGAGTGAAATGCCGTGGGATTATTTAGATAAGATGATGTTTATGAGGTGCTAGACTTAAAACGAGGCGAGAATAACATATGTATGAAAAATTTGTCTATAATTTTAGTTCAACGCAATGAACTTTTGTTTTAATGTGAAAATGTGAAACAAATTTGTAATAAGAATGGATTCTAAAACTAACATTGATTTGGGACTCAATTCTGAGAACTACACGTGAAAGTAGCCCCAAAACGGAGAAGTTCGGCATCATTCGCTTTGTCAAGTTACATGCCATAATAATTTAATATCGATTTGAAGTTAGTAAGCATGGTATAAGGGAATTTTTCACGTTTTAGGCTCTTTCACTCAAAAACCACTAGTCCGATTTAGCAGAAACAAATTTAAAGTAAAATTAGAATTACAATTCCTTTAATCTGTTCATATAACGTTTCCTCTATATAAGCAACAGCTTCACTTTTCTATTCATCAAATGATTTTGAACTGGGTTTATTTTGTAGCAGTTACAATAAAACTGTTGTACTCCAAGGCGTATGATTTACGTGGAATATTACTTATGACAATCATACGCCACCATATAACAAAAGAGCCTAAGACCTGACGAATTCCCCTATATGTTACATACTAACTTCAAATCGATATTAAATTATTATGGCATGTAACTTGACAAAACGAATGATGCAGAACTTCTTCTTTTTGGGGCTACTTTCGGAATTGAGTCCCAAAATTATGTGATGTACTGTATTATGAAATGATTGGTACATATTTTTGTACTATATTGGGTGCCGTTGGGGATGTCAAGTGAATCTTGCATCTCAAGCCGACTCACAACCTCATTCGTGGTGGCACCTGGACAACGTTGTTTGTGTTATTTATTTTAATCATGAAAAGGGGCTGATAGTGAGTGACGAACCCTGATGGTTAGGTTATAAGGACCATGATTTAAGGATATGCACCTGGAACGTCCGGACTCTATATACAAAAGGTGGCACTATCCGACTGGCGGATGTCCTTAAAAAATATAAGGCTGACATCACCGTCATGCAAGAGATGAGATGGACAAGACACGGATGTTCGCGACGTAAAAATTTGGAAGTGATTTTGTAATTGGCCAGAGACTCAGACATCTTGTCTCGCGATTTATTCCTGTTAGTGATTGAATAGCCGCAATCCGCATCAAGGCGAAATTTTTTACATTACGCTGATTTCCCCGCAGGTTGTGTTTTCGGAGACCTATGGGGAGTAGCGCCCCCACGGACCTGAGAGAACCACCTCTGGACCTCGTTCTGACTCTGCAAGGCTAAAAGAGGAAGTAAGGAATTAGATCTTCACGAGCTCCGACCAAGGAGTCTAAAGAGCCCAAGGTAGCGTAAAAACTACGTTCCTGGCCGAATGGGTATGGAACAGCTTGTTCTGTGCCTCGTGATGGTTGATGTTAAGCCAAAAGTTACGCTGGTAAACTATTTTCATACTCGAGAGAAATGAAGCTGGGTATCTCTTGAGTCTTGCATCTCTCATTGTGCATCTTACGGTTTCTTAGTTGAGTGTGGCGTGTCATTTTCAGCGTTTTGGCGAGGGATAGCGCCAAACCTCTAAGGGTGTAATTGCGATTGCAGGAACACTGTTACCTTGTTACAGACTATGTAGTTCCAATATAAAGCAAAAGATTATAACTGTATCAGACTTATTGAGATCTTCCTATCAAGTCGGGCAGTAACCATTCAGTTTATGTTTGTGTATTGTCCTACGTGTGGCAACCTTGAGTTACATAATGATGATGCCAGCCGGATGGGGTTTCCTATGGTACCTAGTAGAAGCGGGTTTGTTGCGATCAGCCGGATGGGGAGCTTTACTTCAAGCTGAAGGTGATGAAGTTTAAAAAGAAGATTACTTCGGTAATCTGATGGTGGATGTGAGGCCGGCCAGATGGGAACTTCGGTTCTAGCAGATGGCGGCGAGGAGCAATATTGCAGTTTGCATAAGTGCTAAGGATGGAATGGTTACTGCCCATATGACTAAATAATAGAAATATAATAACGTCAAGCGACAAATAATAACAATGGGTGGCCAGATTGGACGGAGTGCAAGTCTCGAGTTTGTACTTGTCAGTCAATTTGGTACCCACACATAAGAGAAATGAACAGTTTGAATATTTTGTGGAATATTGAAATTAGATCCGGGCCTTAACAGCGGTCACGACGATACTTGATGTAAAACACAAACGACTCATCGCTGATTTGTGCTCATGCCCCGACGGAAGATAAAGATGACGAGATTAAAGATGAATTTTGCGAGTGCCTAGAGGAAACATACGACCGCTGCCCTGGCCACGAGTTTAAAATTGTTTTGGGAGACTTGCATACATGCATACCGACACGTCAGACAACGAGTTTCTTCGCACCGGGAAGGAACATGGTAGTGAGTGGAACCAGATTCCAGCACAAAGATATCCACAAGACAACTTGACTATACCCCGATCAAAACACCAAAAATCATATTGAGCATGTGGTAATTGATGGCAGGCATGCATCTAGTGTCATGGACGTGCGTGTGATCCGTGGTGCTAATATTGGCTCGGATCATTACCCGGTTGCAGCCAAGGTGCGCACAAGATTGAGCGGAGTGAAAAACGCACGTAACTAAATACAAAGAAAGCTGGACATCTCCAAACTACTACGACACAACGCCTCTAATTCTGACGTTCCCGATACACAGTGACAGCATATTGCGCATTCCAAGGCAACTGCCGCAACAACCGTACTAGGATATGAAAAACGGCGCTCAGACGAATCCTGGTACGATGAAGAATGCCGCATAGCGTCTGGAGAACGGGATGCCTCTAATAGGGCAACGCTACAGCCAATTGTAACCATAGCTGTTTGGGAACGCCACAAAGAGACAGTAAAACAGGCGAGACAGCTATTTAAGCGAGTACACGTCAGATGAAGGAACGGGAGAACGAGGATATAGAGCGATACAGCGATGGAGGTGAGGACCCCCACAAATTTTACCAGAAAGTAAAAGCAAAAGGCTACGGTAATGGGCTACCCTCCTGTAACGACAAGGGTGGAAATCTAGTTACAGATACACAGGGTGTGTTGCATATATGGAAATAACACTTCCAGCAACTGCTAGTTCCGAAAGGCAACGCACGTACAGATATCACGCCAATTGCTGTCGACGGCTTAGATTGGCCACCACCAAGTCAAGCCGAGGTAAAAAGAGCTATATCGCGGCTGATAAATAATGAAGCAGGCGGTACCGACGGTCTTCTGTCAGAGCTGTTCAAGTCCAGTGGCGAGGAGCATGTACCGGCTCCTACGCACGGTTTTGGCTTAACGATTACATGCCTAAAGATTGGAATCTAAGCGTATTATGTCCTGTGCTAAAAAAAAGGGTGATCCAAGTGTGTGCTGCAACTACCGCGGGATCAGCCTTTTACCCATGGCATATAAGGTCCTGTCGAGTGTGCTATGTAAAAGACTAAAGCCAGTGTTAACCAACCTGATCGGGCCTTATCAGTGTGGCTTTGGACCTGGTATATCAACAACTGACCATATATTCACACTTCGGCAAAACCTGGAAAGGGTCATGAAACAGATCGACAAGTGCCATCTTTTCGTCAACTGCCTTCACAGCCGATACGGCATAAATTACTCGGAGCCGTAGCTGAGTTTGGTATTCCAGCGAAGCTGATACGCCTTTGCGAAATGACGCTGACTGTGAAGATTGGCAAGGACCTTACGGAGCCATTCTATACCAGACGAGACCTAAAACAAGGCAACGGCCAATCGTGTGAGTGATGGAGATGATAATGACGAAAGCTGCAGTAAACACGAGTGGCACGAAATTGAACAAAAGGCACATGCGACTCGCGTACGCTGATAACGTAGACATCATCGGTCGAAAACTGCGGAATGTGACTGCAGCCTTCTCAGGAATACAGAAGGAAACAGCGAAAATCGGTCTAATGGTGTACGAGGACAAAACAAAGTTATTAGTTACAACTAACAAAGAATCTACTCGTTTGGAAAACTGTGTGAACATTGACAACTATAATTTCGCCACCAACAAAACGAATAATGTCAGCCTCGAGATCCGGAGAAGAGTCCTGCTTGCTAATAAATGACACTACAGAATAAGCAAGCGATTTAATGACAGAGTGTTCTCGACGAACAAAAATCTAGCTATTGCATATACTGTTTCTACCTGTCTTGATGTATCGTTTAGAATCCTGGGTTATTACACAAGCGAATGAATCAGTTCTGGTAGTATTCAAGAGAAAATAAACTCCCTAAAATATATGGGTCCATCATCTTCAACGGAGAGTATCGGCGTCGTATAATTCATAAGGTGTACGAGCTATACACTGACATTGACGTGTTCAGGTGCATTAAGGTGCAGCGGTTGCGTTGGCTAGGACATGTTATACGAATGGACGAAAATGCGCCAGCTCGAAAAGTCTTAGACAATGAAATCGATGGACGGCGCAGAAGAGGGAGACCAAAACTCGGTGTGAAAGATCATGTCACTGAGAACCTTACACAACTTGGTGTGACTAACTGGAAAAGAAGCGCAGAAGATCTAAGCGCTTGTAATATTTTTCTACGTGCGGTATATAATCCAATAGGAAAGAAGTGCCAGCTAAGTAAGTATGAAAATATTTAAAGTTGCTTACCAAGTAGTCTTGCTGGCAGGATTTCCCACTTATCGTGTCAGTTATGTTATCCATTGAACGTATTGGCGATGATTCCTAAATAAAAAGTTTAAATGAAACAAATTAATTTTTAACAAAAAGTATTGTCTTATTATCGTAAATCGTAAATCATTCAAATGTCAATGTTTATTTTCACTCCACTCAAATACAATTTATTTTACGATAAAACATAAAATATATAAATTTAATTATTTTTTTTAATTATATTTTAATAAATTATTTCAAAATCTTTTATTACCTGCAACAAATCCTCTAAACTTTCTATGTACTCGATGGCATTTCGTAGAATTTCAACTTTGGGCAGACGTTGATTTGGATTCGAAGATGTTCGTCGTTTTAACAATTCGAAAGCCTCATTAACCTGCAATAAAATATTTTTAAACAACAAAAAAAAAAAGAACATTAGGCGATTTAAATCGATTGCAATAAAAGAGAGCTCGTAAAAGTTTGTCAGCGATAATTAATAAAGTGGCAGGAGGATAGGTAGATAAATTTCAAATATTCTCTAAGGAACTATAAAAGCAACATAAAAAAAACTTTAAATCATCTGAAATATATCTGTGGTACACTGAATTAAATTGTTATGGGAAAATCCTATTAATATTATAAATGTGAATGTCTGTCTGTTTGTTTGTTTGTTTGTATGTTTGTTGCTTAATCACGCCTAAACGGCTGAACCGATGTCAATGAAATTTGGAAGACAGATAGTGTAGTATATGGAAATTGCCGTAGGCTATAATTTTTTTGAATTTTTGACCATATGGGCGGTGTGGGCGTGGCAAAACTTTTTTTAGAGCTAGGGGGGTAAAATTTGATACACAGATAGTACTCGGCAACACGAATATGAATATGCGGATAACATTTTAATTTTGGATCAGTGGACGGATTGGGCGTGGCAAAACATATTTTTGGAGCTAGGAAGATAAAATTTGATACACAGATAGTATTCGGCAACACAATTATGAATATGCCGACAAAATTTTAATTTTGGACCAGTGGGCGGAGTGGACTTGGCAAAAAATATTTTGAAGAACTAGGAAGATAAAATTTGGTACACAGATATTACTCGGCTAGACGAATATGAATATGCAGACGAAATTTAAATTTTGAATCAGTGGGCGGAGTGGGCGTTGCAAAATATAATTTTAGTGCTAGGGAGATGAAATTTGATAATCAGATAGTACTCGAATTTGAATATGCATACGAAATTTTAATTATGGACCAGTGGGCGTGGAAAAATTTGACATACAGATAGTACTCGGCAAAATGAATATGAATTTGTGGACGACATTTTAATTTTGGGCCAGTGGGCGGATGGGTGTGGTGAAACTATATTTTATCCCTAGAGAAATACAATTTGGTACACAGATAGTACTCGGCTACAAGAATATGAATATGCAGACGAAATTTAAATTTTGGATCAGTGGGAGGAGTAGACGTGACCAAACTGTATTTTACCTCCAGAAAGATAAAATTTGGTACACAAATGGTACTCGTATATGGATATGCACGCGAAATTTAAATTTTGGATCAGTGGGCAGAGTGGGCGTGTCAAAACAGAATTTTAGTCCTAGAGATATGGAATTTGATACAAAGATAGTACTTGATAACACGAATATGAATATGTAAAAAAACATCAGAGAGATACAATTTGGAACACTGATAGTACTTGGGACTTCATGTTCAAATTTGCAGACGAAATTGTTATTCTCAATCAGTTGTGGGAAAACCGTATTTTATCCCTAGACCGGTGATATTTGATACACAGATAATAACGATACCAAAAAGTACAATTTATTGTACTAAAAAATTCAATTTATTTTACTAAAACGTAAATTTATTGTACAAAAAGGTACAATTTATTGTACCAAAAAGTACTTTTATTATACAAAATTTACAAAAAGAACTCTTATTTTTATCAATAAGTAATGTTGTTGAAGCAGAAAGTGAGGACTACAATTGTTTTTTCTTAACTTTATAATATTTTCAAATTTTTTTGCTGACATTTTCGCAGCATTTTGACAAGATTTTTTTCAGAATTGTGTCATTAAAGTTTAAGGACTATTTACACGGCGTCAGTTGGTTTTATCCAAAATTTTGGCAATATGTCGGGAAACTTTGACAAAACAATCTTATATACATGATGCTGACAAAATTAGAAAGAAAACATTGACATTGATGTCAGTAGTGTAAATGAGGCTTTATAGTTTTCGGCAGTGCAGACATGTATATACCGACATAATATTTATTTTCGGTCAGCCGGAATATAAAGGCGGACGTTTTATTTCCGATCTAAGGTTGTATTTATATACAGGTAGTAGGCGCTATAGATATGAATGTTCTGACGGATTTTTTATTTTCGGTTAGTGATATGTTGTTAGTTTGATCTGGTTAAGGAGTAACTTGGGGTAGCAAATTGTTTACAGAGCGTTCAAGATCGACGCTTAAACTTAGCCCTTTAAGTAAGCAGGCCAAACATGTTATAAGTATACGTCAAGTACGCAATAGCGAAGCATTGCCGGGTCCACTAGTATATACATATATTTGAAATACTATTTAACATTTTATCGATATGGCGTAAAATATAAAAAGAGATTCATATGTTTCAAAAAATTTCGTATATTTAAGAATTGAAATTTCCTTTGGTTTGAAAATCACTAATCCATATAAGCTAAAATTAATAGATCAACTTTCTGGATTTAGTCCCCAAATAAAATAGACGTACTTACTAACTTCAAATCGATATTAAATTACTATGGCATGTAACTTGAAAAAACGAATGATGCAGAACTTCATCTTTTTGGGGCTAATTTCTCGTGCAGTGCTCAGAATTGATTCCCAAAATCATTTTACATTAATGCTGAGATGCAAAGGAAAAATAAGTTTATTTTTGTTATGCCAATTTTAATGACTTCACCAAGAAAGTGGTTCAGATTCCTTGAAGTTATAACCATGGCCAACAAAAGTATGCAATGCATACTTGCATATGCAATTGCATATTATAGCCTTACCGGCATGTTTTGGGGGTTTATGCATAAAAAAGCATATTTTGGTATTTTCAGGTTTTTTTTTTATTATTTTTTTACTTTTCGTATATATTACACTATGACAAAATTTGAGGGTCATTGTCTCGGGGGTGAACCAAACCAGTATCAAACGATAACATTTGACCTCAGTAACAAAACCCTTAATTCCATTTTGCTCCACTACGTTACAATTTTTTTTAAAGTGGTTTGAAGTTTTATTTTTTTTTTTTGGTAAAAAGTGGAATCAAAAAGAATTTGAATAATCTTGTGTAAAAATACATTTGAGATAGTTCATGTCTTCGGAGACATACATTAAACTTTTCAAGGGGAATATTTCATCAGAACATTTGAATCCTATAGCTCCCACCCGTATCTTAGGATAATTTAAAAAAACAGCTTAAAAGTAAAATTTCTTAAAATGTTCAGCGTAGGTGGCAGGTAGAGGGTTAAAATGTTTCGAAGAAATATTTTAATGTAGGACTCTGAAGAAATGAACTATCTCAAATATATTTTTACACATGATTTTTCATTTTCTTTTATTTAACTTTTGACCAAAAAAAAATCAAACTTTCAACTACTGTAAACAAAAATTGTGACGTAGTGGAGCAAAACTGAGTTAAGGGTTTTGTTACTGAGGTTAAATGCTATTGTTTGAAATTTGTTTGGTTCACTCCCGAAAAAGTGTGTTGCACTGTTTGCTCAAAAATAGATTTTTTAACGTTCCATTAACATTTAATTTTGATTTTATTTTGGAACCTTTGACTCATAGAGGCTATTTGTCTTCGGTGAATCTTAGTGAAATTTTCCGGAGAATATTTCTATCGAAGATTCTAAGCCTTAACCTCCGTTTAAAGTTGATTTTTAAACAGTTTTTCAAAATTGGGCCAAAAATGTCCCATACGGGTGGGAGCTAGAGGGTTAAAATGTTCCGAGAAAATATTCCCCTGATTGTTTTAATATAAGTCTCTGAAGACAAGAAATACCCTAAAAGTATTTTCATAGATGATTTTTCATATTCTTTGAATCGACTTTTGACCAAAAAAAAACAAATTTCAAACCACAGTAAAAAAATTTGTGACGTAGTGGAGCAAAATGGAGTTAAGGGTTTTGATACTGAGGTCAAATGCTATCGTTTGATATTGGTTTGGTTCACCCCCCGAAAAAGTGTGTTGCACTGTGTTATTCCCAGTATATACAACACCTACTTATTTCATTAAAATGGGAAGATAATCTCTAATAATAATATGTAATAATAATTTTTCGCAACTGGGGACCCCTATTTTTTTTTACAAAACTAATATCATCTACAAAGGCTGTATTTTTTTAAAGTATGAATTTTCTGTACTAACTAAACTAAATATTATTTTTGTGTTTATATTAGGGATTCTGTCGTCAAGAATTTCAAGGAGTTCTATCCATTACTCGTTGGTACAGTTGGCAGAACTATCAAAGCACGTAAGGAAAGTTGTGAATTAGTGTAACAGTGAGGAGACTGAAGCGATGCGTACTTCCAAAGAGAAATAGGCAATTAGGGTTTAACTTTCAAATTTGAAATTGTGAAAAAAACTTTTTAACTTGAAACAATGGGCGGTGAGTCTTTTAAAGGCAACACAATTTATACTACTTGAACTTTCAAAACTTTCTCTCAAAAGCCATATAAATTTTAAAGAGAATTCCCGTTATTTAAATATTTTTTTGTAAATTTTTTCACAAACAGATTCTTAAAATCACATATATTGATGAAGATTTCAACAGCGGAAATCAAGAATATGTGAGACAAATTATGGTGAAGGCGTATACATAATGTTTATTATGCCTTAAAAGATTACGTAATCAATTGTATTGACCCATGTATTTATGTTTACAGTAGAGTACAGAATCTTGTAAATGTAATGTAAAAAATAACTTCATATAATTTTCAACTATTTATGATGTATTTTTTTTAAAAAAAAATCTATTTAGTGAATAAAATTAACAGCGAGTCAAAATCTTTTGTGCATTTTTTATCAGTTTTAAAGGCATTTTTTCGTGTTTTTCGTGCTTATCTAATGCGCATATTTTAAGTTTTTCCGGGCACATTTGTGTTGGCCCTGGTTATAACGTAACAATATATTACTGTAGTTTAGGTGCTTCCCTGCAAACATTTTGGAAGAGTTTGGAAGATTAATATGCCGCGCGAAGAATACGCGATTCTTCGTGGCAATCATTTGAAATTGATTTATCTGCGCGATTTGTTTGAAACTCTTCTCGACAATCATTTGACGGTTGTTTGTCAGCGCGATTATGCGCGATTCGGATGTAAAACTTCTCGGCAATTGTTAGAAGTTTACTTGCCAGTCGATCCCGCACTCGAATTATTTGTAACCCTTTAATGCAATTGTTTGCTTGTTAATCGAGTGTACGATGGATAGATTATCATAACACTTCTCTCCAAGAACCACAGAGAGGCTAACTGAGAAAAATGTTTATCTAATCATCACTCTACGCAATGAGTGCAATATCGTGAGCGATTAACCTCGGCCAACTCATAACAGTAAAAAATTCTTGTTTCTTTTTGTTGAAACAGCGAAAATTATCATTTAAAGTCAAAAAGTGAAAGTGAATGGGTCATTTGTAAAGAAAATAAAAATAAAAGGTTTAATATTTTTTACTATTTTTTCCAGAAACGAATGATAATAAGATACGGTGGACATCTTCGCAATTCGTTTCCAATTCTTCTTCGCAACTTGCTTGCCACACTTCCGCGCGATTCTCGAGCAATTCGCGTGCGGCGAATCGTTTTGAGACACAACTGCTCACACCTTGGGATTCGCGGACGAATCGCAGATTAAGTTCATCTTCCAAATGATTGGCGGATAATTCTTCCGCAATTCCCGGCATTTTTCATTTCCCGGGAAATCGGGATTTTTATATCATTTTCCCGGGACCCCGGGAAATCCCGGTCCAAAACAAAAAATAAATAAAAATTGCCTTTTTTATTTGAATACAAACAAACAAATATGAAATGAAACAAAAAAATAATTCTAAAAATCTCGTGTTATGGTTAATTCGAAAATTTATCAATATGTAGACAAGCTATTATCGTGAAACTTGTACATGAGCAATCTCCTTATAGACTTGGAGTGGTGCATCAAATAATTTTTTGAAATTCGTACTTTTAGAGGGAAAAAAGAATCCAATCCAAATGACTAAAGCTATAATCGCACAAATCTATTAGGTGTACAAATAAGTTTCCGCGGTTTTTTATAAAAAATTAGGAATTTATTGTGAAGGAACAGTACATTACGTTTTATTCAAAGTATTTTCCATCATTTGTCACTACTTTTCCCCATCTTTCTGGCAACATTCGGATACCCCGTCGAAAAAACTCTTCATCTTTTGACGCTATCCACAAATCTACCCAATTTTTGGTGTCTTCATATGATGTGAAGCGCTGCTCAGACAGACCATGTGCCATCGACCGGAACAGGTGATAATCAGAAGGTGCTAAGTCTGGTCAATACGGCGGGTGGGGTAAAACTTCCCAGTTGAGTGTTTCCAAGTATGTTTTACCGGCGCCGCAACATGTGGACGAGCATTATCGTGTAAAAGAATAATTTTGTCGTGTCTGGAGTAGTAATGGGCGCGTTTTTCCTTAAGTGCCCGACTCAATCTCATCAATTGTGTTCGCTAGAGAGCTCCAGTAATGGTTTCACTTGGTTTGAGCAATTCATAATACACGACACCAAGCTGATTCCATGAATATTCGGCTTAGATGTCGATGTTGATGGTTCGCCGGGCTTAACCCATGACTTTCACTTCTTTGGATTATCGTAGTGAATCCATTTTTCGTCACCAGTGACTATACGATCCAAAAATTTTTTTTTTTATTCCTGGCAAGCAGCATTTCACTCATGCATTATCGGCGTTCAACGTCTCTCGGCTTTAGTTCATATGGAACCCAATTTCCTTGTTTTTGAATCATTCCCAACGATTTTAAACGATGTGAAATTGCTTGTTGAGTCACTTGTAATGTAAGTGCAAGTTCTTTTTGCATTTGGGACGAATCTTCCTCCAATAATACTTCTAATTCCATGTCTTCGTACACTTTCGGCCTTCCACTGCGTTCTTTGTCCTTCACGTCAAACTCACCGTTCTTAAACTTTTGAAACCATTCCTGACAACTTCTCTCACTTAAAGCAGCCTCACTATATGCTTCTAGAATCAATCGATGCGCCTCAGCTTCAGATTTTTTCAAATTAAAGAAGTAAATCAAAAGTTCCCGCAAATGATGCTTATTCGGCACAAAATTTGAAATTTTTACACGAAAAAAATTACGTGATGCTGATACGGAATCACTAGTACTTTAAGGTTATGGTGTTGCCGGATGACGAAACTTGGGATATTACGTTTTACATCTGGCAATTTCTCCATAACCTTCTGGTGGGGCCATCTTTTGACAAACCGCGGAAACTTATTTGTACACCTAATATATCCGAAGCCATTTTTCATAATTCGTTCTTAAGTACTTAAAATGCCCCAAAAGGGGTAAAACTTATACTATCACCAAGACCAACGGCTGAAGGTAGCATCGCAAAAGTCTATATGGGAAGATCAGAGATCTGCATAAGGACATTTTTCAAAATTGTTACTCCTTAAAGAAAAACCAATACCAAACGACTTAAGGTAGAATAGCAAATATGGGGTGGAGTATTAATTTTAGTGAGTAGTTACAAATGTGGATATTAGGGAGAATATTTATTTTATGGATCAACTGCGCGATATGAAAGAATTTCGAACTTTTAGCAGGACAAACTCGAAAATGGGATGAAACTGTTACCATCACCTAGACCAAACACTTATTTTAAGGGTAATTGTGCAATTTGGGATAAAAAGGGGAAAAGTGTTATCATCGCTCAGATCAAACACCTAAACGTACAATCACCCAGTATACCAACAAAGAAAGTTATATATCAGTCAATTGGCTTAAAAATATTGTTTTAGAATATATGCCTATCAATAAGTAAGTTTCTATCAACTCATGGACATGGTATTGCAGATCCATTTTAGCAATTTAATACGTTCTCTATATATTAGAGCACATTTTAAAGATAAATAACACATCGAGAGACGGAAGACGATAGTGATGGTCAAGAAAATAGTCACCAATTGATAATTTTATGGCAAAAATTTGGAATACCAAATAATTTAAGTTTTTAGTGGATTTAAACTTATTAAACATTTTGATATTGACTGATTAAATAAGCATAATGAAATCCCGGGAAATCCCGGTCGCATTCACGGGATTCCGGGACAAAAAATTGGCCGGGATTCCCGGGATTTCTCGGAACAAAAACACTAGTATGTATGTATCTTATGTACTTCCATTAGCAATTTCAAAACTAGGTACTCATGTTATTCTCAATCGTAAATCTTTGTTGCTATTGATATCACCTTTGGAATTTATTTTATACTACAATTATTATAATTTTATTAATGAAGTTTTATTGACTTCACTTTAATGACAAAACAAAACAAAAATATACATACATATAAACTTTTAAATTATCATAAAAATTTCTAGGCTTTTTCGTCTCCCCACCTATTATTGTTCACGGACCTACGTCTCCTTACAAAAAATATCGTATCACTTTGTGCGGGCCTCATAAATTTTCCAACTTTAATGACATTTTTCGTCTTTCTCGGCTCGCCGCTCTGTTTGCCGGCGGCGCTGATGGGTAATTTGTTGTGAATGCTCTGCTGTTCCTGCTGCTACTGCGGATGCTGATCGGCGTCGTGTTTTTATAGTCTCTGGGAAATTTGGTAATGTTTTCTTGTTTGGGGTGTTTTTTTACGATCAGCGAATGATCATCGCTGTCATCTTCGGCGGTTGTCGACTGTTTGCAAGGGATTGTTGGGGTAAATGTAAAGAATTTGGACTTGCAACAAATTAAATGAATCTCCAGACTTTTTGCAGATCGTAAAAACAAAGTTAATGGGGCATTTTTTGTGGCTGGTAATTTTGTGTCATTAACTTGGTCAAATTACATGAGCTAGCTCGCTCGCTCATGTCTTAATTTGTTGATAATGAAATCGTTGTGGACTTTTATGGTTTTAGGCACTAAAAAAAAGTTATATTTTTGACGAGAGATGTCTGCTGCTGCTTTTGGGGTATTTGTGAATTTGGAAGATTTTTGCCAAGAGAGGAAATGATAAAAATACCAAAGCATACCGTATTATGGTAATATAATAATAGTTAAATATAGCGTAAAGTTTTTTATTATTTGTGTTTGTTCGTTGATTTGCTGGCAACGATTACACAGTACAACACACGATTTTGGGACTCAATTCTGAGAACTGCACGTGAAAGTAGCCGCAAAAAGAAGAAGTTCTGCATTATTCGTTTTGTCCAGTTACATGCCATAATAATTTAATATTGATTTGAAGTTGGTAAGTATCGTATAGGGGAATTTGTCACGTTTTGGATCTCGAGGCTGTTTTGTTGATGGCGGGATCGTAGGTAGATAAAATTATCTACCACCTCGAAGTTACAGTTGCCAACGTTCACGCAGTTTTCCAAACGAGTAGATTCTTTGTTCGTTAAAACTAATAACTTCGTTTTGTCCCCGTTCACCACTAGACCCATTTTCACTGATTACTTCTGTATACCTTAGAAGGCTGCAGTCACATCCCGCAGTTTTCGACCGATGATATCAACGTCATCAGCGTACGCGAGTAGCATGTGGCTCTTGTTGAATATAGTGCCACTCGTGTTTACTGAAGCTCTTCTCATTATCATCTCCATCTTTATGTTGAAGAGATTGCACGATAGGCCGTCGCCTTGTTTTAGGCCCCGTCTGGTACAGAATGGCTCCGTAAGGTCTTTGCCAATCTCCACTGAAGACTTCGTGTCAGTCAGCGTCATTCCGCAAAGACGTATCAGCTTCGCTGGAATCCCAAACTCAGCCATGACTTCGAGCAATTTCTGCCGTATCGGTCTGTCGAAGGCAGCTTTATAGTCGACAAAAAGATGGTACGTATCGATCTGTTTCTCTTGGGTCTTTTCCAGGAGTTGCCGAAGTGAGAACATCTGGTCAGGTGTAGATTTTCCAGGTCCAAAGCCACACTGATAAGGCCCGATCAGGTTGGATAACACTGGCTTTAGTCTTTCACATAGAACACTCGACAGGACCTTATATGCGATGGGTAAATGGCTGATCCCGCGGTAGTTGGAGCACACACTTGGATCACCTTTTTTCAACACAGGACATAATACGCTTACATTCCAATCGTCGGGCATTGTTGTTTTTCAGCCGCGATATTGCTCTTCTTACCTCGGCTTGACTTGGTGGTGGGCAATCTAAGCCGTCGTCGACAATTGGCGTGATAACTTCACGTGCGCTGCCTTCTGGAACCAGCAGTTGCTGGAAGTGTTCTCTCCATATGTGCAGCACACTCTGCGTATTCGTGACTAGATTTCCATCCTTGTCCTTGCAGGTGGGGAGGCCATTACCGTATCCATTTTCTTTTACTTTCTGGTAAAATTTTCGGGCCTCACCTCTATCCCTGTATCGCTCTAAATAGCTGTTTCGCCTGTTTTGCTTTGTCCTTGTGCCGTTCCCTAATTGCACGGGTTACAATTGGCTGTAGCGTTGCCCTATAAGCAGCACCCTGTTCCTCAGACGCTATGCGACATTCTTCATCGTACCAGGATTCGTCTGAGCGCCGCTTTCATATCCTAGCACGGTTGTTGCGGCGGTTGCCATGGAATGCGCAATATGCTGCCACTGTATATCGGGAACGTCAGAAGTAGAGGCGTTGTGTCGTAAAAGTTGGGAGAGCTGGTTGGAGTAGGTAGTAGCTATCTCTGGGGTTTGCAGCTTCGCGATGTCTAGCTTTCTTTGTGTTTGGTTACGTGCTTTGCTCAATCTTGTGCGCACCTTGGCTGCAACCGGGTAATGATCCGAGCCAATATTAGCACCACGGATCACACGCACGTCCATGACACTAGATGCATGCCTGCCATCAATTACCACATGATCAATTTGATTTTTGGTGTTTTGATTGGGGGATAGCCAAGTTGCCTTGTGGATATCTTTATGCTGGAATCTGGTTCCACTCACTACCATGTTCCTTCCCGCTGCGAAGCTAACCAGCCGAAATCCGTTGGTATGCAGGCTGAATTTACCGATCGATGGACCAAGAACCTCTTCCCTTCCTATTTTTGCATTAAAGTCTCCCAGAACAATTTTAATGTCGTTGCCAGGGCAGCGGTCGTATGTTTCCTCTAGGCGCTCGTAAAATGCATCTTTAATCTCATCGTCTTTGTCTTCCGTCGGGGCGTGTACGCAAATCAGCGTAATATAAAAATATTTCGCCCGGATGCGAATGGTGGCTATTCGGTCACGTACAGGGTTAAACCACGAGACCAGGTGTCGAAGTCTCTTGCCGACTATGAAACCACATCCAAATTCGTGTCTTTCTGCATGGTAGCTGTAAAAGATGTCACAGTTTTCTCGTCGTGTGCATCCCTGTCCCGTCCATCTCATTTCCTGTATGGCGGTGATGTCAGCCTTGTATTTGTCGAGGACATCCGCCAGTTGGATAGAGGCACCATCTCTGTAAAGAGTTCGGACATTTCAGTTGCATATCCTTAAATCATGGTCCTTATATCTTTTGCGGGGGTCGTCAACATTTGTTCTTGTTTTTTCTATTCTTCGTGTTTTCATAATAAATTTTTTTTAAGGAGAGCGGCTTATTAGGCCACCGCTCCCGATCTTAGTTTTTTGGGGCTGCCAAAGCCACTAAGAGCCTCTGTGTTGAGCTTCAGTAACTTCTGTTACCTATTTCCTAAGACGCATCGGTGGTAGCATGCCGATTAGGTTACTCAACATTAAGAGTGATCTCTCTTTTTACGGGAGGTGGCGTAAAAGTTAGCGGAACATTTTGATTTTGCCATTTTTTTCTCGATTCAAACAAAAAATGCCTATGTACCGAATTTCATTGTCCTTCGATAACTTCTTCTATTTTTAGGATACACACTATACAGGACCTTGTTGGTATAATTGGTTTACACACTCGGATCGCCTTTCTTAAGCACTCACACTCAAAATCCAAATTCAAATCGGTCATGCATTACTTCAGCCAAATCGTGTTTAAAAGCCATGTTGTCGGTTCATTGCCGCCGGTGTTTCAAAAACCCTGATAAAGCAATTAAAGACAATTAACGTTGGCTGGAGGATAATTTGTTAGACCGCCAGTGATGGAAGTCAATATCAAGTAGAATAGTCAGGTACCTGCAATCTGAATTCCTACCCAATATTGGCCCAGCAGTTAGCTTTTCACTTTATTTGAGTTTTAGTGTACAGAGACATTACAAAGGACTAGAGAGAGGTGAAGCCAGTAAGTTCTACCAAAAGGTGAAAAGCATAGGTTTTGCAACGGAGATCCCCACGTGTAAGGACAAAGACGGAACTTGGCACACAAAGTATACTGCAAATATGGAGGGAGGACACAAATAAGTGACGAAATAACGACTATCGACGACGGAGTAGATTGTCCACCACAGAGCCTTAATGAAATCAACACGGCAATGGCACGGCTTAAAAATATAAAGCTGCGTGAGCCGACGAACTGCATTCAGAGCTTTTTAAAGCCCGGCGGCGATGAGCCTGCGACATGCATTCGTCAGCTCTTAAACTCAATTTGGCTCAAAGAATGTATGCCCCATGACTGAAATCTTAGTGTGCTATATCCAGTGCTTAAAAAAAGCGCTCCAAGTGAGCGTACCAACTATCTAGGGATCAACCTTTTACCCATCGCTTACAAGGTCCTGTTAAGTGTGTTATGTAATAGACTAAAGCCCATGCTGGCGAACTTGATTGGACCATATCAGTGTGGGTTTACACTTTGTAAATCCAAGACCGACCAGATATTTACACTACGACAAATCCTGGCGAAAAGCTCAAGAAATGCAGATCGACACCTACCATCAGATCATCGACTACAAAGCTGCATTCGACAGTCCGATCCGACAGAAATTGTTGGATGCTATGGCTGAGTTTGGTATCCCCGCAAAACTAATTCGACTCTGCGGGATGACACTGACTGACACGAAGTCTTCAGTGAAACTAGGCAAAAATCTGTCAGAGCCATTTTCTACCAAGCGAGGCTTTAGACAAGGTCTGTCCTGCGATCTCTTTAACATCGTAATCGAGATGATCATGCGGAAGGATGCAGTATACAGGAATGGTAAAATTTTCAACAAAAGCCACATGCTGCTCGCGTATGCCGATGCTATAGATATCATTGGCCTTGGATTGCGTGATGTAACTGCGACTTTTTCGAGCATTGAAAAAACAGTCGGCTGAAGTGGGTCTGGTGATAAACGAGGACAAAACCAAGTTATTTGTTTCAACGAACAAAGAGTCCACTCGTCTGGGACGCTGCGTGAACGTTGACAACTATAACTTTGAGATGGTAGATGATTATGTCTACCTTGGCTCCGCCATAAACAAAAATACTAATATCAGCCTGGAAATCAAAAAACGAGTATTGAGCGCAAACCGCTGCAACTATTAGCTAAGCAATAGTCCTGGGTAGAATCCTGGGTAATGACACATGCGGATCAATATATTCTGGGAGTCTTTGAGAAAAAAATACTTTGCATCTTTAACGGCGGGTTGAACAACGATATCGACATAGTCAAGCGCTTTGAAATAGACTGAGTGCGCTGACTTGGATACGTTATGTGGATGGATGAAATGTTCCAACTAGAAAGGTATTCGTCAATAAACTCGATGGACGGCGCAGGAGGGGGCGACCAATATTTCGTTGGATAGATCAGGTGAAAAAGCTGTTATCTACACTTGACTGAATATCTACGGAGCGCCAAAGACCGTGCGGCCCCTGATAGATGAATTTCTTTTGCTGCTGCCAATTAAGAACCAGTAAGAAAGTTTCAGTCGGGCAATCCGACTTACATATACCATCACCCTCAGTAAAACAAAAAAAAATCTATTATATTGATATAATTACTCGATTTCTAAAGTGGGCGAAGTGGTACATATGTATGGGAGGTACCAGAAGGGCGTGTATAGACTTTCAGAATTTTTCTCCAAAACTTTATTTGTTATAGCTTTGCTAAATACAGAATTTGGGCACGATCGTGTCGAGCGTATTGATATTATTACTCTAAAGTGGGCGGAAAGGTACATTTGTATGGGAGGTACCAGAAGGGGCGTGTCTACACTTCCAGATTTTTACTCCAAAACTTTATCCTGTTATAACTTAACAAAATACAGAATTTGGACACGATCGTTTCGAGTGTATTGATATTATTACTCCATCTCTAAAGTGGGCGGAGTGATACATTTGTATGGGAGGTATCAGAAGGGGCGTGTCAAGACTTCTAGATTTTTTCTCTAAAACTTTATCCTGCCTGAACTTTACTAAATACAGAATTTGGGCACGATCGCGTTACGTATATTAATAATATAAATCGATTTCTAAAGTGGGCTGTACCAGATGTGTATTTTAGGTACCAGATGGGGAGTGGCTAGACTTCCAATTTTTTATCCAAAACTTTATCCCGTACTAACTTTACTAAGTATAGAATTTGGGTACGATCCCGTTGGTTGTATTGATATTATTACTCGATATCTAAAGTGGGCGGAATGATGTATTTGTATGGGAGGTAGCAGAAGGGGCGGGGCCATGTAGCCCATTTGCAATACCGTAAATAGTTTTGGGGAAATATTAACTCGTGCAAAACTTCAAAACATTTGGTTGCGTCTTTCGAAAGTTATCGTGCGAACCAGCCGGACAGCCAGACAGACGGACAGACAGACGGACATGGCTCAAACGACTTAAAAAGTCATGAATCGAATTTGGTTCAAAGAATCCTAGGGTCTAAAGTCACTCCTTATATGTGTTACACTTTTAGGTCGTTTCAAATGATATATACCCTCATCCCTAAGGGTGATGGTAAAAAAAGCTATACAGTTTTAGTGTTGCGCAAACGCAATAGTGTGACAATTGCAATTCTGTATATTTTGTTGTTGAATTGCAAAGAAAACCTACAGTGTTTTGCATTTGCACTTTCGCCAGATCATTCGTATCAAACACTGAATACCGATACTGTAGCTGCAGGAGTTTGCAAAATTCGGTAAATGTGATATTAAATTGTACAATAACCGAATTACTTCAAATTCCAAATAAATAGTAAGGCTTTGTTTGTAATTTTGTTTGTTTTTTTTCGCATTTGCATTCTTTACTGTTTGTAACCTAATTTTAGTCTAACTTCAGTTTCCTTAGACCTCTAAATTTCACCACATTGGCTATCCTATGGGTGTTTCAATTTACCTTTCTAAGACGCCTTCGCTCGCGCATTGTGGCCGCTTTGCGTCGATCTACGGCAACACTTTTCTTTTTGCACGCCTTGCAAGCCCACGTCAGACATGGGCGTGACGATTGGGCGTTGGCACACACCAGCGGCGCCAGAACATGCTCCTCGGAGCTTAAACTATTCTCATCGTAATCTGTAAATATGGGTGAGGGTGTCAAGTTATGCGTATCCGTCGTCGTTGTCTCATTAAAGTTGCGAAAATTGCAGGAATTAATATTCCTCAGAGCTTCACAGGGACTGTTGGCCAGCGATAGTGGTGGCTGGACATTGAAGCGACTGAGAAATGTGTGCAATTGTTGTTGTTGTTGTTGTTGCTGGTGCTGGTGGTGCTGATGCTGTTGTTGCAATTGTTGCTGTTGCTGTTGGTGTTGGTGTACAACATTATGTTGTTGTTGCATATTGAATTGAAATTGAATCATTGATTCCGAATATTCTTGTTTAATTATCACACTATCACTCATGCGATTATCACTGCTTTGCATATCACCACTAAGGCGTTGTTTAACACTAACACCACTGCTAAGATGGGCGTTTTCAAAATTTACTGACTTTTCACACTGTAACGCATGCATTACACAATTTTCTATAGCACTGGTTTATTTAATGCACTCTTTGAATTTTTTATACTTATTCCAACTTTTTTCTTTTGTTTCGTAAATAATTTGAATTTTTTCAAATATTTTTTTTTCTTTTTCAAAAATTATTTAAAAGATTTTTTTTTTTTTTAATTTTTCACAATTCCCGTTTATTTTCCGTTATGCGTATCCGTTCGTTTCTCTTGGGCTGTTCTGTCGCCGACGACACTCATTTAACATTTGGTGACACTTTTCACAATTCAGAACTCAAATCTGAATGTTTTCATCGGTGATGTGGTTGCAGAAGCAGCAGATGCTGCTAAGACGCCACAACACACATAGTGTTCGTATAGATTCTACTCAAGAAGAAGCAGAAGAAGGCGAAGAAAAAGTAACAACACATGTTACACTTTTCGAATTTTGAGTTGTGGCTATTTTTAAATCGTTCGTTAATTCGTTGACAATTTCAAGTGTGTTGAGTTTTGTTTGCCGATATTTGAGTAGAATTTGCTTTTGATGACGCCTCTCTTATGTTGAATAACATATGGGAGATTTTCGTTCTTTTACCGGGTTGGTTAATTCGATGGCAGACATTTTTTTCTGTGAGTGCATTATGTGTAGAGTTGGCTTACTAAGAATCCGAGCTAAAGGGTAAAGGCAATTTCAGTCAGTATGTTTTGTAGACATAAAAGTGCAGCCAATATAAAGTGGATTAATAGAGGCATTATTGAAAGAATATGTAACAAATGGATACGGATGCTCGCGACGTAGAAATTGCGATATCCATTACAGCTGCCTTGCGGAAAAGCACGAATTTATATATGGATTTATAGTTGACGAGAGACTTAGATATTCTGTCTCGCGCTTTTATCCTGTCAGTGATCAAATAGCCACAATCCGCATCAAGGCGACGAAATATTTTTTCAAACTTGGCTATCCGCCAATCAAAACACCAAAAGTCAAATTGATCATATGGTAATTTATGTCATGCATGCATCTAATGTCATGGACGTGCGTGTGATCCGTGGTGGTAATATTGGCTCGGATCATTACCTGGTTGCAGCCAAGTAACGCACAAGATTGAGCAGAGCGAAAAACGCTATTAACAAAGCGCAAAGGAAGCTGGACATCGCGAAGCTGCAAACTCCGAGATAGCCACTGCCTACTCCAACCAGATTTCCCAACTACTACGACACAAAGTCTCTACTTCTGACGTTCCCGATACACAGTGGCAGCATATTGCGCATTCCATGGCTACCAATGCAATAACTGTGCTTGGATACGAAAAGCGGCGCTCAGACGAATCCTGGTATGATGAAGAATGCCGCTTAGCGTCTGAGGAACAGGAAGCTGCTTATGGGGCAACGCTACAGCCAATACTGAAACCCGTTAGGTTTAGGGAACGGCACAAGCAGACAGTGCAACAGGCGAGACAGCTATTTAAGCGATAAAAAAGAAAGAATGCGAGGAAGAGGATATAGAGCGATACTGGAATAGAGGTGAGGCCCAAAAATCTTACCAGAAAGTAAAAGCAGAAGACAATATTAATGGACTCCCCTCTTGTAAGACAAGGATGGAAATCTGATTACAGATACGCACAGTGTGCTGCATGCATGGAAGGAACACTTCCAGAGCAACTGCT
This sequence comes from Muscina levida, assembly GCA_964034835.1. NCBI lineage: Eukaryota > Metazoa > Arthropoda > Insecta > Diptera > Muscidae > Muscina > Muscina levida. Next base: position 157,901,268 of record OZ035880.1, read on the forward strand.
GGTTCCGGAAAGCAGCGCACGCGAAGGTATCGACGACGCACCGTGGGGCCATTTGACTTTTTTTCGTTGCAAACATCATAACAACCTATGAAATGACTTTTTGAAAAGGGTTCTACGCCTTTTAGTTGCCTACTTATGGATAAGTAAAGTTAAAATTTGTGGAAAAATCAATTTTATAGGAAGTAAAAAAAAATGTTTTGTTTTTACAATTTTAGATTTTTTTTTATACCATCACCCTTAGGGATGAGGGTATATATCATTTGATACGACCCAAAAGTGAAACACAGAGAAGGAGTCACTTAAGACCCTAGGTATCTTTGAACCAAATTCGATTCATGACTTTTTGAGTCGTTTGAGCCATGTCCGTCTGTCTGTCCGTTTGTCTGTCCATCTGTCTGTCTGTCTGGTTGTCCGGCTGGTGCGCACGATAACTTTCGAAAAACGCAACCAAATGTTTTAAATTTTTGCAGGAGTTAATATTTTCCCAAAACTACTTACGGTATTGTAAATGGGCTACATGGCCCCGCCCCTTCTGGTACCTCCCATACAAATGCATCTTTCCGCCCACTTTAGAAATCGAGTAATAATATCAATACACCCAACGGGATCGTACCCAAATTCTGTATTTAGTAAAGCTATAACAGGATAAAGTTTTGGAAAAAATTTTGAAAGCCTAGCCACGCCCCTTCTGGTACAAATGTACCTTTCCGCCCACTATAGAGATGGAGTAATAATATCAATAAATCCAACGTGAGAGTACCCAAATTCTTTATTTAGAAATGCTTTAACAGGATAAAGTTTTTGAGAAAAATATTGGAAGTGTAGTCACCTCCCATACCCATCTGGTACCGCCCACTTTACAAATCGATTAATATTATTAATATACCTAAAGCGATCGTGCCCAAATTCTGTATTTAGTAAACCTATAACAGGATAAAGTTTTGGAAAAAAAATTGGAAGTCTAGCCACGCCCCTTCTGGTACCTCCCATACAAATGTACCTTTCCGCTCACTATAGAGATGGAGTAATAATATCAATAAATCCCACGTGAGAGTACCCAAATTCTTTATTTATTAAAGCTTTAACAGAATAAAGTTTTTGAGAAAAAAAAAATTAAAAGTCTAGCCACGCCCCATCTGGTACCTCCCATACCCATCTGGTACCGCCCACTTTAGATATCGATTAATATTATTAATTGACCTAACGCGATCGTGCCCAAATTCTGTATTTAGTAAAGTTCTAGCAGGAAAAAGTTTTAGAGAAGAAATCTGGAAGTTTAGACACGTCCTTTCTGGTACCTCCCATACAAATGTACCACTTCGCTTACTTTAAAGATGGAGTAATAAAATCAATACACCCAACGCTATCGTGCTTAAATTCTGTATTTAGTAAAGGTATAACATGATAAAGTTTTGAAAAAAATAATCTGGAAGTCTAGACACGCCCCTTCTGGTACCTCCCATACAAATGTACCACTGCGCCCACTTTAGAAATCGAGTTATTATATCAATATAATAGAAAATTTTTTGTTGTACTGAGGCTGATGGTATATGTAAGTCGGGTTGCCCGACTGAAACTTTCTTACTGGTTGTATATTTTTATGATTAAAAATTATTCCAAAAAGGATTATTTAATTTTAAAATTTTTTTATAATTTTTTTATTTCTAAACAATAACGGCCGAAGCCATAACAATTCTTCTTCTTCTTCTTTAATGGCAGCAACAACAGAAATGTATCCATCAGTAGCCGCACGTAGAAAAGTATTCCAAGTGCTTCGGTCTTTTGCGCTCCGTAGATAGTTCGTCACACCAAGCTTATTAAACAGATCTTTCACCTGGTCTATCCATCGGAGTTTTGGTCGCCCCCTCCTGCGCCGCCCAACGAGTTTATTGACGAAGACTTTTCGAGCCGGAGCGTTTTGGTCCATTCGTACAACGTGTCCTAGCCAGCGCATTCGGTCTATTTGAACGCGCATGACTACGTCGATGTCGTTGTACAGCTCATACAGCTCATGATTCATTCGACAACGGTACTCGCCGTAACGATGATGGGTCCCAATATTTAGCGTAGTATTTTTCTCTCGAAGACTCCCAGAATTGATTGATCCGCTTGTATCACTACCCAGGATTCTGCACTGTAGAGCAAGACAGGTAGGATCAGAGTCTGGTAGAGTTGGATCTTCGTTCGTCGAGAGAGGGCTTTATTTTTAAAACGCTTGATCGGCGCATAGTAGCATATTCGTCTCTTAACTTCCAGGCCTACATTATTTTTGTTTATAGATTCCAATCATCGGGCATGCATTCCTTGAGCCAAATCGTGTTTATGTGTTGGTGCATGCACGTTGCCAGCTCATCGCCGGTGTCTGTAGGAAAGCTCTGCCGGTAGTCTATCGGCTCCCACAGCTTTATTGTTAATCTCGTTTTGGCTCGGTGGTGGACAGTCTACTCCAACGTCGATGAATGGTGTGATTTCGTCACTTATGCTGCTTTCGGGAACGAGCAAAGAATGCAAGTGTTTCCACACACACTCTGAATGTCAGTAACCTGATTTCCGTCTCCGTCCTTACAGGTTAGGATCCCTTATCCAAAACCTTTACTTTTTACCTTTTGGTAAAACTCTCGGACTTCATCCCTATCCCTGTAATTTTCGATATCCTGGCTCTATCTTTTCTTCCATTGACCCTTTTTCCGCCTAAATATGCGTGTCATCTCTCTATTCTTCTCATTATAACACTCTGACGCTGCACCCGATGCCATTGGTTGCTGTTTTATCCTGTATGCAGCATCCTTATCTTCAGACATTTCGCGACATTCCTCATCGTACCTGTGCTTGTCTGAGCCTGGTTTTCCATAACCCAGTGCGGTCATTGCGGCAGTGGTCATAGAATTCGCAATATGCTGCCACTGAGTGTTGGGAACATCAGAACTAGGGGGGTTGGTTTGAAGTAATTGGGAGAGTTGGTAGGATTAGGCATTAGCTATCTCGGTGGTATGCAGCTTTGTGATGTCTAGCTTCATTTGCGTTTGGTTACGAGCGTTTTAAGCACTAATTAATCGCATGCGTACCTTGGCTGCAATATTTGCACCGCGCATCACTCGCACATCCATAACGCTTGAGACATGCCTTCCATCAATTACCACGTGATCAATCTGGTTTCTTGTATTTTGATCAGGGGATAGTCCAGGTTGCCTTGTGGATATCTTTATGCGGGAATCTGGTTCCACTCACAACCATGTTTCCTGCCGACGCGAAGTTGGCTAGTTTGAATCCGTTATAGGAAGTGATGTTGTGCAGACTGAATTTTCCGACGGCTGACCCAAGAGCATCTTCCCTTCCTATTTTAGCAAAAAATCTCCCAGAACAAAGTTAATGTTATGTGCTATATCTCCTCCAGGCGCTCATCGTCTTTGTCTTCCATCGAGGTGTGTGTACAAATCAGCGCAATGTAAAAATATTTCGCCTTGATGCGAATAGTTGTTATTCGGTCACTTACAGGGTCAACCGCGTGACCAAATGTCGAAGTCTCTTGCCGACTATGAAACCACATCCAAATTCGTGTCTTTCTGCATGGCAGCCATAAAAGATGTAACAGTTCTTTCGACGTGTGCATCCCTGTCCCGTCCATCTCATTTACTGTATGGCGGTGATGACAGCCTTAAATTTGTCGAGGACATCCGCCAGTTGGATAGAGGCACCATCTCTATATATAGTTCAGACATTCCAGGTGCATATCCTTAAATCATTGTCCTTGTAACGTTTGCGGGGGTCGTCAACATTTAAGGGAGTTTTTGGTTTTTTCATAGTGTTTTCGGACCAGCCGTGGCATAGTGGTTAGATCACGCGACTACCATGCGAGAGATCGCAGTATCAAAATTGGCTCCAGTCATCTTAAAAAAAAATTATATTCTTTCTATGTCGGCTCCCCTCGAATGTTGTTGACAGCAACTTCGCAGTATTAAGTGTCGAGTCAATCGGCGTGTCTAGTAAGAGCTTCTCAAACAGTAACGTTCGCATTCGTCGATAAACAAGTAGGTGCCGTTAGTTGTTAATCTAAAAATAGAAAGCGTGTTAATTCACAACAACGCGAGAAGCTATCCCATACCTCATTCATGGGGTGCAAAGGGAAATTAAGTTAAGTTTATTGTGGCTGCCAAAGCCACTAAGAGAGCCATTGTGTTGAGCTGCAGTAACTTCTGTTACCTACTTCCAAAGACGCATCGGTGGTAGCATGCCGTATGGGTTATTCAATATTTCGCCATCTCACATTTGCTGCCACTGAACGGATGTTCAATGTCATTGCCCGTGGAATACGTGATCTACAAAGAGAGATTTTGGTTTTTCCTAGATGAATAACAATCAAAATACTCAAATTAAAAAAAATCCCCCATTTCCCATTGCAATTTGGTCATTTTCGCAAAAAATTATATTTTTCCAGTAAAGATAAAATAGTCTACTTTTAATATTTTGTATTCATAGGTGAAACTTAAGAAACCGAGGGGTTTACTCCACCCATTAAATGTTATGATTTCATTAGTGATAATAGTACATAAGTATATAATGTCATTTAAAAATTCAGTTAATTTCAATAACTCGACACTTAAGCAATATCATATTACTGTACTGGTCGCAAAAGGGTTCTGTGCGGCGTTACCTAGATGCCAACAAGCTAAAGTTAGAATAGAAATATTTGTAGTATACATATTAAAAATTTTGCCCCAAGTATCATACGCACACGACAAATCGCCTCTATACACTAACCATCTAACGTCTTATGCCGCGCCCAAACGAAATGTTGTGCAGCATTGAATCTGCAGGAAAAACAAATCGATCATCTTGGAGAGGAATATATAATAAACTGTTTTGTCGTATTACATCGAACGTGTGGCTACATTAATCAAACGAGACAATTTATTTGTTCTCTCTCCCACACGAACGAAAACACAATTCGTTACAAAAAACATCCGAACTTTTTTCAGACATTGAATGGCAACGCGACAACAGCGAGGGCATTGCGAGTGCAAGTACGAGTGATAACGAGTAATTAAGGAGCATCAAAAAAAACATTCCAATTCCTGATAAAATTACGAATATTTTAAATTGCATCAAAGTAAGACCGGACACAAATCCCCCTGATTGACACTTGAAATGGATGAGGCCATAGAATCTAAAGAACAATATGAAATTTGCTCAATGATAGGCAGTGCAGTCAAATTGATATATGTAGGTAAAATAAACAAAACGTGGGCGGTTGTTGGGAAAGGCGGCACACGGGTGCCAGTGTGTGGTCAAAGAGACAGCTGGAGGAGGGTCGACATGTAGCACTATAGAAAAAACTGTATTATTTACAAATCAATATATAAAGATGTAAAGATTAGTTCAGAAGATAGATATTCTATTTGGATAGCTATAAATCAGTAGGCTCTCCCGAAGACTGACACAGCAGGCCAAAAAAAAAAAAGAGCGAGAGAGGGATGGAGGCTACAAATTAGAAAAAATTAAAAAGTATGCTTTTTTCTGTCTACTTATGATTTATTATTAATGCAAAGTTAATTGCAGTGCACAAAATTCTAATTCTAATTAAAAGTTGATTAGAATAAAGATAACACTATGCGACAGACAAAATCGGGATGGGATAAAACCAACGGGAAATGTTATATCGGTCAAAAACTAGTTATACGTGGCCCGGCGTTTCGCTGAGTCACGTCTAGGAATCGAGATATATCGATTTAAAGTTAGTAACTATCATATAAGGGAATATCTCAAGTTTTAGGCTCATTTGTTAAATTGTTATATGGTGGCGTATGAATATTATAAGTAATATTCCACTTAAATCATACGCCACGGAGTACAACAGTTTTATTGTAACTGTTACAAAATAAACCCAGTTCAAAATCATTTGATGAATGGACAAAGGAAGCTGTTGCTTATATAGAAAAACGCTATATATAAACAGATTAAAGGAATTGTAATTTTTCATTTTTTATACCATCACCCTTAGGGATGAGGGTATATATCATTTGATACGACCCAAAAGTGTAACACATAGAAGGAGTCACTTCAGACCCTAGGTTTCTTAGAACCAAATTCGATTCATGACTTTTTAAGTCATTTGAACCATGTCCGTCTGTCTGTCTGGTGGCTGTCCGGCTGGTTCGCACGATAACTTTCGAAAGACGCAACCAAATGTCTTGAAATTTTGCACAAGTTAATATTTTCCCAAAACTACTTACGGTATTGCAAATGGGCTACATGGCTCCGCCCCTTCTGGTACCTCCCATACAAATACATCATTCCGCCCACTTTAGAAATCGAGTAATAATATCAATACACCCTACGGGATCGTCCCCAAATTCTGTATTTAGTAAAGCTATAACAGGATAAAGTTTTGGAAAAAATTTTAAAAGCCTAGCCACGCCCCTTCTGATACCTCACATACAAATTCACCTTTCCGCCCACTTTAGATATGGAGTAATAATATCAATAAATCCATCGCGCTCGTACCCTAATTCTTAATTTAGTAAAGCTATAGCAGGATACAGTTTTTGAGAAAAAAACTGGAAGTCTACCAACGCCCCATCCGGTACCTCCCACACACATCTGGTACCGCCCACTTTAGAAATCGATTAATATTATTATTATAACTACCGCGATCGTGACCAAATTCTGTATTTAGTAAAGTTCAAGCAGGATAAAGTTTTGGAGAAAAAATCTGGAAGTCTAGACACGCCCATTCTGGTACCTCCCATACAAATGTACCTTTCCGCCCACTTTAGAGATGGAGTAATAATATCTATACACTTGACACGATCGTGCCCAAATTCTGTATTTAGTAAAGCTATAACAGGATAAAGTTTTGGAGGAAAGATCTGGCTGTCTAGACACGCCCCTTCTGGTACCTCCCATACAAATGTACCACGCCGCCCACTTTAGAGATGGAGTAATAATATCAATATTCTCGACACGATCGTGCCCCAATTCTGTATTTTATTAAGTTATAACAGGATAAAGTTTTGGAGAAAAAATTGGAAGTCTAGCGGCGCCCCTTATGGGACCTCCCATACAAATGTACCTTTCCGCCCACGTCAGAGATGGAGTAGTAATATCAATACATCCAACGCTATCGTGCCCAAACTCTGTATTTAGTAAAGCTATAACAGGATAAAGTTTTGGAGGATAAACCTAGAAGTCTAGACACGCCCCTTCTAGTACCTCCCATACAAATTTACCACTCCGCCCACTTTAGAAATCGAGTAATAATATCAATATAATAGCAATTTTTTTTATTTTACTGAGGGTGATGGTATATGTAAGTCGGGTCGCCCGACTGAAACTTTCTTACTGATTTAAATTTGTTTGAGCAAAATCGGACTAGTGGTTCTCGAGTTATGTAAAAAAAAAAAAAACTACCAAAGGTGACAATTTCCCCTATATGATAGTTTCTAACTTCAAATCGATATATCTCGATTCCTAGGCGTGACCCAGCGAAACGCCGGGACACGTATAACTTCTATTTTACCGATATAACTTTACCCGGTAGTTAGAACCTTTCCCGATCACTGACCCCAACCATTTGTCTCACAGTATTATTAATTCTTATTAAAATTTAATTAGAGTCATTTTCACACGATGGAAAGGGCTGCCCTGTCCGGGGTATGTGAGCCTTAATCAATAAAGTCTGATACGATGACGAATACCGCAATGCCTCCCAGGAACAAAATGCTTTATACAGGGCCAAACTGCAGGCAATTGTAAGGAGAGGTAATCATGAAAAGTACAGGGAGAAGAGACGGGAGGCGAATCGACTCTTCAGGCGAAATAAAAGAGAGCTGAAGGAGCAGTAAATGTGTGCATTGAAGAATACAGGAACAGATGCGAAGCCCGAAAATTCTACCAGAAGATAAATGGTATGGTACACGGAACAGGTCTTTCCTTCTGCACAGACAAGGACGGTCATCTCATTACTGACTCCGAGAGCGTACTGAGAATATGGAAAGATAATTTCTGCAGCCTATTGATGTCTGAAAACTCGGTTGCTGACGACTGTCTACCAATCCGAGACGATAACATCGAGTGTACCCCTCCGAGTCAAGCTGAGATAACAACTGCCATTTCCCGCCGCCTATAGAACAATAAAGCCGCTGGGCCTGATGGAGTTGTTTACGGTGGGTGGAGATGAACTTGTTTTCTAGCATGCAACAGCTCATAGAGAATATTTGGCTTCAAGAGAGCATGCCAGAGGATTAGAATCTCAGTGTGCTATGTCCTATCTACAAAAAAGGTGACAGTAGTGAGTGTAAAAACTACCGTGAAATTAACCTCTTACCGATTGCGTATACGACACGCCGGCAGGAAGCCCATGAAAGGCAAATCGACACTTACCACTCCGATAGTGTCGATTACAAAGCTGCCTTCGATAGACCCATTAGGCATTGTTCTGAGTTCGGTATCCCAGCGAAAATAATTCGTCTCTGCTTGGTGTAGCCTTACGAATGCCAAATCCTCTGTTTGGATTGGCAAGGATCTATGTGCGCCATTTGATACGCAGAGCTCTAAGACAGAATGATGGTTTGTCATGCATACTAATCAACATAGTGATGGAGAAGATGTTAAGGAAAGCAGCAGTAAACATGTCTGCCACCACATCTATATATATATAAAAATTAAATGGTCCACGTAGGTAAATCCATCACTGAAGAACGGCTGGAGCGATTTGTCTGATTTTTTTTTCATACGACTAGAAATTTTCCGCAGATTGTTTGTAAAGAAAAAAATCCACTCCAGGTGGCGCTATGTTTGTTTGATCATCAGAAAAAATTTTATGTAAAAATGAACCCGAAAGATGGCGCTGGGGTGTGTTCATTAGACTTGTATAGTTCCGGAACGAACTAGTTCCAATGAACGATTCCATGTAGTGAACGGTTGGAACTAGTTCCACATATTCCGCTCTTTTCGTTCCTTTTGCTTTTTAGTTCCTTTTGCTCTTTTCGTTCCTTCTGATCTTTTCGTTCCTTCTGATCTTTTCGTTCCTTTTGCTCATTTCGTTCATTTGACATTTTCGGTCATTCGTTCACTTGTTCTTACGTTCATACGTAACAATTCTAAAGTGGTGGCATCACCACAACAAAAACAGCAGACAATTTTTTTTTGTATTTTGCTATGAAAAATGATTTATAAATCCTCTAAACAAAGCCTTTGATAACAATTTTTTTTAACACACTATTAAAACAATTTAAAAATACTTTATAAACTTTTAAGCATTTAAACATTTTTAATATGTTTGTTTGCAAATCGTTCACTTCATAATCCGAAAAAGACTAAAAACAATCAAAACATAGTGAACGAATGAACGAAGTGGTAAAAATGAATAAGCGAACGAAAAGATCAAAAGGGACAGAAGGAACGAACTAGTTCCTTTTGGTGAACGGAACAGAAAGGAACGATTCACGAAAAGGAACTAGAAAGTCCAACTCTAGTGTTCATAATCAAAATTTAACCGAATGGACCAATTTTCTTGAAATTCAGAATCTATGTTTGTTTGATCATGAAAAACAATTTTATATACAAATGGACCCGATAGATGGCGCTGGGGTGTATTTATATCGAAAATTTTAATAGTATTTATGTTTGTTTAATCATCAGAAAAAAATTTATGTACAAATGGATCCGGTAGTTGGCGTTTGGGTGTACTTTTGATCAAAATTTGAACGAATGGACCAAATGAATAAATAAATGAAATTTAGTTTGTATATATTTTTGATCATGAGAACAAAGTTTTTGTGTAAATGGACCCGGTAGGTTCCGCTGGGTGAAATTATAATGAAAATTTTAACGAAACAAAAAATTTGACTAAATTTAGTATGTATATTTGTTTTATTATGATAATTTTTTTTTTTGTGTAAATAGACCCGCGGATTAGTTGGCTGGGGTTGAATTATTTCTAAAATTTATATCGATTGTCCGATTTTACTGAAACTTAAAATGTATGCATTTTTGGACATGAGAAAAAAATTTTGGATGTACATATGTTTGGATCCAGTTGCTGGTGTTTAGCTTATGATACACTTCAATTTGAGAGTGTAATTTACTCATCATTGATTACGTTACATAAAAAAATGTTTAAAATTCAAAATTGTCGAGAAGTCTATATATATAAAAATGTCACCACTAATTGCGAAAACTTTTAAACCGATTTGTACCAAAGTTTCAGTGAAAGTTACAAGGTACAATGGAGAACATGTATATTGGCTCACTTCCTACACAATTAGAGAGCTTCACAAAGTGGTTTGTCGCATTTCGAACTTTTAGGTGACACACCCAAAAATGGGAAAAACTGTTGATATCACACAGACCAAATGGCTAAACGGCTTCTTAAGCTAAATAAAGGGATTTTCTGAAATTCGTATTCTTAAGGATAAAATGGGGCAAAGTACTTTCATGGCTCAGACCAAGCACCTTTAGGTACAGTTTTCGACCGATGATATCAACGTCATCAGCGTACGCGAGTAGCATTTGGCATTTGTTGAATATAGTGCCACTCATGTTTACTGCAGCTTTTCGCATTATCATATCCATCACAATGTTGAAGAGATCGCACGATAGGCCGTCGCCTTGTTTTAGGCCTCGTCTGGTATAGAACGGCTCCTTAAGGTCCTTGCCAATCTTCACTGAAGACTTCAGTCATTCCACAAAGACTTATCAGCTTCGCTGGAATACCAAACTCAACCATGGCTTCAAGTAATTTCTGCCGTATCGGGCTGTCGAAGGCAGCTTTATAGTCGACAAAAAGATGGTACGTGTCGATCTGTTTCTCTTGGGTCTTTTCCAGGATTTGCCGAAGTGTGAAAATCTGGTCAGTTGTTGATTTTCCAGGTCTAAAGCCACACTGATAAGGCCCGATCAGGTTGGATAACACTGGCTTTAGTCATTCACATAGCACACTCGACAGGACCTTATATGCGATGTGTAAAAGGCTGATCCCGCGGTAGTTGGAGCACACACTTGGATCACCTGTTTTCAGCACAGGACATAATACGCTTACATTCCAATCGTCGGGCATGCACTCTCCGCGGGCAGACCGTCGGCACCGGCTGCTTTGTTGTTTTTCAGCCGCGATATTGCTCTTCTTACCTCGGCTTGACTTGGTGGTGGGCAATCTAAGCCGTCGTCGACAATTGGCGTGATAACTTCACGTGCGCTGCCTTCTGGAACCAGCAGTTGCTGGAAGTGTTCTCTCCATATGTGCAGCACACTCTGCGTATCCGTGACCAGATTTCCATCACTGTCCTTACAGGTGGGGAGGCCATTACTGTATCCATTTGATCTTACTTTCTGGTAAAATTTTCGGGCCTCACCTCTATCCCTGTATCGCTCTATATCCTCGTTCTCCCGTTCCTTCATCTGACGTTTTTTTCGCCTAAATAGCTGTCTCGCCCGTTTTGCTTTCTCCTTATGCCGTTCCCTAACAGCACGGGTTACAATTGGCTGTAGCGTTGCCCTATAAGCAGCATCCTGTTCCTCAGACGCTATGCGACATGCTTCATCGTACCAGGATTCGTCTGAGCGCCGCTTTTCATATCCTAGCACGGTTGTTGCGGCGGTTGCCATGGAATGCGCAATATGCTGCCACTGTGTATCGGGAACGTCAGAAGTAGAGGCGTTGTGTCGTAAAAGTTGGGAGAGCTGGTTGGAGTAGGCAGTAGCTATCTCTGGGGTTTGCAGCTTCGCGATGTCCAGCTTTCTTTGTGTTTGGTTACGTGCGTTTTTCGCTCTGCTCAATCTTGTGCGCACCTTGGCTGCAACCAGGTAATGATCCGAGCCAATATTAGTATTTAATAAGAGCCACATGCTGCTTGCATATGCCAATGATATCGACATTATCGATCGGACGATGCGAGAGGTAACAGCTGTCTTCTCATCTGTGAAAAGGAAGTCAGTGAAAATATGTTTGACAGTGAATGACGGCAAGACGAAGTGTTACGTTCCCTTTATGGCACTAAGACCGATACTCCGGCTACTCAGGGTAATTACAATTGGTTCCAACCCGTTTTAGTCTTGGCACACAAATATTGAATTCTCATTACAACACACAGAAGAAATTACCTAAACGCGTCCTGATAAACATGGGAACTCGGTGGAACATTCCCAACTCGAGCCCACCCTGCCATGATCCCGGTGTTTCTATTATATTTATTTTTTTTTTACGAGATCCCATTTCCAACAATTATCACCCACCCTACCTGTCACAAATAGTCGACCCCTTTAAATAATTCTAACACATCATATTTCTACTTATTAAAATATTATAAAATTTATTAACATGTTATTTTCTGTAGCGTTGTGATAAACTTAAATTCTACTGCATTTAACACAATTAAACGTATCCCTATTCTTGAAATTATTAACACCAGAAAATATACGAACAAACAAACTTTAAGCCACTGCTCCGATTCACTTCTATTACGTCTGGAAGTTGATTCCAAGCTGCTTTCGACCACTTGTCGTTATCATTTTAATAAATTAAAAAACCTCACACTGAAAGAGCTCTCTAAGTGTTCACTTTCTCCCCTCTATTCTTTTGAGGGTCTTGTTTTTTTGACTCTATAGACTATTCTTACTTCAGGACGTTTCTTCAGATGAATCTCTGCTCTAATTAAGGGAAAGCGCTGGTATTAATAATCTTTACAACACAATCCATTTTACAAAAGAAAACAAATACATATATCACTAACTACTTAACATCACAAACGGCACTTGACATAAACTTAATTTTAACTATATCTAGTTATCATTAATTTGATATTTTTTTATTTGTTAATTTTTCCTTTTTTTTAAATTAGGAATTTGTTTCTTAATTTTTAAATAAAAAATTAATATTATATTTATCTTCGTTCTTTTGTTTTTTTATGGTACGTTGTTACCTGCGGCACGGATCTCACGACTTGGCGTTTTTCTCCCCTTTTCCCTCAGGACCAACATATGCGGACATCAACTTCGGAAAATACGTAACCGGGTTTGGCCAACTTTACCAAAAATCACTACTGGCCCCCCTTTCGTGACACCTTCAGAGGAGACCAGTAAGTATCCACAACGTTCGTCTTCCTGCATGTGATACATATAGGGTATTACTTATTGTTCGTCGCCGATCTTCACATGAACTCAACAAAAAAAAACTCACACTACCCTGGCACTTACAATTTATTTTTCTCCGCCCGCTATTTAAATTTAACTTTTGATTTAAAACTTGAGCCGACACTCATACACAATTCTGCTAAGTGTCCCTGATTTTAATTTCCGCCTTAGTAATAACACTTTTTGCGTCCGGTGTTCGTTTATATCTTCTCGTTTACTCTACTGCCAGACGCCATATTTCGATATTTAATCATTTCCATCGAATTCAGCATTATTTACCTTGTATATGAAGCTATTTTATTGGCGGACAGTTTTTTGGCAGATCGATTGTTACTTGAGTGTTAACCGCCCTCTGTAACTGAGTTTGATTTATTTTCCCCCCATTTTCTTCGATGGCAATGCCTTTCACATCATTGCCACCGTCAGTTGATCTGGCAATGCCGTCCCCATTCCACAACGTTCCATTCACATTCAATCGCTCTCATTCATCCTTCATTAATTTTCACACAGCAACTCGTGCACTTACTCTACTAAATTTAATTGCCTACAAATTTCCCGCACTTTTTCCGGATTTTCAGAGCTCACGTGAAGTGACGACGAGGAACGACATTGCCTTAGGTGAGTACGATGGCGGTAACTATCCTGCCCACCACTTTACTAATGTCTCATCCCATTGTCGTAGGGTAATGCAGTCGTGCAATTTAGCCACCGGCCTATTCTGATGTTGGAAACCGTAAAGCTTGAATGACCCGCTTCCTCTTATCACCGGTACCATCATCTCATCCATTCGGGGTCTGGGCCTGGTATCCTCGCAACACAAGTTAATGATATCTTCGAACAAAGTGTCCTCCCCTTGCTTTAAAGTAGTGGATGATACCTTTACATCGGATCCGCCACGGACAAAAACAACAGTGTCAGCCTAGAAAAAACGGACAATAGGTGTTTCCTAGGGCTACGCAAGTCCAACAGTACCAGGTTCTAATTTAACCGGTCCTGCTGAATGCCTCCGAATCTTGGGTGCTTACACAGGCGGATGAGGCTCATCTGGCGGTGTTTGAGAGAGAAATACTCCGCAAAATATGTGGACCCATTTGCGTAAACGGCGATTACGCTGGCTAGGCCATGTCGTGAGTAACTCTAGAGCGATAGGTATTCTGTCAAGACCTCGAAGGACGGCGCAAAAGAGGGAGACCACGACTATGTTGGAAGAACCAGGTGAAGTAATCACTGACACTGCTTGGTAGGACTGACTGGAGACGGTGCGCAGAAGATCGAAGCGTATGGAAATCTCTTATCATTTCGGCCTCTGACTTACACACTTACATATAAATATATATGTTGTCAAGTTGTTTTTAAGTCTAATGATAATAATAATAAATATAAAACTATACACAGTATTGCAAGTACAAGTAAGCTCGCGCAAAGATATAAGTTCTTATAACTCTGGTTGGAACGTATAATAGATAATGAAGTGGAGTGAACTAATTCGTTAATAATATACTACTACAGAATGGAAAATTTTAAGGAACTTGGGAAGTGACATAGTGTATGGTGTATGTCTGGTCGAGTAAAATTTGAATATGTATACAAGATTTCCCTAACACCTCCAAAATCCTGACTTACGGTTAAAAAACCGGGGTTTCAGGTTTTTTTTTTGTTTGAATTGTTGACAGTTTTAGGAAGAAGAATCTTAGAAATTTCCAACGAAATAAATTTATATATAGATATTTTCCTATAACTGTCTTGTTTAGCATCAATAACACAAGGGAACAAGGTATTTGTTGTTAAAGAACTGAATATTGTTTTTAAGGTAATTTGGGACGCTGAATCCAAATCTGCACTTGGTTTTTTCGTATCAGCTTGACTTTTCGCGATATACCGTTATTTTCAAAACTTAGGTACTTCCACTACAAATATTTAAATAACTTGAAAACGGTTCACCATATTCAATTAAAAAAAAAACTTAAACTCGTCAACAAAATTATCTTTAACCCGTGCCTACATTGTTTTTAATTTGGCCTAGTAGTTTCAGAGATATCGTTGTAGTTTTAAAAAAAAATACAAAAATTTAAAAAAAAAAAAAAAATTTTGTTTTTTAAAAATTCATAAAAAAATAATGCAACAAAAATCACAGTGTTGGTCTTAAAACATTTAGCTTAATATAGTTTGAATCAAATGAGCTTTATTTCATTGAAATCTGTGCACAACTTTTGATTTTGTCAACAATTTACTGAGATAACTAAATTTACAAAAATCGCGATTTCCATACAGAAATAAAATTTATTAATATGTTTGTGAAAGTGTAACTCGAGCAAATCTTAACGGATCGTTAAGAAAATTTATCAGTATTAATATTTTTCGAAACGAATTTATGGGATTGTAAATGGGCGGAATAGCCCCACCCCTTCTGGTACCTCCCATACAAAATTACCTATTTTTGGATAATTGATATATTTTCGATAGCTGATAAACAGACAACCGGAGGATATTTAAATTTGGTCAGTTTATTTATCTTGCAAAAGTAGACAAACCCTAAAAAAACCGAAACCGTTGCCATACCCCTTCTGGTACCTCCCATACAAATGACCGAACTCACCCCAATAATCTTACATACATATCTTTTTTGTAAGTACACTGAATTCAGTCAAACTATGCGTAAGTTTTACGGTTATGAAAATACGAATCAGGAATGAATTTTCACTATATCGGATCACCCCTTCTGGTACCTCCCATACAAAATGACCTATTTTTGGAAAATTAATATTTCTCCCTTAACATCCAAATTGAAAACTGCCGATTAATTAAATTTTATCAGTTAATTAATATTGTAATAGGAGGCAAAACTATAATTTAAACTATAAATAAATTTGCAAATTTGTCATGATTTTTAAAAATACAAAATTTTAATTTTTTTTGGGTAGAAACAAAAAAATTCGAAAAATCTGTTATCACCGAACTTAGCATAACTCATTCAATTTTCAATCGATTATTACGTACATACATGTTTTAGAAAGCTACTTTAATATGATATCCAATAAAGCTAATAAAAAGAACAATTTGCCCCCAACCGATTAACTTTCAGCGTGAAGAAAATTAAAATGTGTAATTTTTTTTGTAATTTTTTTTTTTTTTTTAATAAAAGAGCCTTTACTCAGACACTTTTTTTGTGGTATAAAATAATTTGATTTTTTTCAAAGATAACAACGATATCATTAAAGAAAAAAACAAAATTTTAAAATCCGTCTTATGAAAAAAAAAATTATGATTTTTTGAACTATAATTTTTTGGAAAATAGGCGAAAATACGATTAATACCTGTAACTTAAAAATTCGAGCTGATGGAGAGAAATGGAGATTAGATTTGAAATCAGCGACCTCAAATTAGTAAAAAACAGCTATAGAATTCCACACAACACTCAAAAAGTTCAATTTTGTTCCCTTGTGTAATTCATACTTTTCGGATTTTTTCACTATTTTTTAAGTTTGAAGATGATTTAGCCACAGTTTTATTACAATACCCTAATGGTGGTATTGTTATTTAGAAAGAGTTTGCTTTTACGACTAATGCGCATATTTTTTTGTAAAAATCGGTTAACCAGCGGTTAAGTTCTTCATGCATTTTGAGGAACGCTACTTTCATATTCCATACTAAAAAAACGCCGGGAGAACTTTGCATTTAAACACGAAAAACTTCTAAGACAGTTGTTGACTTTACATTTCCAGATCAAACACTGAATGGAATTTTTCAACCACCGTTTAACATACCGATCATTAAATTATTTTTTTTTATTTGCTACAAGCACATCAGAGAATAACGGCACTCAAAAAAGAGAAGAGTAAAAAAAATATGAGAATAAATATGTCTGTTAATTTTACTATCCCTTAGTAATGCGATTGGGAGTCAATTGACGCAACGCTCGCTTACTTTGGATTATTGAAATAAGTACAGTAAACTATGGATAAGTGCACATCGCATAAATGCAAAAACCGCATAAGTGCACTGGAACTTGAAGCCATTAGCCTTTTTTATTCGTTTACATACAAAAATACACGGATAAGTGCAACACGTATAAATGCAAAAACCGGATAAATGCCCAACTATTGCTAACCTGAAAGTACTTTTTAGTACAACTTTGCATGCATAAATGCAAATCTTTCATACTACATAAATGTAGATTATGATTTAGAAAAACTGGAGAAAATAATATATAAGGTTGGAACAGAAAACACGGCTCAAAAAAAGATTTCAGACTTTTTTAGCACACGTGGTTTAGGTGAATCAAATTGAGTGCAATTTAGTATGTATTTTGCAAAAAACAATGGTGCAAAATATGATTGCAATGATACATTACCAGCTCTTATTTTGGCACAGAACTGAATATTTTTAATTTTTGTGTATGAAATATGAAAAACGCTAAAATAATGAAATATAAATTTGTGATTTTTGTACCTTAAACAGAACTGATTTTATGTTTTTATTAAAAACCAGTTTTATGATGTAAACCAAATATAAATAAAAACATTAAACATATTTATATTTTAATTATTTTCTTAAAGTTCCGTCCCAACTGAACTGGTGTTACAGATTAATATAAATAATCTAATGTTTGTATAAAAGCAATAATCGTGCACTTATGCAATGTTTGTATATATGCAACAGTTGTGCACTTATCCGAGTGTTGTATAAATGCAAAAACCGCATAAGTGCACAAAAAGTCGCGCGAAAACCGATGTGCACTTATCCGTAGTCTACTGTATATACGCAGTTAAACGAAATCGATAATGATGTATACTATGAAAAGTATAAATTAGTAAGTACTAAGTGTTATAATCGACGAAATCATTACAGAAAATTATTTTTGGTCGGCGGGAACAATTAACAATTTATTTCCGATCGGTGGGCAGAAAGGAAAGTGGGAATAATGTTTTTAGGACTATTTGAGGCAATATTTGTATACAGATAGTACTTGGCGCTATAGATATGAATTTGATGACGTATGTTTTAATATCGGTTAGTGAGACGTTGTTAGTATGATTAGGTTTAGGAGTAACTTGGGGTAGCGAAATGTTTACAGAGCGTACAAGAACGACGCTTATTCGACAATTTAGCAATAGCGAAGCATTGCCGGGTCCACTAGTATATAGATGAATTTCATATCAAAACCTATAAAAAAAGGGACATTTTGAACCCGACCCTCTCAGATTTTAATAAAATTTTGCATACAGCTACATTATACCTACGGAAACACAACCTCATTTTTGGAAATTGCATTTTTGAAAATATGTGGGCGTGGCAAGGTATCGAAATATTTGAAAAAATACGGTAATAGGTACTTTCAAGCTGCGAATACCATGGAATTACTTAACCGATTTAAAAGATCTTGGTGCCATTAGAAAGGTATAGAAGTCAGCTTTTGAAAACATACACTGTAAAAATTTATATTACACTGAAAAATAATATTTGTCGAAAATAAAAGTTTAAACTTGGAAAACACTTCGAAGATCAAGTCTTTTTTTCCAAAAAAAATATTTTTACATAGGTCTGTTTAATATATATAACATATCTAAAAACTAAAATGGGGTTTTTTAAAAAAAAAAATAAATTTTAAGTGAATGCCTCTCTTGTTAACTTCCTTATATTTTGACATCTTTGTGTGACAAAAAACAATAAAGTAGCTAAACTTTGGAAGTTATACAAATTTTTTTTGGTAATTCTAATAGATTAGAACAAGAATCGTATTATAAATTTTTCAGACACCCCCAAAAATATGGACTTACTTACTTACTTTACTTAGCTGGTACTTCTATGCAATCCCAGTGGATTATATACCGCACGTAGAAAAATATTATAAGCGCCTCGATCTTCTGCGCTTCTTCTCCAGTTAGTCACACCGAGTTCTGTAAGGTTCTCAGTAACCTGGTCTTTCCAACGGAGTTTTGGTCGCCCTCTTCTGCGCCGTCCATCGAGTTCATTGTCGAAGACTTTTCGAGCTGGAGCATTTTCATCCATGCGTACAACATGACCTAGCCAGCGCAGCCGTTGCACCTTAATGCGTTTGACCACGTCAATGTCAGTGTACAGCTCGTACAGCTCATGATTCATACGACGCCGATACTCTCCGTTAACGATGATGGGCCCATATATTTTACGGAGTATTTTTCTCTCGAATACCGCCAGAACCGATTCATCCGCTTGTGTCATAACCCAGGATTCTGAGCCATACATTAAGACAGGTAGAACCAGTATCTGGTATAGCTGGAGTTTTGTTCGTCGAGAGAGGGCTCTGTCATTGAATCGCTTGCTTAGTCCGTAGTAGCATTTATTTGCAAGCAGGATTCTTCTCCGGATTTCTAGGCTGACATTATTTGCTTTATTGATGGCGGATCCTAGGTAGACAAAGTTATCTACCACATCGAAATTATAGTTGTCAACGTTCACGCAGTTTCCCAAACGAGTAGATTCTTTGTTCGTTGAAACTAATAACTTCGTTTTGTCCTCGTTCACCGTTAGGCCCATTTTCGCTGATTCCTTCTGTATACCTGAGAAGGCTGCAGTCACATCCCGCAGTTTTCGACCGATGATGTCTACGTCATCAGCGTACGCGAGTAGCATGTGGCTTTTGTTGAATATAGTGCCACTCGTGTTTACTGCAGCTTTTCTCATTATCATCTCCATCACAATGTTGAAGAGATCGCACGATAGGCCGTCGCCTTGTTTTAGGC
The DNA here is from genome assembly GCA_964034835.1 of Muscina levida. Taxonomy (NCBI): domain Eukaryota; kingdom Metazoa; phylum Arthropoda; class Insecta; order Diptera; family Muscidae; genus Muscina; species Muscina levida. Next base: position 157,921,118 of record OZ035880.1, read on the forward strand.
CTCGTCTGGTATAGAATGGCTCCGTAAGGTCCTTGCCAATCTTCACTGAAGACTTCGTGTCAGTCAGCGTCATTCCGCAAAGACGTATCAGCTTCGCTGGAATACCAAACTCAGCCATGGCATCGAGTAATTTCTGCCGTACCGGGCTGTCGAAGGCAGCTTTATAGTCGACAAAAAGATGGTACGTGTCGATCTGTTTCTCTTGGGTCTTTTCCAGGATTTGCCGAAGTGTGAAAATCTGGTCAGTTGTTGATTTTCCGGGTCTAAAGCCACACTGATAAGGCCCGATCAGGTTGGATAACACTGGCTTTAGTCTTTCACATAGCACACTCGACAGGACCTTATATGCGATGGGTAGAAGGCTGATCCCGCGGTAGTTGGAGCACACACTTGGATCACCTTTTTTCAGCACAGGACATAATACGCTTACATTCCAATCGTCGGGCATGCACTGCACCGGACTTGAAGAGCTCTGCGGGCAGACCGTCGGCACCGGCTGCTTTGTTGTTTTTCAGCCGCGATATTGCTCTTCTTACCTCGGCTTGACTTGGTGGTGGGCAATCTAAGCCGTCGTCGACAATTGGCGTGATAACTTCACGTGCGCTGCCTTCTGGAACCAGCAGTTGCTGGAAGTGTTCTCTCCATATGTGCAGCACACTCTGCGTATCCGTGACCAGATTTCCATCACTGTCCTTACAGGTGGGGAGGCCATTACCGTATCCATTTGTTCTTATTTTCTGGTAAAATTTTCGGGCCTCACCTCTATCCCTGTATCGCTCTATATCCTCGTTCTCCCGTTCCTTCATCTGACGTTTTTTTCGCCTAAATAGCTGTCTCGCCCGTTTAGCTTTCTCCTTATGCCGTTCCCTAACAGCACGGGTTGCAATTGGCTGTAGCGTTGCCCTATAAGCAGCATCCAGTTCCTCAGACGCTATGCGACATTCTTCATCGTACCAGGATTCGTCTGAGCTCCGCTTTTCATATCCTAGCACGGTTGTTGCGGCGGTTGCCATGGAATGCGCAATATGCTGCCACTGTGTATCGGGAACGTCAGAAGTAGAGGCGTTGTGTCGTAAAAGTTGGGAGAGCTGGTTGGAGTAGGCAGTAGCTATCTCTGGGGTTTGCAGCTTCGCGATGTCCAGCTTTCTTTGTGTTTGGTTACGTGCGTTTTTCGCTCTGCTCAATCTTGTGCGCACCTTGGCTGCAACCAGGTAATGATCCGAGCCAATATTAGCGCCACGAATCACACGCACGTCCATGACACTAGATGCATGTCTGCCATCGATTACTACATGATCAATTTGATTTTTGGTGTTTTGATCGGGGGATAGCCAAGTTGCCTTGTGGATATCTTTGTGCTGGAATCTGGTTCCACTCACTACCATGTTCCTTCCCGCTGCGAAGCTAACCAGCCTAAACCCGTTGTCTGACGTGTCGGTATGCAGGCTGAATTTGCCGATCGATGGACCAAGAACATCTTCCCTTCCTATTTTTGCATTAAAGTCTCCTAGAACAATTTTAATGTCGTGGCCAGGACAGCGGTCGTATGTTTCCTCTAGGCGCTCGTAAAATGCATCTTTAATCTCATCGTCTTTATCTTCCGTCGGGGCGTGTACACAAATCAGCGTGATGTAAAAATATTTCGCCCGGATGCGAATGGTGGCTATTTGGTCACTTACAGGGTTAAACCGCGAGATCAGGTGTCGAAGTCTCTTGCCGACTATGAAACCACATCCAAATTCGTGTCTTTCTGCATGGCAGCTGTAGAAGATGTCACAGTTCTTTCGTCGTGTGCATCCCTGTCCCGTCCATCTCATTTCCTGTATGGCGGTGATGTCAGCCTTGTATTTGTCGAGGACATCCGCCAGTTGGATAGAGGCACCATCTCTGTATAGAGTTCGGACATTCCAGGTGCATATCCTTAAATCATGGTCCTTATATCGTTTGCGGGGGTCGTCAACATTTGGGGGGGTTCTTGTTTTTTCTTTTCTTCGTGTTTTCATAATAAATTTTGTTTAAGGAGAGTGGCTTATTAGGCCACCGCTCCCGATCCTAGTTTCTTGGGGCTGCCAAGGCCACTAGGAGAGCCTGTGTTGAGCTTCAGTAACTTTTGTTACCTACTTCCTAAGACGCATCGGTGGTAGCATGCCGATTAGGTTTCTCAACGTTTCGCCTTCTAACTCTAGCTAACTTCTAAGCGGTTGCTTTGAAGTCATTGCCCAGGGAATACTTGGTCTAGGACCGGAAGTAGTTAGCTGCTTGGACAGTGCCACAAAGGAATCGCTTCTGGTCACTCCCAAGTGAGTGACAATCAGTAGTTTTCAGCCTCTGGGCAAAGTCCCATTCCCCTAATATGGACTTAACCTTGATAAATTTTGCGCAAGAAATACTGTTGACTTTCGGAATATTTGCTTGCGTTTAGTGAAGTTTCTTCTAAAGATATAAAAGAATGGAAGCTTTGAGTTCCTGTAATAGTATTATCATTTTTATGCCTTGAAAATAGCTCTTCTTTTGTTTTTTTGTAGTCATCAGCGTCTGCATAAGCAACTTCTATCGAGGTCTTAAAAGTTTATGAAGCCCAATGATAACGGTCTTTCGCCGTTTGAAGGAGTCACTTTAGACCCTAGGTTTCTTTGAACCAAATTCGATTCATGACTTTTTAAATCGTTTGAGCCATGTCCGTCTGTCTGTCTGTCTGGCTGTGCGGCTGGTACGCACGATAACTTTCGAAAGACGCAACCAAATGTTTTGAATTTTTGCACGAGTTATTATTTCCCCAAAACTACATACGGTATTGCAAATGGGCTACATGGCCCCGCCCCTTCTGGTACCTCCCATACAAATATTTCATTCCGCCCACTTTAGAAATCGAGTAATAATATCAATACACCCAACGCGATCGTGCCCAAATTCTGTATTTAGTAAAGCTATAAAAGGATAAAGTTTTGGAAAAAAAATTGGAAGTCTAGAAACACCCCTTCTGGTACCTCCCATACAAATGTACCACTCCGCCCACTTTAGAAATCGAGTCATAATATCAATATAATAGAAAATTTTGTTTTACTGAGAGTGAGGGTATATGTAAGTCGGGTTGTCCGACTGAAACTTTCTTATTGTTTTTTGTCAAGGAATTTGTAGAACACATGAATAAACTGGTGAGATGCATTTACTTAAAAATATTTTAAAACAAAAATAAGAAAAACCCCATTTTAGTCTTTAGATATGTTATACATATTAAATAGACCTATTTAAAAAAATTTTTTTTTGGAAAAAAAGACGATCTTCGATGTGTCTTCTAAGTTTGAACTTTTATTTTCGGCAAAATAAAATATAAAATTTTGTGTAATATAAAATTTTTAAAATGTATGTTTTCGAAAGCTGACTTACATACCTTTCAAATGGCACCAAGATCTTTCAAATCGGTTGAGTCATTCCATGGTAATCGCAGCTTATAAGTACCTATTACCGTCATCTTTCAAATATTTCGATACCTTGCCACGCCCACATATTTTCAAAAATGCAATTTCTAAAAATGAGGTTGTGTTTTTGTAGGTAAAATGTAGCTGTAAGCAAAATTTCATTAAAATATGAGAGGGTCGGGTTCAATGAATATCGGTTTTGATATGAAATTCATCATTTATAGATGACTCTTCAAGTGGAGAGATCATTAGGGAATGAATTTTATTTTGTTTTATCATTTTCACATTTTTTGTTTTATCATTTCTTAAATCTTATGCTAAAAAAACAGTTATTAGAATGATGTAAAAAGAGAACAAAAATAGTGAGAGTAAGCTTAACCACAAACAATGATATGTAGCGAATGTATGAAGCCATCCCACTGTGCAACGTACAAGAGACCACCATATTATTTCGATTCGTAGACAAAATAACTAATTAAAATATAATACCGAATGTCTGACAGTCTGTTTAGAGATAATTACAAAAAAAAATTAAAACTGCAACACATTTTAAATCACACGATGATGTCATTTTTCTAACTACAATTTTATTGTTGATGCAGTAAACATTGTTGGAAAACTAGGGACTTTCCCTACTAAAAAATCATTTGTGTGTGCAGTGTATGTAGTGAAACAAAATAAAATAAATACTAAATGCAATGTGTCAGTGAGATAATAAACTTCTCTCTCATAAAGAAATCCATGTTATCTAAGTATTGTTCAGAGCAGGGTAGGGTTGCCAAAAGCAAGTGTGAAAACAATGTAGAAAGTGCAAATGATGAAACAGATATAAATTTGCGACAAAATAACAATATTAAAAAAAAAACACAATACAAATAATAATAATAAAAAAAAAACATATTGATACAGAAAATATATGTTTTGCATGTGTATGTGTTTTATATCTTTTGATATTATAAATCTGTACCATTACGCCAAAAGTGAAGTTCTTTTTTTAATTTTTTTTTAGTTGAATGTTTTTTTGTATGGTTGCCTTTGGGGATGTAATGTGAATCCTGCATATTAAGCCGACTCACAACCTTCCTCGTGGTGGCACCTGGGCAAGGTTGTTCGTGATATTTTTTTATCATAAATAGCAGCTGATAGTAAGCGACGAACCCTGATGGTTGTGCTAGCCACCCGCCTTCAGGTCCTTTACTGGCTATGGAAACACGAGAAAGAAAAAGTAACAAACGGAACACTCCAAATGTTTCCGACCCCCACAAACGTAATAAGGACCATGATTTAAGGATATGCACCCGGAACGTCCGTGCCAATATCCGACTGTCGGATGTCCTCAAAAAATAAAAGGATGACATCACCGGCATCCAGGAGATGAGATGGACAGGACAAAGATGCTCGCGACGTAAATATTGCGACATCTATTACAGCTGCTATGCCGAAAAGCGTGAATTTGGATGTGGATTCGTCGTTGGCGAGAGACTCAGACATCTAGTCTCGCGATTCAATCTTGTTAGTGATCGAATAGCCGCAATCCGCATCAAGGTGATATATTTCTACAACACGCTGATTTGTGTACACGCCCCGACGGAAGATAAAAACGATGAGATTAAAGATGCATTCTATGAGCGCCTGGAGATGATAAATGACTGCTGCCCTGTACTTGACTTTAAAATTGTTCTGGGAGACTTTAATGCAAAAATAGAAAGAGAGGATGTTCTTGGTTCATCGATCGGTAAATTCAGTCTACACAACAACACCTCCGATAACGTATTCATACTGTTTCGCGTCGACAAGAAACATGGTTGTGAGTGGAACCAGATTCCCGCATAAAGATATCCACATGGCAACCTGAATATCCCCCGATAAAAATACAAGAAATCAGATTGATCACGTGGTAATTGATGGAAGGCATGTGTCAAGCGTTATGGACGTGCGTGTGATGCGCGGTGCAAATATTGACTCGGTTCACCACCTAGTTGCACAACGCCTCTACTTCTGACGTTTCCGATACACAGTTGGAGCATATTACTCATTCCAAAGCAACCGCAGCAACAAGCGTGCTAGGATATGAAACACGGCGCTCAGACGAATCCTGGTACGATGAAGAATGTCGCATAGCGTCTGAGACACAGGATGCTGCTTATAGGGCAACGCTACAGCCAATTGTAACCTTAGGCGAGACAGCTATTAAAGCGAAAAAAAAAGTCAAATGAAGGAACGGGAGAACGAGAATATAGACCGATACAGGGATAGAGTTGAGGCCCAAAAATTTTACCAGAAAGAAAAAGGCCAAAAGGTAATGGGCTTCCCTCCTGTAATTACAAGGATGGAAATCTTGTTACAGATACGCACCGTGTGCTTCATATATGGAGAGAACACACAGCAACTGCTGGTTCCAGAACGCAGCGCACATAAAGGTATCACACCAATTGTCGACGACGGCTTAGATTGCCCACCACCAAGTCAAAAACTTACTTACTTAATTTCCCTTTGCACCCCATGAATGAGGTATGGGATAGCTTCTCGCGTTGTTGTGAATTAACACGCTTTCTAGTTTTAGATTCACAACTAACGGTACCTACTTGTTTATCGACGAATGCGAACGTCACTGTTTGAGAAGCTCTTACTAGACACGTCGATTGACTCGACACTTAATACTGCGAAGTTGCTGTCAACAACATTCGAGAGGAGCCGACAATGAAAGGAGCAATTTTATTAAGATGACTGGAGCCAGGTTTTAACCTGCGATCTCCCGCATGATAGTCGCGTGTTCTAACCACTATGACACGGCCGGTCCCAAGTCAAACTGAGGTAAAAAGAGCAATATCGCGGCTAAAAAATAATCAAGCAGCCGGTGTTGACGGACTTTCGGCAGAGCTCTTCAAGTCCGGTGGCGAGGAGCTGATAACGAGCATGTACCAGCTCCTACGCAAGGTTCGTCTTAACGAGCGTCTGTCCGATAACTGGAATCTAAGCGTATTAGGTCCTGTGTAAAAAACTGGTAATCTAAGTGTGTGCTCCAACTACCGTTGGCACCAGCCTTTTACCCATCGCATATAAGGTCCTGTCGAGTATGCTATGTGAAAGACTAAAGCCAGTGTTATCCAACCTAATCGGGTCTTATCAGTGTGGCTTAAGACCTGGTAAATCAACAACTGATCAGATATTCACACTACGGCAAATTCTGGAAAAGACCTAAGAGAAACAAATCGCCATGTACCATCTTTTTGTCGACAGCCGGATACGGCAGAAATTTGTCGAAGCCATGGCTGAGTTGGGTATTCCAGCGAAGCTGATACGCCTTTGCGGAATGATGCTGACACGAAGTCTTCAGTGAAGATTGGCAAGGACCTTACGGAGCCATTCTATACCAGACGAGGCCTTAACCAAGGCGACTGCCTATGGTGTGACCTTTTCAACATAGTGATGGAGATGAAAGCTGTAGTAAACATGAGAGGCACGAAATTGGACAAAAGCCACATGCTACTCGCGTACTTGGATGACGTTGACATCATCGGTCGAAAACTGCGAGATGTGACTGTAGCCTTTTCAGGTATACAGAAGGAATCAGCAAAAATGGGCCTAATGGTGAACGAAGATAAAACGAAGTTATTAGTTTCAACGAATAAAGAACACCTGCTTGTTTCGAAAACTGCGTAAACGTTGACAACTATATTTCGAGATAATTTATCAATAAAACAAATAATGTCAGCCTTGAGATCCTGAGAAGAAGCCTGCTTGCAAATAAAGAGATTTAATGACAGAGCCCTCTCTCGACAAACAAAAATCCAGCTATACCAGATACTGGTTCTACCTGTCTTGATGTATGGTTCAGAATTCTTGGTTATGACACAAGCGGATGAAGCGGTTCTGGCAGTATTCGGGCCCATCAACTCGAATGTTGTTAACGGAGAGTATCGGCGTCGTATGAACCATTAGCTGTACGATATGTATACTAACATTGACGTAGTCAGACGCATTAAGGTGCAGCGTGGACGAAAATGCTCCAGCTCGAAACGTTTTCGACAATGAACTCGATGGACGGCGCATAAGAGGGCGACCAAAACTCCGTTGGAAAGACCAGGTTACTGAGAACCTTACAAAACTTGGTGTGACTAACTGAAGAAGAAGCGCAGGAGATCGAAGCGCTTGTAATATTTTTGTACGTGCAATATATAATCCAATTGGATTGTAAAGAAGTGCCAGCTAAGTAAGTATATAAGTAAATACGTTGTTAAATAAATCGGTAATGATGTATACTATGAAAAGTATCAATTGTCTCATTTATATTATACAAGTGTATAAATGAGTAAGTTCTGAGTGTTATAATCGACGAAATAATTACAGAAAAGACGTCTATTTGTAGTTTTGACGAACAAGCGGGGAATTTACCAAAATTACCCAATATTCCAGTTTTCCATTTGGAAGTTGTAAATGAAATAATATTTTCATAAAAAAACAGGTAACTTTGTGAGGAACGTAGCACAATGATCAAACGTGTATCAAATTGTATTTCTCTAGCTCTAAAAAAAAAAGGTTTTGCCACGTCTACTTCACCCACTGATCGAAATTAAATAAATCGTTGAATTGAATTTGATATCAGGTTATCAAACTGTTTCTCTTTAGTTATAAAAAAAAAAGTTTTGCCTCGCCCACCGCTTCCATAGGGTTAAAATTTCAAAACGTTACGTTACATTTATAATAAACTAGCTGACCTGGCAAACGTTATTCTGCCATACAACTTTGGACCCGGCAAACTTCGTCTCGCTCCTAAGGTAACGCCTTTATTTAATATTAAAACACAGATAGTTCAAGTTTTAATCTGATTTACTTGAATTTAATCGAAATCTGTGAAGAGCGATCTGATATAAAATGTTTTTCGATTTGTTTCCGGCGTAACAACAAACAATGAAGACTGTTTGCCAACACGCAAACTGACAACGCAAAGCTGATCGTGTTAAAAGCAGGGAAATTCGAGGTTGATTCCACAAATTTCCAACGATTGGCCTTACGATTTATTGATTGTTATCGCAAATACCAATCGAATGGGGAGTTGAATTTGCTTGAATTGGAAGGGGAGATCGGTTGGAATAATAGAAATTCGAGGGATAAGGACTTCCTCTCCTTTGAATTTGCCCTTGATGATCGTCGCTTTAATTACAATTTCGGATGATTCAGATTCCGCCAAGTGATCATGATCGATCCCACCTTCCGCAGCAAATTATGCGTCGAAGTTTCTGCCACATCTAGAGAGTTCAAATATTCTGTCGAATAGTTGGTCGCCCATTCTCGTTAAATCACCTCGAAAATTATTCATCGTTCGGTCATCTGCCTCCAATGCTCGTTTATGCGCCATCGTGCATTCATTCCAAATAATAATTTAGCATTCTCGCAACATTTTCCCTACACTTTGACTTGTCAACCGTGAGAAGAAAGCGGATTCTGCAGTTCGACCGCCTTTCAACAATATGGAAGCAATACCAGAGGATGCAACAGTTAACTCAAATGCGATCTTGGACCGAATTGTTGCCAGAATCAAAGAAACTACGAAAGTTTTGCCTGTCCCACCGGGATCATCGAGAAAGTAAATGCCTCCCGTTCCATCGTCAACAACCTTCATCAGCGTATCGTACACGTTCGTTTGCTCGGCATTTAAGGGCGGCACATTTGTTCGGACTCCTTCAGTCAGCTTAACTTGATCAAAGTATTGCAATTCACGATTGAATGCATCATGCATCGAACGATTTGGCGCTGGTATTCCCAATTTCGACAGTAGATTGCCGCACATTAGCATGTCTTTGATCAGAAGATAATTTCAAGATCGGAATTGGATGTTGTCGTGCGAACTCTGTGCAAATGTCGTCAGCCATATCGTCCTTTTATTTGTCCTACAATGTGCTCGGGTTCGGCTGATGCAATGTGGCTATGATGATCGCAAACAATTGACGAATTTGATTCGCTGGAGCAGAAACAGTTGTTGGCGAGATTCTCGGAGTGTGGCGACTGATTGAAACTAATCAACGCAGTACTGCTGAAATAAACGGCGATATCTTAACAAATGATTGTCAACATCTTGTGAGCTAAACATTTTATTCGCTTCTTCTCCTTAAATACGAATTCGAACTTAAAGCGATAATGAAAAATAACTGATGACTTGTAAACAAACCTTTCGTTCTATTGACCAACTGTAAATTGAGATGATAGCCATCCTTTCCACCACAGAACATCATCAACGGGATTGAAGTGAATCACTTGTACATCATCCCGAAACTTAAGAACAATATCGCGTGATTCCACATTCTTCCCAAAATCACCACTGCGACTTCATTTATAGTGGAAGCATTGAGTTATCTTAAATGACAGCCAGAGGGTCTTTTATCTGCTCTGATAATGATTTTGTGAACGTCATAATGCATTGTATTCAATGCGGTTTTGAAAAATCGGACCAATGCTTATGCAGAAGATTTTGAAATTGTTCGACCATTTCGCGTTTAATCTTCTAACATAATAAATTTCACAATATTCGTCGAAAAAAAATTAAATTTTTGGAATTTTTCCATAATTTTCCAACCAAAATTTTTTATTTTTCCAATCAAAAGGCCACATTGGAACAATTACACACAAAATGTAATACAAAAATTCAATTTGCTGTGCAAAATGTTTCCGAAAAGATCCAAATTTTTCGAGTTTTCCACCGAGAATTTTTCTATTTTTCCATTCGGAAAGTAATTTCGGAATAATTACCCAAAATTTTACACTGTTTCATCGTCCAAAATTATCAAATCATACGATAATCGGCAAAATTTCGTATAAAAAAATTAAAAATTTTCAAATTTTTCCGGAATTTTCCGAATTTTTCAACAAAATTTTTCTTTTTTTTCCATTCGAAAAGTCATTCGTAACAATTGCAAACAAAATTCCATACAAAAAAGCAATTTTAAATTTTTCCAATTTCTCGATTTTTTTGGAGCATTTTCCCAAAATTTTCTTTTACATAAACCTTCTCCTGGCAATTCCCAACAACTAAAAAAAAATTTCAGCAAAATCGGTCCAGCCGTTCTCAATTGATGAATTACTATACATTTTTGCCACCATTTTTATATATATAGATCTAAATAACGTATATTATTTATTGAAATTACCTAAAATTTAAGAAAAATCTAGCAATTGTGACTTTTTCAGGTTTCCGTTATGGCAACTCTGCTGCCAGCATAGAGCGTATCGCATACGGGACACAGAGAGAGAGAGAGAGAGCTATAATTTAGTATACCATCGCACATCAGCGAGTGTTGACGTTACCTTAGCTTGCAACGCATAGTATCTGGTGATCGTCGACATGAGCGAGGAGGAGGAACAGCTACGCGCTGAACACGTCAAAAAATATGGTTTAAAACTCAAACTCTTTGTTTTGGATTGTGGTGCACTAAGGCACGATCGACTCGGCCATGATATTGCCAGGGAGTTTAAGAGTAAACTTGACTATTGCGATGAGAATGTCAACGATATATTTGAGTCTATTGCACACTCAAAATTCCTACACTACTCCACTATAGTGCTTATGTTCAATGGATATTGTCGGTGTCGTGCGTTCATCTTGCAGGCCGTTCTCATTATGATTAGCGAGAATATTTATCTACGCTACAAAGCCAAACTACTAATTTTGAATCATAATAACAATTGCTGCCGCACACCACGCGGCTTTATATTCCGTCACCGGCTGGAGGATGATGTGCAACTGAATTGTGGCAAATACGATAATCTCATCATATTCCAGAATAATGTGCAAAACGAAATGGACATAGCCCAAGCGTATCTACTCATGTTGACCATTGCTCAGGCCACACCTCTTAAGTCTATACAGGAAATTATGAAGTGCTGTCTTCGTCCCACCAAGCATGAGGTGGTAAGATCATCGACAAACGCCGAATTGTATTTCTATACGATCTATCCGGCCCTGGCCATTATCGTCAACAATTACTACTTCACCCAGCCCCATAAAGTGCGGAGGGGTAGTGAACTGGATGTTATACAATTGATGAGGGAACTAAAGATTGCTCGCATACCCTACATACTCATCGAGGACTGCAGTCGCGCTGAATTGCTAAATATACTACAGTACATTGAGCAAAAAGATTTCAATCCTCTAAAAAGTTTTCTATTCTTTTTGATGTCTCACGGGGACACTGATCAGGTCATCTACACCCATGATGGGCAGTTGAATGTCAACACCGATGTGGTCAATCGCATCCAAGCCAATGCATCTCTAGAGAAGGTGGAAAAACTTTTTGTTTTCAATGCATGTCGTGGACCTGTAGATTTAGACTTTGAGGATATCGAGGACATCCAGCCAACTGATGAAGGTCATTTAGACAACAACACCATTGTTTTGTACAGTGTGCCCGATCGTATACAATCACTACGTTCGGTGGACAAAGGTTGTCCCTTCATGCAGAGTTTTTGCCAGCATTTTCGTCAAATCGATCATACCGTCGACATACGTCGCATTAACGAACAAATCTCTCGAGATCTAAAGGAGATCGACTATTTCGATAGTCTCGACAAATGCACTGAAATGTTGATAAAAGATCGTGAAAAATGTCATAATATTATGCAGATACCGGCCAACGCTGTGACTATGATGCAATTAATTGAATCAATTTTAAAAGACTTTCCAACGCTTAATACAGTGGTTACCACCACCCATGCCGATGATGATGATACTGCAGGGGCCTGGGGCGGGGAGGAGGCACCTGATGAAGACGATCCTAAGCATAGGACATTATTTCATATTTGTGGTACTGTAAACGAAATGAAATTTCCAAAAATCTCAATAGTTAATAAATATTTTTCAACTGATCTTGATCAGGACTAATTTCAATGATAATGAGTTTTAATAACACTGTGCGACAGATGGTAAGGTTCATTGATCGACGGGATTTCTGATGACCGGGAAAAGTTATAAAGGTTCAAAAAATAAGTTACGCCTAGGAATCGAGATCTACCGATTTGAAGTTAGTAAGTATCATATAGAAGAATTTGTTACGTTTAGGGGTCTAATTTTCAAAATTGATTTAATTAATTTTAATTAATCTTAAAGGACACGCCCACCTCCTATATATATGGAAAAAAACTTAGATTTTTCAAAATTGTCGTTAGTATTGAACTAAATTTGGCTCGATTTGTCTCTGATATGTTACTGACAACTGTGTTATATGATATTTTCTAAAAAGAACACGCTCACCTCCTAAAATGGAAAAAACTTATTATTTCTATCTTGTATCTAACACAGTTCAACATTTTTCAGCTCATTGATTTGGGACTCAATTCTGAGAACTGCATGTGAAAGTAGCCTCAAAAAGAAGAAGTTCTCAATCATTCGTTTTGTCAAATTACATGCCATAATAAATTAATATCGATTTGAAGTTAGTAAGTATGAATCAATAGTAACAAATCACTTCTGCCCCCTCCTGCGCAGCCCATCGAGGTTATTGACGAATACTTTTCGAGCTGGAACATTTTCGTCCATTCGTACAACATGTCCAAGCCAGCACATTCGGTCTATTTGAACACGCATCTTTTCGTCGATGTCGTTGTACGGCGCATGATATTCGCCGTTAACAACGATGGGTTCAAATATTTTGCATAGTATTTTTCTCTCGCAGACACCCAGAATAGATTGATCTGCTTGTGTCATTACTCAAGATTCTGCGCTGTAAAGCAAGACAGGTAGCATCAGAGTCCTAGTGTGAATATTTGGTCGGTCGTGAATCAGAGTCAGGTAGAGTTGGATCTTTGTTCTTCGAGAGAGCGCTTTGTCATTAAATTGCTTGCTTAGCGCATATTAGCAGCGGTTTGCGATCAATTATCTCTTTGATATTAAGATTTTTTTGATTTCCAGGCTGACATTATTATTTTTGTTAACTTGGTAGACAAAATCTTCTATCACTTCAAAGTTATAGTTGAAAACGTTCACGCAGGGTCCCAGAGGAGCAGAAACAATTAACCCGATTTTGTCATTAGTTATCACCAGACACAATTCCGCCGACTGCTTTTCAATGTTCGAGAAAACCGCAGTAACATCACGCTATCCACGGCCAATAATATCTATATCATCGCAGCATGTGACTTTTATTAAGTTAGTATCATTCCCGTTTACTGCAGCCTCCACTACAATATTAAAGAGATCGCAAGACAGATTATAGCCTTGTCTTAGGCCTCGCATGGTAGAAAATGGCTCTGTCAGATTCTTGCCAATTTTTACTGAAGACTTCTTGTTAATCAGTTTCATACCGGAAAGTCGTATAAGCTTTGCGGGGATACCACACTCAGCCATAGCATTCAAAAATTTCTGTCGTATCGGACTGTCGAATGCAGCTTTGTAGTGAATGTAGTCAATGGTAGATGTCGATCTGCATTTCTTGGGTCTTCTCCAGGATTTGTCGTAGTGTGAATATCTTGTCGGTCGTGGATTTACCAGGTCTAAAGCCACATTTGGCTTTAGTCTTTCACATAACACACTAGACAGGACTATGTTCGCGATGGGTAAAAGACTAATCCCGCGATAGTTGGTACACACACTTCGAGCACCTTTCTTAAGCACAGGACGTAGAACACTCAGATACCAATCATCAGGCATGCATTCCTAGAGCCAAGTTGTGTTTAGGAGCTGGTGCATGCATGTTGCTAGCTCATCACCGCAGGCTTTAAAAAACTTTGCCGGTAGTCCATCGGCTCCAGCTGCTTTATTATTTGTAAGCCTAGCGATTATCGAACTGATCTCTTTTTGGCTCGGTGGTAGACAATCTACTTCGTCATCTATTATTGGTGTGATTTCGTCACTTATGCTATCTTCGGTAACAAGTAGAGATCGAAAGTGTTCCCTCCATATTTGCAGCACACTCTGAGGGTCCGTGACCAGTTTTCCGTCTCTTTCCTTTCAGTTGGGGATCCCTGTTCCAAACCCATTGCTTTATACCTTTTGATAGAACTTTCGGGCCTCACCTCTATCCCTGTAGTTTTCGATATCCTGGCTCTCTCTTGTCTTCCACAGACGCTTTTTCCGTTTAAACAGGCGTTTCATCTCCCTCCCTTTTTCATTATAACGCTCCGTCACCGCACGCGTCGCCTTTGGCTGCCGGTTTGCCTTGTATGCAGCATCCATTTACTCAGACATTTCGCGACATCGTACCAGGGCTTGTCTGAGCGTGTTTTTTTATAACACAGTACGGTCGTTGCGGCAGTGGTCATAGAATTTGCCATATTCTGTCACTGTGTGTGTAATTGAAAGAGTTGGTTGGAGTAGCTATCTCGGTGGTATGCAGCTTTAGCTTTCATTACGTTTGGTTACGAGTGTTTTAGCACTACTTAATCGTGTGCGTTGCCTTGGCTGCAACTAGGTGGTGATCCTAGTCAATATTTGCACGGCGCATCACACGCACGCTTGATATATGCCTTCTATCAACTACCACGTGATCAATCTGATTCCTTGTATTTTGATCGAGAAATATCCAGGTTGCCTTGTGGATATCTTTATGCGGGAATCTTGTCTGAATCCGTTATCGGAAGTGTTAATGTGCAGACTGAATTTCCCGCCCGCTGAAGCAAGAGCATCTTCCTTTCCTATGTTAGCATTAAAATCTCCCATGACAATTTTAATGTCATGTGCATGGTAGCGGTCATATATCTCCTTCAGGCGCTCATAGAATGCATTTTTAATGGCATTGTCTTTGTCTTCCGTCGGGGCGTGTACACTAATCTGCGTAATTTAAAAATATTTCGCCCGGATGCGAATAGTGGCTATTTGGTCCAAACTGGGTTAAACCGCGAGACCAGGTGTCGAAGTCTCTTGCCGACTATGAAATCACATCCAAATTCGTGTCTTTCTGCATACCAGCTATAAAAGATGTCACAGTTGTTTCATCGTGTGCATCCCTGTCCCGTCCATCTCATTTCCTGTATGGCGGTGATGTTAGCCTTGTATTTGTCGAGGACTTCCGCCGGTTGGATAGAGGCATCATCTCTGTATAGAGTTCGGGGTGCATATCTTTAAATCATGGTCCTTATAACGTTTGCAGGGGCCGTTAACATACTAATTGTTTTGTTTAAGGATAGTGGCTTATTAGGTCACCGCGCCCGATCCTAGTTTCTTGGCGCTGCCAAGGCCACTAACAAAGCCTCTGCGTAGAGCTTCAGTAGCTTCTGTTACCTACTTTCTAAGACGCTTCGGTGGTAGCATGCCGTTTAGGTTACTCAACTTCTCACATTTGATATCACTAAATGGATGTTCAGTGACATTGCCTGGGGAATACGTGATCTCTCGGACGTTTTAAGCTGCTTGGGAACCTCCCAAGGGAGCTTGTGGTTATACGCAAATGAATTACAATCAGAAAGACACCAATTACAAAATTTCCCAATCCCCAATTACACTGTAACACAAAATGGAGGTTCATGTCTGGAGGGCGAATAATTCCTTTACGGAATGAAAGGAGGACAGATCAGACCTAAGTCGAACTTTTTTATAGCCCGGTGAAATTTTCAGTTTAACCCAAAATATAATTTAAAATAGGTTATAAAACAGTATGTTTCTAGTCGGTTTAGTGCATTTTCAATACCAGATGGTTTCATTGAAATTGAACGAGGATTTATTTGTGAAACATTTTAACTCTCTTTCTCGACTCCTTACAAGTCCCTATTTCGAGAAAAGTTAGAAAACGACATTGTAATGGGACTTTCAAATGTTCCACAAAAATGTTGATCTGAAAATTCACCTTGGTACCCTAAAACAAACTTCGTCATAGAATGTACTCCAACAACAGGCAATACAATAGCGTTGCAGAGCTAAAATCGGCAATAATAGCGGCTTGGGAGTTCTTAGAAAGTCCAACCCCACTAAACCCTGATAAATAGTATGACCGAAAGACATTTTTGAACTTATTCAACATAAGAAAGAGAGAGAGTCATACGCATTATTAAAAAGTGTTTTTTTATTTTCAATTTGGTTTTTGTTTTAATTAAAAAAAAACAGTTTTTTCGTCACCACTGCGTTTAATTTCATGATCACCCCATAATTTAAAGGAATGAAAAACTTAAACTTTACTAAATACAATTTTGTTGTTATTGGATGTAAAAGTGTAGTTTTTGATTCTCTTCCATGCCTTAGATTCGTTGAATTGAATTATGACCCCTTAGATACATCTGCACCGAAATACAGTGGAGCGTATAATTTTTCGCTCTCCATTGTATAAATTTATTACCATTACTTACTTACTTAAGTGGCCAATTACAATTTACGAAACGTTCATAACGTTCATAAATTTGAGGCCTGAAGTAATAATAAAGAATTCCACACGCTTCGGTCTTCTGCGTGTCCTAGTTAGTCCTACCAGATGATGTCACATCGCCTACCACTTGGTCCTTCCAACGGAGTTTGGGTCTCCCTGCTCTGCGCCGTCCTTCAGGTTCGCCTTCACCTTTCTCGCTGGAGAATTTACATCCATCCTGGCAACATGTCCCAGCCATCGAAGTCGTTGGATTCTGACTATTTTAGCTACGTCGATGTCGTGCTAAAGCTCATACAGCTCATGGTTCATCCGATGGCAAAACTCGCCTTCGACACAGATAGGTCCATATATTTTTCGCCTACTTTTCTCTCGAATACTCCCAGGTTTTGTATGTCCGTTGTAGTAAGCACCCATGATTCGGCAGCATACAACAGAACAGGTAAGATAAGCACCTGGTATAGCTGTTTCTTAGTATTCCGAGATAAGGTGGTGTTACTAAAGTGCTGCCGAAGTCCGTAGAAACATCTATTGGCTAGCACTATTCTCCGTTTAATTTCTTGGCTGACATTATTTTTCTTGTTGACGGAAGATCAGAGGTAGGTAAATTCGTCGACTACCTCAAAACAATAATTGTCAATGTTCACGGTGCGTCCCCATCGAGAGGACTCTTTGTTCGTCGAAATCATTATTTTTGTTGATGAGAAAACTGCAGTAACATCCCACAGATTTCAGCCAATGATGTCTATATCATCGGCATAGGCTAGTGACATGTGGCTCTTGTGGAATATGGTGCCAGATATGTTGACACCAGCCTTTCTCATCACCTTCTCCATAACTATATTAAATAGTGTACAGGACAGGCTATCGCCCTGCCTGAGACCTCTTTCCGTGTTGAATGGTTCAGACTGATCCTTACCAATCTTAACCGAGGATTTGGTGTTGTCTAAGGTACATTTGCAAAGTCGAATCAGCTTTGCAGGAATACCAATCTCAGACATGGCCTCATAAAGCCTATTCCTTATGGGAGAGTCGAAGGCAGCTTTGTAGTCGACAAAGTGGTGGTAGGTGTCGATCTCCCTTTCATGGGTTTTTTCCAGGATTTGTCGTAAGGTGAATATTTGATCCGTCGTAGATTTGCCAGGTCTAAAGCCGCACTGATATGTTCCAATTAGTTTTTCTACAATTGGCCGTAGACGTTCACACAATATGCTTGAAAGGACCTTGTACGCATTTGGTAATAGGCTCATTCGACGGTAGTTCTTACATTCACTACGATCTCCTGTCTTGTATATGGGACATAACAGACTGAGACTCCAATCCCCGGGCATGCTCTCCTCTTGCCAGATGTTCTCCATGAGCTGATGCATGCTCCTAATCAGCTCCACCCCCGCCAGCCTTAAACAATTCAGCAGGGAGACCATCGGCTCCAGCAGCTTTGTTGTTTTTAAGGCGGGAGATTGCCACACGTATCTCGCTCTGGCTCGGAGGCGGACAGTAAACACCATCGTCATGGATTGCAGCGGGGTCTTCTGGAGTGGTGTCTGCATCCAATAAATGTTTAAAATGATTTCTCCATATCCTCAGAACGTTATCCGGGTCCGTCACTAGCTGACCATCGCTGTCCTTGCAGGAGGGTAACCCTGTTCCACGCATTCTCGCCTTAACTCTCTTGTAGAATTTTCGGGCTTCTCCTCTGCTTCGAGTTGTCTCTCGTCTCTTCTCCCTGTGCCGTTCACGAACAGCTCGCGTTGCCATTGGCTGTAGTTTCGCCCTGTATGTAGCAACCGTCTCTCTCGTGGCATTGCGACATTCATCATCGTACCAGGCATCTTCTTGAGACGGCTTTGAGTACCCAAGTACGCTTCTCGCAGCCCGTTCTAAGGAGTCGGCTATATTTTGCCACTGCGAGGTTATATTGTCAGTATATTGGGTTGGAGCATTCCGCAGCAGTTGAGTTAGGTGGTTGGAGTAGGCTTTCGCTACCTATGTGGTCCGCAGCTTTCGTTGTGCCTGGTTACGTATGTTTTTCGCCATGCTTAGCCTTGTGCGTACCTTAACTGCGGTAAGGAAGTGATCGGAGTCAATGTTCGCACCCCTAATCACTCGTACGTCCAGAACACTCGATGCGTGCCGTCCATCGACTACCACATGATCAATCTGATTCCTCGTCAATTGATCTGGAGATGGTCAAATCTAGTGCTGCTAACTACCATATTTGTTGCCGCAGAGAAATCAATCAGTCTGATGCCATTGTTTGACGTTTCGGTGTGCAGACTGAATTTTCCGATGGTAGGCTCAAATGCGGTTTCCCTGCCTATTTTAGCATTAAAATCGCCTAGTACAATTTTAATGTCATGGCTCGGGCTACGGTCATATACATTTTGTAGGCTCTCGTAGAACTCGTCTTTGTCCTCTTCTGTCGGAGCATGGGCACGTATAAGTGTTATGTGGAAAAACTTTGTTTTGACTCTTATGGTGGCTATACGTTCACACACCGGGTTGAACCTTGAGACTAGGTGTCGCAGTCTCTTGCCAACCACAAATCCACATCCAAACTCGTGCTTGTCCGCATGACCACTATAATAGATGTCGCACATCTTCATGCGCAAGCACCCGTGTCCCGTCCACCGGATTTCCTGTAAAGCGGTTATGTCAGCCTTGTATTCTTCGAGGACTCCCGCCAGTTGGATGGAGGCACCTGGTCTATACAGTGTTCTAACATTCCAGGTGCATATCCTTAAATCATGGTCCTTAATTCGTTTGCGGTGGTCGTCAACATTTTGGGGTGTCCATTTTATTCTTTTCTTACTTCTTTTCATTGCATTACGAATATTATTATGAGCTTATTTTTGATTACAATCAAGACTCACAGCTATACCATCATCCATGTTACATTGAAAATGTTTTTTTTTTAACATAAAATATATAATTTTTATATGTATTTATATAGTAACACTTAAGCTATCGAGGCCATTTTAGAGCATACATAAAAATAGATATAAAAAATTATATTTGCATTTATTTTCCAGCCATTGTTTTACATAGAGGTACATATAAGGGATTTTTCACCAGAGACTTTGACCGACTCAGGCGACTTCTCAATGTCACATAGGCTGCCGCAACAAAGAACAAATAGAAGGCGATCAAGCACACAACGGAGCGTACATAATCCAAATTGTTACAACCTATGTATTTCATAAGCACCGATGGCTTTGAAAGCATACAAAATATTTCCTCTGGGGGACACAGCAGATCCGATCTATTGAATTTTAACATGGACGCTACAAAGCCCTCGAGCGAGTGACGGACGAAGCTGCTGTAGATGATGATGTGGTCCAAGATTGACCTGTGGGTCTTATCCACGCCCTGGTTGGCGAACATTGTCAGTACGGCCAAAACGTTGGGTCCCATAAACAGGGCATTCTACGAAGAGATGGAAGGCATTAAAAGTATGTATTTCCAGTAGGCGATATCGTGATCCCACCAGAATGCCATAACTTGTGCCAACCAGTGTGGTGAGAAATATTATGCCAGAGAATAAAGCAAAGCGAAACAATTCCATAGGCAGACCGTTCAAGGGGTAGAGAACTACAGAACATATAATGGACATTACGAGGACCATTGGCAACTGGGCCGTATGAAGTGCCAGAAAATATGGTTCGAGACGATACCATCCATTGAAGTGTTGTCTTCGCAAATACTGAATTTCTTGGGGTACTAAATGAAGAGATGGAGATAAATAGAACTGGATTAGTTTATAGGAAAGGAAACAATTTTTGACGATGTAGAGATAAAGCCAGTACAGAAATTTCACTGATAAATAACATCATCCACTATAAGATATTGTTAAGGTCTTGAGTTATTGAAATTAGCCGATTTGAAATTAAAACCAGTTAGAAAGTTTCAGTCGGGCAACCCGACTTACATATGCCCTTACCCTCAGTAAAACAAATAATTTTCTATTATATTGATATTATTACTCGATTTCTAAAGTGGGCGGAGTGGTACATTTGTATGGGAGGTACGATAAGGGGTTGTGTCTAGGCTTCCAGATTTATTCACCATTACTTTATCCTGTTATAGCTTTACTAAATACAGAATTTTAGCACGATTGCGTTGGGTGTATTGATATTATTACTACAACCCTAAAGTGGGCGGAAAGGTACATTTGTATGGGAGGTACCATATGGGGCGTGTCTAGACTTCCAGATTATTTCTCCAAAACTTTGTCCTATTATAACATAACATTTATTACCCTTTTTCTAAAGTGGGCGGAGTGGTACATTTGTATGGGAGGTACCAGAAGGGGCGTGTCTAGACTTCCAGATTATTTCTCTAAAACTTTATCTTGCTTGAACTTTACCAAATACAGAATTTGGGCACGTTCGCGTTAGGTCTTTTAATAATATTAATCGATTTCTAAAATGGGCGGTAGCAGATATGTATGGGAGGTACCAGATGAGGCGTGTCAAGACTTCAAATTTTTTTCTCCAAAAATGTATGAATTTGGGTACGATCACGTTTGATTTATTGATATTATTCCTCCATCTCTATAGTGGGCGGAAAGGTAGATTTGTATGGGAGGTACCAGAAGGGGTGTGGCTAGGCTTTCAAAATTTTTTCCAAAACTTTACCTGTTATAGCTTTACTAAATACAGAATTTGGGTACGATCCCGTTGGTTGTGGGAGGAATGATGTATTTGTATGGGAGGTACCACAAGGAGCGGGTCCATGTAGCCCATTTGCAATACCGTAAGTAGTTTTGAGGAAATAATAACTCGTGCAAAATTTCAAAACATTTGGTTGCGTTTTTCGAAAGTTATCTTGCGAACCAGCCGAACAGCCAGACAGACAGACTGACGGACATGGCTCAAACGACTTAAAAAGTCATGAATCGAATTTGGTTCAAAGAAACCTAAGGTCTAAAGTGACTACTTCTATGTGTTACACTTTTGGGTCGTATCAAATGATATAAACCCTCATCCCTAAGGGTAATGGTATAATGATTGTTCTTCAACTGGGAATAACCAGAAGCTCTCTTTGGAGGTTCCCAAGCAGCTCACAACGTTCGAGAGATCACATATTGCCCGGGAGATGCCACTGAACATTCGTTCAGTGGTAGCAAATGTGACAAGGTGCAATGTTGAGTAACCTAAACAGCATGCTACCACCGATGTGTCATAGGAGATAGGTAACAGAAATTACTGACGCTCAACACAGTGGCTCTGTTAGAGGCTTTGGCAGCTCCAAGAAACTAGGATCGGGCGCGGTGGCCTAATAAGGCACTCTCCTTAAACAAAACAATTATTATTAAAACACGAAGAAATGAAAAAACAAGAACTCCCCAAATGTTGACGACCTTCGCAAACGCTATAAGGACCATGATTTAAGGATATGCACTTAGAATGTCCGAACTCTATACAGAGATGATGCCTCTATCCAAATGGCGGAGGTCCTGGTCACATACAAAGCTGTTATCACCGCCATACAGGATATGAGATGGACGAGACTGGGATGCACACGACGAAAGATCTGTGATATCTTTTACATTTTACAGTTGCCATGCAGACACGAATTTGGATGTGGTTTTATAGTCGGGAAGAGACATCGACACCTGGTCTCGCGGTTTAACCCTGTAAGACAACTAATAGCCAATATTCGTATCTGGGCGAAATAGTATACATTGCGCTGATTTGTGTACACGCCCCGACGGAAGACAAATATGAGGACATTAAATATGTATTCTATGAGCGCCTGGAAGAAATATATGCCCTGCAAATGACATTGCAATTGTTGTGGGAGATTTTAATGTTAAAATAGGAAAGGTTAGTCAGACTGGTTAGTTTCGCGTCGGCAGGAAACATGGTTGTGAGTGGAACCAGATTACCACATCCACAAGGCAAACTGGATATCTCGCGATCATAATGCAAGAATTCAGATTGATCAGGTGGTAATTGATGGAGGGCATATCTCAAGCTTAATGGAGGTGCGTATGATGCGCGGTGCAAATATTGACTCGGAGAAACACCTAGATGCAGGCAAGGTACGCAGACGATTAAGTAGTGCTAAAAACACTCGTAACCAAACGCAAAGGAAGGTAGACATCACAAAGCTGCATACCGCCAAGATAGCCAATGCCTACTCCAACCAACTCTCATAATTTCTTCATACAAACCCCCCTAGTTGTAATGTTCCCGACAAACAGTGGCAGCATATTGCGAATTCTATGACCACTGCCGCAACGACCTTACTGGGTTATGCAAAACCATGCTCATACAAGCCCTGGTACGATGAGGAATGTCGCGAAATGTCTGAGGAAATGGAGGCTGCATACAAGGCAAAACTACAGCCAGTGGCAACGCGTGCAGTGACGGAGCGTTCTAATGAGAAGAGGAGGATGATGACACGCCTCTTCAGGCGGAAAAAGCGTCTATGACAGAAAAGAGAGAACAAGGATATGGGAAACTACAGGTATAGAGGTGAATCCCGAAAGTTCTACAAAAAGGTTAAAAGCTAAGGGTTTGGAACAGGGATCCCCAACTGAAAGGACAGAGACGGAAATCTGGTCGCGGGCCCTCAGAATGTGCTGCAAATATGGAGGGAACACTTTCGATCTGTACTTGTTACCGAAGATAGCATAAGTGACGAAATCACACCAATCATAGATGACGAGGTAAATTGTCTACCACCGAGCCAAAAAGAGATCAGTACGACGATCGCTAGGTTTACAAATAATAAAGCTGCGGTAGTCGATGGACTACCGGCAAAGCTTTTTAAAGCCTGCGTTGATGAGCTAGCAACATGCATGCACTAGCTCATGAACACAATTTGGCTCAAGGAATGCATGCCCGATGATTGGGATCTGAGTGTTCTATGTCCTGTGCTTAAGAAAGGTGCTCGAAGTGTGTGTACCAACTATCGCGGGATTAGTCTTTTACCCATCGCGAACAAAGTCCTGTGTGTTATGTGAAAGACTAACGCCAAATGTGGCTTTAGACCTGGTAAATCCCCGACCGACCAGATATTCACACTACGACAAATCCTGGAGAAGACCCAAGAAATGCGGATCGACATCTACCATTGACTACATTCACTACAAAGCTGCATTCGACAGTCCGATACGACAGAAATTTTTGAATGCTATGGCTGAGTGTGGCAACCCCGCGCAGTTTATACGACTTTCCGGTATGAAACTGATTAACAAGAAGTCTTTAGTAAAAATTGGCAAGAATCTGACAGAGCCATTTTCTACCATGCGAGGCCTAAGACAAGGCTATAATCTGTCTTGCGATCTCTTTAATATTGTAGTGGAGGCTGCAGTAAACGGGAATGATACTAACGTAATAAAAGTCACATGCTGCGATGATATAGATATCATTGGCCGTGGATAGCGTGATGTTACTGCGGTTGTACGAATGGATTAAAATGTTTCAACTCGAAAGGTATTCGTCAATAAACTCGATGGGCGGCGCTGGAGGGGGCGACCAAAACTTCGTCGGATGGACCTGGTGAAAGAGCTGTTATCTACACTTGGTGTGACTAACTATCTACGAAGCGCAAAAGACCTAAGCGCTGGGAATTCTTTTCTATGTGCGGCTACTTATAGATGAATTTCTGTTACTTACTTACTTACTTAAGTGGCCCATTACAACTTACAAACATGGTTCACAAGTTTGAGGCCTGAAGTACTAAAGAATTCCACACGCTTCGGTCTTGTGCGTGTGTTCTCCAGTTAGTCCTACCAGATGGTGGCACGTCGCCTACCACTTGGTCCTTCCAACGGAGTTTGGGTCTCCCTGCTCTGCGCCGTCCTTCAGGTTCGCCTTCAAACACTTTTCTCGCTGAAGCATTTACATCCATCCTGGCAACATGACCCAGCCATCGTAGTCGTTGCATTCTGACTCTTTTAGCTACGTCGATGTCGTGGTAAAGCTCATACAGCTCATGGTTTAACCGATGGCGAAACTCGCCGTCGACACAGATAGATCCATAAATTTTTCGGAGTACTTTTCTCTCGAATACTCCCAGGTTTTGTATGTCCGTTGTCGTAAGCACCCATGATTCGGCAGCATACAAAAGAACGGGTAAGATTAGCACCTGGTGAAGCTGTTTCTTAGTATTTCGAGATAAGGTGGTATTACTAAAGTGCTGCCGAAGTCCGTAAAAACATCTATTGGCTAGCACTATTCTCCGCTAAATTTCTTGGCTGACATTATTTTTCTTATTGACGAAAGATCCGAGGTAGGTAAACTCATCTACTACCTCAAAACAATAACACAGTGATACAAATGTGAAGAAAAAAAATATACAGGGGTTCTCATGTAGCATTTCTGTTAGACTGGAGTCCATAGAGTAAAGTGATGCTTTTAGTTTTTCTCGGTCACTTCGTTAAGTAATGTTTTTATAGCAAATTAAGTGAGATGGCGATATTCCTAAAATTACAAGTTCCAAAATTCATAAGTCTTCTTTTTGTACGCCGATTTTCAAAGGCTTACATCTGTTGTAAAGCTACGACTTTCACCTTTTATTAAAAAAAAGAATTTTGAAAATCGGTTAAAAAATAGTGAAACGGCGGCTGTTTAAGCTAAACAACCCCGAAAAAAAATTGCGAATTTTCATTTTCCCAACGCTCTCAGTTGATCATGAAGCAGCGCAATGTATATTTTTTATTTTTGTATTATGCTATATTAAAGTAGCTTTCTAAAATAGGTTAGTTTATAAGAAACGGTTGAAAAATGAATGAATAGCTTGACAACAGATGTAAGGTTTTGGAAATCTGTTTACAAAGAGAAGACTTATGAATTTTGGAACTTGTAATTTTAGGAATATCGCCATTTCACTTAATTTGCTATAAAAACGTTACTTAATGAAGTGACCGAGTAAAACTAAAAGTATCACTTTACTCTATGGACTCCAGTCTAACAGAAATGCTACATGAGAACCCCTGTATATTTTGTGTGTAGCACAGTGTAATTTTCAACGTTGACGCTGCGTCCCCATCGAGAGGACTCTTTGTTCGTCGTAATCATTATTTTTGTTTTGTCCTCGTTGACCGCTAAACCCATTTTTCCCGACTTCTTTTCTAGGGATGAGAAGACTGCAGTAACATCCCGCAGATTTCGGCAAATGATATCTATGTCATCGGCGTAGGCTAGTGGCATGTGGCTTTTGTGGAATATGGTGCCAGACATATTGACACCAGCCTTTCTCATCACCTTCTCCATAACTATATTGAATAGTGTACAGGACAGGCTATCGCCCTGCCTGAGACCTCTTTCCGTGTTGAATGGTTCAGACTGATCCTTACCAATCTTAACCGAGGATTTGGAGTTGTCTAAGGTACATTTGCAAAGTCGAATCAGCTTTGCAGGAATACCAAACTCAGGCATGGCCTCATAAAGCCTATTCCTTATCGGAGGGTCGAAGGCAGCTTTGTAGTCGACAAAGACGTGGTAGGTGTCGATCTGCCAGGTCTAAAGCCGCACTGATATGGTCCAATTAGTTTTTCTACAATTAGCTTTAGACGTTCACACAATATGCTTGAAAGGATCTTGTACGCAATTGGTAATAGGCTTATTCCACGATAGTTCTTACATTCACTACGATCTCCTTTCTTGTATATGGGACATAACAGACTGAGACTCCAATCCCCGGGCATGCTCTTCTCTTGCCAGATGTTCTCCATGAGCTGATGCATGCTCCTAATCAGCTACTCCCCGCCAGCCTTAAACAATTCAGCAGGGAGACCATCGGCTCCAGCAGTTTGTTGTTTTTAAGGCGAGAGATGGCCATACGTATCTCGCTCTGGCTCGGAGGTGGACAGTTAATACCATCGTCATGGATTGGAGCGGGGTCTTCTGGAGTGGTGTCAGTATCCAGTAAATTTCTAAAGTGATCTCTCCGTATCTTCAGAACGTTATCCGGGTACGCGGTACCCTGGTCAGCGTCTGACCCAGAATGGGCGGCTGTAATAAAATCCTGGCAGGAGGAGATAACTGCGACGTGGTGCGCTGCGCTTGGAACCCGCCACTGACGTATAACCGATTGCAATGAAAAGAAGTAAGATAAGAATAAAACGGACCCCCCAAAATGTTGACGACCACCGCAGACGAATTAAGGACCATGATTTGAGGATATGCACCTGGAATGTTAGAACACTGTATAGACCAGGTGCCTCCATCCAACTAGCGGAAGTCCTCGAAGAATACAAGGCTGACATAACCGCTTTACAGGAAATCCGGTGGACGGGACACGGGTGCTCGCGCAAGAAGACGTGCGACATCTACTATAGTGGCCATGCGGACAAGCACGAGTTTGGTTGTGGATTTGTGGTTGGCAAGAGACTGCGACACCTAGTCTCAAGGTTCAACCCGGTGTGTGAACGTATAGGCACCATAAGAGTCAAAACTAAGTTTTTCCACATAACACTTATATGTGCCCATGCTCCGACAGAAGAGAAAAGCGATGAGGACAAAGACGAGTTCTACGAGAGCCTAGAAAATGTATATGACCGTAGCCCCAGCCATGACATCAAAATTGTACTAGGCGATTTTAATGCTAAAATAGGCAGGGAAATCGCATTTGAGCCTACAATCGGAAAATTCAGTCTGCACACCGAAACGTTGAACAATGGCATCAGACTGATTGATTTCTCTGCGGCAAGAAATATGGTAGTTAGCAGCACTAGATTTGACCATAAAAATATTCATAAGGCAACATGGTTATCTCCAGATCATTTGACGAGGAATCAGATAGATCTCGTGGTAGTCGATGGAAGGCACGCATTGAGTGTTCTGGACGTACGAGTGATCAGGGGTGCGAACATTGACTCCGATCACTTCCTTACCGCAGTTAAGGTACGCACTAGGCTAAGAATGGCGAAAAACGTACGTAACCAGGCACAACGAAAGCTGGACATCGGTAAACTGCGGACCACAGAGGTAGCGGACGCCTACTCAAACCACCTAACTTAACTGCTGCGGAATGCTCCAACCCCTGATAATATAACCTCGCAGTGGCAATATAATATAGAGCTTAAAACGTGACAAATTCCCCTAAACGATACTTACTAACTTCAAATCGATATTAAATTATTATGGCATGTAACTTGACAAAATGAATGATGCAGAACTACTTCTTTTTGGGGCTACTTTCACGTGCAGTTCTCAGAATTGAGTCCCAAAATCATGTGTTGCACTGCGTAAGTGATACTATGTTAGTTTACCTGACGGAAATTTTTGCATGTACTTTATCATCACTTGGATATACATAGATTAGAATTCACAGTCAAGTTATTTTTCTTAATAGATATTTGAACTTACCATATGAGAACATTGGTGTCATGGTTATAAAAATGCATGCAATCGCAGTCAAGAGGCAATAATTATAATTATATCCGGCATGTATGCCATTATTACCAATGCCAATAAATGTCCAGCCCATGAGGATGCTTATAAAGAGATTAACGATCACCCTTAGATATAAATTTGTCTGCAAGCAGTAAAAAAAAAAAAGCGAATGTAACAAAAATCTTTTGCTCTTGAATGCTCTACCATACCCGGTCTCTTATCATTTGCTTAATATTGTGCTGGAATAAACATTTATATTGGAACCACCAAGATATGACGGCGCACGGCGCCCCTATTGTCTCTTCATGTGATTGCGACGGCGCCACCTCCAACTTAGCGTGACTAAAGTCTAATCTTAACAATTTACAATTTTCAATGTCCGGCAACCATTTGCAGATTTTGCCATTATCAATTTCATGGACCAAATCCTTGTGATAATTTCCATATTCAAAGGTGGCTACTTCGACGACTGTGGAGAAGAAAACAAAGTAAACTAGATGTTTTGAAAAGGACTATTCTTTTTGACACTTTTGAATTTGAATTTGGAGGACTTACTGAAATCTGCCGGATTGTATGTAACAGGGCAATTTAACTGAAATCGCTGCAAGTAGGACACTATGTTGTCTGCTGCACCATGATAAATACATTGGCCCTGGGCCATCACATAGATGTTGTCGAACATTTCCATTATTTTGGCTGAGGGCGAGTGAATTGAACAGAGCACAGTACGTCCAGATTGGGCCAAGTTTTTAAGTTGTCTCACACACTGCATGGCGGAAAATTCATCTAAACCCCTGAAAAATTTGTAAATTAAATAAAAAAATTCACACTTATTATTGTTTTAAAATTATCTTTATCTTATTCATCAGCTAATAACGTTTAACTGGTTCAAAATTCGATAGTTTAGAACTTGGAAAATTTTGAAAGTAGTTCACAATTCCATACTTATGAACCAGTACGTTTTTGAACTAGTTTACGGATTTCCTACTGCATACTTACGTGGTTGGCTCATCCAGCAAAACTACTGCCGGTTGGTCTAGAATTTCCAAAGCTATGGACACACGTTTACGTTCACCTCCAGATATATTCGATATCATTGTGTTGGCCTTTGTCTTTAGCTGAAATATATCTAAAATCGCTAATATAAGATTGTGACGTCTCTCATTGGAATACGCGACGGCATCCAATTTAAAGTTGGATGCAAATGTCAAGGTTTCCATGACGGTAAAATATGGACATAGCTGATCTTCTTGCAGAACATAACGAGACATTTTCTGAAATTCCTTCCGTTCCAGTGGTAAGTTGTTAACGTAAAAGTTTCCGGAAGATGGATAATGACTAGAATATAAAAAAAAAAACAATACATAAAAAGTGTAATTAGTTGAAATTAGGACTTATCGCCATAAAAGAAGAATGTGAAGATGTTATTTTAAAAATTTTGCTTATTTTTGTCTTTGTGTTGTAATGATGGAATTTTGAAACATAAAAGAAAAATAGAAAACCACATTTTTAAAAATTTGGTGTTTTTTTTTCAAAAACATGCCAGCTGTCAACATAATCCATTTCACACAACTCTTGTAAAAACAAATTCTATTAGCAATAATAGAATAGATCTTAAACCGAACAATGAAAAACATATTCAAAAATATTATCTATAACTTATTTAATGTAAAGTTCTATACGATATGAGTCAATAAATATTTTTCGATAAAAGTAGCTTAGATTGGCAGATCAGTCAGTACCCGGTACAAACTATAGGGTAGGATATTAGTTACAATAGGGCGGGTAGGTTAATTTACGTGTCTCGGCGATGTTTGGTGGGATGCACGTGAATCATGTCGCACATTCGATTTAGTGCATTTTTAGCTTAAAGTAAAATAAAATCCGCTTATTCAAAACTTTCGAGGATGAAAATAACAAAGATGTGTTTTTGAATTACTTTTTAGGAGAGCCAAATTCTAAATATTACCGATACTTATATCCAGGGCCAGCGAAAATATGCAAATTCATGTTTTTTTTACGAGTGTTTTAAGACCTATTTGTTAGAGCATATTTTAACCATAAATTCATATTTCGGCATATTTTGGTTTTAAGCATATTTCATATGTTTAGGACATATTTTTCAAAGAATATCCCTGTTTTTTTTTTACTTTAAAAAGAAATATTTGAAATTCATATCAAAAAAATTCTGACTTTAATTCTTTAGAGCATATTTTATGATTGTAAGAGCATATTATACAATTTTTGGGGTATATTTTAAGGGCATTAAACACGATTTTAACAGCATATTTCCGGTGGCCCTGTTTATAACTATCAAACCAATCAAGATATCGCGAAAGAAATTTAAGCGACGACGGACGACCACAAGAGCTTTAAAAAAAATTCAATAAAAAATACACATTACTTGAGAAGCTTTTTACTAGACATGCCGATTGACTCGACACTTATACCGCGAAGTTGCTGTCGACAACATCGAGGGCGGTTTTATTTTTTTTTTTAGATGACCGGAGCCAGGAGTTAAAACTGGGATCTCCTGCATGGTAGTCGCGTGTTCTAACCATCATGCCACGGCCGGTCCATTTTAGTACACTACAAGCTTTTTTTTGCACAATAAAAGTACTACGTTTTCTAAAATTAAAGTACTTTTTAGCACAATAAATGTATTTGTAGGTACAATAAAAATACTTTTTGTGTACAATAAAAGTACTTCCGGTACATTGAATGTACTTTACGTTACAATTAATGCACATTGAAGTACAATAAATTATACTTTTTGGTACAACAATTAAATATAAATTTAAAAATTTTTAAATACAATAAAAAGTACAATTTCTTATACCAAAAAGTACATTAATTGTATCACAAAACACCATTCATTGTACTATATTGTACATTCATAGTACCATAAAGTACTTTGTTCTTTTTGGTACCAACAAAGTACTTTATGGTACTATGAATGTACAATGTAGTACAATGAATGGTGTTTTGTGGTACAATTAATGTACTTTTTTGTAATTGTTCTTTTTGGTACCAACAAAGTACTTTATGGTACTATGAATGTACAATGTAGTACAATGAATGGTGTTTTGTGGTACCAGTCATCTTAAAAGAAAAAAATAAATAAAATTTTCTTTCATTGTCGGCTCCCCTCGAATATTGTTTGACAGCAACTTCGCAGTATTAAGCGTCGATTCAATCGTCGTGTCTAGTAAGAGCTTCTCAAAACAGTGACGTTCGAATTCGTCGATAAATAAGTAGGTGCCGTTAGTTGTGAATCTAAAAATAGAAAGCGTGTTAATTCACAACAACGCGAGAAGCTATCCCATACCTCATTCATGGGGTGCAAAGGGAAATTAAGTTTTTTTTTTTTTTAAATGTACTATGAAGTACAATGAATAGTACTTTTTTGTACAAAAAAAGTAATTTGTGGTACAATAAATGCATTTTTAGTACAAACAATACTTTTAGGTACAATAAATTGTACTTTTTGTGAAATTCAAATTGTAAATTGTACTCTACAAACAATATATGTCTATTTTGATACCATAAAGTACTTTTTGGTACAATAACCGTAGTTTTTGATACATTTCTTGTACAATAAATTGTATTCTTTGGTACAAAAAAAGTCTAAACGAACAATAAAAGTAGTTTTTAGTACAATAAACGTACTTTGTAGTACAATAAATAGTACTTTTTGGTACGATAAAGTAATTGTTATTGTACCCACAATTACTTTATCGTACAATAAAAGTATATTTAGGTACAATAAATTGCACTTATTGTAAAATACAAGTACTTTTTGATAAAATAAATTGTACTTTATAAACAATAAATGTCTCTTTTGGTACCATAAAAGTACTTTTTAGTACAATAAAATTACTTTCTGATACAAACAATATACAATAAAAGTAAATGTGCTTTGTAGTATATACAATATATTTTCCTCTTTGGTACAATAAAAATATGTTTTTGTACAAAAAATATAGTTTTTGGTACAGAAAATGTACATTTGGTATAACAAATTCTACTGTTTTCTTTACAAAAAAAGCACTTTGTGGTGCAATAATTGTACTTTTGGGTCAAATAATTGAAGTTTTTGGTACAACAATTTGTACTTTCTGTAAAATAAAAGTACTTTTTGTAACAATTAATTTACATTTTGGTACAACAAAAGTACTTTGTGGTACATTAAATGTACTTTTGGAACAATATATTACTTTTGGTACAATAAATTGTGTTTTTTATTACAACAAAAGTACAATAAATTGTACTTTTAGTTCAATAAATTATATTCTTTGGTACAACGTAAGTACTTGGTCGAAACAGTCACTTCCCTTCTAAGATGTACCATACAAAATGACGTATTTGACAGAAAAAGAAACACATACTTTTATATACTAAATTTTGCTGATTCATATCATTTTAAAGCGCTGAATTGAATCCACTAAAAAGACTTACCGGTATCCGGCCAACAAATTCAATAATGTTGATTTTCCGCATCCGGATGGTCCCATAATGGCCGATAATTCTCCTGTGCGAAATTCGCCACTAATACCGTTCAATATCACCTTTGAACCTGTAGAGAACACAAAATGATATAAAAAGAATTTCAAATAGAAAAAAAAAATATAAAATTTGAAAAAAAAAAAAACAAAACATCATTAAACTTTCAAACCTTATTACGGATATTTAAAATGACCAAATTGAAATATTCTTCAGTCTAACATTTAAAAGATATAGAAGAAATATTAATTTTCTAGAAATATTAAATTTTGTATGAATTTGAATTTTGTATGAACAAGCAGATGAAATTTTAATTTTGGACACAATTGGCGGAGTGGGTGTGGCAAGACTTTTTTAGGGCCATAGATATACAATTTAATACCAAGATAGAACTCGACAAAAAAAGAAATATGAATATGCAGTCAAAGTTTTAATTTTCGTTCTGTGGACGGAACACTTTTTAGGGCTAGAGGGATATAATTTGATACCCAAATAGTGATCGACAATACGAACATGCATATAACGAAATTTAAATTTTTAAACCAATTGGAAAAGTGGGCGTGGGGACAACATTTTCTAACTAAATTTTTATTTTCAATCAGTGGGTGGCGGGGCGAGCCAAAACTTTTTTTAGCCCTAAAAAGATAACATTTGATACACTTATAGCACTTGGTAATTCTATTACACATTTTAATTTTGATCATTGGGAAAATGGCTTAGGCAAATTATATTTTAGACCTAAACAGATAAAATTTAGTACAAAAATGTATTCGCCATTTCAGGTTTAAATTTGCCGGCAATATTTTTATTTTTAATCAGTAGACGCAGGCTTGTTTCAGAACTGTATTTTGCCGGGAGTGTGTTGCAAAGTATAGCTTCTGATCGGTTTAACTTGGCAAACCCAGAGTGATCCTTGCCAATTGCACTTCAAGTCTACTCACAGAGCTCCGTATTCGTAGTACTACTGCGGACGGAGTACCTCCACGTGATGACGCCTGGAAGCGTGCCTCTGACACCCGTCAGAGCACGACTAACTGTGAGGGGCGAAACCTAAAACCCAGGCACGTCTGCTCAGAGTGAGCTGTACCCTGGTCAGCGTCTGACCCAGAATGGGCGGCTGTAATAAAATCCTGGCAGGAAGAGAAAACTGCGACGTGGTGCGCTGGGTAAGAAAAAAATAAAATGGACCCCCAAAATGTTACCGACCACCGCAAACGAATTAAGGACCATGATTTAAGGATATGCACCTGGAATGTTAGAACACTGTATAGACCAGATGCCTCTATCCAACTGGCGGAAGTCCTCGAAGAATACAAGGCTGACATAACCGCTTTACAGGAAATCCGGTGGACGGGACACGGGTGCTCGCGCATGAAGACGTGCGACATCTACTATAGTGGACATGCGGACAAGCACGAGTTTGGATGTGGATTTGTGGTTGGCAAGAGACTGCGACACCTAGTCTCAAGGTTCAACCCGGTGTGTGAACGTATAGCCACCATAAGAGTCAAAACTAAGTTTTTCCACATAACACTAATATGCGCCCATGCTCCCACAGAAGAGAAAAGCGATGAGGACAAAGACGAGTTCTACGAGAGCCTAGAAAATGTATATGACCGTAGCCCGAGCCATGACATTAAAATTGTACTAGGCGATTTTAATGCTAAAATAGGCAGGGAAACCGCATTTGAGCCTACCATCGGAAAATTCAGTCTACACACCGAAACGTCAAACAATGGCATCAGACTGATTGATTTCTCTGCGGCAAGAAATATGGTAGTTAGCAGCACTAGATTTGACCATAAAAATATTCATAAGGCAACATGGTTATCTCCAGATCAATTGACGAGGAATCAGATTGATCATGTGGTAGTCGATGGAAGGCACGCATCGAGTGTTCTGGACGTACGAGTGATTAGGGGTGGGAACATTGACTCCGATCACTTCCTTACCGCAGTTAAGGTACGCACAAGGCTAAGCATGGCGAAAAACGTACGTAACCAGGCACAACGAAAGCTGGACATCGGTAAACTGCGGACCACAGAGGTAGCAAACGCTTACTCCAACCACCTAACTTAACTGCTGCGGAATGCTCCAACCCGATATACTGACAATATAACCTCGCAGTGGCAAAATATAGCCGACTCCTTAGAACGGGCTGCGAGAAGCGTACTTGGGTACTCAAAGCCGTCTCAAGAAGATGCCTGGTACGATGATGAATGTCGCAATGCCACGAGAGAGACGGTTGCTGCATACAGGGCGAAACTGCAGCCAATGGCAACGCGAGCTGTTCGTGAACGGCACAGGGAGAAGAGACGACAGGCAACTCGTCTTTTTAGAAGAAAAAAGAAGGAGCTGAAGAAGAGGCAGGATGAGTGCACTGAGTTGCTCCGAAGTAGAGGGGAAGCCCGAAAATTCTACAAGAGAGTGAAAGCGAGAATGCGTGGAACAGGGTTGCCCTCCTGCAAGGACAGCGATGGTCAGCTAGTGACGGACCCGGATAACGTTTTGAAGATATGGAGAGATCACTTTAGAAATTTACTGGATACTGACACCACTCCAGAAGACCCCGCTCCAATCCATGATTATGGTATTAACTGTCCAACTCCGAGCCAGAGCGAGATACGTATGGCCATCTCCCTGCTGAATTGTTTAAGGCTGGCGGGGAGGAGCTGATAAAGAGCGTGCATCAGCTCATGGAGAACATCTGGCAAGAGTAGAGCATGCCCGGGGATTGGAGTCTCAGTCTGTTATGTCCCATATACAAGAAAGGAGATCGTAGTAAATGTAAGAACTACCGTGGAATAAGCCTATTACCAATTGCGTACAAGGTCCTTTCAAGCATATTGTGTGAACGTCTAAAGCCAATTGTAGAAAAACTAATTGGACCATATCAGTGCGGCTTTAGACCTGGCAAATCTACGATGGATC
Organism: Muscina levida; assembly: GCA_964034835.1. Classification (NCBI taxonomy): domain Eukaryota; kingdom Metazoa; phylum Arthropoda; class Insecta; order Diptera; family Muscidae; genus Muscina; species Muscina levida. The sequence continues at coordinate 157,956,602 of OZ035880.1, forward strand.
AAATATTCACCTTACGACAAATCCTGGAAAAAAAAACCCATGAAAAGCAGATCGACACCTACCACCTCTTTGTCGACTACAAAGCTGCCTTCGACTCTCCGATAAGGAATAGGCTTTATGAGGCCATGTCTGAGTTTGGTATTCCTGCAAAGCTGATTCGACTTTGCAAATGTACCTTAGACAACACCAAATCCTCGGTTAAGATTGGTAAGGATCAGTCTGAACCATTCAACACGGAAAGAGGTCTCAGGCAGGGCGATAGCCTGTCCTGTACACTATTTAATATAGTTATGGAGAAGGTGATGAGAAAGGCTGGTGTCAACATGTCTGGTATCATATTCCACAAGAGCCACATGCCACTAGCCTATGCCGATGATATAGACATCATTGGCCGAAATCTGCGGGATGTTACTGCAGTTTTCTCATCACTAGAAAAGGAGTCAGCAAAAATGGGTTTAGCGGTCAACGAGGACAAAACAAAAATAATGATTTCGACGAACAAAGAGTCCTCTCGATGGGGACGCACCGTGAACGTTGACAATTATTGTTTTGAGGTAGTCGACGAATTTACCTACCTCGGATCTTCCGTCAACAAGAAAAATAATGTCAGCCAAGAAATTAAACGGAGAATAGTGCTAGCCAATAGATGTTTCTACGGACTTCGGCAGCACTTTAGTAACACCACCTTCTCTCGGAATACTAAGAAACAGCTATACCAGGTGCTTATCTTACCTGTTCTGTTGTATGCTGCCGAATCATGGGTGCTTACTACAACGGACATACAAAACCTGGGAGTATTCGAGAGAAAAGTACTCCGAAAAATATATGGACCTATCTGTGTCGAAGGCCAGTTTCGCCATCGGATGAACCATGAGCTGTATGAGCTATACCACGACATCAACGTAGCTAAAAGAGTCAGAATCCAACGACTTCGATGGCTAGGACATGTTGCCAGGATGGATGTAAATGCTCCAGCGAGAAAGGTGTTTGAAGGCGAACCTGAAGGACGGCGCAGAGCAGGAAGACCCAAACTCCGTTGGAAGGACCAAGTGGTAGGCGATGTGCCATCATCTGGTAGGACTAACTGGAGAACACACGCAGAAGACCGAAGCGTGTGGAATTCTTTATTACTTCAGTCCTCAAATTTATGAACTACGTTTCGTAAATTGTAATTGGCCACTTAAGTAAGTATTATTTTGCCCTTAGAGAGATACAACGTAATAAATAGTTAATAGTTGGCACAACAATTACAGTCTTAGCCCTAAAAAATTTAATAATAGTACACAGATAGTATTCAGCACTACAAATACAAAATGTGCAGACGACAATTTCAATTTGGTCAGTAAGCATAGTTTGCATCCCCAAACTTTATTTTAGTCCTTGAAAGATAAAATTTGATAAACACATAGCACTTGGCACTACAATTACGAATTTACGGGCGAAATTTAAATTGTCGATATCTTCTTGTAAAGTTCTATTTATCACGTCATATCATTTTGCGGCGTCGATGTTAACATACTTTAACTTATCCTTTTATATATGTAGTAAAAATATTGAATTTTTTTTCTAAATTTTTCTACAACTTTTCAATTCTTACACTAAATAATCACTTTGTTAACAAAATCAGTCAATTTACGTGTATTTACTTTTTCTATTTTCCTTTATTTTATATGTCAAATTCGTAAATTGTATATTAGCCGGCAATTTTGTTGCCGTTGCCCGTTCCATTCTCACTGTTAGCTTTGTTGTGTCCATCACGAGAAGTTGTGCGAAACTGATTTGCTAATTGTTAACATTGTAGTAGAGTAAAACGCTTGCGCATGTGTCTAGGTTAACTGTCGGGTTCATTTACGTGTTATAATAAAACAAATTATGGCTGTTAAAAAAAAAAAACATAATTAAAATACTCTTACTGTCTTTAATTAATTAAAGTGCATGTGAATATAAAAAAATGGCAAACCTAGAGTAATAGCTTGCTAGTGCCAAACTACATATTAAGTTCAAAACTTGTAAAATTGAATTCGAACTTCCCCTTAGTATTTATTGATAACTTACTTTTTTTCATTTAAAAGATGTAGAAGCTTAGAAATGTATTAAGCGATTATTGTTAACAATTCGGGGTTGCAACAAACTCCTCACCCCCACAGGGTAAACACTAAAATCTAGTGTTAGTAAAATTCGACTTTAACCAGAAGACAGCGAAATTTTCCACAAAAAAAAACAAACAAACAAAAAATATAGCCCCATAATATAAAGGTATAAAATTGCCGCCTCCTATACAAGTGTTAGATGGCACTAAAAAATCATAAAAGTGATTATAATGTGACGTTAGCAATTAACCTGAAATTGCACACGATTAAAATAATAAAAAGAAATAATATACAAAAATATCATTAAAAAAGTTTGCAAATTTAAAATATGAGGAATATATTTCAACAGATCAACATATCTTTATACTTTTCCTGAGATATTAGTAGTATACTTGTGTACATTGGAGTAAATTGGAAACTAGATTGAAGTGTCGATATTTTTTTGGCGACATGCCCAAAACGTAGACGTGTTAAAAATATTAAGAACGTTTAAACTTAAAAAAAACTTAAGTATTTTAAAAATATTAAAAATATTAAAAAAAAAATAAAAATTTTAAAAATATTGAAAAAAAAATAATAAAAATATTATTGAAAAAAATTAAAAATATTACAAATTTTAAAGTATTACATATATTACAAATATTAACAACTAGTGGACCCGGCAATGCTTCGATATTGCTTAATTGTCGAATACCTATAATATGTTTGGCATGCCTACTTAAAGGGCTGAGCTTAAGCATCGTTCTTGTACGCTCTGTAAACTATTCGTTATTCCAAGTTACTCCTTAACCTGATCAAACTAACAACGTCGTCCCCCTAACCGATATTAAAACATACGTCAGCAAATTCATATCTAATCCAATTACTATCTGTATACAAATATTACCTTACATAGCCCTAAAAACATGTATATATCCATGGCTCATTTATAGTACTGACATCATTGCCAGTATTTCCCTTTACATTTTTTCGACACACTTCTTCTGACGACTTATTGCCAAAATTTTTGACAAAATAAATTGACGCAGTGTAAATAATCCATAAAATTGACTGACACAATTCTTCAATTCTTGCTCTTCGCTTCAATAACAGTACTTTTTGACGGAAATAAAAATACTTATTGATACAGTAAACATCATTTTTGACACAATTAAAAAACTTTTTGGTGCAATAATAGTAATTATTAGTAAATTTAAAGTATTTTTTGGTACAATTAAGGTACTCTGTGATACAATTAATTGTTCTTTTTGTGCACAATAAAAGTATCTTTCAATACAATAAAATCTACTTTTTGGCACCAATAAAGTACTCTTTGATACCTTAAATGTTTTTTTTAACAATAATTGTACTTTTTTGTACAATAAAAGCGTTATTATCTGTATATCAAATATTATCGCTCTAGGGCTAAAACAGTTTTGTCACGCTCCCTCCGCCCACTGGTCCAAAATGCCATCTACATATTCATATTCGTGTTGTCGTGTACTATCTAGGTGTCTCTAGGGATAAAATACAGTTTTCCACGCCCACTCCGCCCACCGATCCAAAATATTAATTTCGGTTGTTTATTTATATGCGTGTAGTCCTGTATATTTCATTTTATGTCTCTAGGACTAAAATACAGTTTTGCCACGCCCCTTCCCCCAATAATGGAAAATTAAAATATCGTCTACATATTCATATTCGTGTTGTCGAGTACTATCTGGGTATCAAATTTTATCTCTCTAGCTCTAAAAAAAAGTTTTGCCACGCCCACTCCGCCTATAGGTTAAAAAAATACAAAATAAATAGCCTATTGCAATTTCCATATAGTACACTAACTGTCTTCCAAATTTCATTGAAATCGGTTCAGCCGTTTAGGCGTGATTGAGCAACAAACATACAAACAGACAGACATTCACATTTATAATATTAATAGGATATTAAAAATAAAAATATTAAAAACATATTGAAAATATTACTTAACTTAATTAATTTCCCTTTGCACCCCATGAATGAGGTATGGGATAGCTTCTCTCGTTGTTGTGAATTAACACGCTTTCTATTTTTAGATTCACAACCAACAGCACCTACTTATTTATCGACGAATGCGAACGTCACTGTTTGAAAAGATGTTACTAGACACGCCAATTGACTCAACGCTTATACTTCGAAGTTGCTGTCACCAACATTCGAGGGGAGGAGACAATGAAAGAACAATTTTTTTTAAGATGACTCGAGCCGGTTTTGATCCTGCGATCTCCCGCATGGTAGTCGCGTGTTCTAACCAGAGTGCGTAGAGCAATCAAAATACGCTCTCGCTCTATTGAGTTATCTTTACAATGAGTTTATCATTTTCAAAACAAGTGAGCGAAAGCAATCAAGCAATCTTCTCTTCTATAAACTCCTCATTAGTTTCACTCATTCAATACATCGCTTTGATAAGTTAAATGGCGACCGCTTGTTTGAATAGAATTTTTAAATTGAATAACTCATTGTACGCTCATTGAAGCAAACAAGGAGCGCTCATTTCACGAAAATGATCGATTGAATTTTACTTATCAATCATAAATAAGCAAATGTGAACATATGTATAATGTTGATTTTTCAAGTGCCGTCGTTTCGTTGAACACAGAAATGAATTGTGTTGCTTGGAAAATATGCATTGATACATATTTAGGTAGTATGTAAGAAAATTATTATTATTTTTGAAATAATAATACTGTTAACACATTGAATCATTTATTTTTATTTTTTTATATTAAAAATTACATTTAATAAACCTAAATTATTAAGATTGATAATTTGCTTGTTTGACAAATCCAACAATGCTCTGATATGAAAATTGTTTTTTATGCGACACACAGTTTAGTGGTGGAGCATATTGCCGTTGGGAGGCGTGGCAGATATAGACATATGTATATATTCTTGCACAGGTTTTTTAAGAGAAAAAACAAAATAATGTGACTCTAATGCAGTGGTACGCAAAATGTTTATCAAGAACAACTTCGAAAAACGACGCTAGCAGAGCAGATACAAGTATGTAATTCCTGTAAACCAAATCAGTTATGAGCATGTTATTAAACAGGAGCACTCAAAACTTAGCTTTGTTGTTGTAAAGAGTTTATCATCGCAATAACTTTTGAGTGAGAAATATCAAAGCATTGAAAGCAATGAGTACTCTTTTGTTGAGTGCTTTCGAAAGAGTATTCAACGAGCGATGACGTTCTAGAGCATTAACAAACGAGCGCTCATTTCTTTTTACGTCAAAAATGAAAACACAAAATTGAGTCGCTCGCAAATAGAGTTGTATATGAGGAGAAGAGCAAAATAATACTTCTCAATGATAAGTATTTACGAACTCTGGTTCTAACCACTATGCCACGGCCGGTATTAAAAACATTAAAAATACTAAAAATATTAAAGATATAAAAAATTTCAAAAATATTAAAAATGTTCAAAATATTAAAAATTATAAAAATATTAAAAATATAGAAAATATTAAAAATTTCATAAATATTAAAAATATTAAAATTATTAAAAAATATTTTTTTTTTTTGAAATTATTAAAAATATTGAAAAGTAAAAATGTTCGAAATATTACAAATAGTAAAAATAATAAAAATGTCAAAAATAGTAAAAATATTTAATACATTAAAAATATTATAATAAAAATTTAATGCGTTTTCAACGTTCGGTTCAAGATTATTGCTAATATAATTTGTTTTACAAGAGTTATGGGAAATATATTATGTTGACAGCTGGCAGGCCGGATAGCTATTTCGATGGTTTCCAAACCATCTTCATCAGCACACTTTGCTGTGCCAATTCTATGCAATTTTGTCCGATGGACAAATGATAGGCAGGAGCTTGTGTGGATTATGTTGACGTGTGGTCTTCGTTGATACCATTTTCGCACCGGTGTGTTTGGGCTTCATGATGGTTTCTTGAAGCTTTTAACACTTAAGGTTGTGATAATGAGTGGAGGAGGCACCGCAAAGGGTGCTGATGAAGATGGTTTGGCAATCATCGAAATAGCTATCCGCCCTGCCAGCTGTCAACATAATCCATTTCACATAACTCTTGTAAAACAAATTCTACGAGTATTAGCAATAATAGAATATATCTTGAACTGAACTATGAAAACATATTCATTATTTACACATCTAGATGAACAATACAAAACAAGGGAAATATTAAAAATATTAAAAAATATTATAAATATTAAAAATAGTAAAAATATTCAAAATACTAAAAATATAAAAAATTAAAAATATTAAAAATTGTATAAATACTAAAAATATTAAAATTAATAAAAAGATTACAAAATATTAAAATATAAAAAAATATACAAAATACTAAAAATGTTAAAGATATTAAAAATATTAAAAAGATTAAAAAATAAATATTAAAAATATTAAAATTATTAAAAAGATTAAAAATGTTAAAAATTTTGAAAATATAAGAAGTATCAAAAATATTAAAAATATAAGAAAAAATAAAAATATTGGAAAAACATATTTAAAAATATAAAAAAAAATATTAAAAATATTATAATTGTTAAAAATATTAATATTTTTTATATTTAATTATTTGTTATTCATATTTATTATTATTATTTATATTTATTAAAAATATTAAAAGTATAATAAAGATTAAAAAAATTAAAAATATTAAAACTAACAAATAAATTTGAAAAAAAATATTAAATATATTAAAAAGATTAAAAAATATTAAAAATATTGCAAATATTAAAAAATAAAAATTTTAAAAATATTATAAAATATTAAAAAGATAAAAAAAGCGTTAAAAATATTACAAATATTAAAAATTTCATAAATATTAAAAATATTAAACTTTATTGTTTGTTAGTTTTAGTCGATCGTGTTTTATATGTTAAATTTAAAATACACTGGCACGGCACGGCCTAAAAAACTATATGCTTACTTTGACATAAAAACTTAAAGTAAGCGTAGTTTACCAATAAAACCTTATTAAGATGCTTAAGCTTTGAGGTAAAAAGGGAATAGTGGGGAAAGAATTTCCTCCATTCTCATGTTTGAATATTAACGGTCAAATTCAAACTATAATTGGTTTTGGACATTTTCGGCTGATATCTACTTCGCATGTACATGTTCGACATAATTGTATATATATATACAGCTGATGATATACCATTGTGCATCAGTTCGTCACAAAGTAGTCTGAAGATGAACTCGTCATGGAGTTCGAAACGCGTTATCCTAGTGCGTGACACACTGAATTTCACCAAAAATATCAAACAATAAAAAAACACTTTTCTGATCGTAAGCCGAATATGATGTATCATTTGATACACTTACATAAATTTAATATAAAAATATTAAAAAATATTGAAAGTATTAAAAGGTATTAAAAATACTTAAAATTTTGAAATTATTAAAAATATTGAAAATATTACATATATAAAAATAAAAATATTTTAAAAATATAAAATACATTAAAATTATTTAAAATATTAATAATATTAAAAATATTTAAAACAGAGAACATTTTATCTCTGTATCTTAATATTAATAATAATAAAAATAAAAGATTTCTATATTTCTATTTCTAATAATAAGGTATTTCTTAATAGGCTTTATAACATAATTAATGTATTAAATTAAATTGAGTAGAAGTTTGTAACCATATAAGGCCATAATGGCTCGGTTAATGAATCAATGTAATAAAAAATAAAAATAAAAAAAGTATTAAAAATATTTTAAAATATATAAATTTTGTAATTTATTAATTCGGCTTGAGGTCGTAAATAAAAATCTAGATGTAGGTTAGAATTAAATTTTATTTATTTATTGATTCCCAATATTTCGGTAACATTACCAAATATTGAAACACATTTATATTTACATTGTAAAACAGAGTAAATAAAGCTGAGATCCAACATCTTTTAGGTGTCAGTACGAACTACTAAATTTTTAATATTTTTGTGTTTGTTGACCGTGTGTCGGTATATGTGAGCCACTTGTTCCGTGTCCCGTATCCCGTTTATAGTTAAGTCTCTTCTCCTCAAGAACGTCGATAATATATAACATTTCCAGAGTGTAACGCCTAGTGAAGTTACTCTCTTCCGTTTATATTTCAACATCGTCAAAGTCGGGAGCGTGTCCGGTTATTGCACAGTGGGTGGCAAGTGCTGTTTTTTTCTCCAGTGGTTTGTCAGTTGCTTTTTGGTCAGTTTTATGGGATGAGAGTCTTGTTGTCAGTTTTGATTTTGTAGTGCCAACATATACTTTATTGCATATATTGGACTTGTCACCGTTACATTTAATTTTATATACAACGTTCGGTTCCTCCTTCTTGATGATAAAATATATTAAAATTATTAAAAATATTGATAATATAAAAAATGAGAATAGAGAAAATTTTATCTCTGTAGCTTAATATTAATAATTTTAAAGACTTTTATAAATATGTTAAACATGAAATGTTCAATTTAAAATTTTCAGCTATATTTTGTTATCACTACTGCTCTTTATTTTTTTGGCAACAGGCAACACAAAAATGTGCAGATCTAACAAAAACCACTCTTTTTTTTTTTAAAAAAATTGTATCAACATCGGTCAGACTGTTAAGGATAAGTTTAATGACAAACACAGAAATAAATAAAAGAATTATATATACATATATTCTAAAAGATAGGTAAAACGAAACAAAACTTTGGCTATGCGCTAAGTACTCTCTGTAAATCAAAATATATTTTTTCACGACTAAATACATTTGTGTCACACCTCCTCCCCTACTTATCGAAATAATAAAAATTTTGTTTTTTTTTTATAATGAAACAAATATAGGTATATATAGGTATATTGTGCATTTCAGTTAATTTAGTCCATCCATTCCGTTTTTATATACATATATGGGTATTTCCTAGCGTTTCCGACGAACATTTTTTTTTTATTTTGTGATTTTTTTGAAAAGTTGAAATATTTTGAAGATTATGTTCATATTAAAAAATTTAGATTTTGGACAGTACTATAATGTTCTTTTAATTAAATTTTATTTAAAATGTATTCGAAATTATGACTAACACAAAGTGCGTTACGGACGCACACAATTTTCCACAGCGACTTGAAGTATCTAGGAAAATTAGTGAAATTTAGCGAAATTTTTTATGTGACCCGTGTATTATTTTTTTTGTAAAATAAAGAAGACTTGTTGGGGTTGTATAAACAACTTACTTCACATTTAAAATGCTTTTACTTTTTATGCTTCTTTAATGTAAAAGTGCGTTGCGAACACACGTTGCGGAGACACACGCATTATTCTATAGATAACACAGAGCGTCAAAAAAAAACAATACCTGGGAAATTATAGTACACTTCTGGTAGGTACCGCTGAGCACTACAAGAATCTGGTTATCAAATTTTTCAAAACCCCCCAAATCTTGAGTTACGGGTAAAAACCCGATTTTTCGCGCGTATAAGCCAGAAACGCGGATTAATATGAACCGATTTAAAGATTCTCAGTGGATTTGGAAAGAAGAGGCTTTCCAACGATACATGTAATTTGTTTTGTTAAAGTTCAACAAATTCATTATATGATTACAAAAAAAGTTAAAAATATAGCAATTTTTTACTATGAAATCATCCGTCCTTCCGCTGGAAACATCCATATAGAAGAAAAAAGTGTAGCAATTTCATATATAAGTGTTCTAAAAAGTTTTTTTTAAACACTATTACTCTGAATATTTCCGTAGTTGACGTAGTTGATATTGTGCTTAATTAAAGGTGATAGTACATTTTACTCACACACATTTGCAACAATTCTTCAACCACCGCCTAAATGCAGACTATACTTAGCCAGTTCGTTGGTATGAGCGGCCACTCATATTTCATGTTTTTTTTATCAATGAATCTCACGAAACAGTTGTTGGAAATTGCGTCATTCATTTCTGATGTTGAGAAAGTAAACATATCTTGGCAGAAGAGCATAAACATATTTTAAGCATCGTGTAGTAAAATTTCAGCAAGCCGACATACATACATATGCCGTCTAACAGTGTCATGTAGACATTAACAGTGGGAGCGTATAATGTAATGTAAAAGACCTAGTAAACAGGGATGCCAGAGTATACTAATCATCACACAATAAAGAATTTCAGCCAAAATTGAGCTACGAAACAAAAACAAGAAAGCGAAAAAATCGTTATTTATAACGGAGCAAATAACTAAATCAAATTAAAAAAAATACCAAACACGGCTTATATTTGACTATTATTTTTTGGATTTGGATTTCCGTAATAGCGATTATTTTGTAAAATTATGGTAAGAGATATTACTAAGTTCATTTGTGTAATTTATTAATAATGTTGTTAAGTTTAAAAAAAAATTTAAAAAAAAACTTAATTTTCTTTTACACCCCATGCATGAGGTATGGGATAGCTTCTCGCGTTGTTGTAAAATAACACGCTTTCTATTTTTAGATTCACAACTAACGGCACCTACTTGTTTATCGACGAATGCGAAAGTCACTGTTTGAGATGCTCTTACTAGACATGCCGATTGACTCAACACTAATACTAATACTTTTTCTTTTTTTTTAAGATGACTGGAGCCAGGAGTTAAACCTGTGATCTCCCGCGTGGTAGTCGTATGTTCTAACCACTATGCCACGGCCGGTCCGTACGATTTTCAAAGTTTCAGTTTACGTTTTGTACAATCGTTAATGTTGAGAGAGCGCCTCAGTAAGGACAAATACTAGTACGGAACTAGTTGAGAACTAGTTCTCCTTAGAATAGTAAACTAGTTTACGTTTCAAACAAAACAACACGTAATTGTCCTGGGCTTGGGGGGAATTCTCCCTTTTGTAATACAAGAATAGAACCAGTTCAGAAATTTAAGTCAGGCCGAAGTTTTTTGTCAACTTTAAACTAGTTAAAAACCTCTTCAAAATAGCTTAATAAGAACTAGTAGACAATTGAGGCATTTGAACTAGTTGTATTCTAAAAAATTTGGGAAATTTCATATTACAACTTTAATTTTATTACTTCCTAATAATTCATTAAATCAACTTTCTTAGAAACTTATTATACTGTTAATCGACTTGAATTTGCTAAATATATTAATGTTTATTATCTGTTAAATATATATATGTATCACAATATACCATTTACGTTATATAAGTGTAGGCGTCTAAATAAAACTTCTGAAATTATTTTAAAATTCTCTTTTTTATTCATAACTAGTTATGTGTAATTATTTTCTTACTTCTTTTCATTGCAGTAGCCGTCTCAAGAAGGTGCCTGGTACGATGATGAATGTCGCAATGCCACGAGAGAGACGAAACTGCAACTAATGGCAACGCGAGCCGATCGTGAACGGCACAAGGAGAAGAGACGAGAGGCAACCTATCTTTTTAGCGGAAAAAGAAGGAGCTAACGAAGAGACAGGATAAGTGCACAGAGTAGCTCCGAAGTAGAAGGGAGCTCTAAAAATCTACAAAAGAGTTAAAGCGAGACTGAGTGAAACAGGGTAGCCCTCCTCCAATGACAGCTATGACCACCTAGTGACGGACCCGGATAACGTTCTGAAGATATAGAGAGATCATTTCAAAAATTAACTAAATACGGACAACACTCCAGAAGACCCCTCTCCAATCCATGACGAGGGTATTAACTGCCCACCTCCGGGCCAGAGCGAGTTACGTGTGGCAATATCCCACCCTAAAAATAACCAAGCGGCTGGAGCCGATGGTTTCCCTTCTGAATTGTTAATGGCAGTCGAGTAGGAGCTGATTAGGAGCATGCATCAGCTCATGGAGAACATCTGGCTAGAGGAGAGCATGCCGGGGCATTGGACTCTCAGTCTGTAATGTCCCATATACAAGAAAGGAGATCGTAGTGAGTGTAAGAACTACCGTGGAATAAGCCTATTTCCAATTGCGGACAATGTCCTTTGGAGCATTTTGTGTGATTGTATCAAAACTAATTGGACCTTATCAGTGCGGCTTTAGACCTGGTAAATCTACGGCAGATCAAATATTCAATTTACGATAAATTCTATAAAAATACTCATGAAAAGCAGATCGACATCTACCACCTCTTTGTCAACTACAAAGCTGCCTTCGACTTTCCGATAAGGAATAGGCTATACGAGGCCATGTCTGAATTTGGTATTCCTGCAAAGCTGATTCGACTTTCAGATGTACCTTGGAAAACACCAAATCCTCGGTAAAGTTTGGTAAATATCACTCTGAACCATTCAACACGGAAAGAGGTCTCAGGCAAGCCAACGAGGATAAGAAACGCACCGTGAATGTTGACAATTATTGTTTTGAGGTTTTAGATGATCTTCCGTCAATAAGAAAAATAGTGTCATCCAAGAAATCAAGCGGAGAATAGTGCTCTCCAATAGAGGTTTTTACGGACTTCGGCAGCACTTTAGCAACACCACCTTATCCCGGGATACTAAGAAACAGCTATACCATGTGCTAATTTTAACCGTTCTGTTGTATGCTGCCGAATCGTGGGTGCTTACGACAACGGACATACAAAACTTGGGAGTATTAGAGACAAAAGTACTCCGAAAAAATTTAGACATATCTGTGTCGACGGCGAGTTTCGCTATCTGAACCATAAGCTGTATTAGCTTTACCACGACGTTGGCTGAGATATGTTGCCAGGATGGATGTAAATGCTACAACGAGAAAGGTGTTTGAAGGCGAACCTAATTGACGGCGCAGAACAGGGAGACCCAAACTCCTTTAGAAGGACCAAGTGGTAGGCGACGTGCCACCATCTGGTGGAACTAACTAGAGAACGCACGCAGAAGACCGAAGCGTGTGGAATTCTTTAATACTTCAGGCCTCAAATTTATGAACCACGTTCGTAAGTTGTAATGGGCCACTTAAGTAAGTAAGTACTTTCTATTATTAATACCACAAACAACATTTTTCAGAGTGAAACTCGCAAAAAGCCAATATGGCGCTGGGGCTATAAATAATAAATGTGTATATATTGAATAATAAATAAATAAAAAAAAACTACAGAAATACATATTTTGTATAAAGAAATGGAAAGACTACTTTAAGTAATTATGAGTAATTTCATAAGTAATAATTTAATAAACAAAATTAACACAACATGAAATAGAAAAAACAAAAATGAACTGCATTAATTTTTACATCGAACCTTGTGATCAAGTTCTGAAACGATTTGAATTTTAAAATAAATTCAAATCGTTAAACTTTATTAATCCGAATGTATTAATAAATGGTCATGAACAGTCTTTCTCTATTATTGTAAAAGAGTATCAACATTTTATTGAATACGATGAACTGCAAAGTTTAGACTTCGAATTCCGCGAAGTATCCCAGTTAGATTTTAGATATATATTTAATAGTAACAACGAAGAGTTGTTGAAATTTTGGAAAACAGTCTGTGAGCTTAGACGTGCGGACTCTAAATTCCTTTTTCCGGTTTTAAGAAAATTTATTAAAAAATTTCTTATACTACCACATTCGTCGCCAAATGTAGAAAGACATTTAGTCAAGTTAATTTAAATAAAAATAAATATGGAACCCGATTAGAAAATGATTCAATGGAAGGTATTCTAAAGGTACTTAAAAAGTTGAATAGTGGCATTTATTTAAATAACATCTGCTTAAAATGGAAAATTATTTTTATTAATAATTTTTTAAGACTGCAAAAACAGGAAAAGTAATATTTTTCTAAAAACACAATGTAATACAAATTATATAAAAATATATTAAAATATAACCTCTCACTTTTTTTTGATTACTGATATGGTCTTTTCAGTTTTTGTTTGTTTTTTTAAGTTATTTTATTCAATGAATTACAGTCGACACTCTCTATAACGAACTTATATATAACGAAGTTTTCTTTATTGCGAAGCAATTAGAAGAACACTGTGTTTTGGGTCTACTTTGAGTGAATTATAATCTCCATATAACGAATTTCCCTATAGCGAATATTTCCTTATAACGAAGCATTTTTGAAACTTCAAAATTGAAGCGTTTTCAATCTCCATATAACGAATTTAGGCAAAACCGTACGCACGCACCCAAATAAGAAATCTACGTCGCTTTTTTTGTGTGTTATTGGTGTTGTCATTGCTGCTTTCACAAAGCACAAGCAGAGACTGATGCTTTGAATCATTTATTAACCATAAAATTTAAAGTGTATTTTGGGGAACCACCGAACTAGGCAAGTGACAACTGGAATCATTACCATCCCTCACATGCTCTAACGCCCGAAATTAAACTATTGCTAACTCTACGATATTATGCCAGTGGCAATTTTCTTATAATGGCCGGTGATTTTTGTGGGGTCAGCGAACCATCAGCTTGCCGAGCTGTAAGAGACGTCTCTGGAGCAATTGCAGCAGTCGCTGGAGATTTTATTAAGTTTCATCAGCCGCATACAGCTACTGTGGATGCATTTTATCGAATTTCAAAATTTCCAAAGGTGGTGGGTACGATCGACTGTACACATGTACGAATTCAATCACCCGGAGGAGACTGTGGGGAAATATTCCGGAACCGCAAAGGATATTTTTCCTTTAATGTCCAAGCTGTATGTGATGCTAACTTGATATTCCAAGATTTGGTCGCAAGATGGCCTGGCTCAAGCCATGATAGCCTGATTTTTAATAATAGCAGATTAAAATACCGTCTAGATAGTGGGGAATTCGGCCATCTTTACATTCTAGGGGGTGGTGGCTGCAAGGCATCCAGTTATATGTTGACACCTCTGCCTTATCCGATAACACATCCACAAAAATTGTATAATGAGTCGCAGATTCGAACGCGAAATGTTTTAGAGAGGTGTTTTGGAGTTTGGAAGCGGCGCTTCCCCGTTTTATCTTTGGGAATACGGCTAAAATTATCAACTGCAATGAGTGTGATAGTTGCATGTGGAGTTCTACATAATTTATGCATAACTCAAAAAGAACCTGTGCCTCCTGAAATGCATACCAATGCACTCACAACCAATTTTGATAATGACACCATCGTTGCAGAAACATCATCTAACGCCCGGACAATATTAATCAATAATTATTTTGCAAGGTACATAAATTCTTTCATAAATTTGTATATTTAAACTCTAGATTTTTATTTTTTTTCAATTTCAGTCTTTAAATTCAACTTTTTGGTAGATCGTGTAATACTCCTAAATTTTCGCTCAGTTTACTACCTTCTCAAAACGATGACGTGACGAATGAAACAATATTTTTAATTTAATTGTATTTATTTATTGGGACCGGCCGTGGCATAGTGGTTAGAACACGCGACTACCATGCGGGAGATCGCAGGTTCAAACCTGGCTCCAGTCATCTTAAAAAAAGAAAAAAATAAATAAAATTTTCTTTCATTGTCGGCTCCCCTCGAATGTTGTTTGACAGAAACTTCGCAGTATTAAGCGTCGATTCAATCGTCGTGTCTAGTAAGAGCTTCTCAAAACAGTGACGTTCCCATTCGTCGATAAATAAGTAGGTGCCGTTAGTTGTGATTCTAAAAATAGAAAAGCGTGTTAATTCACAACAACGCGGGAAGCTATCCCATACCTCATTCATGGGGTGCAAAGGGAAATTAAGTTTTTTTAAGTATTTATTATTATTAAAATTTTTCAATTCAGTCTTAAATTGCGAGGTCTTGTAACATTTTAATATTATTAATAATAATAAGACAACATTAGTGAACGTAGATAAATCTAAAATAAACAAAAAATAATATAATTTTTAAATTCAGTTTCTGGTGAGATCGGAGAACACTGCATTTATTAAAAGTAATTATATATAAGCTGTAAATATATGAACAAATATTTCACATATATAAATCATTTTTTTCTTTTAGTTCAATAGCTAATATTTAATTTTTTAGTTTCATTGACTCTATATCCAATTTATGTTTTTCAGATGCTCTACTATTTTCACCTTCATAAAAAGACTGTTGTAATTTAAGTAATTTTACTTTTTCTTCTTCCATTGATATTTTTTTATTCTTATTAGAAATAAATAATTCTTTGGAGACTTTTTGTTTCACTGTAGAGGAATTATATTTTACTCTGCTTGAAGATGGTTCGATAGTAGGTTTGCTTTCCATTTGAGGAATTTCCTTGTATTCGGACACGCTTATTTCGAGTTTATCAGAAAAATCCTCTACCAAGATGGAATTGTTGTTTGCAGCATCCATGTTGTCCAAAAATTCCTCTTGCATTCTGTCATCGTGATTATTAATATACGCTATGCACAAAAATTACAGTAATGTACCACACAGTTAATTTTAACTAAACAGACATTTCTTACCATCATTATCGAATGGATTGTACAATCCAGAGATAATATTTTTTCGGAATCCGCAGATACTGATGCATTGAAAGGTGTACCGCCACCAGTACGGTATGTCTCACGCTTTTCAGTGGCTAGTTCCATTTTAGACTTTCTTTTCATATTATCGTACTTGTCTCTTAATGTTTTCCAGGGACGATGTATTCCACTCTGGCTCTTAAAGGATTCTTCCAGCTTCATCCACGCTTCATTTTTTAACTTCCAATTGACTGCGTCCGATTTTTTGTTTTCCAATATATGTTTTTGATTTATAACTAAATAACTTCAGTGGTAAAATTTTTCCCACGTTGCTTTTTATCCGTCATTGTTTTAGTAATTATTTTGTTTTTTCTTTTTGTTTGTTATTTTTTCACGTTTGAAAAACAACTGATTTATGTCAATAAGTTGTCACTTGAAGACAGTGCTTCCAACTTCCACAGCTATTTTGAGAGGTATTGCCAACTGAAACAAAATGTTTTTGTCGGCATATTGAGAAATCCAATTTTGTGAATCATTAGTTTTGTATCGCATCTCATTTTGTTGCTATTACATGTGGCTTTGCAATAAAACAATAAATCTGAAAAATTTTTGACGTTTTTGATTTCTTATGATTTTTTTAAAACAAAAAGATTTGCTTTTATCACATAAAAAATATATTTTTTGCTTAATTTTTATACCATTATCCTTAGGGATAGGGATATATATCATTTGATACGAAAAAAGTGTAACGCATTAATGGAGACGAGTTAGACCCCAAGTATCTTAAGACCAAATTTGTTTCATGACTTTTTAAGACGATTGAGCTATGTCCGTCAGTCTGGCTGACTGGCTGGCTGGTCAACGGATCGGTATGAAAATTTACCAGTATTAATATTTTTCAAAACGAACTTATGGGATTGTAAATGGTCAAAATAGCCCCACACCTTCTGGTACCTCCCATACAAAGGACCGAACTCACCCCCATAGTCTGCAAACATGTCTTTTTGGTAAGTAAGCTGAACTCACTAAAATTTTGAGTATGATGTTCGCTTATGAAAATGGGACTCGGGAATGAATATGGACTATATCGGTTCACGCCTTCTGGTACCTCCCATACAAAATTACCTATTTTTGGAAAATAAATATTTCTCCCA
This sequence comes from Muscina levida, assembly GCA_964034835.1. NCBI lineage: Eukaryota > Metazoa > Arthropoda > Insecta > Diptera > Muscidae > Muscina > Muscina levida. The sequence goes on from OZ035880.1 coordinate 157,974,128, forward strand.
TAACTTCCAAACGGACTCTTTGGGGGGGGGGGGGGGGGGGGGGGGGGGTCAATGAAAATTGGTCGAATAATTTATGTTGTTATAGGAGGCAAAACCACAGAAAACCTAACTATTTGACACACCCCTTCTGGTACCTCCCATACAAAGGACCGAACTCACCTCCATAGTCTTACATACATATCTTTTTTGTAAGTACGTTGAATTCAGTCAAATTTTTCGTAAGTTGTGCGTATGAAAATTTGAGTCAGGAGTGAAAAAGACTGCATTGATTTACTCCTTTTGGTACCTCCTATCAAAATAACTTTTTTTTTGTAAAATTAATATTTCTCACATAAATTCTTATCCGGTCCCTATACCTCCTACACAAATAAGTCAAGTTTTGAACGATTTTGCACCACAAACAGAGGAAAACTATACATAAGAATTTTGACCAAAAATATAAAACAATAAAAAACACTTTTCTGATCGTAAGCCGAATTTGATGTATCATTTGATACACTTAACGTAAATTTAATATATAAGAATTTTATTTTAATTAAAAGTCTATTAATTTCAATAACTCAAGACTTCAACAATATCTTATATTGGGTGATGGTATTTATCAGTCAGTTTACCTGACTGAAATTTCTGTACTGGTTTTATTATAACTCCGAAACTACTGAGCCGATTGCAACGTAATGTATAAACGGATTAAAGGTTATGTAAATTTAAATTTTTATAAGTTTATTTTAGTAATATCGAACTACCACTCTTTGAGGTATCATTAATTATGTGGAGAAACATCTACAAAATTTCATAATTTTACCTAAAATTTAAAAAAAAAACCCTCCATAGTATGGTCGAATTGACCATATTTGTACTACTGGATCCGCAATACATTACATTATAGTTGTTTTTTGAAGAGCATGAAATTTGTGTAATAACATTCTAAAATTTCGAAATAGTTTACATACTTAAAAATTACGTTAAAATAAAAAAAAACATTTATTAAATGTTTAGAAATCAAACTTTCTTAGTAAAAAATTATTTAAAATGCAGCAATAGGCAATTAATTATTTCAATTAGCTGAAAAGTCATTTTAAATTACTCTTTAATTCTGAAGATATCCACATAAATATTAAAAAAGTTTAATTAAACTGTATTAAACTGGATTATATTAGATTAAAATTTTAAAAAAGGTATGCATTTATAAGTATAGCTAATACTAGTGAAATGCAACAATAAATTTTAATCGTTTTAGGTTCAATGGGAAGACCCAAAAACAAAAATATGGAAGTATATGTGCAAATATGGAAAATTTGTGCAAGCAACACAAAATCAGTAATTTGCAGATATTTTGACACGGCATTTAAATGGGCAAATGTTAATAAAATGACAAAACATTTAATACCTTATCATAAATGTCCAATTTTGGTGAAAAGAGATATAAGTGAAAAGAATGCAGATGTAGTGACAAAAATTTCAACCGAAAATTCGACTTAGTTCAGTGATGTGTTAAGCTCATCGAATTCTTTCTAAGTACCAAACTCATGCCAAATAATGTCTGATGAGTGTAAAGGGAACCTTCTTGAGAAACCATCCTAGGCTATTCTTGTATCTGGTACTCCCTTCGCAATTGTGGAACATCCGCTCTGGGTACAGTTTTTGAAGAATATTCATATAAATTGCCTAACAGAAATACAATTTCCAGCACTTATTTAAACAAATTATACAATGAAATTTTTTTAAACAAATATTTTAAAATAACCAAATTTCACTACACAATGTGATTGCTCACTTAATTTTCTATAGACAGTTTATACCCATTCTTTTGGTAAATATCCCAGTTTCTACCCATTTTTACCCAATTAACCGAATTTACCCGGGTATTTACCAATTGGGTATTTACCCTTTTCCCATCTCTATGAATAAGGCCTTTAGCTTTTATGACAACATTTTATCGAAGCTAAGCTAAGATGGCAAGCCTTTGCTGGTTTAACATTATGTTGATTTATCCAGAAACGTGAATGACACGTGATAATCTCTCCCCTCTACGACAGTACAAATTTCTCTCTTTCTGTTAATTACATCAAAATTTGTTTGTTTCTGTTTCGTTGGGGGGTGGGGATCTCTGTTAATAACATTTGTTTTTGTTTTCTTACACGTTTCTTTATGATGTATTTTTCTGTAGGTACGTATGTTGTTACTATACAACATCTGGTCGGTCGACCGTTCGTCCCCCTATTGCGGTGTAAGTTTAGTTTGCAATGAAACGATTTGTAAGACGGTAGTGTTGTGCGCTAAACGGTCGCAATAAATCGCGCGTGCTTCCTCCCAATAACAAAAGGAACAACACACTGTAGTTGTTGGTCGTTATAAATATATATCATACATATATAGATAGGGTACATCTATACAAAATTGTAAAAGTGAATTAATGTGCACATTACAAAGTTTCAACTAATAATTAAATTGAACACGACACGACAGGTACATATCATCCTTGTTCTTGACCAGAGTGATACATAACATACATAGATAAATAACAAATTTGTCGTCTCCAACTGTGAGATGAGATGTCACTCACAATATAGTAAACCCTCAAGGTGAGCTGGGAAACAAAACAGGTAAGGCCTTAACATTCACAGTATCAGTTCATCATTTTGTTGTTGTTTTTCTTCGAAATAAGGCATAGTATTTTCGTTTGCAAAATTGTCTGTTGCATAGAATATTAATGGTGTACACTTGTGGTGTTGCTGTTCTTTTTCTACGTTTTGTTCTTTTCATTTCTTGCTCTTGGGCAGTGTGACCATTTTAGCATTTTTGCAGCTAAATTTAGCATTTCTTTTTTGTATTTAGCCGCAAAATTTTCATTTAGCATTTAGCATTTTTCTTAGCTTTTTGCAATTTTTAATTTAGCATTTTTTAGCATTATTCAATCTGACACTTTTGATCCCTTAAATTCGCGTTTAGAAGATTTATTTGTTCCAACACCATACTTTAATTACAACTTTGAAGAATTTTTAAAATCAAAGAAAGATGTAATCAATTCTGAAGAAGAAAATGAAATAAGAGTTACTTGCCAAAAGTTTATAGCTCAGTTAATATATCAGCATATACAACGAGTGCCAGCAAATTTTCTAAATCATAATAATACAAATATTTTTCTGTAGAAAACAGTTTAAAAACTAAAAAATTTAAATTACATGAACATTTTGAACAACAAATGGAAGATTTCACCGTGGACGAAATTACTATTTTAGAAAAGCAATGGCAAAAGCTAAGTACATATGAATTGGCAAACAAAAACTCAACAATTGATTTCTGGATAAGTGTATACGAATATAAAAATGCTTTAAATGAAAACCCGTTCAAGGAATTGTCTCTTGTTATGAAGTTTCTAGTTTTTAGTAACGCAAAAGTTGAAAGAGTTTTCAGTTAATTCACTTCTTTACATTAGATGCGGATTGAAAAAGATAAATAAATGTTGCGAAAGTTTTAAAATTACCAACGATATCATCAAAAAATGTGATAAAAACATGTATGATAATGATATTTCGACCGACTCTTCGGAAGTTGAGGAAGAATATTCAATTGTTAATGTATTTAGTTTATAATTAAAATGTACATTTAAAATGTATTGAAAAAAAAATGTACTGAATTGCTATTAAATAGCTATTTAAAATTCTATTTTATTTTTTTTATATATAAATATATGTATGTATGTACAAACCAATGTGATATTGAATTGAATGGTCACTTTTTCTTTTTTATTCAACGAATAGTTTTTTTTGTTGTTTTCCATGGCTCAACAATACATGGTTGACTTATTACATGACATTGTTTTATTGAAATGAAATATAATTCTAATGCAACATTAAAATACAAAATTATAAAAAATAAACCATTTATAGTGATAATTTTATTTAAAAAACGTTTTTAAATTTAGCATTATTTATTGGCATTTTAATATTTTGTTTTAGCATTTTTTAGCATTATTTTAATGCTGATTTAGCTGCAACACTTTTTTAGATCTGGTCACACTGCTCTTGGGAGAAAAAGATAGAAAGTCGTTGAAGATACACAGGCACACACACACGCACACACACTTTGGGTTATTTTATTTACTATCTCTTTGAATGCCTCCCTGTAAACTTTCAGTTCTGTTAGGTGGTAGCTATTCACTTTTTAACAGAATGTTAAATAAAATAAGTACCCATACTCTTTGCAGTGTTGCCATAAAGACCTTAACTTGAATACGCGAAAGGCAAGTATGATATACTTGTAGACAGCTGCTTGACACGGATACCCCTAATACATGTGAACAGTTGTTGGCATATGAGAATATCTTGAGATACGTAAAGGGTGGTTACATTTTAAGATGTTGATTTTGAACAAAACACAAATTATTTAGGAAATAATGTCATTTCTTTTTATTACTACCTCGGCGGCACACCTCCATCTGATGGTCCAAATTTTCCATGAAGCTGAGTCATAATTAGGGTTGTCAGATCCAGATTCGCAAAAAGCTGACATTCGGATTAAAAAAACTGGATTTTGCAAAAACAGCTGGACATTTTCAAAAAATGTATTTACGAAAAAAAATTCCAAGTTTAGTTTTGTATAAAATTTTTTTGTAAAAAATATATTCTAACATTGTGGAAAACATGAAGTAATACAATTGAACTTAAATATTTTTAATTCAGTCTTTAAAATTTTTGAGATTTTAAATAATATTTTAAAAAATTATTAAAACTGGCACTTTTCACTAAAACCTCTGAGAAATAAAATTAATAATAAACACAAAAATCTTAATATAAAAAGAACAACAATTAAAAATTTAATTATCAAAAAAATAACCGAAAAATAACGCAAAAAATTTTTTTTTTTAATGAAATGAGCAGTTCATAGAAGGATTATTGTGAAAAGTTTTCGTTAGTGTATTTCTTCAAAAATCTATCATCACTTATTTTCGCTTCTCTATTGAACACTAATAACACTATGCAACAAATAAAAACTTTTTGTAAAATACAAGAAGTTGACAATATAGGCGTCCTTCGGAAAACATGAATAACTTAACTATTTGTTAACCGATCTTTACAAACAAGTATGCGTTTAACTCGAGAAAGCGTGAATAAAATAGTGAAATTCATTCTAGAAAATGAAAATTATAAATTTGTTCAAAAGTTTTTTATTTATTTTTATTTTCTGCAGTACGAGCTTTACGCGCATGCACTGGTGTTTTCACATCTCCTACAGACCCGGTTTGCTCAAATTTTTGCACGATTTTTCTGATTGTATGGTAGGTATCAGAAGAGGCGTGGCTAGACCTCCAGATTTTTTTCCCCAAAACTTTATCCTGATTTAGCTTTACTAAATGCAGAATTTGGGAAGATCGCGTTGTGTGTTTTTATAATATTAATCTATTTCAAAGGAGGGCGGTACCAGGTGGATATGGAAGGTACCAAAAGGAGCGTGGCTAGACTTCCAATGTTTTCTCCAAAACTTTATCCTGTTATAGCTTCACTAAATACAGAATTCCGGTGCATCGTGTCGGGTGTATTGATATTACTACTCGCTTTGGAAAGTGAGCGGAATGGTACGTTTGTATGGAAGGTACTAGAAGGGGCGTGGCTGGACCTCGACTTTATTTCTTCAAAACTTTATCCTGTTATATAATAATAGAATACAGAATTTGAGCACGATCGCATTGGGTGTATTTGATATTATTACTCCATCTCGAAAGTGGGAGGAACGGTACATTATTATGGGAGGTACCAGAAGGGGCGTGGCTAGATTTGTGGTCTAATTTGTTCTCCAAACCTATATCCTGATAAACTTACTTACATAAGTGTCCCATTACAACTTACGAATGTGGCTCATAAATTTGAGGACTAAGTATTAACGATTTCCACACGCTTCGGTCTTCTGTGTGCGTTCTCCAGTTAGTCCTACCAGATGTTGGCATGTCGCCAATCACTTGGTCCTTTCAACGAAGTTTGGGTCTCCCTGCTCTGCGCCGTCCTTTAGGTTCTCCTTCAAACACCTTTCTTGCTGAAGCATTTATGCGTGGTAAAGCTCATACCGCTCATGGTTCATCCAATGGCGAAACTCACCGTCGACATAGATATGTTCATATATTTTTCGGAGTACTTTTCTCTCGAAAACTCCCAGGTTTTGTATATCCGTTGTCGTAAGAACCCCCGATTCAGCAGCATACCACGGAACTGGTAAAATTAACACCTGGTATAGCTGTTTCTGTTTCGTATCTCGAGATAAGGGGGTGTTACTAAAGTGCTGCCGAAGTCAGTAAAAACATCTATTGGGTAGCACTATTCTCCGCTTAATTTCTTGGCTGACATTCGTTTCCTTGCTGACAAAAGATCCGAGGTAGGTAAACTCATCTACTACCTCAAAACAATAATTTTTAACGTTCACGGTGGGTCCCCATCGAGAGGACTCTTTGTTCGTTGAAATCATTATTTTGGTTTTATCCTCGTTGACCGCTTAGCCCATTTTTGCTGATTCCTTTTCTAGGGATGAGAAAACTGCAGTAACAATCCGCAGATTTCAGCTAATGATGTCTAGTTCATCGGTATAGGCTAGACATGTTGACACTAGCCTTTCTCATCACCTTCTCCATAACTTAAATTAAATAGTGTACAGGACAAGCTATCACCCTGCCTGAGACCACTTTCCATGTTGAGTAGCTCAGAGTGATCCTTACCAATCTTTACCGAGGATTTGGTGTTTTCCAAGGTACATCTGCAAAGTCGAATTAGTTTTGTAGGAATACCAAACTCAGACATGGCCTCATATAAATTACTCCTTATCAGAGAGTCGAAGACAGCTTTGTAGTCCGCAAAGAGGTGGTAGATGTCAATTTGATTTTCATGAGTTTTTCCAGGATTTGTCTTAAGGTAAATATTTGATCCGGCGTACATTTGCCAGGTCTAAAGCCGCACTGATAAGGTCTAATTAGTTTTTCTACAATTGCCTTCAGACATTCACACAATATGCTTAGAAGGACCTTGTACACAATTGGTAATATGCTTATTCCGCGGTAATTCTTAGACTCACTACGATCTCCTTTCTTGTATATGGAACATAACAGACTGAGACTCCAATCCTCCAATCTCCTATAGCCAGATGTACTCCACAAGCTGAGGCATGCTCCTAATCAGCTTCTCCCCGCCTGCCTTAAGCAATTCAGCAGGAAGACCATCGGCTCCAGCCGCTTTGTTGTTTTTAAAGCAGGATACGTATCTCGCTCTGGCTCGAAGATCGACAGTTAATACCATCGTCATGGATTGGAGCGGGGTCTTCTACAGTGGTGTCCGTATCCAGTAAATTTCTGAAATGATCTCTCCATATCTTCAGAACGTTATACGGGTTTATCACTAGCTGCCCATAGCTGTCCGTGCAGGAGGGCAACCCTGTTCCACACATTCTCGCCATAACTCTCTTGTAGAATTTTCGGGTATCCCCTCTACTTCGGAGAAACTCTGTACTCATCCTGCCTCTTCTTCAGCTCCTTCTTTTTCCGTCTAAAAAGACGAGTTGCTTCGAGTTGTCTTCTCCTCTCCTTGTGCCGTTCACGAACAGCTCGCGTTGCCATTAGCTGCAGTTTGGGCCTGTATGCAGGTATATCTCGTGGCATTGCGAGATTCATTATCGTACCAGGCATCTTCACTTCTCCAAGTGCCGTTCACGAACAGCTCGCGTTGCCATTATCTGCAGTTTCGGCCTGTATGCAGGTATATCTCGAGGCATTGCGACAGACATCATCGTACCAGGCATCTTCTTGAGACTGCCTTGAGTACCTAAGTACGCTTCTCGCTGTCCGTTCTATGGAGTCGGCTATATATTCCCACTGCGAAGTAATATTATCAGTGGTTGGAGTATTGCGTAGTAGGCGTCCGCAACCTCTGTGGTCCGCAGTTCACCGGTTATGTTCGTTTTTCGCCATGCTTAGCCTTGTACGTACCTTAACTGCAGTAAGCTAGTGATCGGAGTCAATGATCGCACTTCTGATCACTCGAACGTCCAGAACACTCGATGCGTGCCTACCATCGACTACTACGTGATCTAACTGTTTCCTCGTCAATTGGTCTGAAGATAACCATGTTGCCTTTTGAATATTTTTATGGTCAAATCTAGTGCTGCTAACTACCATATTTCTTGCCGCAGAGAAATCAATCAGTCTGATGCCATTGTTCGACGTTTCGGTGTGCAGATTGAATTTTCCGATCGTAGGCTCAAATGCCGTCTCCGTGCCTATTTTAGCATTGATGTCATAATTTTCTAGACACTCATAGAACTCGTCGTTGTCCTCATCGCTTTTCTCTTATGTCGGAGCATGGGCACATAAAAGTGTTATGTGGAAAAACTTTTTTTTTGTTTGTCATGGTGGCTATACGTTCACACACCGGGTTGAACCTTGAGACTAGGTGTCGCAGTCTCTTGCCAACCACAAATCCACATCCAAACTCGTGCTTGTCCGCATGGCCACTATATTACATGTCACACGTCTTTATGCGCGCGCACCCGTGTTCCATCCACCGCATTTCCTGTAAAGCGGTTATGTCAGCCTTGTATTTTTCGAGGACTTCCGCCAGTTGGATGGAATGGTGCGTATTCTCAAATCATGGTGGTCGTCAACATTTTGGGAGGTCCATTTCATTCATTTCTTACTTCTTTTGATTGCAATAGTTCTAACGTTGGTGTCAGGTTGCAAGCCCAGCCCACCACGTCGCAGTTTCCTCCTCCTGCCAGGATTTTACTACAGCCGCCCATTCTGGGTCAGACGCTGAGTTTGAGCAGACGTGCCTGGGTTTTAGGTTTCGCCCCTCACAGTTAGCCGTGCTCTGACGGGTGTCAAAGGCACTTTTTCAGTCGTCAACACGTACTCCGTCCGCAGTTATACCACGAATACGGAGCTCTGTGGGTAGACTTGAAGTGTAATTGGCAAGGATCACTTTGGGTTTGCCAAATCAGAAGCTTTTCCTTGCAGCACACTCCTGACGCCCTCAATGGTTGGTTATCCTAAACCAACGAAACATGCCTCAGCAGCTAAAATAAAATGTGAATTGATTTTCTTTTAACTAAATATTTTACATCTATGGCAAAAAACAATAAATTTTGGTAAGTTTCGGTGCAATCGAACCAAATTTCCAACCTGTGCTTTGCGCCCCTTACTCTAAACGAACACGACTAGCTTATATGAATGGGTCCAGTGGGCGTGGTACAATCGCCCCAATAAAAAATCTAAATGTTGTTTGTATTAAGTTTACTAACTATCAAAACTTACAACACAGTATCTATATATATTTTTTTAGTTTTGGCAAAAAAAAAATGGATTTGAGACCAATGTGCATCGCAAGTCTATACATTCTTTTCGCCCGATTTACATTTCACTGAAACAAAAAAAAATGTGTCAGTTTTTAACGAGTGTCATCGCTCAAGGTTACGTTGAAATCGTAAATTTATTGTAATCAGTAGTCCAAGGGCTGGACGATTAACACTTATAGCGGTTTTGGTTTTTTTTTAATTTTCTTTACATATTATTTACCTGAGTTTGAGACATGTGTGTAAATTGTAACATATAAATATATATTCACCGCAAAGAAAACAATATATTAAATTACAACAATTTGCACTTTATAGGGCAATTAATCATTAGCATCAGTGATATAATTTTGTTTTTTAAGATATCTTATTGTTTACTTACTTAATTTCCCTTTACATCGCATGAATGAGATATGGGATAGCTTCTCGCGTTGTTGTGAATTAACACGCTTCTAACTGTTTAGATATATTTTATATATATATATATATATATATATTTGTGTGTTTGTAGCATAGTAAAATATTTCATTCATTTTAATTTGTATTATATATAGAAATAACTTTAGTACAGGCATATGTACTCCTATATATGTACTATGTATGTATGCATACCTCGATATAATTTTTGAGTGTATTTTTCGCATAAACTTTTGTATGTATGAAATAAGGTGCTAGAATTTATAATAGAGACATACATATGTTTCTGTTTATCATTTACGAATACAATGATCACCATGAGAACGGTCACACAAATTTTGTATATTACACACTACAACATTTTTCAGTTCATTTGGGATTTGGGACAAAATTCTGAGAACTGCACCTGAAAGCAGCCCCAAAAAGAAGAAGTTCTGCATCATTCGTTTTGTTAAGTTACATGCCATAACAATTTGGCGGTTCACGGGTTATGTCAAACAAAAGAGCCTAAGACGTGACAAATTCCCCTATACGATACTTACGAACTTCAAATCGATATTAAATTATTATGGCATGTTGCTTGACAAAACGAATGATGCAGAACTTCTTCTTTTTGGGGCTCCTTTCACGTGCAGTTCTCAAAATTTAGTCCCAATATCATGCGTTGTACTGTGTTAGTCTCAAATCGTTGACTGTGGCGTATGTATAAAACGTTGTTTAAAATGGATTTGTTTTCATCGTTCATGTAAATTGCCAAAAATGGTTATTTTTTGAAATGTTTGTATGGGGGACACCCCAGGCGGTTCCAGTGGCTGTGCCACTGACATGGGTGGGTCGGTCCTCTAAAGTAAGTGGTGGTCGGTCATACATTTGGTCTTGATTGTGGCACTCTAAATGGGTCAAAGTGGGATTCTCCAAAATTTGAGGCTACGGGTCAAAATTCGGGACATCAGAATTCGTTTTATTGGTATGGTTCCTCTGTCAAAATTCCTTTTTTTATCCCTAAAATACGAATGCCCTTGTCACTTGGGCGATTTTTAAATCGTCCCGCTTTTATATACGTATATCAAGTTATTACTCTCTAGGGCTAAACTACAAGTTTTGGCACGCCTCCTTAGGCATTCGACTGCAAATTTCAAACAGTTCTGCCAAGTATATAACTGTGTACCGAATTATATACCTCTAGAGCTAAAATATAGTTTTTCCACGCCTGTACCGCCCACCTTTTGGAGCATTAAAATGTCGTCTACATATTCATAGTTGTGTTGCCGACTACTATCAGGATATCAAATTGTAACTCTCAAGGGCTTTAATATACAAGGTGGCGCAAAAGTAAACTTCCGATGTGTTTTGGCTGTAATTTAAAAAAAAAAAACAAATGAAAAACTTTGATTCTTCTTGTGGATTATTTTTATTTGGTCTTTTAATTTTTTTTACATCAAGTCGAGAATATGATGTCATGTAAATGGCCGCCGCCACAGTTGATTGTCATTTGAGCCCTTTTTATGGCATTTTCCATCACTTTGGCCAAAACTTCCGGCGATAGGTCATCACATTCTTGACGGATATTGTCTTTAAGAGCTGCAAGAGTCTGAGGCTTGTTGACATAAACCCGCGACTTCAAAAAGGCCCACAAAAATAAGTCTGGAGCGGTCAAATCAGGCGATCTTGCTGGCCAGTGCAAATCGCCAAAACGGGAGATTAGGCGCCCGGGAAATGAATCCTTTAGCATATCGGTTGTGGCACGTGCAGTGTGTGCCGTTGCACCGTCCTGTTGGAACCACATGTTTTCCAATCCCAATTCATCAAGTAGCGGCAAAAATAACTCGTTGATCATTGCTCTGTAGCGCTCACCATTCACAGTAACCGTTTGGCCCGCGACGTCTTCGAAGAAAAAAGGTCCGATGACTCCTTCAGCGAAAACAGCACACCATACAGTGACTTTGAGCGGGTGTAATGGCTTTCGTGGGTTACACGCGGATTTTCAGTGCCCCAGAAGCGTAAATTTTGCTTATTTACGTACCTGCTAAGGTGGAAATGGGCCTCATCACTCATGATTATTTTTAATGAAAAATCATCTTCGTCTTAGTGGTGATTAAGGATGGCTTGAGCGTATGTTAGACGCGATTGGCGGTCAGCAGCTAACAGCTGATGCAATGTCTGGACATTGTACGGAAACATCTTCAAATCTTGTACCAAAATTCGCTGTAAAGATCGTCGACTGATACCCATTTGCGTGGCACGTCGCACAGTGGGTTGAAACATAGGTCAACTGGGGATTAATTCAGGGAAGCCCATTATTATTGATATTTATATTTTTTTGGAATAACTATACATCATTTAGTAAAAATTGTTTTTGAAAAAATAATTTATAAAAAAAAAATTTTTCAATTGTTAATTTTAGTCGATCGTGTTTTATATATTAAATTTACGTTAAGTGTATCAAATGATACATCAAATTCGGCTTTTTTGTTTTTTTCTGATCGTAAGCAGAAGTGTTTTTTTCTGATCGTAAGCCGAATTTGATGTATCATTTGATACACTTAACGTAAATTTAAAATTTTTTCATATTAAAAATAAGAGAAAAATAAAATGGGTATATATATGGTTTTAAACCTATTTTAGGTATTATTGTGATAAAAGTTATCATCACCTTCAATATTATTTTCATCATCATCAACATCATCATGATCATCATTATCATCATCTTCATCATCATCATTATCATATGTTTTTAGCAACTGGGGTTCTGTCACAATAACTTAAATTAGTTAAAAAACGCAGTAAATCCGCAAGATTTTTCTTTTGGATATATTTGCTGATATCTCATATTATAAGAGCATTTAAAAAAATTTGCTTCATCTCGCCCAGAAACTAGTTGAAACTCTATGTTTATATCGAAAATACAACATTTAGGGAGCACTTTTAAGAAAAACATTAAAAATATTTGCAAAACATTTATCTAAACAAAATATATTTAATTATATACCTAAATACCTGAAGTTAATGGTTCCGTTATAATATTTTTACTTTTAGAAGACCTAACAAAAATTATAAGTAATCGAAATATCTCAATTTTCAATGTCACGCAAAATTTTTAAAAATTGTTTAACTTTGACCGCTCACTGCCAATAAAATAATTTACTTAAAGCAGTAATTTTAGTAATAAGTGATGTAGAAATTTATTCACTTTCACCCAATACCAAACATGTCAATGAAAGATAAACTTCAGTTTTTGAATTAATCCTCACTTTTGGTACGTTTCAACCCTCTGTGCGTCGTCTGGTCGATGTCGACGGCGCTTCCATGACATCCTCAGCTACAGCAGCAATATTCTCTGCAGAACGGCTACTCCGGGGTCTGCCACGCCTGGCAGCATCTCGTGTTCTGCCAGTCTCTTCGAGGCGAGCGGCTAAACGTCGCAGTGTTTCACCAGTAGGCGTTGGACGGCCAGGAAATCTGCGACGAAATTCACGTTGTACCAAAGTCACCGACTAATTACACAGTGCAACAGTGAAAAAAATACAAGAACGTGGCAGTATAGGTTCGATTCTACTATCAAAGGGTAATAAAACCCTATACTCAGTTTGGCGAGATTGTGTGACCATTTTTTTTTTATGGGCCACTAAAGACTCTCAAAATCAGTGGGCCCCATGAAAAAAGGTGTCATCAGTTTTTGTCCGACAGCTAACTCACACTCCGTGATAGCGCTAAACCGTATTCGGCAATAATGTAGCTGGGAGTTTTGCGCACTAACTTTATTAACAAATTATGTCAAAAAGGTTGGTGTTTCCTGCCCTTTTTCAAAAAGAACTGAAGAAGAATTTATTATTTTTTTTTTACTTTTTTAAGCATTTCTTTGAGGGAATCCAAATTTTTCTCTAACACTGTTCGCCAAAATTGTAGCGCTGGTAAAGATAAACAACTTTCGTGAACGTATCAATCCAATCTGAATGCGTCTAGGCCACCTAAACAGCTCATAAAGTCCACATTGATACCGGTTTTTCGAACCTTTGCACACTCATAAGCCAGTAACGTGGTTGAAAATCAACCGATTTGAAATTTCTCAGTGAATTTAGAAAGAAGAGACTGCGGCCTTTCCAACCATATATATAGTTATATTGGTAACTTGTCATATCTGTTTGTTTTTTGCCTCGAAATTTCAAACTTTTGTAATTTTTTTACTATTTTTTTAGTTTGATGAAGTTTGTAGCCCATATTTTATAAGGACACCCTAATGTTTACTATTTTAATCAGAAAGTGCACGCTTTCACTAGTTAAACGCATACTTGTTTGTAAAAATCTGTTAACAAATTGTTAGGTTATTCATGTTGTCCGAGGGACGCAACTTTCATATCCTAAGCTTTTAAACTCCTACAGAAAAGTCTGGGAAGCATAACTCAAGAACGGCTTGTCCAAATTTGATGAAACCTAAATCCGAAATTTAAGAATTAAAATTTCCTCATTCTTTTACGTCCAATGATATCTATATCATCAGCATACGCGAGCAACATGTGACTTTTGTTGAAGATTCCTGTTTACTGCAGCCTTCCGCATGATCATCACCATTACTATGTTAAAGAGATCGCAAGACAGACGATCGCTTTGTCTAAAGCCTCGCTTGGTAGAATATGGCTCTGTCAGATTTTTGCTAATTTTCACTGAAGACTTTGTGTCAGTCAGTGTCATCCCGCAAAGTCGTATAAGCTTCGCGGGGATACCAAACTCAGCCATAGCATCCAACAATTTTTATCGTATCGGACTGTCGAATTCAGCTTTGTAATCGATGAACAGATCTGCATTTCTTGGGTCTTCTCCAGGTTTTGTCGTAGCGTGAATATCTGGTCGGTGGTGGATTTACCAGGTCTAAAGCCACACTGATAAAGTCCACTCAGGTTCGCCAGAATGGGCTTTAGTCTTTCACATAAAACACAAGACAGGACCTTATATGCGATGGGTAAAAGGCTAATCCCGCAGTAGTTGGTACACACACTAGGATCGCCTTTCTTAAGCACGGGACATAGGACATTCAGATTCAGATTCCAATCATCGGACATTCACTCCCTGAGCCAAATCGTGTTTATGAGCTGGTGCATGCATGTTACCAGTTCATCGCCGTCGGCTTTAAAAAACTCTGCCAGCGGTCCATCGGCTCTCGCAGCTTTATTATTTTAAAGCCGTGCAATTGCCGTGCTGATCTCGTTTTGGCTCGGTGGTGAAGAGTCTACTGCATCGTCGATGATTGGTGCGATTTCGTCACTTATGCTGCCGTGTAGAGATTGAAAGTGTTTCCTCCATATTTGAAGCACACTCTGAGTGTCCGTGACCAGATTTCCGTCACTGTCCTTACAGGTGGGGATCTCTGTTCCAAAACCTTTACTTTTTACCCTTTAGTATAACTTTCGGGCCTCACCTCTATCGCTGTAGTTTTCGATATCTCTCTTTTTCCCACAGACGCTTTTCCGTCTGAACAGGCGTTTCATCTCCCTTCTTTTCTCTTTATAACGCTCCGTCACCACACGCGTCACCATTGGCTGCAGTTTTGCCTTGTATGCAGCCTCCATTTCCTCAAACATTTCGCGACATTCATCATCGTACTAAGGCTTGTCTGAGCGTGGTTTTTCATAACCCAGTACGATTGTTGCGGCAGTGGTCATAGAATTTGCAAATTAATGCCACTGTATGTCGGGAACATCAGAACTAGGGAGGTTTGTTTGCAATAATTGAGAGAGTTGGTTGGAGTAGGCATTGGCTATCTCAGTGGTATGCAGTTTTGTGACGTCTAGCTTCCTTTGCGTTTGATTACGAGTGTTTTTAGCACTACTTAATCGTGTGCGTAGCTTGGCTGGTGATCCGAGTCAATATTTGCACCGCGCATCACACGCACGTCCATAACGCTTGAGATATGCCTTCCATCAATTACCACGTGATCAATCTGATTTCTTGTATTTTGATCGGGAGATATCCAAGTTGCTTTGTGGATATCTTAATGCGCGAATCTGGTTCCACTCACAACCATGTTTCTTGTCGATGCGAAACTAACCAGTCTGAATCAGGTATCGGAGGTGTTGTTGTGTAAGCTGAATTTTCCGACTGCTGGACCAAGAGCATCTTCCCTTCCTATTTTAGCATTAAAATCTCTCAGAATGGCATGTGCAGGGCAGCGGTCATATATTTCATCCAGGCGCTCATAGAATGCATCTTTAATGTCATCGTCTTTGTCTTCTGTCGGAGCGTGTACACAAATCAGCGTACTGTAAAAATATTTCGCCCGGATGCTAATGGTGGCTATTCGATAACTTACAGGGTGAAACCGCGAGACCAGCTGACGAAATCTGTTGCCGGCTATGAAACCACATCCAAATTCGTGTCTTTCTGCATGGCAGCTATAAAAGATGTCACAGTTCTTTCGTTGTGTGCATCCCTGACCCGTCCATCTCATTTCATGTATGGCGGTGATGTCAGCCTTGTATTTGTCGAGGACATCCGCCAGTTGGATATAGACATCATCTCTGAATAGAATTCTGACTTTCCAGGTGCATATCCTTCAATCATGGTCCGTATATCGTTTGCGGGGGTTCTTGTTTTCTCTTTTCTTCGTGTTTTCATAGTAATTGTTTTGTTTAAGGAGAGTTGCTTACTAGGTCACCACGACGCGATACTAGTTTCTTGGGGCTGCCAAAGCCACTAAGAGAGCCTCTGTGTTGAGCTTCAGTAACTTCTGTTACCTACTTCCTAAGACGCATCGGTGGTAGCATGCCGTTTAGGTTACTCAACATTGTGCCTTCTCACATTTGCTACCACTGAACGGATGTTCAGTGGCATTGCCCAGTTCATATGTATAGCGTAGCGTATAAGTTGAAGAAGCCGCCTCCTCGTAGGTGGTTCTTCGAGCTGCAGTCATAAAAGATTTTTTTATTGTGTTGAAAGTTTTTACATTACAATGTCTCAACACAACATTGGCGATAATAACATAATTTTACATCGTCTTTTTCAGCAAACAATGGCTACTCCGCCGCCAGAAATAGTTGATTTTTTGAAGTCAAGTGGCCTACGAATTCGTTTGTTCATATTTAATCTCCGCGGCCACAAAGCCAAGCGCAATGAAATTGGCGAATTTTTCACAAATACATACAATATTTCCCTGGACGTTGATTTCTTCAATGAGAGCCCACAGGAGATCATCGATCTACTGAAACACTCAAAGTTTATTGCATACTCCAGCATTATCATCATTGTCAACAGACTGGCCACATTATGCCATCGTGGTTTGGACCAACTTTTACAAGCTATGGCAAGTAATGTTACGCTTCGTCTCAAATCTAAAATTCTCTTAATACCCTACGGCATAGATGGGCCAGACAATTCATGGGATGTGGTGTTCAATGACTATGCTGACTTCTTGGGAGATGACAATCTAATGTCAAAGATAATATTCCCCAAAAAAATTAAACATAGAAAAAGCAAATTAAACAATGTAAACATCAATAGATTTCACGCCTCTAGGGACTACAACGATTTTCATAGCCTTCAGTTGCCCAACACAGTTATGATGCAACTTTTTGTACCTGAGAATGAGCGTATTAGTGTGCCTAGTACTTTGGACTGTATTCTGTTTGGTGTTCACGACGTGCCTACAACATCGGTCCAAGACTTGCTAGTTGTTGGTCGCGGTATACCTGGATCTTATAAAGTGGACCTGAGCAGGCGTTTGGTGATATCTTCTACCAATGCCGGTTTATATTTCTATGCCATAAATCCGGCCTTGGCCATCGTATTCAATAACTACTTTTTCACCACCCCAGATCATGCAATTCGCCGGGGCAGTGATCGCGATGTGGCCCATCTCATACGAGTATTGAAGCTCACCGGCATACCTCATATACTTGTCGAGGATTGCAATCAAGCGCAGATGTTGCAAGTGCTTGACTACATGAAGGACAAGGATTTTACTCCCCTCAAATCACTTCTCTTAGTTGTAATGTCGCACGGCAAGGAGGGTAATATATTTGAGACTCGCGATGGTCAAGTGAACATTCACAGCGATGTATTGCGCTGTCTGCAGGCAAATCCATCTCTAAAAGGTGTAGAGACACTCGTGTTGGGTAACTTTTGTCGCGGCCTCATCGATTTGGATTACGAAATTTACGATGCCCAGGAGCATATGCACACCAGAATCGCAAATGATCACAATTTAAGCCCCAACATGACAATTCTTTATAGCATTAGAGATGGCATTAAGTCACCTAGGTCACCGATGTGGGGTTCGCCGTTTGTGCAAAGTTTTTGTCGCCACTTGGCCAGCATGGATCCCACCGAAAATATCCTTAAATTGGATACGGAGATTAACAAAGATTTAAAAAAAGATTATTACTATGATGATCTAGAGAAATGTTCCGACATGGAGGTGGGCGACCCTAGTCACCATTTCAGCATTGCACATCTGCCAATACAGGCTTTGCAAATGTTACAGCTGATGCAATCGATAGCCCGAGAGTTTCCCGTGCGTGAGCCGACTGCTAACGACATGCTCAGCAAGTTTCTTTACGTCTGCGGAGCGCTTAATAAAAAGAAAAGCCAACAAAAGGAATTTCTTCGGAAATATTTTGGAGCCGATTTGGAATACGAGACATGCGAGTTGGAAAATGTGGAAATACCATTTCCACACACCCAGTAAATGTGAACTCAATTTTTGATGTGAGGGTATGTGTTTTTTTTTTAAATATTCTGCAAAAAAATAGATATGTAAACATAAAAATAGAAATAAAATATAACTATAAGAAAAAAAATGGGACGATAGATTTTATGAACAAAGGAAAGGAATGCCAATGGGATCACCAGTCTCACCGAATATAGCAGACATTGTTATGGAAGATTTATTGGACAGCATACTAGGAGCAATGGCGGAGAAACCAAGGTGCGTAACAATATTTCAACGATCTATTTGCGATTGTAAAGAAGACCCAAGCGGAAGAAATATTAAGGACATTTAATACCTATAATAAGAACATTCAATTCACAATGGAATATGTAAAGGACAACAAACTGCCGTACCTGGATTTCCTTATTATTAGGGAAAGAAATAAATTAAAGCTAGATTGATACCAAAAACCAACAGCTTCTGGACGACTGATTGATTTCTACTCGAAACATCCCCGTGGAACTATATTGAACACCGCCACAAATTTTATAAAAAGTGTTTTGAAAATAAGCAACAGAACAATCCACAGGTCGAACATTTTTGAAAATTCGAAAAATACTGTCCCTGAATAACTTTCCTTCGAAGACTACAGCAAATTTGATAAGAAAAACAACACGAAAAGACAGAATACCTGCAAGGGAAAAACCTGCAAAAATATACAAGTCCGTGACATACATATGTGGCCGGGTTTTCGGAAAGATTTAAAAATTCTTATATTTATGATAAAGAAAAGTATGAATTGGCATTTAAGTCACACAATACTATGTACAACCTCTTTAGTAAGACAAAATCTAAAATACCAAATGAAGAAAAATCAAATATAATATATAGAATCAAATGTGACCGTGACAAGGATAACGTATGCCAAAAGGTATACGTTGGGACCAAAACAAGATTATCAAGGCATAAATTAGATTTAAATAATAAAAGCAAGCCATTGGAACAATAAAAAACCTTGCTGACGTTGACATATTGGCTGAAGAGCGCAACTACTGCCGTCGGTTCATATTAGAAATGCTCCACATAATAGACGTACCAGCTGAGAAACGACTCATCTATAATTTGGATACCGAGAGAGTCTCGCAAGTTTATGGACACACAGTGGACAAACACAGGCGAAAAAACTATAGTAGTTGAATAATGCTTACGAATGTAGGACGTAATTACTCAAATGTTAAAGTAATACTTACTTAAAAACTTCATTTCCCTTTACACCCCATGAATGACGTATGGAATAGCTTCTCGCGTTGTTGTAAATTAACACGCTTTCTATTTTCAGATACACAACTAACGACACCTACTTGTCTATCGACAAATGCGAACGTCACTGTTTGAGAAGCTTTTACTTTTTTTTCTTTTAAGATGACTGGAGCCAAAAGTTGAACCTGTGATCTCCGCATGGTAGTCGCGTGTTCTAATTACTATACCACGGCCGGTGTTAAAGTAATAGTTATTGTGTAAATTTGTTAAGGTGTAAATGTTTAATATATGTAAATCTTTTCAAGATCTGATCCCCCCTGAATATGACTAGCGAAGTTGGTCGAAAAATTGGCAACAATAACTAAAAACCTTTGAAATCATTACGAGTTTGTGTTTTCACTGATGACCTCAAGCCAGACTAATCCAGAGCCACCCCCACCAAATACGCCCCAAAACACGAAAATCGAGTTCAAAGTTGGCGCTAAGGCCCGGGGGTCCAAAAAAACGGGCCCCTTGGGTTCTACGATGACCCCCAAACTCAAATAAAAGATATTTTCGAGAAGAATCCAACGATGTTATTTTTACTACTTTCCTACGGGTCTACTAGACCGAGTTAAAGCCATTTAAAGTTAAGAAAAAGTTAGAAAAATTTAAGGAAATAAATTGAAAAATTCTAAAAAAATAGAAAATCTAAAATCCGCGCAATTTTTAAAGAAAAAAACAATTTTTTTCTGAAAAACCCCATAAAAAATTTGTAAAAATGGAAAAAAAATCATGGAAAATTAGAATAATTTAAGGAAATGAATTGAAAAATTCCATAGAATAATGAAATGTCATCAAAAATTTGTGAAATTTTAAATTTTTTGGAATTTTTAAGGTTTTTTTTTAATTAAAAAAAGAATTTTAAAAAAAAATTAACAAATGGAAAATTTCAAGAAATATTTAAAAAAAATTCAAGAAAAAGTCCAAAGAGAAATAAAAAAAAAATAAATAAAATAAAAAAAGAAAATTGATTAAATAAAGGATAAAAGTGGGAAAAATTAAGAAAATATTTAAAAAAAAGCTACGTTTTGTAATTTTAAAAAAAATCGCTCGATTTTTCTTTTTGGTAAATTCCGAGAAAAATTATTTTTTTTTTAAATTAGAGTGAAAATGAATATGTTGGAAGTAAAAGCGCCGCAGTTAAAAAAATATTTTTAAAAAATCGTGGGATTTTTTTTTATGGTATGTCCCGGAAATTTAAATGGCTCTAACTCGGTCCAGAAGACCCATAGGAAAATAACATCATTGGATTCGTCTCGAAAATATCTTTCATTTGAGTACCCGCACATGGGGGGTCATCATAGAAAAGAAAAGGGCCCTTTTTTGACCTCCCCGGGCCCCATGGGCCTGAGCGCCAACTTTGACCTACCATTCCGATGTTTGGGGAACAAGACGAAGACAATGGCATATTTTTTTTTAAATCGGGCTCCCGCCCCTATTCTGCACTTCAGCCGAAAAAACATCATCCAAATGGCCACCACGAGCACGCATCCAGAACCATATCCTTTTCATCAAATTTTCCATAACCAAATCGCAAAGTGGCTGCCCTATGCACTCGATAGGCTCCACGAAAAGCCCCCCAATGAAATAACGCCCAAACGAGAAATGAAATATTCCCCAAATTTTTTTCATACATTTTTGGGTGTTATTTCATATGAAATAACTCCCAATTTTTTTTGGGCCGTTTTTCATTTTTCTTTGGGAATTATTTCATTCCTCATTTGGGGTTTTCAAATTATGAAATAATCTCCAATGAAATAACACCCAACCAATTTTTTAAATTTGGGGATTGTTTCATATCGTGAATAATTTGGGTGTTATTTCATTTTTTATTCGGGGGTTATTTCATTTTTAAAGCTGTTGGTTTTTAGGGGTTATAATTATATAATTTGTATATAAAAATAGGCCTTTTACAAGAAAACTTTTAGCATGTGAATATATTACAATAACTTTTGAATGTTTACAGATATTTCCATTTGTGTTCATATTGACGGATAGAAAATCAACGAACTGATATCTAAGAATGGAATTTTTTTTAAATTTGTAAGAGTTCTTCAAAAGGAAGAATTCAATAAAAGCAGAGAGTTTGATTTGCTTGCGAACACTGAAGGTGGTTGTGTAAAGGCCAAACGTAAAAGGCAAATTGTCTTCCGAACTGCAAAAGTAGAGCAGTACTACAACGATCTACGATCCACACGACTCATTTCAATAATTTTGCGACTTTGCTGTTGGTCCATATTGACTTCATGAAATTCTTAGTGAAACTGACTCTTTTATGAATTTTGGGCCTAATTTCATTTTTGTTGCTGATGGGGTTTATTTCATTGGGAGTTATTTCATTTTCATAATTGGGTGTTATTTCATATGAAATAACTCCCAAATATTGGGGGTTGTTTCGTTTTCGCTTTGGGGTTAATTTCATTTATTTTTGGATGTTATTTCATCCACTGTTTTTGGGTGTTATTTCCTATTTTTTGGGGTTTATTTCATTGGGGGTTATTTCCTGGGCGTTATTTCATTGGGGGGCTTTTCGTGGAGCCCACTCGATAGCCTCACAAATTTAATCTTTCAGGTCTTGAATCGACACTGGGTTATAGGCGTAAACCTTATCTTTCACGTGGCCCCAAAGGAAGAAGTCGCAAAGGTGTTAAATCACAAGATCTCGATGGCCAATTGTGATCACTTCATCGAGAGATAACACGGTACGGAAACTTTTCTCGTAAAACATTAATGGTTTCTAATTATTGTAATAATTATCGACCTTTTTTAATGTTTATGTTAATTTAATTTCATTAGATAATGCTAATTGAGCTTTTAAGGTCCTTCTCTTCAATTCTAAATAAATTATTGTTTTATTTCATTGATATCCGACGTTTCGCTGGTATTTTGCAGCATCTTCAGGGATTTTTTATTCATCTGGCAACGTCAAATATAGAAATAACAAAGGAGCACCAGTTTTCAGTCTTGAATTTAAACATTAAAATAATAATAAAACTTACAATCAAAATTTTTCGTCACATTTCACATTTAAATAAAATTACATTAATTGTTCTTAACAACATAACAAAACATAAATTTCAAGTTAAAATTAGAAACAATCACAAAAATATAACGGCCGTATTCATAAAAAGTTATAAGAGGTTTATAAACCACTTTTAAGCAAATTTCGAGAAAATAATATTCATAAACGATTCACATCTTCAATAAGTTAAAGTAGGGTTGTCCCTACTATAAGCATGCTATAACTTGGCGTTTGTACAATTTATTGTATATTTATGAATTTGAGATCTTTATTTTGAATTGTTCGTCATTTTTAATATGAGAAAGAGCCTTTGCATGTATTCATTGTTTAGGAAATTGTCTTCATAATCGTTCCGCACATGGAAAAGTATCAAAAAAGACACTTTTCAGTCATGAGTTCCATTTTGAAAAAAATATCTTCAAAAATCTTCAAAAATATTTTGTAAATAATGAAATAATATTCGTGATGTAAACACAATCAAAACAAGGAAACAACGTAATCGGTATCCGATTATAATTTTAACATGAGGAAAGGAAAATGCAATCTTTAAATGCCATTTTTACTTTAACGTCTTTCTAACCGTCATGAGAATTGTAGTTAATGTGAATTTGAGCTACAATTATGTTCATAGTTATTATATGTGCAAAGAAATGTTTGGTAACCGATTATAAAGCTTTTGTATCCGATTATAAAGCTTATTTTTATACATCATTAATGACCAACAATAGTCGGCGTTGCCACCGGAACGCATAAAGCTAAAGTACTGATAAAAAACATTTATGAATACAATTTCTAGTTAAAGGTTTTTAAGAGCTAAATAATGCTTTAGCTAGAGAACGCTTCATTCCTACTTTAGAAATTTTTTAAGAATAAGGCCGTAAAAATATCACAGTTTTAAAATTTTTCTTATTGTTTATATCACATCTGAAACCTTATTACTAAATTATTGCTATAGTGTAGTTCGCATCCTATTTATTGCACTTTTTGACTTTTGTTGGATTCTCAGGATCTCCAACGTCAACCTCTTATTTTCGTTTTTCTCTTTGTCCAGTATTTTAATATTAGTAAAATCTGCGCTGTGTTGCGCCAAAGCTGTCGTTGTTTTGTTTTTCTTTATATCTGTTTCGTGTTCTGTAAGTCTGGTATCCAAATTTCGTTTGGTTGTGTCTATGTATATTTTGTCACAAACTTAATCCGTTTTTCCCATGCATTTTATCTCATATACGACGTTACTTTGCTGTCTTGTCTCAATTTTTGTTTCTGTAAAGAGCGATGTTTTTGTTCTGTTAGGTCTATGTGCTATTGACACTTTATCGTTTTTTATTATGTCTCTCTCAGCTGTTTGTTCTCTGTGAGTTTTGGTACATATGAGAGGCTGTAATATCTGGTGTTGCCAGATGTGTCGTCGGCAGATGTGGGGCTGCCAGGTGTGTCATTGGTGTTGTTTTTTCGGGATTGTTGTTGTGCAAAATGGTCTCAACTTATTTTTTTTTAAATTTTTCGATATAATATTTTTTGTGGCTTATTCATTTTATTTTAGTTATTAGGTTTGTCGCTGTGTTGATTTTTTGTTTTAATGGTTGTGTTGAATTGAAATTTGTTCGTTGCTTGTGTTGGACGTAGCGCCATCTTATTGAAAGTAAACGTTGTCCAGATCAACACCATCCAAATCCGACCATAAAAAATCATTAGTCATCTTTCGATAGCGCAATACATTCACCGTAACTGTTGATCCAGCCTTATTTACGAAAAAGCAAGGTCCAATGACCCCGCTGGACCATAAACCAAACAGTCACACGTTGAGGATGGAGAGGCTTACTAACAATAACTCTTGGGTTTTCCGAGTCCCAGATGCGACAATTTAGCTTGTTGACGTATCCACCGAGGTGTAAATGGGCCTCATCTCAGCCAAGATGATTTTTCGATGGAATTCCGGATAATTTTCATGCATTTCAAGGACCCAGTCAGCAAAGACACGACGTTGTTGATGATCGGCCGGCTTGAATTCTTGTGTTAACTGAACTTTATAAGCCTTAAGACCCAAGTATATGCTAAATACGGTGCAATGACGTTTGTAGAATGCCAAATTCCAAAGAACGACGAGGAATTAGTGATGGTAATTAAAAAAGAATAATCGATTAATTAATCATATGATTAATCTAAACGACAAATAATTAATCGCCATTAATTGGAAACAATTAATCGATAATTCGATATTTTCACCTAAAATTTAAAATTATCATAAAAAAAATAATTTAATAATTCAATTAATTACAAAATTTTCTGTTTATTCAATTTAATAAAAAAGAATTTATTTGTTTACTACAGAATTTAAAAATAGCAGCTTTGATAGCCGTTTCGTGGTTGATCTATTCGTTTTTCCGTTTCTATTGCACCCGCTTTGAAAAAAAAAAACCGCTGATGGTACAGAATCTGTACTACAGATGTACCAATCAAAAAGCAATATTTTTGTGCAAGAGAGTAAAGCTTACGGTAGACCGATTTCATTTCTTCCCATGCGTCTATTACATTGCGCTTTAATTCTAGTACTTAGAGCATTGTCAAAGAAGCTTAGTTCATATTGACGAAGTTCTCATTGTCCTTCCTACTTCGCCCATAAATCAATTTCAGCATCACTAGCAGAATGCGTTTCACTGCCGCTGCCAATGCTGTTAATAACTAAGGTTGCAGTTCCAGGTATTTCGTCGTCAGCCGTCAAAGCTCAATGAATACATTTGGCGGCTGGCGACAAATATTTTTTGTTCCTGGATGTCTATCGATTATTATTTAAAATAATCGATTAATGCTATTAATCGAAGAAGAATTTACGATACAATTAAATCGTTAATTGAAAGGAAATAATCGATTATTACCAATTTTTCGATAGTGATGGCACGCTACGAGAAATGGACAAACCTGGATTTTCTTCAACACTTTGGGCTACAGCAGCAATATTCTCAGTTTTATTCTTCACATCACTATTTTCACCAATTTCTGTATTGCGGTCCGACAAGATGCTTCACGACGACCAAAAAATGCTTAAGTTTTGCGAACTGACTGCAAGATTTTCACCATTTTTGTAGTGAATTTTAATAATTTCAATACTCACAGTAACCGTTTGGCCCGCGACGTCTTCGAAGAAGACACCATACAGTGACTTTGAGCGGGTGTAATGACTCCGCGTGGGTTACACGCGGATTTTCAGTGCCCCAGAAGCGTAAATTTTGATTATTTACGTACCCGCTAAGATGGAAATGGGCCTCATCACTCATGATTATTTTTGATGAAAAATCATCTTCCTCTTGGTGGTGATTAAGGATGGTTTGAGCGTATGTTAGACGCGATTGGCGGTCAGCAGCTAACAGCTGATGCTCCGTCTGGACTTTGTACGGAAACATCTTCAAATCTTGTACCAAAATTAGCTGTAAAGACCGTCGACTGATACGCATTTGCGTGGCACGTCGTCTGGTCGATGTCGACGGAGCTTCCATGACATCCTCAGCTACAGCAGCAATATTCTCTGCAGAACGGCTACTCCGGCGACTGCCACGCCTGGCAGCATCTCGTGTTGTGCTAGTCTCTTCGAGGCGAGCGGCTAAACGTCGCAGTGTTTCACCAGTAGGCGTTGGACGGCCAGGAAATCTGCGACGAAATTCACGTTGTGCCAAAGTCACCGACCGATTATTGGTCAAATAAATAGTCAGCAATATTCCGCGTTCTGGAGCAGTGTAGCGTAATATTGTTTATTAACGTGTATTTCGCATGTGTTTACTACACAAATCGTCGTTCCGAAGTTATCTTCACGTATATCACAAATTCAAAAAAATTGAGATAAGATCATTTCCTTGGATAAATTTGTTAGATCTATCGATCTGTTTAATCCCCAGGTCCTTACCTCTTATAGTTTCTGAGATATTGAGCAGTAGTTTTGTTGTATATCCACTTTTGGGAAAAAATTTTTGCGTTATGATGCCGTATGAACCATTGTTGTGGATATACAATAAAAAATATATGAAAATTTCGAATTATAAAAAAAATAAGTTATCTTCACGTATGTGCCAGAAAAATGTGACATATTTTGAAAAATAAATTACACCGTGCTACAGTCAATGAGAACTTAGAACGTAAACTAGTGCATGTTGTATGTCAGTACAACATGTATGTATTGTATGTAGTACAACAATAACCTGTATACCAAAGTTCCCTAAACTGCAAAAATCCTGACTTACGGGTAAAAATACCGACTCTTCATTACTTTCCTCACTTGAAGGCTTATAACTCAGTCAATTTCTAACCAAAGTTAGATTTCTTAATGGTTTTGGAAAGAAAAGACTCGGCCTTTGCAACAATACATATATTTATATAGATAACTTGTCATATATGTCTGCTTCTGCCCTGATACCGCAAACTTTTTGGATTTTTCACTATTTTTTAAGTTAGAAGAAGTTTTTATCCTATATTTTATTAGGATTCTCTAATGTTTATTATTTTATTAAGAAATTGCATTCATTTACGAGTACAATGCATATTTGCCCATAAAATTGTTTACACAGTGGTTAAATTATTGAAGTTTTTCGAAGAACGTCACTTTCAAATCCTACAAGTTTGCGGTTTCAAGGCAAACACAGACATATCTGACAAGTTATTTATTTAAATATATACATCGTTTGAAAGACAGTAGTCTCTTCTTCTTTTCAGACCATTAAAGCAACTAAACACGGTTAAAAATTGACTGAGTTATAAGCCCTGAAGTGGAGACCGGGTTTTTAGCCGTAATTCAGGTTTTTGAGGGTGTTATCGAAATATGGGTTACAGATACATGTTGTTCTTAATCACACTTACAACATGTCACTCCTCCAATTTCCTTAATTTTTTTCCATACTGTAGCAGTGTCTTATCAATAAAATTTTTCGAAACAAACAATTAACAATTCGACATACCATCAATGGAAATGCAAAAACCGTAAATTCAAAAAATTAAAAATTCTTTTTTGGATTAAATATGGCATACTAGGCGATTCTACACGTCCCGTCAAAGGTCCAAAAATAACGGTTTTATTGCATAAACAATCAAAAAAGACTAACACAAAAAACAACTTCAGAAATTCTAAAAAAAAAATTTTCCAAAAATATTTTAATATATTGTTGATCTTAAGCGAATCTGTGAGTAATTCGTGTCCAAAAATTTAATACTTTTCATGTTATAAAGTTTTTTGCTTCTCCTCTAAAATTATGAAAATGAGGGTTTCGCTTTTTTTACATTCCAGGTGACGATACATATATATTTCTATTCTAATGACTTTATAACCCATTTCGGTAAAATTTAGTACCACGTTGCACAGAATGCGAAAATGTTTCACGTTGTTATTGATCAATTGCCTACTTGCAACTTACTGAATGTATAGTGGATATACGTGAAAATAATTTCGGAGTAAAAACATATGAACGCGGGTTTTCATGTTATTTTCACGTATGTGCCATAAAAAAATAAATATTTCCCAAAAAGTGGCGTATACAACAAAATGTGACAAAATAATTTGATGTAAAAATAGCTATAACTCGGAAAATAGTTTCCATGGCTATGGTTTTTTTTACACTAATATATGTAGAATTTCAAGCACTACTTCTGACAAAAATATTGGAATTCTTTTTTCACACAACTTTTTTTGTATTAAGTTTTGAAACTTTAGAACCAATTTCCCACAAAAAAATTTTCTGGAGATACGTGAAGATAACTTCGGAACGACGAAATGTCAAAACTGAACTGACATTAGGGGCCAATCGCAAAATTTATAGCATTTTCTGATAGGGAGATTACTTTTGCGCCACCTTGTATATTTTAGATGTACATAAAAAACATTTATTCATAATTCGAGTTACTTAAAACTAAATTTATAACATTAAAAAAAAAATTAAATTTATTTCAGTGGGTCCAACAACTTTCCTGCGAAACGCACTGTACGCACACATATATGTCTAATAGCCGAATTTAGACACTCAAACAATAACAAATATGCTGCGAATAATTTTACTACGCAGTAAAATCGAGGAAAAAAACGTCTATTAATGCAAGAACTCGTGTCTGAACTAAAAAAAAAATTTCCATACATAAAACATAAAAAAATTGAGGTCTACAGCATGAGTTAATCGTTGTATTAGTTTCACCTTTTGATAATATTTTTTTTCTTTGTCGTCTTTGCGTCAATATGATAAATTGACAGTGAAGACATTTCGTCATCCATTTAAAGACCAAGAATGTACATCACTCGCTCTTTAGCTCTTTATCGATTTACAAATGCTGTAAATTGGCCCAAGAAAAAAAAACAGTAAAAGTTCATTAACATGTTTCTGTTATCGCCACAGTTGTGTTTAACAACAAGTGTTTTTGCTGTGTGTTGTGATGATGTCTTACATACAAACGTAGCAGTTTCCGTTAGATATATACTAGTTGTTTTGTCGCTAAAACGTGTAACAAAGCGGCAAAGTGTGTCGGCTTTTAGTTTATTAGTTCGTGTGACATACAGGTAATATATAAGTAATGTATATAAATTTTCATTAAATTTACTATAAATGATGCAACACGAAGTAGAAATATGTCATTAACAATTTATGTTTATGCTTTGACATTGACTCGCCCCCTTTTGGCTCTGTCGTCTGGGTCAAGTGGAAATTGGAAAATCCGCTTACAACTGATTGTTAACCTCATTAGTTTGGTTTCCTCCAGATATGTTGTGCACCCAGTTGCTCTATTTAATTTCTTTTAAATTTTTATCAGCACAACTCAAATTTACTGATAGATTAATGCGCGAGAGCGTATAAGTGTGACGTCTTCGGCATTTCAGACGTTTTAAATTCACAGCGCACACGCTAGCAAAAAAATTATATTTGTCCATCGTGTGGTATTTGGATGTTTATTGTCTCTCACTAATAATGCGAATGCGAAAATAAATAAAATAAAATCAACTGTAGTACAGGTCAGCAACGATTCGTAGATACCCTAAAAACAGCAATAATAAAATAATATAATAATAATAATAAACAACTGTGCTAGTTTTGCCAAATGATTTATACAAATGATCTAATTCACTGTTATATTTTGAAGGTTCACTGAATTTTGCCAAATTTTAACCAAGGAAAATGTTTCTTCTATGTATAACTTATTATACCCTCACCCTACGGGTAGGAGGGTATATATTATTTGATACAACCCAAAAGTGTAACACATAGAAGAAGTGACTTCAGCCCCTAGGTTTCTTTGTACTAAATTCGATTCATGAATTTTTAAGATGTTTGAGCAATGTCCGTCTGTCTGGCGGTCCGGCTGGTGCGCACGATAACTTTTGAAAGACGCTACCAAATGTTTTGAAATTTTGCACGAGGTAATATTTTCCCAAAACTACTTACGGTATTGCAAAGGGGCGAGGCCATCCCTTTTTATACCACCCATACAAATGTATCGTTTCGCCCACTTTAGAAATCGAATAATAATATTAATACACCCAACGGGATCGTACCCAACAGGATACAGTTTTGTAAAAAAAATTGGAAGTCTAGCCACGCCCCTTCTGGTACATCCCATATAAATGTACCTTCCGCCCACTTTAGAGATGGAGCAACAATATCAATAAATCCAACGTGATCGTACCCAAATTTTTTTATTTAGTAAAGTTATAGCAGGAAACAGTTTTTGAGAAAAAAACTGGAAGTCTAGCCGCGCCCCTTCTGGTACCTTATATACAAAAGTATCAATCCGTCCACTTTAGAAATCGAGTAATAATATCAATAAAATAGAACAGTTTATGTTTTCCTGAGAGTGAGGGTATATGCAAGTCGGGTGCCCGACTGAAACTTTCTTACTGGTTTTTAAAATAATTTTTAAGTAAAATTGTCAATATTTTGAGACATTTCTTCACTTATGTTGTCATGACTTAAAAAAATTGGAGAAAACATTTAAAAAAATATATAGAGAAACTTGAAAACTGCTAAAAGTATTACATCGTACAACTTTTTTTATCTCATTGATTTGGGACTCAATTCTGAGAACTGCACGTGAAAATAGCCCTAAAAAGAAGAAGTTCTGCTTCATTTGTTGTGTCAAGTTACATGCCATAATAATTTAATATCGATTTAATGTTAGTAATTATCGTATAGAGGTATTTATCACCTTTTAGGCTCTTTTGTTTGACATAACTCAAGAACCACTAGTCCGAAAAAAATTAAGAATTACAATTCTTTTAATCTGTTCATATAAATGTTTCCTACATAAGCAACAGTTTCACTTTTCCATTCATCAAATGATTTTGAAGCAGTTACAATACCGTGACGTATGATTTACGTGGAATATTACTTATGATAATCATACGCCACCAGTATAACAACATAACAAAAGAGGCTAAAACGCGACAAATTTCCCTATACGATACTTACTAACTTCAAATCAATATTTAATTATTTTTGCATGTAACCTGACACAACGAATGATGCAGAACTTCAGGTTTTTGGGGCTACTGTCACGTGCAGTTCTCAGAATTGAGTCCCAAAATCATGTGTTGTACTGTGTTTATCTATATCAGTGGTGTTCATGTCATAGAACAATTGTTCCCGCTCAACTCACATGTATTCTTACTCTCTTGCTTTCAGTCGTCACTGAAACAGCGACGAATGAACATGTGCAGCGGTTGTATGCCGACGTTTTTTTAAATGCACAAAAAAACACAACTATATTAATAATTGAATTTTTAAACTATTTTATATAGAATTAAAAAAGCCCTCTAATGTATATATGTTTATATTATGTTGATGTATATGCATTAAAACTGCTCTTCACCCATTTAACATTTCTTACAGTGAAATTCTCTTTTTCTCACCAACACAATTACATTTTCACTTTTGAACAGCACTGATCTATATATTATATATAAAAGGGTTGGGTGACTGTCTGATCTCTCCCCAGTCCAACGGCTGAAATTTTGAATATAGGTTGATTTTATGACATAGGCGCGCACTACGAAGGGATTTTTGGAAATTTAGACTGCAAAGGTGTAAAATGGGCGTGGCACCGCTACATACAACTCGAATTTTGAAATTACTGTTTCTTTTAAGCCATTATAGGTACGAAGTCGAGATTTGGTACGTATATCAGTCGTATAAGCACGACTGGCGTGGCACCGCCCACACAAACCGAAAATTCAATCGGCCTTTTCCCCAGAGCTATTAGAGGTATGAAGCAGATTTGCTACACATGTTTGTGGTACAAGGAAGAATGCGTTTCGCTGGGAAATGGGCGGTGCCACGCCCCTTTTGAAAAAATTTTTTATATCGGCGAAACAAATGGACCGATTGCAATAAAATTTTCACTATGTAGCCTCTATCATAGGCTAAACGAAAACATAATAAGACAAAGGGGCGTGACACAGCCCATGCAAAACAAAATTTCATATTTTATGAGCCATGTAAGGCATGAAGATGAGATTTGCTACATATATAAATTGTACATTGGGGATTACGTTTCGCTGGGAAATGAGCGGTATTACGCCTTTTTTGGAAAAATTTGTTATGTCGGTCATATTAATAGAACGATTGTAATAACATAATATATATTTAAAATAGCTTACTGGCTGTAGATAGCATGATAAAGTTTGGGTTGGTTGTTCCCCTCTTCGAGTAAATGTCAGCTAAGAATGGATTTTTGGAAATTCGTACTTTTAGAGGTAAGAATGTCCAATAAGGGATACAACTGGTACCATCACCCAGACCAATCGGCTAAAGCTATAATCAATATAAGCATGCTCACTCTCAAATTGGATTGAAGAATTTTTAAAAATCCGATATTTCTGGGTCAAGGGATAGAAATGTTACTATCGCCCAGACCAAGCGGCTAATGATTTTATCATGATAGTTTATATGTTCTTGCTTCCTATTGAATTATAAAGGAGCAAAGAGGGTTTTCGAAATTCTTAGCTTCAAGAGTTAAAGATGGCTGAAAAAGGATAAAACTGGTACCATCACGCAGACCAAACGGGTAATGCTAGTCCATTTTACTTGCACGATACGATAATGTATCTTTTGAAATTCGTACTTTTAGGGATAAAAAAGCGACTAAAACGGTACAATCAAAGCTTCAATTACAAAATGGGGTGTTCGGGCGTCTTATGAAGCGTTTGCATATTACCTGTATTGCTTAAATTCATAAGAAGGTTCATTGTAAGTACGAGTGTAGCAACGCGAGCCGGGGATGCTAATTGTAAATAAAAACGTAAAGCATGCATCGATATTCATGATCTATTTCTACTTAAATTCCCGTGGTATGTAGCTTCACTACAAATAAATAAAATTTAATACTTATTGCAGTTTTCTGAATTTTTCCAAGAAATTTTTTTTGTACATTTTTTTTGTTTTTGGAAAATTTTTTTTTGCCTATTTTTTGTTTTTTGCCTTACAATTAGTTTCATAACTTTGAAACTATTGATCACATTAAAAGCAATTGTAGTTAGTTAGTTTAACAAAATCGGACAAGTTTTTTTGAGTTATAACAACATAAGTGGAGAAATGTCTCAAAATACGGAAATTTTACTTAAAAATTAAATCAATTAAAATAACAAAAATAATCAAAATTCAAATTTTTCTTTGAAATTTAGTTACACACGCCATTCTGTCTGTCTTCGTTGTATTATCTTATCTTTATTCGGCTATGACATCGACCCCACCTCTTTTTAGTTGACCAACTTTAACAGAAATCGGCAAACCTTAGGTGGCTCAAAGTCCCTACACTGTGTGACAACTTTTAGCCTACATTGCCCCTAAAACAAATCGAACAACTTTGTTTTCTTTGTTAACAGTTGTACCATTGCAATCTTATCGCCAGACTACTCTATTCATATCTAATAATGAAATTTATAAACAATTAAATTAGCAAAACTATTTTTCATACATTTTAAAACAAACAAATAAATTTTCTGTTTTCTGCTTTTGCTTTCTATATTTTTTTTTACATTCGTTGAACTAAATATTTAATTTGCGCACGAACGTTGGTTGCTTCTTCTAAGTAGCCTAAACACGCTTAACGACGCTATCTTATTGTTTTACTCGTATTAGTGTTAGCGTTGTTCACAACTTAACCATAAATGTCAAAGCAAAAGAGAGAGAGAGAGAGAGAGAGAGAGAGAGAGAGATGTAGCGATGGTGATAAAAATATATCGCACCGATACTATTAAGATTCCTTGAACTTTACATGTGCAAAATTCAATGGTTCGACATTCTTTGCCTTCGCAGAGCACTCAAGATCAAGGGGAGAAATTACACACGATCAACGAACGCCGCACACACAAAGCGGTTGTGGGATGTTTGGGGGTCTTTAGATGGGGAGTGGGGTTTTGATATTTATTAGATTGGAGAATGTTATAAGTACTATGTATATTGTAGTATGAAAACTATTTTCATGAGCATTAGTACAATTCAATTTATTACAGCACATTATACACGATGCCCGAGGGTTTGGATGACCGTCATGCCTTTACGCCGACGGCACATTTTTATTTACGATATTAAGTAATTTTTTTTAAATGAAAACATAAACCGGTACATCATTTTCAGTCAGTTTAACTAACTTACGCATACCATCACCCCAAATCGTTTTAACAAATTTATATGGTTTGGGCTTAAGCGTTGGCGTAGGCGCAATTTGAAAGTTTTTGTAATTGTGGTATTGACCATAATTTAAAAGGAGAGGAAATAGTTCATTATTTACAATAAAATGTGTGTAGAAATTATTGAAATTGTTTAATTTACTCAGAAATAAAAAAAAAGTAAAAATTTTTGAATCCGGAAAAAAAAAATTTTAAAAAACAAAAGGCGGTTTTTTTTTCAAAAAAGCTGGAAACCGCCATTTTGTTTATCAATATTTGACCCCGGATTCGAAATCAGCGACCTCGAAAACCCGCTTATGCACAATAGTGATATTTTTTGACAAAAAATATAAGCTCGATCGCACAGTGGGCCAAACAGCTGTGCTAGCGGGATTTAATTAATAACTCGAGTAAATGAAGAGATATTTTAATGAAAATTTAAACTTAAGTTTTTCAACGCATATACCACTTATTAAGCTTATTTCAATTTTCTAGGTCAACTATATGTAGGGTTGCCAGGCACCGAATTCGAAAAGTCGGGAAAACCGAGACTAAAAGCGGGATTTTTCGCGACAAATGTAAAGATCATATTTTATAGGTTTTGACATTTTTATACCATCACCCTTAGGAATGAGGGTATATATCATTTAATACGACCCAAAAGTGTAACACATAGAAGGAGTCACATTAGACCCTAGGTTTCTTTGAACCAAATTCGATTCATCACTTTTTAAGTCGTTTGAGCCATGTCCGTCTGTTTGTCTGGCTGTCCGGCTTGTTCGCACGATAATTTTCGAAAGACGTAACCAAATGTTTTGAAATTTTGCATGAGTTATTATTTCCTCAAAACTACTTACGGTATTGCAAAAGGGCTACATGGCCCCGCCCCTTCTGGTACCTCCCATACAAATACATCATTCCGCCCACTTTAGAAATCGAGTAAAATATCAATACACCCAACGGGATCGTACCCAAATTCTGTATTCGGTAAAGCTATAATAGGATAAGGTTTTGGAAAAAATTTTGAAAGCCTAGCCACGCCCCTTCTGGTACCTCCCATACAAAACTAGCTTTCCGCCCACTGTAGAGATGGAGGAATAATATCAATAAATGAAACGAGATCGTACACAAATTATATTATTAGTAAAGCGATAACAGGATAAAGTTTTGAAGAAAAAAAATTTTAGTCTATCCACGCCCCATCTGGTACATCCCATACACATCTGGTACCGCCCACTTTAGAAATCGATTGATATTATTAATAGACCTAACGCGATCGTGCCCAAATTCTGTATTTGGTAAAATTCAAGCAGGATAAAGTTTTGGAGAAAAAATCTGAAAGTCTAGACACGCCCCTTCTGGTACCTCCCATACAAATGTACCACTCCGCCCACTTTAGAAATAGGGTAATAATATCAATACACTCGACACGATCGTGCCCAAATTCTGAATTATGTTATGTTATAATAGGGCAAAGTTTTGGAGAACAATTTGGAAGTCTAGACACGCCCCTTATGGTACCTCCCATACCATTGTACCTTTCCGCCCACTTTAGGGATGTAGTAATTATATCAATACACCCAACGCAATCGTGCCCAAATTATTTAGTTAGTAAACCTATAACAGGATAAAGTTATGGAGAATTAATCTGGAAGCCTAGACACACCCCTTCTCGTACCTTCCATACAAATGTACCACTCCGCCCACTTTAGAAATCGAGTAATAATATCAATATAATAGAAAATTTTTTGTTTTACTGAGGGTAATCGTATATGAAAGTCGGGTTGCCCGACTGAAACTTTCTAACTGGTTTTAATTACAAATCGGTTAATTTCAATAACTCAAGATCTGATTAGTTCAGCCTTTCGTGTATAAATTGTTTAAAATACTAAATACTTTTTCGCAATAAGCGTTACTTATCGTAAAAAAAATATAAATGAGATTAATTTAAACAAATTCAAGTGACCATTAAAACTGTGACCATATTTTGTCATTTAGTATATATTTGGGCAATTCGCTATAAACAGCTCGAAGACTGCAGAAGTCGCTGTACAACATGTCATTGTACACTACATCTGATATATGTAGAACTTTGGGAATTACCCCAAGTCAATAGTGAGTCTTTAATATTAAATGCTGAAATTTGTCCAAAAATTTACATTTCTTGAAAGTCGTAATGTTATGAACAGCTGTTGTAAAATCAGATGGTAGACAATTGCTAGGGATGGGAAAGAGATTAATACCCATGGAAATGGGTAAATGGAAAAATGTTAAGTGTACACAACTTGTTCATAAGAGAAAAGTCTTTTTTGTACCTTCTTAAATATGTTGTTTCTTTGATTATTCTACGTATAGGTAGTAAATATTAAAAAGTCGGGATTTTCCCCTGAATTACTTCAATAATCGGGACTCGGGATTTTCGCGAGAAGTCGGGAAAATCCCGCCTATTCCCGACCATCTGGCAAGCCTAACTATATGTCATAGCTCCCATACAACTGACATTATTTACAGTCTACAGGTTACATTTCTTATATGAAGAAATATAAAGTATTTATTTGTCTTGACGTAAATACCGTACTTTCTTATTCCTCGCTTCAAGGGCTTCTTCACACATCGTTCCAATAGGTATGATAGTATGTCATATAGTATAGTACATTAGTGATTCTGAAATTCTTGAAATGCGGGCTACCAAATTTGGTTGGTTGAAAAAACGTCTGGTTATTTTTATGAGAGATACCAGAAGGGGTCGGCCGATATAGTCCATATTCCTTCTTAGTTAAATTTCAATAAGCTTATATTTTGTACAAAATATGACCGAATTCAGTGTACCTGCCAAAAAATGTATTTAAAACTATGAGGGTGAATCCGGCCATTTGTATGGGAGGTACCAGAAGAAGTGTGGCAAATGCTTTGGTTTTCTTAGCATTTGTTAACTATTGAAAGATAATTAAACAGACAAAATTGTAATGTCCTCCATTTGCCCGTTTGGAAATTATTGAACAAATGCTATTTTTTTCATTTTGTATGGGAGGTACCAGAGATGGTGGGTCTGTTCTCCATATATCTCCAACAGTTGGACGTAGTTGGTTATCATTTTCGTTATTTTTACTCCACAAGGACTCAAACTTTACATAAATGCTAAATTTAGCTTGAATACGATTGAATGACGTTAGTTATATTCTAAAGATATCAGTGTACGCTCTAAAACCGTATATGCTACAACAGCTTAATTCTACCAAATTTTTTTTGGTACTCATGAAAAAACGGATCACAAAAATAAAATTTTAATTTAGTACATACCTTCTCTGAATGAGAAAAAAAGATATTGACTCAATAAAGTTTAATTAAGTTTGTAATTTGCCTCAACCAACAGAAGTCAAAAAAATGCTGCAAAATCTTTGCGGGGCATGTGCTTACTATTTATTTACTTTGAAGGTTCGCAGCAGATCAGGAATGCCCCTAAATGCTAATGCAAAAGCTTTTATAAGTATTTACAAGTGTTGTCAATTAAACGAAAACAAAAAAGATCGGTATTTTCAAACATTGGAATTCGACTTAAATCCCGCTAGATTGTCCGTTTGGGCCACTATGGATCGGTTAAAAATTGATGTGCCACTCGCGGTTTGAAGTTTGTGAAAATTAGGGAAAAATTATTTTATTCGGTTTTAAATTTTTTTTTAAATGTTACCCTAGGGTTTACTAACTTTAAACCAAAAAAAAGATAAATTTTCAGGAAAGTATACCCCGGGCAATGCCACTGAACATACGTCCAATGGTAGCTACTGTGAGAATGCTCTATTTTGAGTAACTAACTTTGAGTGCCTCTTGACATAGATGTCTTGCACCGCATCGAAGATAACATTTTCGTGCTCTCCGGGAAAAAAATTGTCGCCGCTCCCGCACCGTTGCATCACAAAAGAACTTACTTCATATTATACATACGATTCAAAGATTTTACATCTTTTACAATTGTAATTCAGACAAAATCATTAGAAATCAGAAATCAGAATTTCTATTTAGATTTTGTAAATTTTGAAATTTGAAGAAACAAATCGTATTCGTTTTTGTAATTGTAATGCCAATTAGAATTTCTGTTTGAATTTTAGAAAAGGCCAGTTGAAAACCAAAAAATTCTATTGAAAATCGGAGGTTCTTCTTTAAATTCAGAAATAAATCAAATCAATAATAAAAAAACAGAATTGAAAATCAAAAATTTGAAAAAGGCTAAATAAACACATGAAAAGCAGAAAATAGCAGAAAAAGAACAAATTGGAAGCCTAGCCACGCCCCTTCTGGTTCCTCCTATACAAATGTACCATTCCGCCCACTTTAGAGATGTAGTAATAATATTAATACACTCGGCACCATCGTGCCCAAATTCTGTATTTTTTTAAGATATAACAAGACAATATTTTGGAGAAAAAAACTGGAAGTGTAGCCACAACCCATCTGATACCTCCGACACCTATCAGGTACCGCCCACTTTAGTAATCGATTAATAGTATTAATAGGACCAACGCGATCATGACCAAATTCTGTATTTAGTAAAGCACAAACAGAATAAAAATTTGGAGAAACAAATTAGAAGTCTTGCACGCCCCTACTGGTACCTCCCATACAAATGTACCATTCCGCCCACTTTAGAAATCGAGTAATAATATCAATATAATAGAAAATTTTTTGTTTTACTGAGGGTGAGGGTATATGTAAGTCGGGGTGCCCGACTGGAACTTTCTTACTGGTTTTATTTTAATTTATTGCATGTTTTAGTTTATTTTTTATTTTAATTTTTATTTTTATTTTATTTTTTATTTTATTTTTTATTTTATTGTATTTTTATACCACTGATGTCCATCTCATAGCACTTTTGTGCGGACCAACACATAAACAAAGTCACACTTACTCTTATGCTCATCCATTCAGTCGTCGCTGAGAAAGCGAAGTGAAAAGACGTAAGCGGACGTATGCATCTTTTGTTCTTAATAAAATAGAAATTAATTGAAATATAATTTTATTTGTTTAAAAAATACTTGAAAATTTAATAAAATTTGTGCTATGAAATATATAATTTTTTTTATTTCCTTATACACAACCATTTCGCTGTGAGCAACCAAAATCATAAAAAATATCAGCAAAAAATGCATACACCCGTACTCATGTGCACACGTCGGCATCTAGTCGACGACTGAAGCAACATCGATATTCTCACCAATACAACGTCATAAAAAATTTTGGACACCACTGTTTTATACCCTTCACCGTGCGCATGAACAGAGAGAAGGGTATCTTAATTTTGTTCTTCCATTTGTAACGCCCATAAGGAGGCGTGGTAGGTATAAAAATATATATATATAAATGATCAGCATCGAAATCTGAGTCGATTTAAAGGTGACCGTCTGGCCGTCCGTCTGTCCCCGCGTTTACAGCCGCAGTTTAAGAGATATCGAGCTGAAATTTGGAATGCAAGCTTCTATCCTCAAAGCGGAGGTTAAGTTCTAAGATGAGCCCGATCGGTCAAAAACTACTCCCACCTCCCATACAAACTCCCCCTTTTTGGGGTCTGTCCCTGCGATTACAGCCGTAGTTAAAGGGCAATCAAGCTGAAATTTTGTATGTGAGCTTCCCTACACTAAGCGGAGGTTGAGTAGTAAGATGAGACCGATAGGTAAAAAAACTACTCCCATCTTCCATACAAAATCCCTCATTTTTGGGGGTGTCCGTATGTCAGTCCTCGCGATTACAGCAGTAATTTCCGGGCAATCAAGCTCAAATATTGTACGCAAGCTTTGCTGCCCTATATGGAGGTTGAGTTCTAAGATGTGCCCGATCGGTCAAAAACTACTCCCACCTCCCATACAATCTCTCCCTTTTTTGGGTCCATCCCTACGATTACAGCTGTAGTTTAAGGGCATTCAAGCTGAAATTTTGTATGCAAGCTTCCCTACACTAAGTGGAGGTTGGGTAGTAAGATGAGACCGATCGGTAAAAAACTACTCCCACCTCCCATACAAAGTTCCACTTTTTGGGGGTGTCCGTATGTCAGTCCCCGCGATTACAGCCGTAGGTTAGGAAATGTCGAGCTAAAATTTGATATCCAAGCTTTAATCCTTACGTTGTAATATGGGTATGACAATATATATATATAAATGATCAGCATCGAAATCTGAGTCGATTTAAAGGTGACCGTCTGTCCGTCCTTCTGTCCCCGCGTTTACAGCCGCAGTTTAAGAGATATCGAGCTGAAATTTGGAATGCAAGCTTCTATCCTCAAAGCGGAGGTTAAGTTCTAAGATGAGCCCGATCGGTCAAAATCTACTCCCACCTTCCATACAAACTGCCCCTTTTTCGGGGTGTCCGTCTGTATCTCCCTGTAGTTTAAGAGTTTTCAGACTGAAATTTAGTATGTAAGCTTCTGTCCAGAAGCAGAGGTTACATTCTAAGATTAGCAAGATTGGATTTAAACTGACCCCACATCCCACACAAATCCTCATTTTTGGGGAGTTACAAAATGCATAAAAATATGCTCCAAATCACCAACTAAAAAACTTATCGGTAAATCAAATAAAATCGATAAAAATAATTGACAAAAACTGGATGTGTAAAGCTAAAAGTAACGTTAACTTCTCACCAACTCCCCTGTTTTAACATATGTTACAAAGTTTAATAAAATATAGTTGTAGTGCAAATAACAAGTTTTATCACCATTTTTGCAAATGGTGAAGGGTATCTGAGCTTCGGCATAGCCGAAGATAACCACCTTACTGGTTTACTTTAATTTTGGTTTTTTTTTTCAAATTTTTTATTTTTATTTTTTAGTTTTTATTTTTATTGTTATTTTTATGTTTATGTTTATTTAATTTTTTTTTTTTTTGTTTTGTTTGTTTGTTCAACCACAATTGCATTTGCTTTAAGTCGTTCCATATGTTTAATAAGTTATATCAAATTCCAGATCTGCTGTTTTCAATAAAAATATATTCAGCTATGCTAATAAAAACAACCTGTTTTCCAACAATGTTATTCAAATAATTTCAGATAATAACATTTAATAGATACATTTCAATGCGAAACAAATTTAAATTCAAAACAGACATTTAAATGTCAAAACGATCAATGGCATGCGTACGATCGGCAGACAGCATACCGTCGGCATTTTAATCACATCCAAGACTGACACAAAGCTGCTCTTAATTATGTCAAAAATGTAGTGAAAAAAAACTAAATTTATCTATTGATTTAATTTTTATCAGAAATTCACAGAATTTAATGCATGAGATTTTTTGAATATGTATTTCGAACAAAATGAACAGGGTGCCTGGCTAGTAGGATGACACTTTTTATAATCACTGTTTCATATGGGAATAATATAATTGCTGGCATAACACAGAATATAGTTACTCTGTTTATACCAATCAATTTATACCAATTGTCCCCCTGAATATATAGGAAAACCCCCTACGCTACTCTTATCGTTATAATTTATAATCTGTTTACTTTTTG
Source organism: Muscina levida (assembly GCA_964034835.1). NCBI lineage: Eukaryota > Metazoa > Arthropoda > Insecta > Diptera > Muscidae > Muscina > Muscina levida. The sequence continues at coordinate 158,015,957 of OZ035880.1, forward strand.
TTTGCCCATAATTTATAAACCGTTTTTAATTATTTTCAATATCTTATTTACTTTTCACTCTAATAATAATATCAATATAGTTTATGACAGAGTGTTAGCAAAAAATCCCTTCGTGCTAATACTAATTGCAATCATAACAAACACTTGAATAAAATTTAATATTGTGTTAATTAAAGAATAACAAAATTAGACTGGCTTGCGGCCATATATGGTGGCTACTCTTATTAAGCAATCGCACTTTTACGCTACTCGATCCTAATCAAATATTGTATAAAGCCTCACAAAACCTGGCGGTACAGTCGGCTCTTATATCTGTCTGTGTGTATGCAACTTGACCCGAAAACCCAAGCAGCAAGTTGTGTCATCAACATTGACTGCGTAAATACTTGCAGGACAATCTGCATTGATCGCAATACTATACTGTGCGATCAATAAACTTAAATTAATTTACACCAGCGCGCACGATTGTAATAAATGTTCATTCATTACTCGGGGGGCAAAAGCTCGTGAAAAGGAAATTGTGGCTATAAAATTTTTAAGAATTTTTAGTAAATAAAAACAAACAATAACAATAGATAGAAAACAGAAAAGAAAAGTGAAATAAATAAATATTCAAAAACAACAGAAAAAAACGCTATCTGCTGCATTGAAAGTCTGTCTAGCGCTAAAGCAGTAGCAGTAGTAGCAACAACTTTATAGAAATGTGAATAAAGCAAAAACAAAACAAAAACTTTGTGTTATTTTAAAATTACGCGATTAGTTGTAGACGAAAACATATATTTGCATACGTTTGTTTGTTGTTTGCACCCCAGAATAAATTAAGAAACCATCGGCACAAGTCGGCTTGGGAGATTCCTTACACGGCGCACACTGGTCCCAAATCCTCTGTATTTGTGGATGAATGTTAAAAGACGAAATACGAAATAACAATAACATTCAACGATGATGGTGTGTTAAAAGTGGTACATCTTCTCAAAAGAGTATTAGATTTTGGTGTCGTTTTCGTGTCATTAGAAAGTAGACACATTGGGTCTCATACATAAAAACGAGTAAAAGCTTTTGCTCAATTTCGTATGCATAAAAATGAGTTCAAACCAATTGCAATTACTTGAGCAAAGGAAGATCAAACATCTTATTGTTATTGAAGTGCAAACATGTCGTCAAGTGAAAGTGAAGTAGAATCATATAATAATAATAAAATAGAAACTGATGACATTTCTAAATTTTTGGTAGAAAAATACAAAAAAAATATTTACTAGAAAAAAGTCAATTACCAAGCATTACCAATAAGCAAAAATTTGGCATTGAATTAACGGGGAAAAATATAATAAAAACCAATGAGAAAGATTTAGTCGGGCAACCCGACATACATATACCCTCACCCTTAGTAAAACATAAAATTTTCTATTATATTAATATTCGATTTCTAAAGTGGGCGGAGTGGAACATTTGTATGGGAGGTACAAGAAGGGGCGCGGCTAGACTTTCAGTTTTTTTATCCAAAACTTTGTCCTGTTATAGCTTCACAAAATACAGAATTTGGACACGATCGTGTCAAATGTATTGATATTATTACTCCATTTCTAAACTGGGCGGAGTTGTACATTTGTATGGGAGGTACCAGAAGGGGCGTGTCCAAACTTCCAGATTTTATCTCCAAAACTTTATCCAGTTATAGCTTTTCTAAATACAGAATTTGGGTACGATCACGTTGGATTTATTGATATTATTACTTCATCTCTATAGTGGGCGGAAAGGTGCATTTTTATGGGAGGTGCCAGAAGGGGCGTGGCTACACTTCCAATTTTTTTCTCCAAAACTTTATTCTGTTAAAGCTTTACGAAATACAGAATTTGGGTACGATTCCGTTGGGTGTACTGATATTATTACTCTATTTCTTAAGTGGGCGGAATGATATATTTGTATGGGAGGTACCAGAAGGGGCGGGGCAAAGTAGCCCATTTGCAATGACGTAAGTAGTTTTGGGAAATATGAACCCGTGCAAAATTTCAAAACATTTGGTTGCGTTTTTTGAAAGTTGTCGTACGCACCAGCCGAGCTCAAGCTCACGTTTTATGCATGAGACCCATTGTGTATTCGTATCGAACGAAGTGTTTGCAATGTTTAATGTAAAAAAGGCGCTTTATAACGACTGTTACCTAGGTTACGAATAGAGATATTGAAAATATACACATACCTTTTGTAGCTTTTAATTTGATTTATGCTAAAATTTTTGAAATTGTTCGTAATCCAAATTCAAAATTGTTCTTTAATTTGTTTTCAACCAGTAAGAAAGTTTCAGTCGGGAAATCCGACTTATATATACCCTCACCCTTAGAAAAACATAAAATTTTCTAGTATATTAATATTATATGAAGTGGGCGGAGTGGTGGTACATTTGTATGAAAGAAGCCAGAAGGGCCGTAAACAGACTATCAGTTTTTATTTTCAAAACTATATCCTAATTTTGCTTTACTAAATTCAGATTTTAGGCATGATCGCGTTGGGTGTATTATATATATTGATATTATTACTCCATTTCTAAAGTGGGCGAATTGGTACTTTTGTATGGGAGGTACCAGAAAAGAATTGACTACATTTCCCATATTTTTCTCTAAACCTTTACCCAGTTATAGCTTTACTAAATACAGAGTGGTGGCGGAGTGGTACATTTGTATGGAAGGTACCAAAAGGGGCGTGGACCGACTACCAGTTTTTTCTCCAAGACTTTATCCTGATTTAGCTTTACTAAATACAAAATTTAGTCGCGTTGGGTGTATTGATATTATTACTCCACATCTAAAGTGGGCGGATTGGTACATTTGTATGGGAGGTACCAGAAGGGGCGTGGCTAGACTTCCAATTTTTATACCACTATGATACGACCCAAAAGTGTAACACATAGAAGGAGTCACTTCAGACCCTAGGTTTCTTAGAACCAACTTCGATTCATGACTTTTTAAGTCATGTGAGCCATGCCCGTCTGTCTGTCTGTCCGTCTGCTGGCTGTCCGGCTGGTTCGCACGATAACTTTCGAAAGACGCAATCAAATGTCTTGAAATTTTGCACGAGTTAATATTTCCCCAAAACTACTTTCAGTATTGCAAATGGGCTATATGGCTCCGCCCCTTCTGGTACCTCCCATACAAATACATCATTCCGCCCACTTTAGAAATCGAGTTATAATATCAATACACCCAACGGGATCGTACCCAAATTCTGTACTTAGTAAAGCTATTACAGGATAAAGTTTTGGAAAAAAAATTGGAAGTCTAGCCACGCCCCTCCTCGTACCTCCCATACAAATTCACCTTTCCGCCCACTTTAGATATGGAGTAATAATATCAATAAATCCATCGCGCTCGTACCCTAATTCTTATTTTGGTAAAGCTATAGCAGGATACAGTTTTAGAGAAAAAAAACTGAAGTCTACCAACGCCCCATCTGGTATCTCCCACACACATCTTGTACCGCCCACTTTAGAAATCGATTAATATTATTATTAGAACTACCGCGATCGTGACCAAATTCTGTATTTAGTAAAGTTCAAGCAGGATAAAGTTTTGGAGAAAAAATCTGGAAGTCTAGCCACGCCCATTCTGGTACCTCCCATACAAATGTACCTTTCCGCCCACTTTAGAGATGGAATAATAATATCAATACACTTGACACGATCGTGCCCAAATTCTGTATTTAGTAAAGCTATAACTGGATAAAGTTTTGGAGAAAAGATCTGGATGTCTAGACACGCCCCTTCTGGTACCTCCCATACAAATGTACCACTCCGCCCACTTTAGAGATGGAGTAATAATATCAATCTACTCGACACGATTGTACCCCAATTCTGTATTTTATTAAGTTATAACAGGATAAAGTTTTGGAGAAAAAATTGGAAGTCTAGCGGCGCCCCTTATGGGACCTCCCATACAAATGTACCTTTCCGCCCACTTTAGAGATGGAGTAATAATATCAATACATCCAACGCTATCGTGCCCAAACTCTGTATTTAGTAAAGCTATAACAGGATTAAGTTTTGGAGGATAAACCTAGAAGTCTAGACACGCCCCTTCTAGTACCTCTCATACAAATTTACGACTCCACCCACCTTAGAAATCGAGTAATAATATCAATATAATAGCAATTTTTTTATTTTACTGAGGGTGATGGTATATGTAAGTCGGGTCGCCCGACTGAAACTTTCTTACTGGTTTCCTCAAAACATTATCCTGTTATTGCTTTACTAAATGCACCATGTTGGCACGATCGAGTTGGGTGTATAAATAATATTAATCGATTTTAAAGTGGGCAGAACGGTACATTAGTATGGGAGGTACCAGAAGGCTAGACTTCCTGATAAGTTCCCCAAACCTTTATCCTGCTAAAGCTTTTCTAAATACAGAGTTTGGGCACGATCGCGTGGTGTTTATCAATAATATTAATCGATTTCTAAAGTGGGCGGAGTGGTACATTTGTATGGGAGGTAGCAGAAGCGGCGTGGCTTTCACCTTGTCCATCCATTGGTGTTTTGGTCGCCTCCTCCTGCGCCGCCCATCGAGTTTATTGTAAAGACTTTTCGAGCCGGAGCGATTTCGTCCATTCGTATGACTTGTCCAAGCCAACGCATTCGGTCTATTTGAACGCGCTTGACTACGTCGATGTCGTTGTACAGCTCATACAGCTCATGATTCATTCGAGGACGGTACTCGCCGTTAACGATGATACGCCATAATATGTCACGTAGTATTTTTCTCTCGAATAGATTAATCCGCTTGTTTCATTACCCAGAATTCTGCGCTGTAGAGCAAGACAGGTAGGATCAGAGTCTGGTAGACCTGGATCTTTGTTCTTCGAGAGAGCGCTTTGTCGTTAAATGGCTTGCTTAGCGCACAGCTGCAGCGGTTTGCGATTAATACTCGTCTTTTGATTTCCACACTGACATTACTATTTTTGTTTATGGCGGAGCCAAGGTAGACAAAATCATTTACCACTTCAAAGTTATAGTTGTCAACGTTCACCCAGCGTCCCAGACGAGTGGGCTCTTTGTTTGTTGAAAAAAAATAACTTGGTTTTGTCCTCATTAATCACCAGACCAACTTTGGCCGACTGCTTTTCAATGCTCGAAAAAGCCGCAGTAACATCTCGCAATCCAAGTCCAATGATATCTATATCATCAGCATGTGACTTTTGTTGAAGATGGTACCATTCCTTGTTTACTGCACCCTTCCGCATGATCATCTCTATTACGATGTTGAAGAGATCGCAGGACAGACTATCGCCTTGTCTAAAGCCTCGCTAGGTAGAAAATGGCTCTGACAGATTTTTTCACTGAAGACTTCGTGTCAGGCAGTGTCATCCCGCAAAGTCGAATTAGCTTCGCGGGGATACCAAACTCAGCCATAGCATCCAACAATTTCTGTCGTATCGGACTGTCGAATGCAGCTTTGTAATCGATGAACATATGGTATGGTGTCGATCTGCATTTCTTAGATCTTCTCCAGGATCTGTCGTAGTGTGAATACCTGGTCGGTCGTGGATTTACCAGGTCTAAAGCCACACTGATAAGGTCCAGTCAGGTTCGCCAGAATGGGCTTTAGTCTCTCACATAACACACTAGACAGGACCTTGTATGCTATAGTTGGTACACACACTTGGGTCGCCTTTCTTAAGCACGGGACATAGGACACTCAGATTCCAATCATCGGGCATGCACTCCCTGAGCCAAATCGTGTTTATGAACTGGTGCATGCATGTTACCAGCTCATCGCCGTCGGCTTTAAAAAGCTCTGCTGGCAGTCTATCGGCTCCCTTAGCTTTATTATTTTTAAGCCGTGCAATTGCAGTGCTGATCTCGTTTTGGCTCGGTGGTAGACAGTCTACTCCATCGTCGATGATAGGTGTGATTTCAATACTTATGCTGCCTTAGGGAACGAGTAGAGTTTAAAAGTGTTCCCTCCATATTTGCAGCACACTCTGAGTGTCCGTGACCAGATTTCCGTCTCTGTTCATACCGGCAAGGATTCCTGTTTTTTACTTTTTACATTTTGGTAGAACTTTCGGGCCTCAACTTTTTCCCTGTAGTTTTCGATATCCTGGCTCTCTCGCTTGTTCCGCCTGAACAGGCTTTTCATCTCTCTTCTTTTCTCTTTATAAAGCTCCATCACCGCACGCGTCGCAATTGACTGCAGTTTTGTCTTGTATGCAGCATTCATTTCCTTAGACATTTCGCGACATTCATCATTTAGTTTTACTAACTACAGAATTTGGGCACGATCGCGTGGGGTGTATCAATAATATCAGTCGATTTCTAATGTCGGCGGAATGGTACATTTGTATGGGAGGTACTAGAAGGGGCGTGGCATGTAGTCCATTTTTAATACTGTACGTAGTTTTGGGGAAATATTCAAATTGTGCAAAGTTTTAAACCATTTGGTTTCGTCTTTAGAAAGTTATCGTGCGTACCAGCCGGACAGCTTGATAGACAGACGAACATGGCTCAAACGACTTAATAAGTCATGTATAGAATTTGGTTCAGAGAAACTTAGGGTCTAAAGTGACCACTTCTAAGTGTTACACTTTTGGGTTGTAACAAATGATATATCCCCTCCAACCTGTAGGGTGAGGATACCAAAATCGGACCGGCCGTGGCATGACGGTTAGAACACGCGAATACCTACCATGTGGGATAATCAATTCAGATTCAATTCCTGGGTTCAGTCATTTAAAAAAAAATGTCTTTCATTGCCGGCCTCCCTCGGTGTTGTCGACCGCAACTTCGCAGTACAAGTGACGGGTTAATCGGTATGTCTAGTAAAAGCTTCTCAATCAATGACGTTTGCATTCGTCAATAAACTAGTAGGTGCCGTTTGTTGTGAATCTAAAAATAGAAAGCGTGCTAATTCGCCACAACGCGAGAAGCTATCCCATATCTCATTTATGGGGCGTAAGGGGAAATTAATTAAGTATACCAAAATGACCACGCCCCCACCAACCACCCAAAAATCGATTTGTTCGCATAAAATATCGTTTATCCAAGCAATAATTTCAGTTTATTATGATTTTTGTTGTTGTTAAACATTAAATACACCTTCTGTTTGTGTTTTTAATTAAAACAAAAAAAAAATGCCACCCCCCCCCCCCCCCCTATTAAGCCCCAAAATACGAAAATCGAAGTCAAAGTTGGCGCTAAGGCCCGGGGGCCAAAAAAGGGGCCCCTTGGGTTTTATGATGACCCCCCATGTGTGGGTACTCAAATGATACGAATCCAACAATGTTATTTTTAAGTTCCTAAGGGTCTCCTGGACCGAGTTATATTCATTTAAATTTCCGGGATATACCAAAAAAAAAATTTAAAAAATCATGGAAAAAGTTAGAAAAATTTAAGGAAATAAACTGAAAAATTCTTAAAAAAAATAGAAAATCTAAAAACCGCGCAATTTTTAATTTTTTTACTGAAAACCCCGGTAAAAAATTTAAAAAAATGGGGAAAAATCATGGAAAATTAGAATAATTTAAGGAAATGAATTGAAAAGTTCCATAGAAAAATTAAATGTCATCATAAATGTGTGAAAATTTTAAATTATTTTGAATTTTTTTAGGTTTTTAAAGAAAAATTTCAAGATATATTTAAAAAAATTCAAGAAAAAGTCCAAAGAGAAATATTTGAAAGAAGAAAATTGATTAAAAAAAGGATAAAAGTGGAAAAAATTAAGAAAAATTTGAAAAATATTTAAAATAAAAGCTATGGATGATGGAGATGGTTGCAGTAGCGCCGCAGGCAAACAAAAAAAATCGCGCGATTTTTAAAAAAAAAAAAAAAAAATAAAAAATATAAAATAATTTTTTTTTTTGTAAATGAGAGTGAAAATGGATATGTTGGGCGTGAAAGCGCCGCAGGCAAAAATCGCGCGATTTTTTTAAAAATAATTATTTTTTTTTTTTTGATATATCCCGGATAAAATATTTTTTTTTTTGTAAATTAGAGTGGAAATGGATATGTTGGGTTTAGCAGCGCCGCAGGCAAAAATTACACAAGGGAACAAGGTATTTGTTGTTGAAGAACTGCATATTGTTTTTAAGGTAATTTGGGGCGCTGAATCCAAATCTGCACTTGGTTTTTTTGTATCAGCTCGACTTTTCGCGATATACCATTATGTCCAAAACTAAGGTACTTCCACTACAAATACTTAAATAACTTGGAAACGGTTCACTATATTCAATTAAAAAAACACATTTAAACTCGTCAACAAAATTATCTTTAACCCGTGCCTACATTGTTTTTAATTTGGCCCAGTAGTTTCAGAGATATCGTTGTAGTTTTAAAAAAAAAAACAAAAATTTTACAAAAAAAAAAAAATTGTTTTTGAAAAATTCATAAAAAAAATAATGCAACAACAATCACAGTGTTGGTCTTAACACATTTAGTTTAATATAGTTTGAATCAAATGAGCTTTATTTCATTGAAATCTGTGCACAACTTTTGATTTTGTCAACAATTTACTGAGACAACTAAATTTACAAAAATCGCGATTTCCATACAGAAATAACATCTATTAATATGTTTGTGAAAGTGTAACTCGAGGAAACCTTAACGGATCGTTATGAAAATTTATCAGTATTAATATTTTTCGAAACGAACTTATGGGATTGTAAATGGGCGGAATAGCCCCACCCCTTCTGGTACCTCCCATACAAAATTACCTATTTTTGGATAATTAATATATCTTCGATAGCTGCCAAACCGACTATCGCAGGATATTTAAATTTGGTAAGTTTATTTATCTTGCAAAAGTAGACAAACCCTAAAAAAACCGAAACCGTTGCCATACCCCTTCTGGTACCTCCCATACAAATGACCGAACTCACTCCAATAGTCTTACATACATATCTTTTTTGTAAGTACACTGAATTCAGTCAAACTATGCGTAAGTTTTACGGTTATGAAAATATCAATCAAGAATGAATTTGCACTATATCGGATCACCCCTTCTGGTACCTCCCAAACAAAATTACCTATTTTTGGAAAATTAATATTTCTCCCTTAACTTCCAAATTGAAACCTGCCGATTAATTAAATTTGGTCAGTTAATTAATATTGTAATAGGAGGCAAAACTATAAATGAAACTATAAATAAATTTGCAAATTTGTCATGATTTTTAAAAATAAAAAATTTTAATTTTTTTTTGGGTAGAAACAAAAAAATTCGAAAAATCTGTTATCACCGAACTTAGCATAACTCATTCAATATTCAATCGTTTATTATGTACATACATGTTTTAGAAAGCTACTTTAATATGATATTCAATAAAGCTTATAAAAAGAACAATTTGCCCCCAACCGAATAACTTGCAGCGTGAAGAAAATTAAAATGTGTAATTTTTTTTGTAATTTTTTTTTTTTTTGAATAAAAGAGCCTTTATCAGTCATTTGTTTTGTGATATTAAAAAAGTAGATTTTTTTCAAAGATAACAACGATATCTTAAAAAAAAAACAAAAATTTTAAAATCCGGCTTATGAAAAAAAAAATATGACTTTTTGAACTATAATTTTTTGGAAAATAGGCGAAAATACGATTAGTACCTGTAACTTAAAAATTCGAGCTGATGGAGAAAAATGGAGATTAGATTTAAAATCAGCGACCTCAAATTAGTAAAAAACAGCTATAGAATTCCAAACAACACTCAAAGAGTTCAATTTTGTTCCCTTGTGTTATTTTTAAAAAAATCGCGCGATTTTTTTTTTTTGCTATATCCCGGAAATTCAAATGGCTCTAAGACCCGTAGGAACCTAAAAATGACATCGTTAGATTCGTCTCGAAAATATCTTTCATTTGAGTACCCGCACCTGGGAGGTCATCATAGAACCGAAAGGTGCCCCTTTTTTGACCCCCCGGGCCCCATGGGCCTGAGCGCCAACTTTGACCTACAATAGCATATTTTTTTTTTAATCGGGCTCCCGCCCTATATTCTGCACTTCAGCCGATTTTGCGTACTCGAGTAGTTTGAATCTATTTAATCTATCTGTATCCTATCATATTATAAAACATCTTTTGTCATTATTGCAAACTCTCCAAACTTGTCTGACAACAAAAACTTTTTCCTCATCCGATGTAGGGTGTACAAAACGATGTGTACCTACATATGTAGATGATAACCACCTATATAGAGAAAAAAAAGTATAAATAAAAACACAAAATTATGAAAGAGAAACGCTCAAGTAAAAGAAGAAGCAGACAAAAACATACTGCGAAAATAAAATGTATTTACTTGATGTTCAAGCAAACATTATCGAAACAGTTCCTAGTGATCAGATGCCGGGAACGGAACCAGCCACGCAACGGTTACGGCTGCGGTTATCAAGAAAATACTCTGTTCTTTGTTTCACAAAGTCAATACAAAAATAAAACAATACAACAAAACAAATCTAAACAAAATTGTCAATTATAGAAAAAAAAACGAAAAAAAAGTAAACATATTGATAATTCAAAATTTACAAAAATTTATTTACAGATAAATTTAATGTAAAATATAACAAAACGCCACGTCTCAAACTATACACCGATCAACATGATATAGAAATTAATAAAATTCAAGAAATGCAACAGACCCGCAAATCATGAAAATCTTACGCGAAATCTTACCGTGGAAAAGTTAGCACAAATTGTTAACAATAATGCCTAGTGTCTAGTGAATTATGTAAGAGTTACTAGCAAATAATAACAACAAGAATACCAAGAATCGCTTTAGCACAAAGTACAAAAATTTCCAGAAAAAATAAAAACAAAAAAACTAATTGCTAAACCAAAACCTAAAGCTTCCACGAACTATCGATGTCTTGCGTTAATTTGCACTCACTGCGACAACAACAAACCAAACTACAACAGCAGCTAAGGGAGAAACATCAAGTGGCGCTTTCTTTTAACAGACGAAGGCCTTCTGCCCGAAACACAGGCTCGAAAAGTAAACCTAAAATCCAAAGAGTGCTAAATCTGCAAACATTAAAGATCTCATCATCGAATCATAAATTAAGCTAACACTACTACTACTACTACATTTGCAATTAGCAACATGGCCAACAACAACAACAACGACTATCAGTTCCTGCTCCATCCGCCGCCCTCTACATCACGCAGTAATTTACCGAAGAATTTTGAAAATCTCTTTGTGAATGGAAATTTCACAGAGGATGACGTGGAAAATAACAATAATGGTCAGAGGGCGAATCGTAACATTGAACCCCATTGCTGGGTCTTTGGCTATGGATCATTGTGCTGGTATCCTGGTTTCGAGTACACCAAATGTATAACGGGCTACATCCGAGGCTATGTCCGTAGATTTTGGCAGGGCAACACAACGCATCGTGGCACCGTAGATAAGGTGAGTGTGAAATCCTATTAATATCGTAAATGTGAATGTCTGTCTGTTTGTTGCTCAATCACGCCTAAACGGCTGAACCGATTTCAATGAAATTTGAAAGGCAGTTATTGTACTATATGGAAATTACCGCAGACTATAATTTTTTAATTGTTCACCCAATGGGTGGTGTGGGCGTGGCAAAACTTTTTTTTTTGAGCTAGGGAGATAAAATTTGATACACAGATAGTATCCGGCAACACGAATTTGAATATGCGGACGAAATTTTAATTTTGGACCCGATGGGCATGGTGGGCGTGGCAAAATATATTTTAAAAGCTAGGGAGATAAAATTTGATACACAGATAGTACTCAACAACGCGAATATGAATTTGCGGACGAAATTTTAATATTTGATCCAATGGACGGAGTGGGCGTGGCAAAACATATTTTAGAACTAGGGAGATAAAATTTGATACCCAGATAGTATTCGACAACACGAATATGAACATGCAGATAAAATTTTAATTTTGGACCCGATGGGCGTAGTGGGCGTGGCAAAATATATTTTAAGAGCTGGGGAGATAAAATTGGATACACAGTACTCAACAAGGCGAATATGAATATGCAGACGAAATTTTAATTTTTGGTCCAATAGACGGAGTGGGCGTGGCAAAACATATTTCAGAGCTAGAGAGATACAATTTGATACCCATACAGTACTAGACAACACGAATATGAATGTGCAGACAAAATTGTAATTGTTGCTCCAATGGGCTTAGTGGGCGTGGCAAAACCTTTTTTAAGAGCAAGAGAGATAAAATTTGATACCCAGATAGTATTCGACAATGCGGATATGAATATGCAGACGACATTTTAATTTTGGACCCAATGGGCGTAGTGGGTGTGGCAAAGCCTTTTTTTAGAGCTAGAAAGATATAATTTGATACCCATACAGTACTCGACAACGCGAATATGAATATGCAGACAAAATTTTTATCTTGGGTCCAATGGGCGTAGTGGGTGTGGCAAAACCTTTTTTTAGAGCTAGAAAGATAAAATTTGATACCCATATAAATTTGATATACCCATATTTGATACCCGACAACGCGTATATGAATACGCAGACGATTTTTTAATTTTGGATCATTGGGGGAAGGGAGATAGAATTTGATACACAAATAGTCTTCGACAACACGAATATTAATATCAAACCGAAATTTAAATTTTTAGAACAGTGGGCGGAGTTGGCGTGAAAGTATTATGTTTTTCGACATTCTTTGGAATATGTAGTACGAATTACTTGCTGTGATACGTATACGTAATACGTATTTGTACAAAGTGACACACACACTCAAAGGTAAAATTGTGATTACAAAATTTACCATAACTCATTCATTTTTCAACCGATTCTTTTAAACTTACCTATTTTAGAAAGCTACTTTAATGAAGTATAATACAAAAATAAAAAATATAAATTGCGCTGCCTTATGATCAACTTAAAGCGATTTTTCGCTTTTCTTTTGCTTAAACAGCCGCCGTTTCACTATTTTTTAACCGATTTTGAAAATTATTTTTTTAATAGAAGGTGAAAGTCATAGCTTTAAAATATATGTAAGCTTTTGAAAATCGCTTCTACAAAAAGAAGACTTATGAATTTTGGAACTTGTAATTTTAGGAATATCGTCATTTCACTTAATTTGCTAAAAAAAACATTACTAAACGAAGTGACTGAGAAAAACTAAAAGTATCACTGTACTCTATAGACTCCAGTCTAACAGAAATGCTACATGAGAACCCCTGTATATTTTTTTTCTTCACATTTGTATCACAGTGTAATTTGACATCAGGTAGTACACTGCAAGACTAATGTGAATATGCAAACGAAATTGTTATTTTGGATCAGTGGGCGAAGGGGGCGTGTCAAAACTGTATTTTAGCCCTAGAGCGATCATATTTGATATACAGATAATATTCGATACCAAAAGTTCATTCATTGTAACAAAAAATACAATTTATTGTATCAATAAGTACATTTATTGTACTAAAAAGTACAGATTATTGTAATAAAAGGATATATTTATTGTACCAAAAAGTGAAATTTATTGTCCCAAAAAGTGCTTTAATTGTACAAAAAAGGTACATTTATTGTACCAAATAGAACATTTTCAAAGTGTACTTTATTGGCACCTAAAAGTGGAATTTATTGTATTTAAAAGTACTTTTATTGTACACAAAAAGAACAATTAATTGTACTTGTACTTTAAATAGACTAATAAACACTTTTATTGTACATAAAATGTACATTTATTGTACAAAAACGGTACATTTATTGTACCAAAAAGAACATTTATGGTATCAAAGTGTACTTTATTGGTACCTAAAAGTGGAGTGTATTGTATTGAAAAGTACTTTTATTGTACACAAAAAGAACAATTAATTGTACCACAGAGTACCTTTACGGTAGCAAAAAGTACTTTAGATGTACTAATAAATACTTTGATTGTACCAAAAAGTATTTTAATTGTACCAAAAATTATTTTTTTAACTGTATCAAAAAGTACTTTTATTTTTATTAAAAACTGTTCTTGAAGCAAAAAGCAACGACTAGAAGATTTTTTTTCTTAAACCCATAATATTTTTATATTGTATTTCCTGCCACTTTCGACAACATGATTTCCAGAGTTGTGTCAGTAAAGTTTAAGGGCTATTTACACCGCGTCAGTTTGTTTTATCAAAAATATTGGCAAAAAGTCGTCTGAAAAATTATTTCGGTAAATTTTGACAAAACTACCTCGTTTACACCAATGCTGACACATACTGAAATACAGACAATAATGTGTAACAATGATAGTGTAATTGAGACTTTGGAGTACGCAGCGATGCAGATTTCTGATTGGTGGGCAGAAGGGAACGTGGAAAAAATGTTTTTAGGATTATATGAGGTAATATTTGTATACAGATAGTACTTGGCGCCATAGATATGAATTTGCAGACAGATGCTTTAATATCGTTTAGTGAGACAAGGTTAGTTTGATCAGGGTAAGGAGTAACATGGGGTAACAAATTGTTTCAGAGCTTACAAGATCGACCCTTAAACTTAGCTCTTTAAGTAAGCAAGCCAAACCTATTATAAGTATTCATCAATTATGCAATAGTGAAGCATTGTAGGGTCCACTAGTTGAATAAAAATTCAAGCGATTAAAAATAAAAATATTTTTTTTAGTTGCACACGAATTTCCACATAACTATTTTTCTTGTTTTTGTTGTCTTGTATTTGGTATAATTAATTGTATTTAAATCCAAATATTACCATACCCTGATATTCATGAAATTAATACAACAAAATTTCATTCGACAAATTTTCGTCCGAACATATGTATATATTTATTAAAAATTTTCTTGTACAAAAATTCAGATAGGTTTTATCTCTTTCCAAAAAAAAAATGTGTTCAAACCTTTGGCTCAGATAATACTATCTTTGTAAAAGGTACCGCCACAACCGAGTCTTATGTTTCAACAACTATTAAAAGATTTCTATCTTTGAAAAATAATATTCACTCTTTGGGGGGATCACAATTGTTTGGTCATCTTCTGATTATGATAACAGAGGGGAATTCCTATAAAATAATTGTTATTGAAAAATTGCAAATTGCATTTGAATCACATTCTCATATTATCATATACTGTGAAAAAAGATCCCCTAATTTATGTAAAATTACCATTATTACATTACCAAGAAACTGTCAAAAATATATCAATAATTTAAGAAAATGTTAAATTTTTTAATTTGTTTTTTGCTTCAATTTTTTCTTTGATAATAGAACTCTTGGTTGAATTTTAAAAAGTTTCTCTATTTTTAGCGTGTTTTGTAGTTAAAGCGACATTTTTAAATTCAGTTACAATATTATTTCTTAGTTTTAAGTATTTTTCTCATCCTTAGAATTAAAAAAATGTTTATAGATTTATTTTTTAAAATTAATGATGAATTAACTAAAATAAATTAACGGGTTTTCGGCATTAAATAAAAAAGATTAAAATAAATTTAATTATTGTTCCTCAGTGTTATCAAAATCTATAGCGACCGAGTTCAAAACCCTCAATAATTAAAATGTTTTTATTTTAAACAAAATCAAAATCAAATCAAGCATTTATTATGCCAACAACTGAACGATTTATATTTTGAGTTTGGTGCAAATAATTAACAAATTAATTTATTTTTCTTTTGTATAAACATATAACGGTGAGATGTTTTCTTTAACTCTTAATCAATTTTTTTTATTAATTTCGTTTTTTTTTTATTTTGTAATTATAATTGTTAATGTCAATGACAAGTTTTTGATTCATTGTTTTGATATATTACGAATTTACACGGAAAATTGCTATTATGGAAATTTGTCATAACTTTCGTAATATCAAAAAGAGAGGAATGAATGAACAAGAGAGGAATTTCCCCTATTTTGTCAAAAAGTAAAAATATTAATATTCCATATTTTTGGAAATTTGTCGAAACTTGTTCGAACTATACGGAATTTAGACTGTAATTTATATTTGGTGCAATAAAAGTACTTTTTAGTACTATTTACCACAAGACATGTACTCTTTAGTACAGTAAAGTTTACTTTTTGGCACTATAAAGTTATCTGTTTGGCACATTAAATTGTACTTTTTGGTACAATTTGGAAAAATCGATATTAGGTACAAGTAATATAAATTTACTATTTGGACCAAAAAATTTACTTTTTTGTAATATATATGTACTTTTTGATACAACAATTTCTCATTTTTGTGCAATATATTACGAATCTTTCAAAATTTAATACAATAAATGTACATTTTGGTACTTTTTAAATGGTCTTTTGTGGTACAAAAAATTATACTTTTTAATACATTACATTATGAATTTTCGGAAATTTGTCGTAACTCTCTAAATATATGGAATTTTTACCTTTTGATGTAGTACTATTTGGTACAATAAATGCACTTTTTGGTACTTTCAAGTACAATAATTTGTACTTTTTGCTGCAATTAACGCACTTTGTAGTACAATAAATTTTACTTTTTGGTACAATAAAAGTCCATTTAAGTACAAAAATTTTAAGTTTTGGTACAATTTCGGAAAAACTTAATTTATTACAAATATTTAACTTTTTGGTAAATTTTTTTCGAAATATACGGAATTTGATGATAATGAAAATAATGGGACCATTAAAATAATTTTTGTTATAATAAAAGTACTATTTGGTGCAATCAAAGTACATTTTGGTACAACAAAAGTACTTTTTGGTATAATAAAACAACTTTTTGGTACAGTAAAGCTACTTTTTAATACAATAAAATAATTTATGGAGCAATTAAAGTAATAGTACAAAAAAATTTATTTTTTTTTATTACAGAAATTCGTACTTTTTGGTAAAATAAATTGTACGTTTCGGTATAATAAAAGTTCTTCTGGTACATTAAAAGTAATTTTTGGTACTATAAATGTACTTTTCGTACAAAAAAAATGATTTTTTGTTTTACTAAATTTTCGTTTTCGGTACAAAAAAAGTACTATTTGATACAATTAATGTACTGATTTGTACAATAATATATTTTTTTGTACAAAAAATTTTACTTTCTGCTGCTATAAAAAATGCACTTTTGGTTCCAAAATTTCACTTTTTGGAATTTTTGGGTATAATAAAAGCACTATTTATTTATTTATTTAGAAATCAACTAACACCCTTAAGGACAACATGCTTATAGACTTATTCATAATACGAAAGAAAAAAAACTTAAAACTAAATCTAACGCACAATCTATTTTTCCAATCAATAAGAAAAATTCTGTAAAAGTAGATGTTAATATTATAATAAAAATAATACATAATTGGTAAAATATATGTATTTTTTGCTATAAAAAAGTACTTTTTGCTGCAATAGGAGATGCAATAACTATTTGGTACAAAAATATAACATTTTGGTGCACAAAAATTTTGATTTGAATCATTTAGTGTCGTACATAAAAAACTCAAACTCTTTCGCTCTTACGCTAGTTAGCTTTTGCTTTGTTTCCGTACCAAAACAACACCGTTGTCGTGTACAGATCTTGTTCGCAAAATCAACACAATCATAAGACTTGAAAAAAACAAAAAGACTTGAAACCCTTTCAAGCGCACTTGTACAGTCCTATAGTCTTTACACTACTAAGGCAAACTAATAGTTTCTTTAATAACACAGTGCAACATTTTTTAGCTTATAGGTTTGGGACTCAATTCTGAGAACTGCACGTGAGAGTAGCCCCAAAAATAAGAACTTCTGCAACATTCGTTTTATCAAGTTACATGTCATAATAATTTAATCGACTTGAAGTTAGTAAGTTAGTAAGATTTTGTGACGTTTGATGCTCTTTAGTTTAGACATAACTCGAGATCAACTAGTCCGATTTAGCTGCAACAAATTTAATAAAATAAAGAATTACAATTCCTTTAATCTGTTCATATAACGTTTCCCTACATAAGCAACAGTTTCACTTTTCCTTTCATCAAATGATTTTGAACTGGGTTTATTTTGTAGCAGTAACAATAAAACTGTTAAACATATGGTAGCCACAAAGAGCGATTTTAAATTGCCGAACATTTCAAAAATAACAACAAATGCTATTTTAGCGTTTTTTGAAAAATCATTAAAATCTCAACACGTTAAAATCTATATGTAAACAAAGCGCAAAAACTAAAGCAAACATAAAACTACTAAAATTAACAGACCCCCTGTAATACAGTTGTTTAGCACTGGAAGAGTGCGGAAAGAAATAAAAGACAACCTCTTCTACTGAAGGTTCTTAGGGAACTCAATTTATTTTAATATGATTTCTTACAACTAAACATTCTACATTCTAATCTAACCTAAAGTAAACAAAATACATACAATATTTATTACCTGATGTTGTTGTAATGTGTACACACGCGTTGGTCCCTTTTCGTATCTATTTAAACATTCCCGAAACGATCGAGTAAAGTAGGTACACACTTTCTACGCATATTACAACAACAACATGGGAAAATACTCAGTATTTGTCGATTGTGTGAAACAACAACAAGCAACAAAATATATTAATATATAAGATCAGTACATAACTGAACATTCTGCCGGCCTTAAAAGATCCTAATCTTTTAACAAACTCTTTATTTGATGTTACTTTTGTTTCACTTATTTCTACCCTACATAATACCAGGCATTACAACGGCGGCAGGTAGGTAAATGAATGATATATTGAGAGTCGTCTGGTAGAGTTGGAAATTCATGGATGGATGGCCGTAAATTAGGATCAAGAGAAGAAAACTCCAACGTTGAATTTATAGTCATCCTTCTATCCGCTGAGTTAACGATCGATTACATTAAACCAATTATTTTTCCATCACCCATAAACTGCTTGAAACATCTGCATCTCTTCATCTCTGATCCTTTGAGCTTCTGCTAATATTTACCATTGTGTCCAATGTTTCTGTCAATTCCACCGTTGCTTCCTGGTTGAAGAAAATACCTATTTCTTTGTGAATAGCTTACTTATAAAATCTTTTGCCGGACTTGTGTTGTAAGAAATGACAACAATTATTATTTCTTTATTACATTGCAATTTGTTTTTTTTATTTGTTGGACTTAACATTGCCAACAAAGTTCATAATACATTTTCATTTTATTTTGCTTTTGATTTTACATTTTACTTATTTTGTTGTATGTTATTGTCCATACATGAATGATTTGATTCTTTATTTAAATCATCTATGGTAGGAAAAGGACAAACATTGCGGACTGACAAGTCCCCCATTGCTGGTCCTTACGTCTACTTTTTATTAAAGCCATCCGAATTAATGATCTTTCGGATGACCCTCCCCCGCCTGCAGCTTTTTAGCGGAAGAGTCCTCACTTTAGGAGGAGGATGTTTCCTAGTAAAACATTATTACTATGTTGAAAAACTGTTTCCTATGTTTGGTGTTCACTCAAATATAATATTTGTTCTTCTACCACAAATATCCGTAGCTATTTGGCAGCAATTTTGTAAAACTACCACAATTTACTCCATCTTGGAAATTTAAATTATGGCAGCACCACGTAATTTCATTAAATTAACATAATAATCTGCTACGTTGGTAACTTTTTTTTTTTTTTTTTTATATATATATATATTCGATGGTGGACTGCATTGTATTGCAAGTCCGAAGGATTTACCAATTTTTCAGGCCTGCCTTTCAGGACGATAGGATTCCCGAAGGATTTACCAAACTAAGGCTATTTCTACCTATAAATAATTTGGCCTTCAAAGAACGATACCTCTGCATAAGAAAATCAACAGCACTAACTGGTTTGGAAATGTCCGAGATTTTCGCAGAAGGTACTCAAACTTGTATCTTAATATACATCAGTTTCCTTTGCACTACTTAACACCACACCACACTTAATAAAACGTTAGTTGTATCCATATACTGGAAAATATATCCATATACTCATCCATCATAACATCCAAAAACGTTGTGTTACATATCTGAAAGGATTTACCAATTTTTCAGGCCTGCCTTTACAAACTAAGGGATTCTTGAAGTTTACCAAACTAAGGCTATTTCTACCTATAAATAATTTGGTCTTCAAAGAACGGTACATATGTAAGAAAATCAATAGCCTAACCACCTTTGGACAATTGCTAGTTTTCTTAGATGTAACTCAAACTGGATCGCTAAATATGAATCCAGTATCCCATGTAATACAAACCAAGTTGATTTTTTTTTCACCAAGTTTTTTGAATGCTAGGAGAAGTATATCGTGATATAAATCTAACTTGTGCTTCAATTTATAACGATTTTTTCGTAATTTGTTTAATTTTTAATTTATACTTCCTAATAGCTATTTTTAGCGGAAATTGTGGGAAATTAAGAGTTCCATATATTGGAAAATTAGTTTCAACTGATTTAAATGAACACAAAACAAAAAGAATGATTTATTTGGTCTTTTGCCATACGACTTTCAGGCGCGACCGACAAATTTGTACGAGAAAGGAGTTCATCTTTCCCCCTTGAAAAACACTAATGTCGTGGTGGGGGTACGAACTTTTACAATTCCTCATCGTTTCCCACACCTTTTCGACTAAATTTGGTATGAATATAAGTCTAAGGTGACAATGGGAGGAGTTCCCCATCATTTGCATCAAACTTCCCCTCTTTAATGAAGAAATTGACACAAGAAAATACAACGCACATCTCTTCCAGCACAACACCGCTTTGAGCAACACTGCTCATGAAATTACATCACTATTTTAAGATTATTTTATTTAAAAAATCACTTTATTAATTTATTTAAGAAGTTTGCGAACTCTCACAGGGGTCACCAAATGATGAACCAAAAATTATCAGAAGTTTTTGTGAATTTTCACAGGGGTCACCAAATGATTAACCAAATATTAATAGAAGTTTTTGTGAATTTTCACAGGGGTCACCAAATGGTTAACCAAATATTAATAGAAGCTGCGCGAACTTTCACAGGGGTCACCAAATGTTACGCACTGGAAGAGTGCGGGAAGAAAAACAACACGTCCGTTCGTTTCAATGGTTCTTAGGGAACTCAATTTATTTTAATATGATTTCTTACAACTAAACATTCTACATTCTAATCTAACCTAAAGTAAACAAAATACATACAATATTTATTACCTGATGTTGTTGTAATGTGTACACACGCGTTGGTCCCTTTTCGTATCTATTTAAACATTCCCGAAACGATCGAGTAAAGTAGGTACACACTTTCTACGCATATTACAACAACAACATGGGAAAATACTCAGTATTTGTCGATTGTGTGAAACAACAACAAGCAACAAAATATATTAATATATAAGATCAGTACATAACTGAACAACAGTTATGACCCCCACTGTAACTCACAATTAATCGCACATGTCAAATCTACACATATGTATGTAAGAGGGGCCTAGGCGTACCACTAGATACACTAACTATCATACCTACCTCACGTATATAGGGGGAGGGGAAGGTGGAAGAAGTAACTCAACACCCAATCAGTGCTCAAATGACACACTACTCAATTACACTTAAGGTCTAATCAACTGTGAGCGACTAATCTGCCTTTCACGCCACTAAAAAAAACACACACAGAAGCCGTAGGTAGAACACGTTCGTATGCAACAACAAAGTTAAATAATAAAAAAATAAAAAACAAACATATTCAGTTTAAACTGATAACAAAATTTTGCGCTTACATCAACAGAAGACTAACAGAAGAAAACATAAAAAACAAATAAAAATTATAGTTGTACATTAATTAAACTCTTCATTACCGGGCCACTTAACAAAGACATGTTCGAGACATTTTATCGCCAGTTGGTACTTGACTGAGCGCTCTTAATTTATATCATCAAATAAACAAATAAACCAAAAAAAAAAGAAAATACTGAGAATAGGTATTGCTCTAGACTTTTAGGGTTTTTTTTATGTAGACTTTTTTTATTTAGTGTCGTTGTTGCTAAGGTCAACTATATCTTGATAATGTTAACAAAGCAAAAGAAATATAGGGAAATTTGTTTATAGTAAACTAATATGTAAGTCGTATAGTTATAAATTAGCCCATGTTTATTAATACATACATAGATACAAGAGAGAACTTGCAAAAGACAATGTTATTACCGAATAAATGTACATATATAAAGTACATAAAGAAGCAATACGAGGGTAGAGTTAGAAGTTTCTAGTTTTTAATAGAAGAAAAGGCGTATAGCTTTGGTAAATTTCGCAGCTGTCTCAAGGACTGGGTTTATGAAAGCAATGGTTCTCCAACTCTCTCTGGACTAAAAATAAACGTCAGTTTGATGAATAGGCTCAAGCGAATTCAAACATGTTCGGGGCGAGGATATGTCATTTCTTTTCTTAAAAACCTAACAAAAATACTTTAAAAAGTTAATGTTAAAATGTGAAATATGTTTTTGCGATTTGTGCACCCAGCAAAACAGAAATCACAGTATTTTTATTTAAATCTCTTCCCTCCACGCTCAACATACAATCCACATTGTCCCTTCTATCAAACATTTCCCCTCCAGTTTGCTCGAGCCTATAGAGCCTGATTTACCCGAGAGAGTTGATGTATCTATATAGTATTGCTCTATGCTTCGAAGTCAACTGTTTTTGTATTGACCAAAAATTTGATAAATAACACAGTGCAACACTTTTTCGGGAGTGAACCAAACTAATATCAAACAATAGCATTTCGCCTCAGTAACAAAACCCCAAACTCCATTTTGCCCCACTACATCTAAATTTTTGTTTACAGTGGTTTAAAGTTTGATTTTTTTGCTCAAAAGTTAAATAAAAGAAAATGAAAAATCATGTGTAAAAATAGATTTCGGTTAGTTAATGTCTTCCAAGACCTACATTAAAACTTTCTGGGGAATATTTCCTCGGAACATTTTAACCCTCTATCTGCCACCCATGATGAACATTTTAAGAAATTTGACTTTAAAGCTGTTTTTTTTTTAAATTCATCCTAAGATGTCCCATACGGGTGGGAGCTAGAGGGTTCAAATGTTCTGATGAAATATTCCCCAGTAAATTTTAATGTATGTCTCCAAAGACATGAACTATCCCAAATGTATATTTACACATGATTATTCAAATTCGTTGATTCGACTTTTTACGAAAAAAAAATCAAACTTCAAACCACTGTAAAAAAAATTTGTGACGTAGTGGAGCAAAATGAAGTTTTGGGTTTTGTTACTGAGGTCAAATGCCACCGTTTGATATTAATTTGGTTCACTCCCGAAAAAGCT
This sequence comes from Muscina levida, assembly GCA_964034835.1. Lineage (NCBI taxonomy): Eukaryota > Metazoa > Arthropoda > Insecta > Diptera > Muscidae > Muscina > Muscina levida. Next base: position 158,039,114 of record OZ035880.1, read on the forward strand.
TGTTGCACTCTTTGGTTAAAAGTAGTCTTCTTAGCATTTCATTTTGATTTTATTTTATAACCTTTGACTCGTAGAGGCAATTTATCTTCGGTGACTCTTAGTGAAATTTTCCGGAATATGTCCCACACTGGTAGCAGCTAGGGGGTTAAAATGTTCCGAGGAAATATTTCCCTGAATGTTTTAGTATAGGTCTCCGAAGACATGAAATACCCCAAATGTACTTTTATAGATCATTTTTCATATTCTATGAATCGACTTTTGACCAAAAAAATCAAACTTCATACCACTGTGACGTAGTGGAGCAAAATGGAGTTTAGGGTTTTGTAACTGAGGTCAAATTCTATCGTTTGAAATTGGTTTGGTTCACCCACGAGACAATGACCCTCAAATGGTGTCATAGTGTAATTAAAAATATATCTTCCTTTTATTGTACTTTTTTGTACAGTGAAAGTGCTTTAGTGCAATAAATGTGAGTTTTTGTACTATAAGAGTATAATAAATTGTACTTTTTGGTACAATAAAAATACTTTTTGTGTACAATAAAAGTACTTTTTGTACTATAAATTGTACTTTTTGGTGCAATAAAAGTACTTTTTATGTACTCTTTTGGACAAAGTGTATACTTTTTGGTACAATAAGAATTACTCCTTTTTGTACAATAAATTGTACGTTTTTCGTACAATAAAAGTAGTTTTTGTGTGCGCTAAAAGTACTTTTGGTACATTCAAAGTATTTTTTAGTAAAATAAATGTACTCTTTGAATTCGAAAAAATACTTTTTGTGTACAATAAAAGTACTTGTTGTACAATAAATTGTACTTTTTGGAGCAATATAAGTTTTTTTGGTCCTTGTTTGGAAAATGAATATACTTTTTGATTTGATACAATAAAAAGTACTCCTTTTTGTACAATAAATTTTCTTTTGTGTTACAAGAAATGTAATTTTTGTGTACACTAAAAGTACTTTTAGTACATTAAAAGTACTTTTTGGTATAATGAATGTATTATTTTGTACAATAAATGTACTTCGCAGTACAATAAAGCAATTTTTAGTACGAAAAAATTCAATTTTAATTTTTAATTTACTTTTTAATTTAACTTTTAATTTTTAAAAATTAAAAGTACTTTTTGCGTAAAATATATGTACTTTTTGAGATAATAAATGTACTTTTTGGACCATGAATATACTTTTAGGTAGAATAAAAAGTTTTCCTTTTTTTGTACAATAAAAAGTTATCCTTTTTTTGTACAATAAAAGTACCTTTTGTGTGCACTTAAAGTGCTTTTGGTATATTGAAAGTACTTTCTGGTATAATGAATGCATTCTTTTGTACAATAAATGTACTTCACAGTTCAATATACGAACTTTTTATACGAAAAAATTTGATTTTTGGTACAATAAATTGTACTTTTTGGACCAATATAAACTCTTTTTTTGGTACAATAAATGTACTTTTTTTAAATAAAGTTTTTTCTTAGTATAATAAATTAACATTTTTTTTGTACAATAGAAATACTTTTTGGTATAATAAATGTTTTTTTTTTTGATACTATAAATTTTGTACAACAAATTGTACTTTTTGGTACAATAAAAATACTTTGTGTGCACAATAAAAGTACTTTTTGTGATAATTACTGTATTTTTTTGGACAATGAATATACTTTTAGGTACAATAAAAAGTACTCCATTTTGCTCAATGAAATTAACTTTTTGACACAATATTAGTACTTTTTGGTACAATAAGTACTTTTTCACTAAAATTTTGGTACAATAAAATGTACTTTTTGGAACAATATAAATACTTTATGATGCATAAATGTACTTTTTGGTACAACCAAATTAATTTGCCGCACAATAAAAGTTGTATAAAGGTACTTTTTTGGTAGAGTAAAAGTACATTATATGGTCATTTTGCAACAATTAAAATCCTTTTTGGTACAATAAATGTGATTTTTGTGCAATAAAAGTACTTTTTAGATCAATCAATTAATTGAGTTGTTGGTACAATAAAAATTCTTTTTGGTGTAACAAATTTCCTCTTTGATTCAGAAAACGTACTTCATTTACAATAAAACCACTTTTTTGTACAATAAATTGTACTTTTAATATACATACAATAATAATACTTTTCGGTAAAATAAAATGTACTTCTTTGTGGTACAATGAAAGTACTTTTTGTTGGTACAATAGATGTATTTTTTAATACACTTAAAGTACTTTTCTCTTCATTGAATGTACTTTGTGGTACAATAAATATACTTTTTAGTTCAATAAATTGACTTTTTGGTACAATAAATGTACTTTTTTTAAAAAAAAAGTACTTTTTGGCACAATTATTAAATTACTTCTTTGTAAAATAAAAATAGTTTGTGAAAACTTTTGAAATAAATTTTTTTTTTTCGTTTGATACAAAAAAAATTAGTTCTCACAATTGAAGTACTTTTTGGTACAATTAAAGTAAATGTTGGCACAATAAAATTTCTTACAATAGATGTATTTTTTGATATACTTAAAGTACTTTTTGGTACAATATAAGTACTTTTTGGTACAATAAAAATACTATATAGTTCAATAAATTGACTTTTTGGTACAATAAAAATTCCTTATGGTGCAACAAAATTCCTCTTTGCTTCAATAAACGTGCTTTTTAACAATAAAACTACCTTGTGGTACAAAAAATTTTACTTTACAATAAAAAATACTTTTTGGTCCAGGTAGTACCTTTTGGTACAATAAAAGTACTTTTTGGTACAAAAAGTAAGTTTTGGTACAATAAAATTAATTTTTGGTACAAAAGAGTACCTTTTGGTACAATAGATGTATTTGTTGATACACTTTAAGTACTTTTTCGTACAATAAAAGTACAGTGAAAGAACTTTTCGTACAATAAAAGTACATTAATAGTACTTTTTGGCACAATAAAAATACTTTTTAGTTCAATAAATTGACTTTTTGGTACGTACAATAAAAACTCTTTGTGGTTTTTGGTACAATAAATGTACTCTTTTTTAAAAAAAAGAATTAAATTACTTCTTTGTAAAATAAAAATACTTTTTGAAAACTTTTGAAATAAATGTTTTTTTAGTTTGATACAAAAAAAATTAGTTTTCAAAATTGAAGTACTTTTTGGTAAAATTAAAGTAAATGTTGGCAAAATAAAAATTCCTTTTGGTGCAACAAATTTCCTCTTTGGTTCAATAAACGTGCTTTTTTTACAATAAAACCACCTTTTGGTACAATAAATTGTACTTTACAATAACAATACGTATTGGTACAAAAAAGTACTTTTTGGTACAATAAAAATACTTTTTGGTACAAAAAAGTACCTTTTGGTACAATAGATGTATTTTTTGATACACTTCAAGTACTTTTATGTACAATAAAAGTACATTGAAAGAACTTTTCGCATAATAAAAGTACCTTAATAGTACTTTTTGGTACAACAAAAGTATTTTTTTAGTTCAATAAATTGACTTTTTGGTACAATAAAAACTCTTTGTTGTTTTTGGTACAATAAATGTACTTTTCTTCAAATAAAAGTACTTTTTGGCACAATTATTTAATAAAATTTTTGTACAATTAAAATATTTTTTGATAACTTTTGAAATAAAAGAACTTTTTTGATACCAAAAAGAATTGTTTTCACAAATGAAGTACTTTTTGGTACAAATTAAGTAAATGTTGACACAATAAAATTGATTTTTGGTACAATAGATGTACAGTACGAGCTCGATTTTCGCAACTACCGATTATTGCAACACCCCGATTTGCGCAACCGCTCTTTTTTACACATGAGTCTTGATAAGTGCAACACGTTCAAAAAAGCAGTCTCGATGAGCGCAACTTTTCAATGTATTCGCAGAAATTATATGTTTTTTTTTATTTGCATGCTATGTTACGGCGCTGTTTAATGTGAGTGAGCAAATGACTGTTATAGTACAGTTTTTTTAGTGACGTGGGGCATTTTGCACAAAGTAAAATAACAATTTTCAATAGAGGTTCGGTAAGCGCAACAATCTCGGTAACTGCAACCGGCTTGGGCTGCTATCGGTTGCGAAAATCGAGCTCGTACTGTATTTGTTGATACATTTAAAGTACTTTTTCGTACAATAAAAGTACATTGAAAGTGCTTGTTGGTACAATAAATGTACTTTTTAGTTCAATAAATTGAATTTTTGGTACAGTAAAAGTACTTCCATTTTAGAACTTTGGTGGCGGAATAATTTCCAAAAATTTGTCATAAAAATCTTTCCTTAATTTACATTCGTAATGTCTACTTTCTATCAGGAGAATAGTAGAATAGTGCATAAATTCCCAAAGAATTTTAACACAAAATCAGAGTGTTCATTTTAATAGGTAATAAAAAGGTATCCTCCAAATGTCACCGTCTTTGGCTCTGATAGCGTAACAATTCAAAATTACTTGTTCTACTTGTAAACAAAATTTCGCTAGACAGGTCAATGAATGAATTCCCATCAACCCGATTCTTTGTTCCAATTCACATGAAAAGTAAATATTCCACTCAAGCAAATGTATGTAGGTTATTAAGACAGACAGTTTGATTACAATGTTGGGTGTTTGTGTTTTTGTTTTCATTGTACATTACATTAAATAAATTATTTGCATTACACCCTATGCCACTGTATATCATCCATCCATTCATATTATGAACAACTATGTAGTAGTCTAAGGCGTGGGTGGGCTTGTGCAAATGACGTTGTTGTGATCGTGTAGAGAAATGGGTGAAGGTGTTGCATATAAAATACATTTACATTGCATATGCATATACATATGCAGCAACAACTATAGTAATAATAACAGATTTATAAGACACATTTATTCGCATTTACAATTGTACAATTGTTAACTCGGAACACATTTAATTTATTTCCTTTGTTGTTGGGCGATCAAAAGTTTATATAGTAGATATTGTTCGATGCTCAAGTGTAAATAATTATTACTCATATTTTTTTCGTAATTCTTTTATTATTACAGCCTGGACGTGTCGCAACTTTAGTCGAAGAAAAAGAGGTAAATATACTATATTTAATTTTGTATTTATTCTGTTGAAGGTCTTATTGTTGGCGGTAGTAAATTAAAAAATTAATATAAAAATTTCAAGTTCAACTTGTGAATTTTTTTTTTGTTTGCATTTTGGTAATCACTTCAGGGCAAAAAGTTGTCTCTTTATCGCTTGCAAAAGTTTAAAATTTTTATATAAAATTTTCCACTGTGGTACGTCGACCTTAGGTGGTTGTAATATGTAATTCAGTGACCTGTATTGTTTTTAAATTAAAATAAAATGACAGCCGTTTTTCGAAATCAAAAATCAATTTTGAATAATAAAAAAATAAAATGAAAAAGACAGATAATATCCATATCAAAAATAGTAGCAAGACCACAAACGGGAAAATAAAACATTATTGACCCTGAAATGATTAAGTTTATTTCAAGTATTTAAAAAAAAAATATGCAAATATAAATGAAACTAGGCAAATAATAAAAAATTATTTAATACACTTAAAAAAAAAGTTTAAACATTAATTGGTCTTAGTAAGGACAAAATAGAGTTGACTCGTTATAATAAATAACCCTTCTGCGCCGCCCATCGATTTATTGACGATTTCCTTTCGAGCTGGAACATTTGTATCCATTCGTACTACGTGTCCAAGCCAGCGCATTCGGTCCATTTCAATGCGCTTGACTACGTCGATGTCGTTGTACAGCTCATACAGCTCATGATTTATTCGACGATGGTACTCGCCGTAAACGATGATGGGTCCAAATATTTTGTGGAGTATTTTTCTCTCCAAGACTCCCAGTATAGATTGATCCGCTTGTGTCATTACCCAGGACTCTAGGCTGACATTGTTATTTTTGTTTATGGCGGAGCCAAGGTAGGCAAAACCATCTACCACTTTAAAGTTATAGTTGTCAACGTTCACGCAGCGTCCCAGACGAGTAGACTCTTTGTTCGTTTAAACAAATAACTTGGTTTTGTCCTCATTTATTACCAGACCTACTTCCGCCGACTGCATTTCAATGTTCGAGAACACCGCAGTAACATGCCGCAATCCATGGCCAATGATATCTATATCATCGGCATGCTCGAGCAGCATGTGACTTTTGTTGAAGATGGTACCATTCCTGTTTACTGCAGCCTTCCGCATGATCACCTTCATTATGATGTTAAAGAGATCGCAAGACAGACTATCGCCTTGTCTAAAGCCTCATTTGATAGAAAATGGCTCTGTCAGATTTTTGCTAATTTTCACTGAAGACTTTGCGTCAGTCAGTAACATCCCGTAAAGTCGTATTAGCTTTGCGGGTATACCAAACTCAGCCCTAGCATCTAACAATTTTTGTCGTATCGGAGTGTAGAATGCTGCTTTTTAGTCGATAAGCAGATGGTAGATGTCGATCTGCATTTCTTGGGTCTTCCACAGGATTTGTCGTTATGTGAATATCTGTTCGGTCGTGGATTTACCAGGTCTAAAGCCACACTGATAAGGTTCGCTAATGATAATAATAATGAGCTTTAATCTTTCACATAACACACTAGACAGGACCTTGTATGCGGTCGGTAAAAGGCTAATACCACAATAGTTGGTACACACTCTTGAATCGCCTATCTAAAGCACAGGATTGATTCCAATAATCGCGCATGCATTCCTAGAGCCAAGTCGTGTTTAGGAGCTGGTGCATGCATGTTGCCAGCTCATCGCCACTGGCTTTAAAAAGCTCTGCCGGTAGTCCATCGGCTCCCGCAGCTTTATTATTTTTAAGCCTTGCGATCGTCGTGCTTATCTCGCTTTCTCTCGGTGGTGGACAATCTATTCCGTCTTCCATGATTGGTGTGATTTCGTCACTTATGCTGCCTTCGGTAACGAGTAGAGATTGAAAGTGTTCCCTCCATATTTGCAGCACACTCTGAATATCAGTGACCAGATTTTCGTCTCTGTCCTTACTGGTGGGGATTCCTAACCTTTGCCTTTTACCTTTTGGTAGAACTTTCGGGCTTCACCTCTATCCCTGTAGTTTTCGATATCCTGGCTCTATCTTTTCTTCCACAGACGATTTTACCGCCTGAACAGGTGTTTAATCTCCCTCCTCTTTTCATTATAACGCTCGCCATTGGCTGCAGTTTTATCTTGTATCCATTTCCTCAGACATTTCGCGACATTGCTCAGTACGGTCGTTGCAGCAGTGGTCATAGAATTCGCAATATGATGCAACTATCTGGTGATCCGAGTCAACATTTGCCCCGCGCATCACACGCACGTCCATAACGCTTCAGACATGCTTTCTATCAATTAGCACGTGATCAATCTGATTTCTTGTATTTTGATCGGGAGATACCCAGGTTGCTTTGTGTAATCTGGTTCAACTCACAGCCACGTTTTTTGCTGACGCGAAACTATCCGGCCTGAATCCATTATCGGAGGTGTTGTTTTGTAGACTAAATTTTTCGATTGCTGAACCAAGGCCATCTTCCCTTTTTTATTTTAGCATTCAAATCTCCTAGAACTAATTGCCAAACAAATGTATAATTGTTCTTCTTCTTTACTGGCAGCAACAACAGAAATTCATCTATCAGTAGCCGCACGAAGAAAAGCATTCCAAGCGCTTCGGTCTTTTGCGCCCCGTAGATAGTTTGTCATACCAAGTTTACTTAACAGTTCCGTCACCTGGTCCATCAATCGGAGTTTTGGTCGCTCCCTCCTGCGCCGCCCATCGAGTTTATTGCCGATGGGACTTTGCCCAGAGGTTGAAAGTTACTGATTGTCACTCACTTGGGAGTGACCAGAAGCGATTCCTTTGTGGCAATGTCCAAGCAGCTAACTACTTCCGGCCTTAGACCAAGTATTCCCCGGGCAATGACTTTAAAGCAACCGCTTAGAAGTTAGCTTAAGTTTAAAGGCGAAATGTTGAGTAACCTAATCGGCATGCTACCACCGATGCGTCTCAGGAAGTAGGTAGCAGAAGTTACTGAAGCTCAAAACAGGCTCTCTTAGTGGCTTTGGCAGTCCCAAGAAACTAGAATCGGAAGCGGTGGCCTAATAAGCCACTCTCCTTAAATAAAATTTATTATGAAAACACGAAGAAAAGAAAAAACAAACAAATGTATAATATTCCAAAAAAATTCGACTCAATTCGCATTGGTGAGCTAATATTTTAGAACCATCAGTTTAGAGGATTTCGCCTCTCTTACTAAATATAGAGCTTCTTAAGAAGATAAAGATAAATAAGTTTTTAATTAAACCCCCAAAACCCCGAGTAAGATGTTTGAAGCCATTAAAGCGTGAAGAATAAAAATATTAACTTGTTAACTTTAAGATCGTTTTCCTCGAAATTTTGTTTTTGCACATAAGCCCCGTTTTCACAGTCCAGGTCACATATTACTTTAAGGGAATTTCTTGTCTATTTCCATGTTAATAAATTATTAAAAAATAATTTCAATTATTTTAAATTCATTTTCGTAAAGTTTTTAATATTGAAAATGTTACAAGTTATAAGATTTCTTAAAAAAACGCAATTCTTTTGGAAGCAATTTAATGCATTTTATTTACAAAATTCGTGGTGACTTCTATGATTTTGTTAATTAGTTTTTAAAATAATTAACATTGAATGTTGATGAAAAAAATTCCATTCCATGTTTTTTATTGTATTTTATTTTATTTTATTTTATTTTGTTTTTATTTATTTTATTTTATTTTATTTTATTTTATTTTATTTTATTTTATTTTATTTTATTTTATTTTATTTTATTTTATTTTATTTTATTTTATTTTATTTTATTTTATTTTATTTTATTTTATTTTATTTTATTTTATTTTATTTTATTTTATTTTATTTTATTTTATTTTATTTTATTTTATTTTATTTTATTTTATTTTATTTTATTTTATTTTATTTTATTTTATTATTTTAAAATAAATACAAAAAAATACTGTCAAGCATTCCTTTTTGTAATTGTCCGAATTTCCCAATGTAAGCCCCATTGCGTGTTGCAAATCTCCTCTCTTCTCTTTTAGAGATGAGCGGAGCACACAACTTGTCAATGACTAAACAAATCTGGCACGTTTCCGCAGACACTGAACATATAAATTCGTTTCGGCTAAGAAACTCTTCATAAATGCCCAGTGGATTTCCACGGAATATAGGCGAATATCTAAAGGGAAGATACTTTTCACGCCTTGTTACTTTCTAACCTAGGCCCGGGGACTTTCCCCAGGGTATGACATAGAAAAACCGCCAAAGCGATCTTTCCATTGTTAAGAGTTACTAAGAACTCGTATGTGACCCCGAGAGACAAGCATAGAAGACTCGAACAACAGCAGCAGCGAATGCCCTCAATGCGTTGGCAAAACACTTGGTATATATATCAAAGCATAAAAGAAAAATGTTTATGTGAAGTAGAAATGCTTAACTACAAATCGCACACGGTCGACTCAATATGGTTGTGAAAACGAATAAATAGTTGCAATACTATGGCATAAGTTAAGGCGCTTGCGTTTTGTCTTGTATGTGAATCTATTTTAAAACATGTAGATAATAGTAATGTTAATGTTGTTGCTGTTGTTATTGCTTTTATTACTGCTGTGCTGTAAACAAAACTAATCATATGGTTTTCTGTTATTTTTGTTTATTCTTTGCAGGGCATCACATGGGGCTGTGCCTACAGAATAACAGGGCAGGCTGCTTTGGATTATTTGAAGCAAAGAGAGTGCACATTGGGTGAGTACTGCCTACATACTTTCTTACAATATAGTATATATAGTATATAGTATAGTATATATAGTATATAGTATAGTATATATAGTATATTGAATTTACACATGATTGAGATTATTGTCACAGACATGAGAGCACACTTATGTTAAATACTAAAAAAAAATTAACGGCTGCTGTATATATGTCAGCATACACAGAGTTGTACAGTGATAGTCATTTGGTATCTCACATTTGGTAGGTTAGATATGTATGCATGTACTTAAAGGCATCTGTTGTATATTGTTTTAAAGAACTGGTACAGTGGTAGGTACGGTAGTTGCATATAAACGGGGTGAATATGGGAAATATAAATTTTTATAATTTATTAATTTAATTAATGCTATGTTTACGTTTAGTTGAAAAGGTCGTCAGGCTTGAAGTCGTTGCACCAAATTTAATTATTTTATATTATATAATATATAATTAATAAATTTAGAGTAATTTAATCTAAATTAATTAAAAAACAGCCTGGGTTTTAAGAGTAGTCGAAATTTATGTAAGGATTACAATAAAAATACTTGTTGGTACACCGAAATTAGTTTTTAATGCAATAAATGTATTTTTTGGGTTCAATTAAAGAAATTTTTGGGTACAATTCAATAACTTTTTGGTACAATAAAAGCAATTTTCCGTACCATAAAATTACTTTTTGGGTGCACTCAAATTATTGTTTTGGGTTACAATAAAATATGCTTTTAAGTACTATAAAAGATGATTTTCTGTACAATAAAAGTACTTTTTGTGCACTTAAAGTGCTTTTTAATGCATTTAAAGTACTTTTTGGTGCAATAAAAGTAATTTTTAAAACAATATAAGTAAAAGTAATATTTGATACAATTACAATTAATGTACTTTTCGTTTAAATAAAAGTACTTGGTGGTACAATGAAATTTCTTTGCAGGCTGAATAAAAGATCCTTTTAAGTTCAATAAAAGTACTTTCTCGTACAATATACTATATACTTTTTGTACTATAAAAATACATTTTGGAGCAATAAAAGTACATTTTAAAACAATATAAGTATGTACTTTATGGGTTCAATAAAAGTAATTTTTGCTACAATAAATGTACTTTTTGGTTCAATAAAAGTACTTGGTGGTACAACGAAATTTCTTTTCAGGCTGAATAAAATATCCTTTTCGGTTCAATAGAAGTACTTTCTGGTACAATATAAATACTTTTTGGTACTATAAAAATACATTTTGGAGCAATAAAAGTAATCTTTGTTGCAATAAAAGTACTTGTAGGTTTAATTAAATTTTGTTTGGGTTACAATAAAATATCCTTTTGATTACTATAAAAGACTCTTTTTGGTAAAATAAAAGTAGTTTTTGGTATAACATAAACTTTTTAGTACATTAAAAGTTAGTAAAATTAATTTTTGTTTGTTTTGGGTACAATAACATTACTTTTTGGTACAATGTTAGTACTTTTTCGATACAATAAAAGTACTTTTTGGTACAATTTATGTACTTTTTGGCACACTATAAGTACATTTAAGTACAACAAAAACACGTTAATTTTGATATCATAAAAGTACAAGTTAGTACAATGAATTTTAGTTTTTTTTAATACAATAACATTACATTTTGGTGCAATAAAAGTACTTGGTGGTTCAATTGAATTACTTTTTGGTACAATAAAAGTACTTTTTGGTACATTTTAAGTACTTTTTAGTACATTAAAAGTTCAATTTAGTAAAATTAAATTTTGTTTGTTTTGGTTACAATAACATTACTTTTTGGTACAATATAAGTACTTGGCAGTACAATTAAATTACTTTTTCGATACAATAAAAGTACTTTTTAAGTACTTTTTGGTACAATTTATGTACTTTTTGGCACACTATAAGTACTTTTAAGTACAACAAAGGTACTTTCTGGTACAATATAAATACTTTTTGGTACTATAAAAAAACATTTTAGAGCAATTAAAGTACTATTTGATGCAATAAAAGTACTTGAAATTTTGTTTTGGTTACAATACAATCACTATAAAAGACTCATTTCGATAAAATAAAAGTACTTTTTGGTATAATATAAATACTTTTTGGTACAATAAATGTTAATTTTGATATCATAAAAGTACAAGTTAGTACAATGAAATTTAGTTTTTTTTAATACAATAACATTACATTTTGGTGCAATAAAAGTACTTGGTGGTTCAATTGAATTACTTTTTGGTACAATAAAAGTACTTTTTGGTACATTTTAAGTACTTTTTAGTACACTTTATGTACTTTTAGTTACAATAAAAGTACTTTTTGGGTATAGTAAAAGTACGTTTTGGTACGAAATAAGTTTTTTTTAATAAAAAAAAAGTACTTTTAATGTATTTTTCGGCACACAGTACTGTTTTTGTACCAGAGTAATTTTTTTATACCACAAAGTACTTTTAATGTATTTTTCGGCACAAAGTACTTTTTTTTCCTACCAGAGTACTCTTTTGTACCAAAAAGTACTTTTTGGCATAAAAAATGACTTTGGTACAAAAAATGTACTTTGTGTACTGTTACTTTTACAAAAAAAAAGTACTTTGAGCAACAAAAAGTGTTTCTGGGCCAATAAAAGTACTTTTGGCATAAAATAGTACTTTAAATACAATAAAGTACTTTGTGCCGAAAAGTACATTAAAAGTACTTTTTGGTACAAAAGAGTACTCTGGTACAAAAAAAGGTCTTTGTGCAACAGAAAAGTGTATTTGGGCCAATGAAAGTATTTTAAGGCATAAAAAAGTACTTTTGGTACATAACTTTGGTACTTAGCTCGCGAGCCAAGAGCCACAAATTTTCAAATGGGCTCTCGAGCTGGCTCTTTTATTGGGCTCTTGGCTCCTGGCTAGCGAGCTGGCTCTTTTTGGGCACATGGCTCGCGAGCCGAGAGCTCTTTTTTTGGGCTCTTGGCTCCTGGCTCGCGAGCTGAGAGCTCTTTTTAAATTTTGTGGCTCCTGGCTCGCGATCCAGCTCTGTTTTTGGGCTATAGGCTCGCGAGCCGAGAGCTCTTTTTTGAAATTTTGTGGCTCCTAGCAAGGGCGTAGCCAGGATCTTGTGTAGGGGGGGGGGGGGGCAGTCGGTTTTACATTTCATGTATGTATGTTTACAAAAAAATTAAAACTAAGTACTTAACAAAAAATAAGTACTCATTGTTTTGACAAAAAAAATTTAGGTCTCGAATTCTTGTATGAATTCATCGAATTCGTAGTACCAAAAAATTAATTTTTATTCATCTTAGCTGTTTTGTGTTATTGGAAACAAAATTGTGCACAGAATAAAAGTGTTTTTTATTCTGAATACTTCATTAATTTAATTTTTTTTTAAATGTGTCGAAGTCGAAGATATAGTAATTTTTACTTTAATTTCAAATATTTTTTGGATTACGTGTCCACACGTGTTACAAATTGAACTAAGTGAAAATGTAAGCAAATACTATATTGTACTATATTATATTGCTCACAATTCCTTTCCGATTATAACAAATCAAATATATAGTAAAAAATTTATTTTTTCATCGAATTTGACAATTGTTTTAAAAATTACGGTAGGAAATGTAGAACAAAAAAACGTACATTCTGTGCACAATATTGATTCCAATCATACAAATAAAAAAAAAAGATTTAGAAAATCGGTCAAGAATTGTGGCCTAAAATTTCATATATCCAAAAAACCATTTTTTCCCACTGTAGTCGGTAGGCTAAAAACAGTTTTAGGTTGCATGAAAATGGCGATAAAAAGTGTAAATGTCACTGGTTTTGGGTTGATCTTACATCGAGAAAATTGTTGAATTGAAATCCTAGCTGATCCTTTTTTGAATATATCGATATTTTTCTTTTCTGCAGACTGGACCAAAAATCTTTTTACTTTTTAATCGACGACAGTAAAAAAACTGGACAAATGCGATAAAATCTGTTTATTTATTGTAAAAGTACACAAACAGGGATTTAATTATTATTCATGTACTGTCTTTGATTTTTTTGACATTGCTACACCCTGGAGGCTTAACGTGCATTAAAATGTTACATTTAAGTTAATAAAACCTAGTTTGATAGATAAAAAGAAGAAGTTTGGCATGCATAGAAGCATCCCATAGCCTCCAACTAAAAGAAATACAGAAATAAATTGTTCAAACTTCTATATCCTTTAAAATATTAAAAGTCTTTTACAAAGTAAACGAAACAGCGGATGAAAAAGTTAGTATGCAGTTTTCCTATAAATGGTCACTATTATTACTTGTATATAGTTTCGATCATGGGTCATAATTGGTGTCGCATAGTGTCATATACTTGGTATTGGGTAAAGGATTTCAATTACGAATATTAATTTTTACTGGTTTTCTGAATCAAACCTGGTTTTAGAGTTAAGGTTTGTATCTACAAGTGGAACCAGAAAATATTTGGAACAACTTTCCTAATGAAGTTAATGGCTGTTTAAATTGAGTCAAAACCGAAAACTTATGATGCAGTTCGATTCCTCGTGTCCGAATTAGGTTAAAACCGTCGAGTCCAGTCTTGTTATTTTTACGACTATTACAGTGTTCTTTTTCACTGAATGTAATCTACAAATCCAAAAAACCAATAAATTTAGTCTCATGTCTTGTTAAAAGAGTCGATTCGGAAATAGAGTACGGAATCAGTTGCATCAAAAATTCTTAATTCCACACTCGAAAAATTCTTAATTCCACACTCGATATTTTGACTGTGTTTGTTCAATTGGCTGCATCGGCTCGCACCAAGTAGCTCATTTTGTCTCTCCAATTTTCCAAGACCTTGTTAATGCTAGTGGGCTTTAACTCACGGATTGCTTTGATGATATTGGCCTTAAGTGTTTGAATCGCTTCTGGATTTAAATAATCTATGATTTTAAAATTAACTTGTGTTTGGTCCACCCTCTATATCATTTGACACGAAAAAAAGTGTAAAGTATTAAAGGGGACATTTTGGACTTTAAGTATCTGAAGAGCCAAGTATCTGAAGATTTAACTGTTTTATTATTTTCCAAAATTTAATTGTAACTTCTTAATGAAAAACTGGACCCTTTTGGTACCTTCAATACAAATGACCAAATTCACCCATATACATTTACATACATACTATGTATTTTTGTTGCAAGTGCACTAAACACAGTATAAATTTTGAATTTTATCGCTTATTGAACGTTAACTTACGAATAAAAAAGGGCCTCATTCTGCGTACTCATACTTTCAATACAAGGTAGTCTAAATTTTCGCAATAATTTCAAGGAGGAACTCTTTATATTTTGTGAATTTATTAGCACTTATAAACTATAACTATTTGTACAGCTTTGAAACATGCCTGTAAACGTCTGGCCAACCGTTACCACTTCACAAGCAGGACGATAACAAAACATTAGTACTTTTACTTAAAAATCCGTTAATTTCATGGTTAAAAAATATCCACCAGTATTTTGAAAGATAAACATAGGGTGAAAGTTTTTATCAGACAGTTCTCCTTGGTGAAATTTCTGTACTGTTTTATTTTGATTTTCATATTTTCCGGGATTTTGATAGATTTTCCCCTGCCCCTACCTGGCTACGCCCTTGGCTCCTAGCTCGAGAGCCGAGAGCTCATATACAATTTTGTGGCTCTTGGCTCTCGAGGCAGCTCTTTATTTGGGATCTTGGCTAGCAAGCCGAGAGCTCGTTTCAAATTTGTGGCTCCTAGCTCGCGAGCCGAGAGATCTTTTGTTGTTTTGAGGCGAGCCAATACGTACTCTGTTATAAAATGAAATAAATAATGAAAAAATATAACGACGCACAGTGGGGCCATTTGAGTTTTTTAGTTGCAGAAATCATTACTTTGAACCAAATGAGATAATCAAGCAATTTAAAAAGCATATGATAGATAATTGATCAACCTATAAAATGACTGTTTGAAAAGAGTTCTA
Source organism: Muscina levida (assembly GCA_964034835.1). Taxonomy (NCBI): domain Eukaryota; kingdom Metazoa; phylum Arthropoda; class Insecta; order Diptera; family Muscidae; genus Muscina; species Muscina levida. The sequence continues at coordinate 158,054,787 of OZ035880.1, forward strand.
CGCCTTTTAGGTGCCTACTTATGGGTAAGCAGAGTTGAAATTTCTGGAAAAAGAACAATTTCATGGGAAGTAAATTAAAATTTTTTTTTTAAATTTTCGATCATTCTTTTAATTTAAAGACTGAAACAATAACAATAAGAATGGGCTTTCAGGGTTATATGTCATAAATTGCCATAAACTGCCAAAAAAAATGGATAGTTGGTAAATACCGATTTACCTGGACAAACACAAAATAATGGATCGTTATTCTTTTTATGGGAAGTAAAATAAATTATTTCAAATTTTTTTATTTTTTGTGTTTTTAAAGGCTTTTATAATTAAAAATGATTTCAAAAAAGAATTTAATTTATTTATTTCTTTTAAAACATTTTTTTATAATTTTTTTAATAGTAACGACTGTAACTATTGCAGTAAAAATGGGTTTTCACGATTATATGTCGTAAATTGTCCAAAAATGCATGCAACACATTTTTGGAACCATGTCTTTTTTCAAAATTTTACCTGTAGCAAAAAATGGCGAAAACGGGTAACTGGAAATTTTTGCATAAATTAAAGGAACAATTGGACAAACACAAAGTAAACAATACAATACAAACAAATAGATCTATCAATAGAATCAAAAAGAATGACGATCCATTACCTACTTTTGGAGATACTGTATCTGAAAGCGGACCAAATTAAACTGAAAATCAGTCAACTTTGAAAAGCTATATCTTCTGACCCGTAAAATGAGAAATTACAAAATTTTAAGACTCCAAAATCAACACTGTTGTGAATTTTTGTTTTGCTTTTAAATACAAATTTTAATGACAAATTTATATTTCCTAAAAAAAATTAATCTTTTTCCCCAAAGAAAAAAAAAATTGTCAATATTTTAATATGTAGCAGTTTTTTTAAATAATATATTTAAATTATAGTCTTTGGCATTATATTGGAACAATTATTTAAAAACAACCACGTGATATTTTTTTTCTAAATTTTTATTTAATATTTCAAAACAAATTTCTTTATTAATATGTCCTTTTCTTTTTCTTCTTCTTCTCCAGGTGGCTACACAACTGTCGACACAAAATTCTATCCCCGCGTTGCATCCTATGACACACCCTTTGGCGGTGAGGCTAAAGAGGTCATCGTTTATGTGGCCAACAAGGACAGCGAACATTGGCTCGGCGAAGACAAACTCGAAAATGTGGCCAAACAAATTGTCGAATGCCAGGGACCCAGTGGCCACAATGCCGAATATTTACTGCGCCTGGCCACATTTATGCACGAGGAAATACCCGAGATATGGGACGAGCATTTATTTCAATTGGAATCGTTAGTGTTGGCCGAGCTGAGGCGACGTGATATACCCGTCTGGACGGTAATGGGCATTAATCGTGATCGCATTCGACGGGACTCGCATGAAGACATCCGTCGGCCGCCTACCTTTGAGTTTACCTCGCGTGTACCGGAACGTAAGCTGCGCTGTCTGAACATATGAGACAGGCCCAGACGAGAGGCTACAGAACTCTCTGCAAGTATTATTTTTGTTAGTTTAGCAGAGAGATCCGCTGATGTTAGAGAGTGGCATAAAGAGAAATTCTTGCTAGGCAATTTGTGAAACCTGTAAATAGGCCAAAAATTATGGACAAGTAATTGAGAATTTGACAACAATTTTTCTATGTAAAAATTAACAATAAACTAATTTTTTTTGATACAACCTTTATAATGATACAAAGTTATAAGAAAATTTTCAATGATATATTGGTAAAGAAAACAGAAAAACAACAAAAAATTATAAAGTAAAGACAAGAATTGCAAACAGGATTCTACAAACTACATACATACAAATAAGGCTTTATTAGCTATTAAGAATTGAATTTATAAACAAAACGCAACAACAATCCAAAATCATTGAGAGATAACAATAATAATTTTATAGATAAACTAATATATTTAATTTATATTAAAAACATGCATACCATTACAAAATATGTACTACTAAAACAAACTGAAGAGAAATACATGATACACATATATTTATAAAGAAATCAATGACATAAATAATGGAGTTTTATTTATTATTGAAGGCGGGGTGGTGTATACATCCTATTTGATTAAGGCCTAAGCAGCCTGAGGGCCGTTTATTGAGCATGTCTGGGTGCATATTATGTTAGCATTTCGTAGTCTCTGTACTGTAACAGTCGCTGTACTGTTAGTTAACATAATCTGTAGAAAATACCTGGATTACAGGGCATACTTTTAGGCGTTAGAGATTTAGTAGTCTACCTACATTCAAATGATGGGCGCCTGGTAATCAGCAGAAAAATTTTATGCCACACAAACCCGCAGCTACGGAATGTGGATTTAAAATAGTTAATCGTGAGGAGAGCTAGACAGACATTCTTGGAGTTTTTTTCCAACTCACATCAAAGAAAAGAGCGATTCACATCAAACTACACAAATAAATCAAATTTTTTTTTTTAAATTTTTTTGTTAGAAATTTTATTTCAGAAATAAAATTATTTTAAAAAAACTTACATTTCTAAACTTTAAAAAAGAAGATATCTTAACTATGACAAAGAAATTGTAGTAAAATTAGGATTAAAAAAAGCAAAATAAAAGTGAATCAAAAATGCTTTTGAGATTAACCACAGATCTAAAACTAAAACAATTCTTTGCCATTTTATATAAATACATTTGAATTACAAATTAAGCCCACACTTTTATATATTCAAATTTGTAACTGCAATGAATTTGTTTTCGCTATGAGTTGCATGATGTTGGTGGCGACGCTTTTACTGCAGTAATCACTAGTTGGTTAAAATTTCTGCAGCACGTGATTCCATTAACTTTTCCATCGAATTTATACTGGACATCCAGTTATCCAAAGTGGTGGCCATGCCGGCAATTTGAGGACGATCTAAAACGCGAGGTAGTACCTAATAGAAAGGAGAGAGAAAAACACAGTTGTTTAGGACAAAAGGTGAAAATTTATATAAATAAATGAAATTTGTAGAGTGCGCTAAATTAAATAAACGGTGGTGGAGAACAAAATTGTTTGTTGACAGAACTTAAATTCTTGCTTAAAAAGAAACGCTACGCTGACGCTGTGTTATTAATCTTTAGCTAATAAACGAGTAGCTGCTTGTCAACATATTGAATTAAAAACCAGAAATTTTACTTGAAATTAAAAAAATTGAAACTCTGAAAAGATCAGTTAGAAAACTGAAATTCTACTTAAAATTCACAGGAAAGATCAATTGACAATTGAATTAAATTAAATTATATTAAGAATTTTAGATCGAAAATCAGAAATATCAGAAATTCTTCTTGAAACAATTAAAAATCGGAAATCCTACTTGAAACTAAAAAAAACACAATTATAAATCAGAATCAGCAATGATTGCACAGTACGACGTAGTCTCTAACTGTTATTGCAATGTTTTACATTTAACTTTAATACTCCATAAAAAAACTCCAGCCAAAATAAAAGAGAAAAAAAGTAATATTAAATTCCTTTGCTTACGCTACTTACCCATGACATATTCACCACACCGGCTACTTGATCAATTTCACCTTTGACTAAATCCAGCGCCAAAGCTTTCATGATCAACAATTCAACCTCTTTCAATGGCAATTGGGTTTCTTTAGCAATAGCATCAAATGATATGGAGCGTTGAGTGGCCGAACGTTTAAAGGTCATTTCCATAAGACAAAGCAAAGAGATTTTTTGCCTTAGCTTAATTTCTTGAGCTGCCAAATCGGGTATTTTCGACCAAGTAGGTTTCATATCATTGAATCTATAAGTAATAATCACAATAACAGAAAATGTATAAAGAATGTATGTAATCCACTTACTTTTTGATATCACCAGTATTAAAAGACTTTAGTAAATCTACCAGCCACTCATTTTCGCTGCCCTTTAAGGCTGTCAAAATAGGGTGGGCCAGCTGTTAAATAGAAGTAACGCAATAATTTAAACTTTGTTGTGTTGCTTAGACGAAACACATTATTTTTACTCACCAATTCACCAATGTTATAAATGCCATCGCCTAATAAAGCCGCCAGACCCAAAAAGAATGCCTGTTCAGCCCATTTGTCTTTGGGATAATCTTCAATGGAACAACCCAAGAATTGTAGGCCACAACGATAGTAATCACTGTGTTTGCCCACATGTCTGTAGTATTGGGAAGCCAACATATAATATTTGCCATGTACTGGTGTTACATTGCCCACATCCTCCAAGGTATCGCGCAGTTCTTCAATAATCTTTTTACAGGCATCCAAATCGTTAAGGTGGGCCAAATATATATTGCCTTGAAGAACCTGATCAATAAAAGATAGATGTTTTTGTAAAAGCAAATTACGCGTTAGTAAAAATGTATATAAATATATATTCATTAAAAGCAAGTGGGGCAATTTGCCAAAAAAAAAAACAGAAGTTTAGTTTGTGTAAGTATAAGAATTACTAAAATTATATAAGATGGGTAACCCCTCAAAGCCCATATGACTTAGAAAACAAGATGCTGTGCGACCCGGTCACGATCTTAAAGAAACAAGAAATAAGTTTTTCAATGACGCGTAAAACATAGTACTATATCGCTCATTTTGGTGCAAGACCGGCATAACTAAAAAAATCGATTCCGATATAAATGCTTTTTAAGTTTTCAATTTTCTCCCACCTTCCGAAGAATATAAAAAACAAATGAATTTTTAAACAATTCAACATCTTTCTCTGTTCTTTGCATTTATCTCGGTATCAATTTTTTGAGTTACGTCGGTCTTTTACCAATTGAGCGAAATATATCAAATCGAAGTTTCGAAAAAAATACCAACAAGACTTAATTTTAAGCATTCGCTTTACATGCGTAAAAGGAACTTTGTATTCAATAATATTTCAATAAATGTCCATTCTTTGAAGAAGTGCATCCTCTATTACATTAAATAAATCCGCTGTAAGCAATAGTAATACCAACATACCTGAGCGTACCACACAGCTTCATCACAAATCTTGACTTTATCCTTGATTTTTCCCAAAAATTCAACGGCTTCTTTTTTATCTTCAATGTGGTCGACAATAACTTCAACTATCTCCACAAGACCATAAGGATTAATTCTAAAATGGCAAAAGTGTCAACGAACATAAGACCACAATATAAACAAACAAAAAAAACCATAAACTTCAGCAATCTAGGCATAACCTCAATTTGTTCAGAGGCTTTCCTATAGCGCCTTTCCACTCCGAAGAACAAAAAAACTTACTTCATTTCAAAAGTTTGCAGAAAGTTCTGATACAATTGCAGCAACACATCTTCATCCTGCATCGAAGCATGGTGAACAAATTTGTTTAGTCTTATGGTCAATTCATTCCATAATCTATGGGATAAAAGAAATTTGTACTGAAAACAATATTCAAATTATCTCTTGTCATCGGCACTCACTTTTCATTGTATAGATCCTCCAGGGTAGCCCATTCAGCTGCTAACTCCTTATTGGTGGTTTTCTTCTGGTTAGCCAAGTAGGCAGTAACATTAGCTGAAGCTTGAGACATGTTATTAATGTTTTAGGAATTGATTTTCTTGATTATTTTAACAAATTTTTCACAAATATTGGCTACGTTCAGTCTCAACAAAAAAATTTTGCAAATCACAATTCACCGACGCTGCTGCTAAATATGTCAAATTAGGTAGATTTTCATAGCACTGAGCTTACGTCTATGTTAACTGATATGAGGCGTGTTGCCAGATAAACGGGATTTCTGTTAGAATATATTGGGGACAAATATATTGTATATAGCATTGTTTTTGGTAAATCTGGATTAAATGAAACCAAAATAAAAAAACATTACGAAAGTACAAAATAAACAACCGACACCAATGTTAATGTTGTAATTACATCTACACAGAAAAATTTAGAAAAACAAAAACATTAGGACAAAATTTTAATAATTTTAGCTACAAAGTGTAATTTTTTTTTCATAATTTGAATAATATCTAGCTAGTTTAAAAAAATAGTAGGTAGCAAATTACAAATGCCCAAAAAAAATGTCACACCCCCCAAATACCTCTAAAACACGAAAATCAAGATCAAAGATGGCGCTAAGGCCCGTGGGTTCCACGATGACCCCCACGTGTGGGGTTCCCAGAACAGAGTTAGAGCCATTTCAATTTCAGTCAAATTTAAAAAATTTAAAAGATCATGGAAAAAGTTGGAACAATTTATGGAAATAAGTTTAAAATTCTAGAGAAAATAGAAAAATAAAATGTGAGAGAAAATTTTATATATTAAAATCGCGCAATTTTTTTAAACAAGATAAGGAGCCCAAAAAGCTCATTGGAAAAAAAATAAAAAAAAATTTACAAAAAATTGAAAAGAATAAAGGAACAAACGGGACAATTTCAAGAAATATTTAAAGAAATGCAAAAAGAAATATTTAAAAAAAAATTGAAAAGAATTTTGTTTGGCATTTTATCCAATAAATGTAATCAAACAACGAAAATGGTGATTGTCGGATCAACATTACTGAGATCGGACCGCTTAAATTTAGTTATTGCAGAGTATAATAACCTTCAGCACCAAAAAAGCATTTCGCATTTTGAGCTGAATATGCAAAATGGTAAAAAAATGGTTTTACACTGCAGTTTTGCAAATTGTCAGCTGTTGTTTAGCTCACACATTTTCCACAAATAATTGTTTGTTTTCTTTTCATTCATTAGGAAATATTGTATAAATTATATTTTTGAATTTTTGTTGATATTTTCGAGAAATGTTGTAATTTTTGTATAAAAGTGATGTACATGACCCTTCTTAGGATCTAGTGCGGCGCTGGGACCTTAAGCCACAAATTGGAACTTTTTTTCTACGGTTTGCATAACAAATAAGCTGTAAAATAACATTTTATTAAAAAAATATCATTCGAATGCAATTTATTTTATTTGACGTTCTCTTTTCATTTCTATTTTTTGTTTACCCCTGCAATAAAAAATTTGGTCACATTTTTATTTTTACTACTTTTTTGAACAACTTATCCCCGTTAAGCTTAGCATGTATATTTATCCCCGTTAGCGTAAATGGGATAGCATTTGTATGGCTAAGCGGATATAAGTTACCAACAAAACGCAACCACTATAAAATTATAGCAAAGTAATATTGAATTATAGGAAGGTGGATAGGAAATCAAAATGTACTAATTTGACAGGAGATAGGGGATATGGGTAGATAGCGTGTAAATCAGACTTTATTCTTTTTTTTGATTCGTCTATATTTTGCCTTTAAATTTCTAAGTACTATTTAATTAAATCTTTTTTATGCCAAAATATATTTTATTGGCCCAAAACCACTTTTCTGTTGAAAAAAGTACTTTTTTTTCGTACCAGACTACTTTTTGTAGCAAAAAGTACTTTTTTTGTACCGAGTGCTTTTTTACGCAAAAAAAAATTATTCGCCCAAAAACACTTTTCTGTAGCACAAAATCTTTTTTGTCGTATTTTTTGGTTCGTATTACTTTTATTGCACTTCTCGGCACAAAGTACTTTTTTGTACCAAGGTACTTTTTATGCCAAAAAGTACTTTTATTGGCCCAAAAACTCTTTTCTGTTGCACAAAGTATTTTTTTGTACTTTTTTGTTCGTAGTACTTTTATTGTACTTTTTGGTACAAAGTACCACTTGTTTGTTGCACAAAGTACTTTCGTTTTGGTACCAGAGTACTTTTTTTGTACCAAAATGTACTTTTCGGCACAAAGTAATTTTTTTGTACCGAAGTACTTTTATATGCCAAAAAGTACTTTTATTGACCCAAAAACACTTTTCTGTTTCACAAAGTCCTTTTTTTGTACTTTTTGGTTCATTGTACTTTTATTGTACTTTTTGGTACAAAGTACTTTCATTTTTACCAAAGTACTTTTATTGGCCCAGAAGCACTTTTCTGTTGCACAAAGTACTTTCTTTTGTACCAGAGTACTTTTTTTGTATCAAAAAGTACTTTTAAAAGCAGCTTAGTTTTCCGCTTATTGGCAGCTATTTTGATTCGTAGCTCTCGTCCCAAAATATTGTTAATTATTTTCAATAATCCTAGTTCAATCTTAAATATTTATAGCGTTCACTGCTTCACACAAAATTTTTTTCCGTGTATTATTTACATCAAGACAAAAGCATGGCTCAAGCCATACAACAGTCTTTATTGATGGTTAGCGATTATACTAACCATGGTTACTCATTCGCTAACTCATGGTTACTCATTACTAATGGTTACTCATTCGCTAATTTATGCACTCACACACACACAGCTCTAGTCGCAACAGCTGTCAAAAAATGTCGAACACAGAAATTCGTGCAATTGCTGACAGTTCGAACGGAACAGCTGTGCGTGTTAGATGTGGTATTCGGAAGAAATAAAAGCGACCGAGCAAAAAGTGAAATCTCCACTCAAAAGATACAGCAAGAGCATCGTGCAAAATATTCAATTCCTCGAGACAACGTAAAAAACAGGATACGGCAATATCCTGTAAAACAAAATCAGAAGAATACATGTTTATGCGTGCATACAAGTTGTGAAAACAATAATATACACTAAATTAAAACAAACCATAGCGGGGACATATTTGCCACCACCAGCTGATGCAAAGAAAGGAACACAATAAAAATCCAAGTGAAAAGTGACGACAACAACAAAAACAAAATCCAATAAGGGAACAAGCAAATTTTCATGCAAAGAAGTGATATCCCATTTAGGCAAATACAAACGAAACCACTAAGGTCTGACACAGCCGCCGCAGTCGCATTCATCACCACCGCCCCCCATTCCACTCAGGAGTTAAGAAAAGCTACAAAAAATTTGCATAAACACGAAATTACCAACCACTATAAATAACAATACAAAAAAGTGTAAATTATATAATAATTCAATTGGCAACCGAATCACATTAACAATATTTTTTTTTTTGATTTATGTATTGCTTTCGTCTTCCGCCACCACCACCTCCATCTATCTCAACTAGCGCCTAACAGCCAACTAGCCAGCCAGTCAGTCGGCGATAATAATGATGATGATGGTAGTTTAGCTATTTTTGGTGAAATTGTTGTCCATCTAAAAGTGAAGCAACAACAATAACAACAAAAGAAAAACAGCACAGCAATTCGAAAGTGTTTAAAAGGGAATTGTGTAAAACACAAGAAATCCAAATTCAATACCCAAAAATTTTCAATAATTCAAAAGCAACAAAAAAAAAAACACACACAAAATACAACAACTTTAAAGTTACGTGAATTCAATAAACAAATTGGTTCATTTAGTCCACCACCTCAATCACTTTGGCATTGGCTGCTTCTCACCCGGCCGACAAATAATTTGACAAATGAGTGATAATTACAAAAAGAAACTTTTCTACTACTAAAGCCAAGAAAAAAATAACAAAAGTTCAACTAATAACCGAAAAAAGTAAAATTAAAAAATAGTTGTTTTTGGCTTGCTTATTGTGTCTTCTTTTGCTCATTTATCTGGCTCATCTCCACGTACATTTGGAAATTGTGTCAACGATAGATACCTCTACATAATTTCATTCATCTTGTTCCAAATAACTGCTGCAAATTAAAGGTTAGTCTGAATGTTGTTTTTGTTTATAACATTAACATTTTATTTTTAGTTATAAATTGAAATGTTGCAGAGATTTTTGAGGGATGACAGTATAAAAACAAGTTTACATTCGAAGCAGTTTTCCAATTAGCTATATTTTTGAGGGAAATAAATTTACAAGTTTTGTTTTTCAAAATAAGGACATATACTACATACCTACTGGACTAATAAGTCTTTGACGTAACAATGAAAGAAGTTTCTTTTTGTATGAAAATATGGCATTATTCTTCGACATAATCTCCATTTAAAGTATTGCATTGTGAAATCTTTTTCTAGCGAGCCACTTTTTGAGTCTAGGAAGAAGAAATGGTCGCTTGGGGCCAAATTTGGCTAGTACGGTGGGTGGAGGAGTTGTTCATAGCGCAACTCCTTCAAGTTATCGGTCGTATCACAAGTTGAATAAACTAACATTGTCTTAATGGAAGAGCAATTTTTTCTTCGCCATATAAGTGCGCTTGGCTTAGATCTTGACGTCCAACCGACCCAATAACGCACAGTTATATTGTTTATTGATTATTTTACCATGTTCAAGGTAGTCGTTGAAAATAATTCCATGTGAGTTCCAAAAAATACTGGCTAAAACTTTGCCGGCTGACTTATGTGTTTACGGGACGTTTGGATCACTGGGCAACAATCATTCAACGGATTGAATAAAATGAAGTGAAACTTTGACAATATTCTAGAGAAGGTTAGTAAGTACTCTTAGAAAAAGGATAGAGTCAGACCAAAAATTTTTCAAACTACGCAGTATAATGGGACTGTATCACAGGGGTCAATAATTACTTTCATTAGGGATACGTTTTTCAAGAAATCATGACCGTCGTGGTCCGGAATGTAATAAACTTAAATATTTAAATAATATGTGTAGATACTGTATCAATGGACAAATAAAACGAATGGGTTCCGATGCATTATTTTATTATATAATATATTAGACAAATGTTTTGAATAAAAAGAAGTAAGTCCCAACGGTTTTTACAATATTAATGAGAAGTATCGAGTAAAGTTAGCGCAGGCTGTTGTCATAAAATCTTGGAGATGTTCATAGGCGAATCTGGTCCGGAATTTATTTTTAATGAAGTTCATCTTAGAAAATTTTGCTTTACAAACAAATTTTATCCAAAACTGTGGACAATAAACTTCCTGTTTATTTCCCCCGGAAATATTCATTACTCCATTCATCCCTAGGAATCAGAGTAAGTGTGACTGAGATTTTTTCAACTTTCTTAAAATCTGTGATTCTTTTTTCAAATTATGTTTAAAGATCCTCAATGAACGTCTTGTATTGGCCGACGCACATTGGGGTAAATTCACGATCTAGGCGGCCAAAATTATTTGAAGCAAATTTATGAAACAGAATGGTAAAATATTACTCGGTGAGGCGTAAAAAATAATAATATGTTAAAATTCGGATTATAGAGGTTGTAAACGTTTTTATACAAAAAATGGTTTTTATAAAAATTTTAAGATTCCAAGTATTTCCCATATATCTCCACAAGGTTGCATTTTAGAGGCCTACCTCCCTATAACTTTTTATTTGTCTGGATACCCTCTAACTATAAATGCATAGAGATATAGGACATCCAGTATGTTAACTAAAATGATTCAGTAAAACCGCAGAAATTATGGTCTATTCATCCGCAGTAGGCAAATGGCTATAAAATATAAAACCGCAAAAACCCGCAAAATTTTTCTTTTTTATCTGAACAATATGTTGTTAAAGATTATATCTAATCAAAGATTGAGGGGGTGAAAAGTGGTGATGCATAACTTTTTGTCCATAGTTCGATTTTGGGACCCATTGAAATTAACAAAAATACCATATTTTTCAATACTGCTTTACAAGTAGGAATTTGAATCACTATTTTATTTAGCTAAGTGGATTAAATAATATTAACCTGCTTTATAATTTACCATTTTACTTAAATATTTAAACTAAACACACGCCTTCCCATAGCCTGCTAAAATTTTCGGTTTATCCAACGCACCAAAATAGAAAATGCACAATTAGCAACAAGTAAATTTGACAGCGTGTAGAAAACGAATGAAAGACAAATGAAATGAAAAAATAACGGAATCTAGTTCAGCATTCTGTTCTCTTTACCCTACAATCGGAAATTATTAAAAACATTGGTTTTTGAGAAATCGAATTTTGCCCGCCCAGATCGTGAATTTACCCCTCTGTGCGACGTCAAGCTCGTTGTCACTGGAAATTTTTTAACACTACGGAAGTGTAGGCGTTCGTTATCAAGATCGATGTTGAAAAGATCGAGTTTTCGCAAAAAGCTTCTTACTTCTGTCAAGATCTCCCATACAAGCTTTAATTTGCCTTGAAGTTTAAGGTTCAGATCATTGATGTGTTTAAAAATATCTGATAAGAAAGCAATGTAAGCTACGTTTTCTTTATTGCTAAGAAAACTTAAGATATTGAAAAGAAAAGTCTTCAAGTCTTTTAAATCGAAGATCTTGAAGAATCGTTGTAAAACGCAGCATTTGCTTAACCATCTCAAATTCTTATGCAATAACAGATCGTCATATTGAGCATCCACTTCGTCAAGAGATATTTTCAATTCACGATGTTTCAGTTCTGATTTAGCTTGAAGAAAATTTATTAAGTTCATAACTTCTTGCATTATTCTCTCCAGATTAGGATTATTTTGCTGAAGTCGAAGACGATAATATTTCTTATGAATTTGTTGTTACATTATGTAAAATATTTTGTGTTGTTAACACAAGGTCCGCATAAAATGGGTCTACGGTCCGACAGTTGTTGACCCCTGCAGTATCATATAAAATATAAATTTTTAATGCATCTTCTTGTTACCCACAACATGAACCTTATTTTGAGCCAATCTAAAAGCCGATATTCTCTGTCTAACGTTTATAAGGAACGGTCGCAATGAGAGCTTAACCTTCGCCATATGGGTTGTTTATAAACAATTTTAACTAATTGAAGTTTCTGCATTCATAGCGATCTGTATTAGCATGTACAATAGATTCTTTTTGAAATATCAACATCAATATTAGAAACTAAAATTTTGTAAAAATTTACTTAATTGTGAATAAATTTGAAAAGAATCAATCGTTTTTTATGATCGATATCTCATTTTATTGCTATTACATTTGGCTTTGTAATAAAACACGATTTTGTTAAAACAGAAAAAAATGACTATATTCACGTAAAAAATATTTTTTTGTTTCAATTAGTTATTATAAATTTATTTTAATAATATCGCATTAACCCTCTTTGAGTTATTATTAATTAAACGACTAAAAAAAAATTATAATTTTACTTAACATTTTAAAAAAAACCGCTCCATAAAATTTTAAATTTGGACCACATTTATTTGAACTACTGGAACTGCAATATTTGAACATTTTATAGTGGTTTTTGAAGCGTTTACAATTTTTTCGATATTGTTACCTTGTGTTATTGGAGGCAAAATTGGGATCCCTCAACTTTAAACATAATCCAATTGGATTTTTAGCGCCCTTTAAGTAATGTCCGTAATGCGCTTTTAAGCAACTTATAATCAAGTAACGTGACTAGATATGAACCGATTTTCAGTTTCTCAGATGATTTGGTTTGGGATGGCCTTTCCAAGCTGTCGCATGAACTCCGAAGAGTATGAACTCCAGAGAGTCAGGCTGAAAATGAATTTATTAACCTTCTTGAAGCTAAACCAGGAGATAAATAAAATTTTTAGCAAGAGATTGCGTCCACTTACTCCAGTAAGGAAACAAAAGATTGGGTTCGGTGAGTTTCTATGGTGAGTTTCTATGCATGGGTCATACTTGTTTATAAAATGTACTCCAACAACAGGCAATACAATAGCGTTGCAGAGCTAAAATCGGCAGTAATAGCGGCTTGGGACTTCTTAGAATGTCCAACCCCAAAAACGCTGATAAATAGTATGACCGGAAAGCATTTTTGTACTTATTCAAGATAAGAGAATTATAAAAAGTGTTTTTTATTTTAAATTTGGTTTTTAATTTATTTAAAAAGAGTTTCATTTCGATATTAAAACCACTACGTTTAATTTCATGATCACCCCATAATGTAAAGAAATGCAAAGAACAAAAACTAAACTAAATATAATTTTGTTGTTTTTTCGATATAAAAGTGTAGTTTTTAATTCTCTTGCATTCCTCATATTCGATTTTTGGATTATGACCCCTTAAGTACATATGCATCGAAATATAGTGAAGCGTATGATTTTTCGCTCTCCAGTGTACAAAAGAAGAACCAAATACTTTATAGCGTATAATATATATGGCGGTAGTGGGTCAGCTTGTCTTTCTCTTTCTGACAGGGTACCCAGTAACGTGGCTGAATAAGTTTCTCAGCAGGATTTGGAAAGAATAAACTTCGGCCTTTCCATCTATATAGTATATAGTTATATGATAAGTTGTCATATCTGTTTGTTTTTACCTCGAAACCGGAATTTTTTGTTTATTATTCTTACACTATTTTTTAAAGTAAGAAGAAATTAACTACTTTATAAGGATACCTTATTGTTTATTATTTTATTCAGAAACCATACGTATATTTGTTTGTAAAAATCTGACGAACCCATTTTTCATATCAATTATTAAAATCAAACAGCTAAAATGTTTTGTTTTGGTGTTGTTGATTACATGATTACAACACGTGACTACTATCACAGGAGTACTTCGTTTCAAGCCAGCGCACAGAGGGGTAAATTCACGATCTGGTGCTTTAAGGCAAAGCAAACATTTTAGCAGGCTATGGGAAGGCGTGTGTTTAATTTAAACATTTAAGTAAAATGGAAAATTATAAAGCAGGATGATATTTAATCCACTTAGGCTGAGTAAAACCCTAGCTCATTTTGGCTAGATTGGCTACCAAATTTTTTTTTTTGGCCCCCTAAACTTTTTGAAATCCCTTGGACCCCTTGGAAAAAGGTGACATCAATTGTTGGCCAACAGTTTTTAATTTAGCTCTTTCTCTTCTTCTGCAAAGTTTTAGCTAATAGTCCGCTTAAGAAACCGATATAATAAAATTTCCCAAAAAAAATAGACTTCCCTCGTTTATTTTCAAAAAACTTCGATAAAAATTCTAATTTTTTCACTATTTTTTATATAAGTCTTAGGGAATCCAGAATTTTTGCATACTCTATTCAGTCAAATTGTAGTTTAGGTAACACCGAATAACTTCTCTGAACAAACCTATGCAATCTGAACAAGTCTAGGGATATTAAATAGCTCTCAAAACACACTATCTACTTTAAACAAATCAGTTTTTTAGGAGTTTTGGGCCATTGTGTAATGTTTTTAATTGTTATCTTTACCAAAAACGTACTTATTGTATAACTGAATAACTTTTGTAAACAACCAATATGATCGGAATACTCCACCCCCTTAATTGTTCACATAGAGCATTAGGGTGTTCCTTATATGGCATTTTTTCGAATTTCGTTAAAAATATGTATTAATCGCGATGTTGGTCATCTATCTTCACCTTACGTTTCTTTTTGCCAATATTAAGAATATATTGTGAGAAATTTTGTATCGATAGTTGGACATTAGGGTGTGCCGCAATGAGGTTAAAGTATGAATTTGTTCTCGAATCAGTTTATTGCCGCTGAGTATTTTTCTTTCGTATATAGACTAAGTAGTAACAAGCCGTTCAATAGCTGAAATAAAGACCTAAAATAATATGTGTTTGCTTTTACCATATCTCTTATAGTCGCCGAGATATTTGATATAGAAGTTGGGGTATTTTTAAAAAAATTATTAAAAATGTTGAAATTGAATTTCGATGTAGATTATTATGGGCAATTATATATTTCAACTTTTAAAGGTTAATCAAGTTAAAATCTATATGTTTAAAAAGTATATGTGTATATTATCACTATCTCTATCAATTCTCGAGATATCAGGGGCTTAAAAAGCATAGCAATGACTACTTAACTTTTGTTTCACCTGTGTATCCATTGTGTATGTTTACAAATGTCACCAAAACCATTAATATCCAATGGCCTTTTGAGGGGATTTTTTATTTTAATCATATAAAAATCGTTATTGGTAAGTATCCAATGGGTATTCAGATGGAACAAAAGTTCATTAGACATTCCTATGCATACTGTCAAAAATTCCGTTTTTTAACGCCTGATATTTCAAGAATTGATAGAGATAGTGATAATATACACATATACTTTTTAAACATATAGATTTTAACTGATTAACCTTTAAAAGTTGAAATATATAATTGCCCATAATAATCTACATCGAAATTCAATTTCAACATTTTTAATAATTTTTTTAAAAATACCCCAACTTCTATATCAAATATCTAGGCGACTATAAGAGATATGGTAAAAGCAAACACATATTATTTTAGGTCTTTATTTCAGCTATTGAACGGCTTGTTACTACTTAGTCTATATACGAAAGAAAAATACTCAGCGGCAATAAACTGATTTGAGAACGAATTCATACTTTAACCTCATTGCGGCACACCCTAATGTCCAACTATCGATACAAAATTTCTCATAATATATTCCTAATATTGGAAAAAAGAAACGTAAGGTGAAGATAGATGACCAACATCGCGATTAATACATATTTTTAACGAACTTCGAAAAAAATGCCATATAAGGAACACCCTAATGCTCTATGTGAACAATTAAGGGGGTGGAGTATTCCGATCATATTGCTTGTTTACAGAAGTTATTCAGTTATACAATAAGTACGTTTTTGGTAAAGATAGCAAGTAAAAACATTGCACAATGGCCCAAAACTCCCAAAAAACTGATTTGTTTAAAGTAGATAGTGTGTTTTGAGAGCTATTTAATATCCCTAGACTTGTTCAGATTGCATAGGTTTGTTCAGAGAAGTGATTCGGTGTTACCTAAACTACAATTTGACTGAATAGAGTATGCAAAAAATCTGGATTCCCTACGACTTATATAAAAATAGTGAAAAAATTAGAATTTTTATCGAAGTTTTTTGAAAATAAACGAGGGAAGTCAAATTTTTTTGGGAAATTTTATTATATCAGTTTCTTAAGCGGACTATTAGCTAAAACTTTGCTGAAGAAGAGAAAGAGCTAGATTAAAAACTGTAGAAACTGTTGCCCAACAATTGATGTCACCTTTTTTCAAGGGGTCCAAAGGATTTCAAAAAGTTTAGGGGGCCAAAAAAAAAAATTGGTAGCCAATCTAGCCAAACTGAGCTAGGATTTTACTCAGCTCCGGTTGTACTATCGAACCTATATAGTCACGTTCGGGTGTTTTTCAAAAAGTTTGATTTTGTGTCATAGTGTAATTTTGGCCGCCCAGATCGTAAATTTACCCCACTCGATGTGTTCTGAGTTGTTGAGTTCAATCGACATTTGTATTAGAAGAGCTTCTTTAAAAGCTGACGTTAAGATAATTTGATAAAATCTAGGTTCCATTATGTGTGTCTTAATATAGAAGGGTGTTAATTGTCGCCCTTATCTCATTTATGTGTGTAAAGCTAAACAAAATAATAAGTTTGCCCTTTTGTTTATACCACTATGGTATTTTTTTAACTGTTGATCTTTTATTTTTAATTTTTAACCTTTATTCAATGACGAAACATTTACAGCATCGCTTGTGCTCATTTCAGAGATCTTTTCTTTTTATTACAATATCCCACATAGCTAAGTCACCAACTTACCTATTGTGCAAATTTGGGTTAGGTGATACTGAATGAAGTTCGTTGACGTAATATTAGCACCGTAAATATGCTCCGTTAGTGGTGCGTCGACAACAACGCTTTCGTAATTTGAGAGGGCATAAATATTCATCGTTTCTTTTGTTTTCGGCAAAAAAAGCAAATCGTATACATAAATACATATACTTCTTTTTGTCAATATTATGTTATGAGTATTTCGAGGTCAGCCATGTGATTGGAAATACATATTTGCAAGATATTTAAGGAAATGGGTAACTAACGGTAAGATTTACATATTTGATACCAATGTTGCAATTTTATGTTTCTCAAGCGGTTATAAATAAAAGGAAATTCCCTAAGCATGTGGTTAAATCTTAGTAGGAAATGGAAAAAATGAAATTGCTTTAAATGATGGCTACATGGAACGACTAAAAGCAGAATAAGATAAACATACATATATAGGCGACGAGGTATTTTAAACTTCATATGGCTTGAATCGGTCTACAGTCATTGACCTTAGTAAGGGATGGCTTACCGCTTTAAGGGATAAATATATTCTAATATACTTTACATCTTGTTTGAATCTATGACATATGCAAAAAGGCTCTGAGGATTGTTAAAAGCCAGGGCTTTAATACGTCGATGTTATTTTATATGTCCATGAGAATAATACCTTCTGGTCCCGGAAATTTAAAAGGTTGGAAACTTTTGATTAGCAACTGAGCTCGATACTTTGTAACTGGTATATCGGAAATATCAAAAGCAGTAGAGCCCACGTTTATCATAGACTGATATCCAATTTCCTGACAGCCTGTGAAATGTGTTTTCACCAGTACCTCTAAGAAGAACGTATATTGTTATAAATAGGGCAAGGAATTTTATGCAATAAAAATCTGAACATATGCGCATATAACATTCACTTAAAATATGCTCTAAAACACATAAAATATGCAATTAAAAAACTTTTTAAAATTCAATTTTTTCAAGAAGACGTTTTATTTTTAATTCAATAAACAAGTCACATGCAACAACTATGCCGCCTTTACCATGTAGGCGCTGCATCGGTTAGAAAAAGAAGAATCTTATATTTGTCGAAATCCTTGATTGGCTTCGTCTATTGACTTTGAGCTAATATAGTTTTTGTCTCGCATATCGCCTTTTCATATAAAATTCGCATGCGCATAAACATGCAAAAACACGTATTTTTAGTTAAATATGCAAAAACGATTAAATGTTATTTTAAAGGAAATTTTATGATTCGTAAAGACAACTAAACCGTTACTATTTTGGGATGTCCAGGAAAAATATGCATTTGCATAAGATTCCTTGCCCTATTTTATAAATTTGTTAAGATACACCAAGTCAAAAAAACACCCATGACCTCTTAAAGCTTTTTCTTCTGAGCGGGTGCATTATTGAATTAAATATCCTTGTATTTAATCGATATCGTCATCTAAGAATTTGTCATTTGCTGCCTCCCAACCAAAATTATGCAGCAAAAGCATGCATTTATTGTAAAATTAGCTTAACTATGCTCATGAATATGCAAAAACACATATTTTTAGTAAAATATCCAAAAAACGCTTGAATGTAATTTGAAAGAAAATTTCATGATTCGCAAAGATAACTTAACCTTTCTATTTTGGGATGTCTAGGAAAAATATGCATTTGTATAAGATTCCTTGACGTATTTATAACTATTTTTTTTGTAAATTTGTAAAGATACACCAAGTCAAAAAAACCGCCATGATCTCTTATACCCTTTTTTTCTGAGCGGGCGCATTATTGAAGAAACTAACAGTAGTAATAATCCTCGAATTTAATCTGTATCATCCTCTACGAATTTTTTTCCGTGTTATTTACTGCCTTCCAACCAAACCGGCCAACCACTGTACTCCAGTGACGCAAAGGAAGTGCAAATACAAAAATTTAAATTTATACTCAATATTTATTGCTATCCATACCAATATGTTTATTCAGTTTTTCCATTTTGTTGTCTCTTATGGTGGTTGTAGATGTCAATTTTATGACATCTACCACCACTGCCGGCTTTACTCGCAGTCATCATTGCTTCCACATACATATAGACAAACATATGCTGGCTAATAGGGAAAAAATTTGAAATAGGCGCCATTTATTCACACCTATTTTTCGTTGTTGTTGTTGTTGTTGTTGTTGTGGCAGCATTGGTTATTACTTTACAATTACCACGACTTGTTGTTAAAACTCATGCCGAACAAAAGGATTGACTTGAGCGATCTGCCTTTAGGTATTTCTGGGTGAGGATTAATAGCAAGACAGATTGTCGACTCACTCAGCTACAGGCTGACCTTTGAGTCCGCTTAGATCCTTTGACGCAGCGTAAGAGCGCAAGAGAGTGGGTTTGTTCCCCTAATGACTGTTTATTCAATGGTCTTAAATCAAATTGCATTTTGTTAAGTCTACAGCAGACTAGCTGTTATAAATTATGTTCTTTAGACATTACCCCAGCTTTACAATACGTGTCAGAGCCCTTTGCGCCTACGCTGTTGATTGTCTACTGTATGCGTGCTACTTTAATGTGTGGAAGACGACACTTTTGTTGCTGGCAATCTGTTGCTATAAGTAGGAATAGCACTGTGCCAGTGTCATCATAAATAACACCACAAATCCGCGCTTGTACAAAAAACAGCACAGACACACACTTACACGTCTTTCTCTCTGTCAGTGCAACCAAAAGGTCCAATTGTAAACTGTGACATTACACATGTTCCTTATGAGAGGGATATTTGAACAAACCCAGCCAGCCAGGTACTTAGGACTGAGTTATGTTGCTGTTGCCAATGCCATTGTGAGACCAGTTCATGCCTACTCAGCCATATGATTCCTGGCCTGGCAACAAAAGCGTTAATGAGCGCAAATTTTCATTTATTTGACTTAACGAGGAAAACGTGAAATCTAAAGAAGGAAATCATGTTGTCAAGGTAGTGGAAATCCAGAGTAATAAAATGTCGTATGAAAGAGCCAAGAGCCGACCAGCGATATCGAACGAAAAAGCTATTAAAAATAATAATAGAAATGTCAATGACGAATGTTGTGAGCGATAAAGTTGGCATATAAGAAAACTTTAAGCTTAATGCATTTAAGAAAAAATAAAAATAGTATATAAATTATAGAAATGTCGTATAAAGTTTTAAACGATATCAGTGAAAGGAAATTATTTATTGGTGCCGGTTAATAATATGGAGCAGGACTTGAAAGAGGGACAGTATGTTGTTATTAAAACAAAACAAAAAGAGATACAGTTAATAAATAAATGAATATGTTTTATTAGTTATACATATATATTTAAAATATATACAAAAAAAAAATAAAAAGTTAACCAATGTTTGTTAAACAAAAAAATTGACTTTTAATAAAAATAATAATACTAATTTTAATAAAAATAATAATATTAATTTTAAATAAAAAATTAAAAATATTAATTTCGTATATTGTAATAATAAAAATAGCAAATTTAGTCTTGATTCCATGACCAGGGGCAGGACTCGAAAAATTTGAAAAATAAAATCAACAATGCGAGAAATCGACAAATTTGCCGTCGTACGGATCTATGTGCCCACAGGGTCCAAAAAAACCGGTAAACCTAGGTATACTTGGGAATTCCCAAGAGTGGGTAATCAAAGCGGTAAATACCTCCAATGGTCCGTTTGGAAGTTATGAGAAAAATATGACTTTTCCAAAAATAGGTCATTTTATATGGAAGGTACTAGAGGGGGTATGCCAATTTAACCCGTATTCCTTCCTAAATCTGATTTCCATAAGCATTTTCCTTGGGTAAAATTTGATTGAATTCTGTGTACTTAGAAAGACGATATTAATCTAGAATCTGACAAAGTTTAAATATGCTCCAGTTGTCTGTTTGGATGTTATGGGAGAAATAGGAAGTTTCCAAAAATATTGAATTTTGTATGGGATGTGCAAAAAGGGTTGGGGTTATTCTGTATATTTACAATCCCATAGTTTCATTAAGAAAACTATTTACTCTGGTAAATTTGTGTACGGACCAGTAATGGTTAACTTGAATTATCCAGCCAGCCAGCCAGACGGCCATGAGTTCTTCTTCTTTTTTAATCGGCAGCAGCAACAGAAATTCATCTATCAGTAGCCGCACGTAGAAAAGAATTCCAAGCGCTTCGGTCTCTTGCGCTCCGTAGGTAGTTAGTCACACCAAATGTTGATAACAGCTCTTTCACATGGCACATCCTGCAAGGCCCATCGAGTTTATCGAAAACCTTTTGACCTGGAACATTTTTAACCATTCGTACAACGTGTCCAAGTCATTTAACGCGCCTGACTTCGTTGATATCGTTGTACAGCTCGTGGCTCATTCGACGACTATACTCGCCGTTAACGACGATGGGTCCAAAAATTTTGCGAAGTATTTTTCTCTAGAAGACTCCCAGAATAGATTGATCCGCTTGTGTCGTTACCCAGGATTCTGCGCTGTAGAGCAAGTAAGGTAGGATCAGAGTCTGTTAGAGTTGGGTCTTTGTTCTCCGAGAGAGCGCTTTGTCATAAAATAGCTTGTTTAACGCATAGTGGTTTGCGATCAATACTCGTCTTTTGATTTCCATTCTGACATTATTATTTTTGTTCTCTCTTGTTTGTTTATGGCGGAACCAAGGTAGATTAAATCATCTACCACTTCAAAGTTATAGTTGTCAACTTCACGCAGCGTCCGAGACGAGTGGACACTTTGTTCGTTGAAACAAATAACTTGGTTTTGTATCCATTTATCACTTTCACCGTCTGCTTTTCAATGCTCGAAAAAGTCGCAGTAACATCTCGCAATCCACGACATACACCATCAACATGTGACCTTTGTTAAAGATGGTACCATTCCTGTTTACTGTAGCCTTCCGCATGATCATTTCCATCACGATGTTAAAGAGATCGGAAGACAGACTATTGCCTTGCCAATTTTCACTGAAGACTTCGTGTCATCCCGCAAAGTTGTATTAGCTTCGCGGGGATACAAAACTCATCTAAACTCAGCATCCAACAATTTCAGTCATATCGTCCTGTCAAATGCAGCTTTGTAGTCGATGAACAGATGGTTGGTATCGATCTGCATTTCTTGGGTCTTTTCCAGGATTTGTCGTAGTGTGAATATCTGTTAGGTCGTGGATTTACAAGGTCTAAAGCCACACTGATAAGATCCAATCAGGTTAGCCAGAATGGGCTTCAATGAATGCGATGGGTAAAAGGCTAATCCCGCGATAGTTGGTACACACACTAGGGTCACCTTTCTTAAGCACGGGACATAGGACACTCAGATTCCAATCATCGGTCATGTACTTTTTGAGCCAAATCGTGTTTATGAGCTGGTGCAAGCATATTACCAGCTCATCGCCGCCGGCTTTAAAAAGCTCTGCCGGCTCCATCGACTGCCGCGGCTTTATTATTTTGTAGCCTTGCGATCGCTGTGCTGATCTCGTTTTGGCTCGGCGGTGGACAGTCTACTCCGTCTTCCATGATTGGTGTGATTCCGTCACTTATGATGCCTTCGGGAACGGGTAGAGATCGTAAGTGTTCCCTCCATATTTGCAGCACACTCTGTGTGTCCGTGACCAGATTTCCGTCTCTGTCTTTACAGGTGGGTAACCCTGTTCCAAAACCTTTGCTAAAACTATTTGGTAGAACTTTCGGGCCTCACCACTATCCCTGTAGTTTTCGATATCCTGACTTTTCTTCCACAGACGCTTTTTCCATGCGTTTCATCTCCTGCCTTTTCTCATTATAACGCTCCGTCACCGCACGCCATTGGCTGCAGTTTTGCATTGCATGCAGCATCCATTTGCTCAGACATTTCGCGACAGTCATCATCGTAGCAGGGCTTGTCTGAGCGTCGTTTTTTATACCCACTGGTTGCGGCAGTGGTCATAGAATTCGCAAAATGCTGCCACTGTTTGTCGGGAACATTAGAACTAGGGGGTTTGTTTGGAGTAACTAAGAGCGTTGGTTGGAGTAGGCATTGGCTATCTCGGTGGTATGCAGCTTTGTGATGTCTGACTTCCTTTGCGTTTGATTTCGATTGTTTTTGGCACTACTTAATCGTGTGCGTACCTTGACTGCAACTAGGTGGTGATTCGAGTCAATATTTGCACCGCGCACGTCCGTATCGCTTGAGTTCCATCTATTACCACGTGATCAATCTGGTTTCTTGTGTTTTGATCAGGGATATCCAGGTTGCCTTGTGGATGTCTCTATGCGGGGATCTGGTTCCACTCATAACCATGTTTTTGAATCCGAAACTAACCATTCTGAATCCGTTATCAGAGGTGTTGTTGTGTAGACTGAATTTTCCGACTGCTGAACCAAGAGCATCTTCCCTTCCTATTGTAGCATTAACATGTTCCATAATAATTGTAATGCCATGTGCAGAGCAGCGGTCATAGATCTCCTCCAGGCGATCATAGACTGCATCTTTAATGTCAGCGTCTTTGTCATCCATCGGGGTGTGTACAAAAATCAGCGTAATGTAAAAATATTTCGATCGGATGCAAATAGTGGCTATTCGGTCATGGGTTAATCTTCTTAAAATGTCTTAAAACAAATATGGTCTTCAAATACTAGGGGCCCAACTTGACTCCTTTAATGCTCTACACTTTTTATCGAATCCAATGAGATTTTAAAATATAGCGGCAATGCTGATGTTTTTTTTTTGGTTTCGCAAAGTGTTATCAAACACAAAACAAACAATTCATATTTGCGAGCGACACAGTGTTAATTTTCCCAGTATTAAGTATTTTCATAATAATCACTTTGTGGAATCCATTAAAATACACTACACGTGTTGATAAACATAAACATATTATGTATCTAGATTTGCGCCATGTGACGTATCTTCCGTAGGTGACCTTTAGTGTAATAATTGTTTTTTGTTTTCTTTAAAATACGCAGATGTGTTAAGTGAATGCCAGTGAACTACGATTATTTCGCGCTAACTCTAGATTTTATGGTCGTGTTTAAAGTGTAACAAATATCTTTAGTGTGACATAGCCACTGCCTTCTTGTTTTAAATCTTCGTAATGAACTAACCAAGTTTTAGGCGCATAAACGATAGTGTTACATCCTAAAGTCGAATATAAAGTAGAAATTGGAATCTTGATCTCGGTTGCGTCTTTACAACGTAACTAAAAGCGTTATAAAGTGTGATCGTAAAAAATACATATAATTCAAATTGTCTCAAGCGTTGTGGGTATAAAAATGCTTTAAGGAGTACGCTGTCAGTTTAGTTTTCAAATGAACTTCGTCGTGCGTATTACAAATAAATCGGATAATTTGCAAAAAAGCAGAATGTAATTTTATTTTTTTGTTTTGAATATTTAACTATTTTTCTTTATGCGAATTTTTTCGCTGATAAAAAACTAAAATCTCGCCTCGAAAGTTTAAGTGTGAATAAATGTGAGTTTTCAACGTCATCCCACTAGTGGAAGTGAAATAAGTGTACTTGTGAGAAATGTTTTATAAACCAAAGTTTACATAAAATATTATTTGTAATCAAAATTTCAAAAAGTTTGAAACTGTAACTTCCTGTTAAATGTGAAAATGATTTTTTGTATGAAATTGGTACAATTTATAGGCGATAGACGCCGCTAGTAATAGCGGTTACTTACTTACTTAATTTCCCTTTGCACCCCATGAATGAGGTATGGGATAGCTTCTCGCGTTGTTGTGAATTAACACGCTTTCTATTTTTAGATTCACAACTAACGGCACCTACTTATGTATCGACGAATGCGAACGTCACTGTTTTGAGAAGCTCTTACTAGACACGACGATTGAATCGACGCTTAATACTGCGAAGTTGCTGTCAAACAACATTCGAGGGGAGCCGACAATGAAAGAAAATTTTATTTATTTTTTTTCTTTTAAGATGACTGGAGCCAGGTTTGAACCTGCGATCTCCCGCATGGTAGTCGCGTGTTCTAACCACTATGCCACGGCAGTAATAGCGGTTACTATTCTTATATAAAGTGTGGCTTTTCTTTACTAACGTACTCGTTACAAAGATGTTAATGCGGTTACGGGCAGTTTGTGTTTGCGTGCAAGAGATGATTTTAAAGTAGTGCGATTAATGATCTTATACATATGCCCGTGAATAAGTATCTTATACCGTAACCGATATTTTGACTGAAACATGTATAAATGTTAATGTTGCAGACTTAAAGAAACTAAATTTAAATTTTGAATAACAATCAGAACTATTTGGATATTTTGATGACCTTGACCGCTTTTAAATCCCTTAACCAATTTTTCACAATTGTCAGTTTTTGTTTCACAGATCATAGTTCGTGAATAAAAATGACTATGCAATAAACTCTTAATACTAAAAATAATATTATTATAACAAATTATATTATTATAACAAATTTGTATCTTTTCTTTTTTATTCTAGGTAAGAACGTTATATAAAAAAGACAAAAAGAAAACAGGTAAGATTCAACCAATAGAAAATCAAAATCTATTGTACTTCTTTAGGGATAAATAGGGATAATACCAAACAAAAAGCAAAAAAATCAAAAAATTCATTTAAGCCCAAAAACGTGACAAATTCTCCTATACGATATTTACTAACTTCAAATCGATATTAAATTATTATGGCATGTAACTTGACATAACGAATGATGCAGAACTTCTTCTTCTTCTTGGGGCTACTTTCACGTGCAGTTCTAAGAATTAAGTCCCAAATGTGTGTGGTACTGCGTAATGTAACACATTTTGTCAGTCGATACGAATTTTTCACTCATCCAATATTCAATATTATTTGGGCAAATCTTAAACTCAAAGACAAAAACGAAAACTTGTACTTTGAAGCTCAAGTAACAGCAGCTAAATACAGATTACAACCATTAAAAGGAAGAGCAAAAATATTGATTAAGTTTCCTTTATGCAACGATTCAAGTACAAATCCGTGACAGATTCCAAAATCAAACAAACAAACAAAAAAAAAAACTCAAAAGGAAAATTGTTTTTAAACTGTTTAGGGATTGGTGGAGGAAGAGGGCAACCTATGAAAACTTCAACAAACTTTTCTTTTATTTCCTTGCCTCCAAATTTTCAATGCCATTGCTGGTCGGTCATTGAGTTTGAAGGACACGGGAGAGCGGACGTAGGCTACTTGAGACGTGGGAACATCTTTGTTTAAATATCCTTTGATTTTGTATACGAGTATGAGCAAAAACAAAAAACGAAACGGAAAAACGTAAAATAAATAATAAAATTTATTATGATGGTATTACCAGACTTTGCAATGAACGTCAGCCACGTTTGGAGCATTTAAACTTTTGATATGGGTAGACAGCAGCAGCAGCAGCATTATGAAGGGTGTGGGGATGGCAGGCCGGTGGAAGGCAGGGAGTTGGTGGTTGGGTGGCAGTTGGTTGGTAGGTTGGTTGATTCTTTGCATTCACCCCACCAGATGTTTAAGCAATTTAATGTACTCATCATTTGGCAGCTTCACGATAACGGAAACGTGTATTTGTTTTCACTGTACTCCCGATTGTCGTCGATTGACATTTACATTTTTGTGGAAGACTTTTAAAGCTAACATTATATACTTGAAGAATTAAAATACTAACCTTAATTTGCAAACATTCTAAAATGTAGGGAAAAAACTAAACAGGAGCCAATTTACCTAAACTTGTTAAAATATTCGTAATAGTGCGAATAAGGTTTCTAGAAAAAAAAACACACTTTTCCAAATATATCTAAAATTCTTATAAATTCCGCTACTAATATACTATATTGAGCCACTATAATCCACTGGGAGTAAAATGAATAAAGTTGAAGAATATACTATATAAAATTATAATAGACTATAACATTTTTTAAGAATTTTTGATCGACACAACAATTACACAGGTCAACAGCGCTTGAATAACTACTTGAATAACTACTATATACCACGCTAAGACAAGCGCTGGTACGATGATGAATGGCGCGAAATCTCTGAGGAAATGGATGCTGCATACAAGGCAAAACTGCAGCCAATGGCGACGCATGCGGTGACGTAGCGTTATAATGAGAAAAGAAGGGAGATGTTCCGGCGGGAAAATCGTCTGTGGAAGAAAAGGGAGAGCCAGGATACCGAAAACTACAGGAATAGAGGTGAGGCCCGAAAATTCCACCAAAAGGAAAAAGGTAAAGGTTTTGGAACAGAGATCCCCACGTGCAAGTACAGAGACGGAAATCTGGTCACGGATACTCAGAGTGTGCTGCAAATATGGAGGGAACATTTTCAATCTCTACTCGTTCCCGATGGCAGCATAAGTGACGTCCATCGTCTATCGTCGACGGTGGAGTAGACTCTCCACCAGCGAGCCAAAACGTGATCAGCACGGCGATCGCAAGGCTTAAAAATAATAAAGCTGCGGGAGCCGATGGACTACCGGCAGAGCTTTTAAAGCCCCAACGATAAGCTGGTAGCATACATGCACCAGCTCATAAACACAATTTGGCTCAAGGAGTGCATGCCCGTTGATTGGAATATGAGTGTCCTATGTCCCTTGCTTAAGAAAGACGATCCAAGTGTTTGTACCAACTGTCGCGGGATTAGTCTTTTACCCATCGCATGTAAGGTCCTGTCTAGTGTGTTATGTAAAAGTCTAAAGCCCATTCTGCCGAACCTGATTGGAGCTTATCAGTGTGGCTTTAGACCTGGTTAATTCACGACCGACCAGATATTCATACTACGGCAAATCTTGGAGAAGACCCAATAAATGCAGATCGACACATACCATCTGTTCATCGATTACAAAGCTGCATTCGACAGTCCGATACGTATCCCCGCGAAACTAATTCGACTTTGCAGGATAACACTGACTGACACGAAATCTTCAGTGAAAATTGCCAAAAATTTGACAGATCCATTTTCCACCAAGTGAGGCTTTATCAAGGCGATAGTCTGTCCTGTGATCTCTTTAACATTGTAATGGAGATGATCATGCGAAGGGCTGCAGTAAACAGAAATGGTACCATCTTCAAGTCAAAAGTCACATGTTGCTCGCGTATGCTGATGATATAGATATCATTGGACGTGGATTGCGAGATGTTACTGCAGCTTTTTCGTGCATTGAAAAGCAGTCGGTTAAAGTGGGTCTGGTGATAAATGAGGACAAAACCAAGTTATTTGTTTCAACGAACAAAGAGTCCACTCGTCTGGGACGCTGCGTGAACGTTGATAACTATAACTTTGAAGTGATAGATGTTTTTGTCTACCTTAGTTCCGCCATAAACAAAAATAATAATGTCAGCCTGGAAATCAAAAGACGAGTATTGATCGCAAACCACTATGCGTTAAACAAGCGATGTAATGACAAAGCGCTCTCTCGAAGAACAAAGTTCCAGCTCTACCAGTCTCTGATCCTACCTGTCTTGCTCAACAGCGCAGAATCCTGGGTAAAGACACAAGCGGATCAATTTATTCTTGGAGTCTTCGAGAGAAAAAAAACTACGCAAAATATTTGGACCCATCGTTGTTAACGGCGAGTATCGTCGTCGAATGAATCATGAGCTGTATGAGCTGTACAACGACATCGTTGTAGTCAAGCGCGTTCAAATAGGCCGAATGCGCTGGCTTGAAGACGTTGTACGAATGGACGAAAACGCTCCGGCTCGAAAATTCTTCGGCAATAAACTCGATGGGCGGCGCAGGAGGTGGCGACCAAAACTCCGATGGATGGACCAGGTGAAAGAGCTGTTAGTAAGCTTGGTGTGTTGAACTATCTACGGAGCGCAAAAGTCCGATGCGTTTGGAATACTTTTCTACATGTGGCTACTGATGGATAAATTTCTGTTGTTGCTGTCATTAAAGAAGATGAAGAAGATCTGATGTATCATGGCTACATAAGTACAAAAATGGTAAAATTTTTCAATTCGGTGGATAATTTTTTTGTTAATAATTTTTAAGTAAAATTGTCTATATTTTTAGTTGTCATGACTCAAAACAACTTGTTCGATTTTGTTAAACTAACACAATACAACACATGATTTTGGGACTAAATTCTGAGAACTGCACGTGAAAGTAACATGAAAAAGAAGAAGTTATGCATCATTCGTTTTGTCAAGATACATGCCATAATAATTTAGTATCGATTTGAAGTTTGTAAGTATAGGGGAATTTGTCACGTTTTAGGCTCTTTTGTTTGACATAACTCGAGAACAACTAGTCTAATTATGAATTACAATTCCTTTAACTTTTCACTATATAACGTTTCCCTATATAACGTTTCCCTACATAACTCACTTTTCCATTCATCAAATGATTTTGACCTGGGTTTTGTTTTTGCAACAGTTACAATAAAACTGTTGTACTCCGTGGCGTATGATTAACGTGAAATTTTATAGTATTTATGATGTCTCAAACAAAAGAGGCTAAAACGTGACAAATTCCCCTATACGATACTTATTAATTTCAAATCGATATTAAATTATTATGACATGTAACTTGACAAAACGAATGATGCAAAACTTCTTCTTTTTGGGGCTACTTTTACGTGCAATTTTCAGAATTGAGTCCCAAAATCATGTGCTGTACCGTTGTATCAGTCTTATTAAAATTTTTTATGTGCAGATATTAAATCTTAATCCAGATATGATTAAATCTTAACGTTTTATAAAATAAAGCCAATTAAATAACTCCTACAAAAATAAAACAACAATAGGAAAAAGTGAAATTGTATATATATATTGAACTATGTCTTTTAAAGAACTGTTGACGTTCTTTAAAGATATAGTTTTTTTCTTCTAGAATATCCTTTTGAAAACATTTTCATTCCTTGTTGCAATACCTCTATGTGTAAGCAATCGATTGTATTTTGCATTCCAATTCCCTCCCTCACTTCATTGTTGTTTTTTGTGCTCTTATTTTCTCTAACAATTTTTGATTTGCAACTCTGAACATTTGTTACGCGTTTTGGCTTCCTTCTAATTTTTAATTTCCTCTGCATGTTCCACGGCGGAAAATTGATTCGTAAAAAATGGCGAGGGAAAACGATAGCGTGGCGTAGTTAAGGGATTTGTTAATCTTTTTTAAAGGATACAGTGAGAGCATAGAAAAATTTAACTAAAGCATACGATTTCAAAGCATGAGATTTTTAGGGGGAAACAACGAACAGGACCAACAAACAATTAATTATTTTCTAGTAGAGAAATACAATATTTACAATATTCATATAAACTCAGGCAAATGAGTTCAGAAAACAAATGATTACTATATAAATTACCAAAAAAGGGTTACAGATTTTAAATTTTTAACGAAATATTGTTATATTGTAATTAAATTTAACCCCATCATCAATCAATCGAGTAATCTCTAAAAATATATTTTTCTATATTATTTTATTTTGGACACTGATCGCCCTAAAGGTTGTTGGTGTTTAGCTAAATATTTCATGTGGAATTATTTGGACTCCATAGAAATTATACTTACTTACTTAAGTGGCCCATTACAACTTACGAACGTGGCTCATAAATAAGTGGTACTTCAGTTCAGGAATTCCATACGCTTCGATCTTCTGCGTGCGTTCTCCAGTTAGTTCTACTATATGTTGGCATGTCGCCTACCACTTGGTCCTTCCAACGAAGTTTGGGGCTCCCTGTTCTGTGTCGTACTTCAGGTTCGCCTTTAAACACCTTTCTCGCTGGAGCATTTACATCCATCCTGGCAACATATCTCAGCCATCGAAGTCGTAAGATTCTGACTCTTTTAGCTACGCAGATGTCGTGGTAAAGCGATGGCAAAACTCGCCGTCGACACAGGCAGGTCAATCTATTTTTCGAAGTACTTTTCTCTCGAGTACACCCAAGTTTTGTATGCCCGTTGTCGTAAGCACCCATGATTCGGCGGCATACAACAGCACGGGTAAAATTAGCACCTTGTATAGCTGTTTCTTAGTATCCCGCGATAAGGTGGTGTTACTAAAGTTCTGCCGAAGTCCGGATAGCACTATTCTCCGCTTAATTTCTTGGCTGACATTATTTTTATTATTGACGGAAGATGCGAGGTATGTAAATTTAGCTACTACCTTAAAATAATAATTTTTTAAAGTTGGCGGTGCGTCCCCATCGAAATTACTCCTTTTTCGTCGAATTGATTATTTTTGGGACCGGCTGTGGCATAGTGGTTAGAACACGCGACTACCATGCGAGAGATCGCAGGTTCAATCCTGGCTCCATTCACCTTAAAAAATTGTTTCTTTCATTGTCGGCACCCCTCGAATGTTGTTGACAACAACTTCGCAGTATTAAGTGTCGAGTCAATCGGCGTGTCTAGTAAGAGCTTCTCAAACAGTGACGTTCGCATCCGTCGATAAACAAGTAGGTGCAGTTAGTTGTGAATCTAAAAATAGAAAGCGTGTTAATTCACAACAACGCGAGAAGCTATCCCATACCTCATTTATGGGGTGTGAAAGGGAAATTAAGTTTTTAAGATTATTTTTTAGTTTTGTCCTTGTTGACAGCTAAGCCCTTTTTTGCTGACTTCTTTTCTAGTGATGAGAAAACTGCAGTAACATCCCGCAGATTTTGGCCATAGGCATAGGCTGGTGACATGTGACTCTTGTGGAATATGGTGACAGACATGTTGACACCAGCGTTTCTCATCACCTTCTCCATAACTATATTAAATAGTTTAAAGGACAAGCTATCGCCCTGCCTGAGACCTCTTTCCATGTTGAATGATTCAGAGTGACCCTTAACAATTTTAATATAGGATTTGGTGTTTTCCAAGAAACATCTGCAAGGTCGAATTAGCTTTGCAGGAATACCAAATTCAGGCAAGGCTTCATACAACTTACTCCTTATCGGAGAGTCAAAGACAGCCGTTGTCGGCAAAGAGATGATAGATGTCGATCTGCTTTTCATGAGTTTTTTTTTTTCAGAATTTGCCTTAAGGTGAATATTTGATCTGTCGTAGATTTGCCAGTTCAATAGCCAGACTGATACGATCCAATCAGTTTTTCTACAATTGACTTTAGACGTTCACACAATATGCTCGAAATGAAAGGTAATAGGCTTATTCCACGGTAGTTCTTACACTCACTACGATCTGCTTCATTGTATATGGAACATAACACACTGAGACTCCAATCACCGGGCATGCTCCCGCCAGATGTTCTCCATGAGCTGATCCATGCTCTTAATTACCATCTCTCCACCTGCCTTAAAAAATTATGACGGGAAACCATCGGGTCCAGCTGCTTTGTTTTATTTAAAGGTGGGATATTGCAACACTATCTCGCCCTGGCTCGTAGGTGGACAGTTCATACCATCGTCAAGGATTGGAGCGGGGTCTTCTGGAGTGGTATTTGCATCTAGCAGATTTCTGAAATGTTCTCTCCAAATCTTCAGAACGTTATACGAGTCCGTCACTAGCAGGCCATCGCTGTCCTTGCAGCAGGGCAACCATGTTTCACGCAGTCTTGCCTTAACTCTCTGGGTAGAATTTTCGGGCTTCCCCTCTACTTCGGAGCAATTCTGTGCACTCATCCTGTTTCTTCTTCAGCTTCTTCTTGTTGCGTCTAAAAAGACTAGTGGCTCTCGTCTCTTCTCCCTGTGCCATTCACGAACAGCTCACGTTGCCGTTGGCTGCAGTTTCGTCCTGTATGCAGCATCCGTCTCTTTCGTGGCATTGCGACGTTCATCATCGTACCAAGCATCTTCTTGAGACTGCTTTGAGTACCCAAGTACGATTTTAGCAGTCCGTTCTATGGAGTCGACTATATATTGTCACTGCGAGGTAATATTATCAGGGGTTGGAACATTCCGTAGCAGTTAAGTTAGGTAGTAGGAGTAGGCGTCCGCTACCTCTGTGGTCACAGTTTGCCGTTGTGCCTGGTTACGTACTTTTTTTGCCCTGCTTAGCCTTGTGCGTAACTTAACTGCGGTAAGGTAGTGATCGGAGTCAATGTTCGCACCACTGATCACTCGATGCGTGCCTTCCATCGTCTTCCACGTGATCTATCTGATTCCTCGTCGTCAATTGATCTGGAGATAACCATGTTGTCTTATGAATATTTCTGTGGTCAAATCTAGCACTGCTAACTTAAAACTTAAAAAAACTTAATTTCCCTTTGCACCCCATGAATGAGGTATGGGATAGCTTCTCGCGTTGTTGTGAATTAACACGCTTTCTATTCTTAGATTCGCAACTAACGGCACCTACTTGTTTATCGACGAATGCGAACGTCACTTTTTGAGAAGCTCTTACTAGACACGACGCTTAATACTGCGAAGTTGCTGTCAACAACATTCGAGGGGAGCCGACAATGAAAGAAAATTTTATTTATTTTTTTTTCTTTTAAGATGACTGGAGCCAGGTTTGAACCTGCGATCTCCCGCATGGTAGTCGCGTGTTCTAAACACTATGCCACGGCCGGTCCCTGCTAACTACCATATTTCAATCAGTCTGATGCCATTGTTCGACGTTTTGGTGTGCAGACTAAATTTTCCGATGGTAGGCTCAAATGCGGTACCCCTGCCTATTTTAGCATTAAAATCGCCTATTAAAATTTTGATGTCATGTCTCGGGCTACAGTCATATACATTTTCTAGGCTCTCGTAGAACTCGTCTTTGTCCTTATCGTTTTTCTCTTAAGTGTTATAGGGAAAAACTTTGTCGTAACTCTTATGGTGGTTATTCGTTCACACACCGTGGTGAACCGTGAGAGTAGGTGTCGCAATCTCTTATTCTTATTCTGAGCCGACGTGCCTAGGTTTTAGGTTTCGCCCCTCACAGTTAGCCGAGAAAGGTGTACAACAGTTTTTATACCCTCACCCTACGGGTAAGAGGATATATATCATTTGATACAACCCAAAAGTCTAACACATAGAAGGAGTCACTTTAGACCCTTAATTTCTTTGAACCAAATTCGATTCATGACTTTTTAAGTCGTTTGAGCCATGTCCGTCTGTCTTCTGGCTATCCGGCTGGTACGCACGATAATTTTCGAAAGACAAAACCAAATGTTTGCACAAGTTAATATTTTCCCAAAACTACTTACGATATTGAAAATAAGCTACATGGCCACGCCCCTTCTGGTATCTCCCATACAAATGTACCATTTTGTCTACTTTAGAAATCGAGTAATAATATCAAAACATCCAGCGCGATCGTGTCCAACTAGTAAAACTATAGCAGGATAATGTTTTGGAAGTCTAGCCACGCCCATCTGGTACCCCCATACCCATCAGGTACCGCCCACTTTAGAAATCGGTGAATATTATTAATAGATCCAATGCGATCATGATCAAATTCTGTATTTAGTAAAGCTCAAGTAGTATAGAGTTTTGGAGAACAAATTGGAAGTCTAGCCACGACCCTTCTGGTACCTCCCTTACAAATGTATTATTCCGCCCACTTTAGAGATGGAGTAGTAATATCCATACACCTAGGGTTTTCGTTTCTAAATTCTGTATTTAGTAAAACTAAAGCAGGATAAAGTTTTTAGAAAAAGAACTTTGTCTAGCCACGCCCCTTCTGGTATCTTCCATACTAATGTACCATTCCGACCAAGGGCAAAAAATTTTTGTAAGATATTATTCTATCATGTAACGGGAGCAATTTTTACGGAAACACGGAAAGAAACTTAATTAAAGGCAGCGAAAACTTGAAAAATCATTAAAATTTTTACAAAAATCCAACTTGTGCCATAACTTCGTCATGTGTTAACATGTGCAAACATCGGTGAACTAGAACCAGAGAAAATGGCATTTTAGTAGACCTACTTTTTTTCAAAACATTAATAATGAAAATTTGACCATATCTCAAAAACCCTTCTACTTTTTACATATCTGAGAGCAGATTTGAATTCAGCATCAAATTTTACATTAGGATCAATTATTTAGAAGCCGGGATCAAAAATTTGTTGCATTGTGTTATCTTACAATTCTGATTTAATTTTTTTTTATTTTTTAATTAAAAACAAGTCGGCAATATCTAAGACAAGGTCTTTTTTCAAAACATGGCAAAAGCCCTCCTTTAATATTTCGTGGCAAAACTGTTAAACTGACAATTGTAGAAGAGTTAAAAAACAAATACATAAATCTTGTTTTTTGTTTTCTTCATCTTATTTTACTGTCCCGTGTCTTTGTTTTCCATATGTTTGCGGAAACAGTTTCTGAATGGAAACACTGCTGCATAATAATCGTCAACACCTAAATGAAGACATCGACAACGGCAACAGCAACGACTGCGTGCACGGCAGCGATGGGGCTATCACGGCCATAAACTATATACCAACAAGGCGGCAAACGATTAGAGATTTTGAACCACGACTAACTTTAATGTCGCGGCACCTAAATCAATTGCCCCGGAACGCCTAAGAAGACGTGAAACTAACTAGGTATTGTTGTGCCTGGCTAGAGGGAGGGGGAAGGGATACTCATCGCTTCTATACTCCTCGTATGTGATTTGATTTTTATAATTTTGTAATTTATATGGGTGGTAAAACGGCGTCGACAACGACGACAACGACAACATTGTCGACTACGCATCAACGCGTCGTATACAAATCGCATTTTAAAACCCCCCAACAACAGCAGCAACACAATGAAAGTTGAGTGCGCAACAATCAATAGCATGAATTAAATAATTGCCTACGTTATTTACTCTGTGTGCATTTGGGTGAACAATAAATCGTTCAATATATGCTGGAGACGAAGTCACACACACGATATACATAGGAGGCAACGTAGCGACGGCGACATGTATTGCGCATGCGTAAATGCGCTAAATAAAAGAAATACCCGAGCGTGTATGATTGTGGGTGTGTGTGTGAGTTACATGTTATGAATTGATGCGATTATTTTATTTGTATAGGATGAGCAAAGGGAATTGATTTTCTTTTGAAATTAATAGTAATATAAGGCAATACGAGGGTAAATCTAACATGAATTCTTTAGAAATAAATCATATTTGACAGAAACTTGGAAAAAAGTAGAAATAAAAAAGTTGAACTCAAAGTCAGTAAAAGAAGAACCGCTCCCGAAACGAACAATTTGACAAGTGAATAAAATTGATAGGGAAAATGTAACACCAAGCTAAATTTGTTAGACAGCGAAATCGATCTTAACTTTTTGGAGAAATACATTTTTTTTTACCTAAGTTTTATGAATTTTCATACTACACCATTTCCTATTGAAATTCCAAGAAAATCAATTGATATTCAATTGAATTCCATTTGAAATTCAAATCGCGACAAATGATCTTCAAAAAATCCATTTGAAATTAAAAAATATCAATACAAATTAAAATTTTCTATTTGAAATTCGAAAAATATCAATTTAAATTCAAAACTCGTCAATTGAAATTCAAAACACAGCAATTGATATTCAAAATTTATCAATTGAAATTTAAAACTCGTCATTTGAAATTCAAAATTCATTAATTGAAATTTAAAATTCGTCAATTGAAATTCAAAGCTCGTCAATTGAAATTCGAAACTCATCAGTTGAAAAAGATTTTTGAATTTCAATTGACGAATTTTGAATTTCAGATGACGAGTTTTGAATTTCAATTGATGAGTTTTGAATATTAATTGAAATTCAAAACCGGTGATATGTAAGTACAAATTTGTCAATTGAAATTCAAATCGCGTCAATTGAAAGAGTTTTGAAGATTTTGAATTTCAATTTATGAATTTTGAATTTCAAATGACGAGTTTTGAATTTGAATTGATATTTTTTGAATATCAATTGATGTGTTTTGAATATTAATTCATGAGTTTTGATTTTAATTTAATATTTTTCGAATTTCAACTGGAAAATTTGAATTGATGTTTTTTGAATTTCAAATGGAATTTTTTAATCTCAATTGACGAGTTTTGAAATTTAAATGGAATGTTTAAAAATCAAATAATTTCAATATAATTGAATCATTTTGGAAATCGTGTAATGTACTTTTTGGTAAAAAAAATAACTTTTTTAGATAATTTAAATGAATTTTGTTAAAATAAAAGTACTTTTTGGTTCAACAAAATACTTTGTAATACATCAAAAGTACTTTTGGTACAATAAAAGTGCATTGTCGTGCATCAAAATTAATATTTGTTACAAAAAAAGTATTATGTAGCACAATATAACAAAAGTACTTTTTGGAAGATTGAAACTAAATTTTTGGTACTATACAAGTACTTTTAGGTACTATACATGTACTTTTTGGTACTATACAACTACGGTTTGGTACTATACAAGTACTTTTTAGTACTATAAAAGTACCTTTTGGTACAACAAAAGGATTTTGCGATACAATTAAATTACTTCGTGGAGCATCAAAAGTACTTTCCTGTGCATTCAAAGTATTTTTGGTACAATTAAAGTACCTTTTGGTACAACAAAAGTACTCTGTAGTGCATCAAATGCACTTTTGGTACAACAGATGTATTATGTGGCACAATAAAAGTACATTGTCGTGCATCAAAAGTAATGTTTGGTACCTTGAAAGTACGTTTTGGTACTTTACAAGTAGTTTTTTGTACAACTCAAGTACATTTTGGTACTATACAAATACTTTTTGGTACTATACAAGTAGTTTTTGTTTAAAAATCACTTTTTTGTTCAACTCTAGTTCATTTTGGTACTGTTCATTTTTGGAACAACAAAAGTACTCTGTAGTACATCAAATAAACTTTTGGTACAACAAAAGTATTATGTGGTACAATATAAGTACATTGTCATGCATCAAAAGGTACATTGAAAGTACTTTTTGGTTCTCTACAAGTATTTTTTGGTACTATACAAGTACGTTTTAGTACTATATAAGTACTTTTTGTTACTCTAAAAGTACTTTTTGATACAGCAAAAGGATTTTGTATTGCGGTACAATTAAAGTACTTCGTGGAGAATCAAAAGTACTTTCCTGTGCATTCAAAGTATTTTTGGTACAAAAAAAATTTAATTGGTACTTTTGGTACAACAAATGTATTATGTAGTACAACAAAACTACATTGTCGTGCATAAAAAGTACTTTTTGGTACAAAATACTTTACTTTGGTATATAAAACTTTCAATATTTTTTGATACTACACAAGTACTTTTTGGTACTAGACGAGTACTTTTAAGTACTATACAAGTACTTTTTGGTACTATACAAGTACACTTTGGTACAACAAAAATATTTTGCGGTAAAATGTTTGGTACAAAAAAATGTACTTACTGTACAATTTAAGTACCTTTTGGTACAATAAAAGTACTTTTAAGTGCAACAAAAGTACTTTGCGGCACAATAATAGTTTTTGTAGGCCGTTAAAGTACTTTTTGTGCTTCAAAGTATATTTTGGAAAACAAGAATTTACTTTGTAGAATTAAAGTAACTTTTGGTACAATAAAAGTACTTTAAGGTACTTCACGGTTCATGAAAAGTTCTTTTTGGTACAAAAAAAATTTTTGGTGTAGATTGAAATAATTTTTTTTTCACAAGAAAAGTACTATTCGGTACAATAAAAGTGTTTTTGAACAATAACAGTACTTTTTCTGCAATAAAATTATTTTTTGGTTTAATAATTGTACTTTTGGAACAATAAAAGCCTTTTGCTATAAGACAAATACTTTTGTTGCAACAATAAAACTTTTAAAAAAACTTTTTAGTGTATCAAAAGTGCTTTACTGTACAAAAACAGTATATTTGGGGCTAACAACTATAATTGCTGTACTTTGAAAGTACTTTTGATATAATGAAATTCCTTTTTTTGTACAATAAAAATACTGTTTGGTAAACTATGTGTACTTTTTGATGCAACAAAAGTACATTGCAATATTATACAAGTTCTTGTTGATACATTGAAAGCACTTTTGGTGCATTGAAAGTACTTTTTTGCTTAATAAAAGTCCTTTTTGGTGCATGAAATTTATTTTTTGGTAGAGTAAATTTACTTTTGGTACAATAAAAGTACTTTTTGGAACCATTAATGTACATTTTGGTAAAATAAATGTACAATAAAAGTAC
Source organism: Muscina levida (assembly GCA_964034835.1). Classification (NCBI taxonomy): domain Eukaryota; kingdom Metazoa; phylum Arthropoda; class Insecta; order Diptera; family Muscidae; genus Muscina; species Muscina levida. Next base: position 158,094,055 of record OZ035880.1, read on the forward strand.
TTTTTGGTACATGAAATATATTTTTTGGTAGAGTTTTTTTGAGCACCATAAATGTACTTTTTGGTAAAATAAATGTACATTTTATTACAATAAAAGTATTTTTTGTTACAATAAATGCGCGTATTGGTGTACTAAATATAATACACCTGTTTTAAAAACAACTCAAGAACTTTGGCAACAGCCCTCGTATTATTTATAATTGGTTTTTTCCTCGAAAGCGAATAATAAATGAAAACAAAAAACGTACAGCCAGACAAATGATAAGAAAACACACACACATACACACACACAAAACAAAAGCCAAGAAATAAACTCAACTAAAAGCTAAGCGCCTGCGTGCGAACGCGCACAAATGCAAACTCTTCGAGCGTCTTTTCAAGCTGTTGTTCCTTTTTTACCACATTTTGATTTTTTGTGTTTGTTCATTTTTTTAGTCATCACATTGGCATGAAATGTTTGGTAATAGCATTTTACTACATAATCGCCAGCACCGATACTGCTCGGTCGGCGGCCAAAGCTGCCAACATTGTGAATTGTTGGTAGATTGGTGCTGCTCCGTGGATAGATACAGGTTGGCCCCTCTCCAACAGGTGGAGAAAGTTTTTTTTTCTTCATTCATTTAGTCAGTGCTGTTGTTGTTGTTGTTGCTTTTTGTGGCAAAAGCGATAAAACGCTGCTTGCTGCTTCTATGCCAACAAATAAATATAAAAATAAAATGATGAAGCAGCACAAACATAACAACAAATTATGGTTATAAACAAACTAGACAGCGTAAAAAATAAAAAAAAAATAAAAAAACAAAAAAAACAATTGATAAGAAATCTAGTAGGGGCTCCTTACTAGAAGATGAAAACGTGTATACAATACGCGCCCGCGCACTTTTTTGTGTATTTTAGGTTAGATAAAAAATTTCTTGGAAGTAGTATCGTGCAGTTCCTCTTTCCTCTACCGTCCAACAAGGTAATCAAATCTCAGTGAAAAATTCAAAAGTAAATGTAAAGAATTTTCATAGAAATTCTTATATATCAATAGAGGAGATAATCATAAAAATATAACATTTGTTAGCAAACTAAAAAAAAAACCAAAAAATTTATTTCGAGCATGGCAAATCTAAGGTGACCAGAGGTAAGATTGTATATGATTTTGAATGGATAAAGTAGTTGAGTCGTATTTTTATACCCTTCACCACGCGCTCATACGGAGTGAAGGGTATATTAGTTTTGTTCTTCCATTTGTAAGGCCCATAAGGAGGCGTGGTAGTTATGATAATATATAATTTATACATGATCAGCGTTGAATGCTGAGTCGATTTAAAGATGCTGGGACAGACAGCCAGCTATTGCAGCCGTAGTTTAAGAGATATCGAGCTAAAATTTGGATTTAAAGATGTCCGTCTGTCTGTCCCAGCTATTACAGCCCTAGTTTAAGAGATATCGAGCTCAAATTTTGGAATACAAGCATATATTCTTAAAGCGGAGGTTAAGTTCTAAGACGAGACCGATCGGGCAAAAACTACTACCACCCCCTCCCATACACCCCCTCCCATACACCCCCTCCCTTTTTGGAGTCTGTTTGCTCGACTACAGCTGAAGTTTAAGATAAATTAGCCTTAAATTTGAAACACAAGATTCTATGCTGTAAGCTTATATCCTTGAAACGGAGGTTAGAGACTAAGATGAGCCCCATCGGTCAAAAACTACTCCCAACCCCCATATAAAATTGTTTGTTTGTTTGAGCCTGAATCACGCCTAAACTGCTGATCCGATTTCATTTTTTGGAGCTAGAGAGATGAAATTTGATACCAAGATAGAAGTCGACAACGCGGATTTGAATATGCTGACGAAATTTTAGTTTTTAACCCAATGGGTGTAGTGGGCGTGGCAAAACTTAATTTTAGAGCTAGAGAGATACAATTTGATATGCAGATAGTACTCGACAGCAGAAATATGAATATGCAAACAACATTTTAAATGTTGCTCCAATAGGCGTAGTGGGCGCGGCAAAACTTTTTTTTAGAGCTAGAGAGATAAAATTGTATACATAGATAGTACTCGATAACGCGGATATAAATATGTAGATGAAATTTGAATTTTTGGTCCAATGGGCGGAGTGGGCGTGACAAAACATTTTTTAGAGCTAGAGAGATCAAATTTGATACCCATGCAGTAATCGACACTGGGAATATAAACATGTAGACAAATTTAAATTTTTGACCCCATGGACGTAGTGGGCGTGGCAAAACCTTTGTTAGAGCAAGAGAGATCAACACTCAACAACACGATGATGAATATGCAGACAAAATTTTAATCGTTGCTCCAATGGGCGTAGGGGCGTGGCAAAACTTTTTTTTGAGCTAGAGAGATGCAATTTTATACCCAGATAGTACCCGACAAAACGAATATGAATATGCCGACAAAATTGAAATTGTTGCTCCAATGGTCGTATATTAGTTTTGTATCATTGGGCGGAGTAGGCGTGGCAATACTGTATTTTAGCCCTAGATAGTACACAGAGAATACTCAACAACACGAACAAGAATATGCAGATGAAATTTAAATTTGGGATCAGTGGGCGCAATTAGGTGGCAATACTGTATTTAAGCCCATTATAGATAAAATTTGACACCAGATAGTAAACGGCAACGCAAATGTCAATATGTAAACGAAATTAAAATTTTGGATCAGTGGGCGAAGAGGGCGTGACAAAATTATATTTTAGCCCTAGAGCGATAATATTTGATATACATTCGATACCAAAAAGTACAATTTATTTTATCACAAAACTACATTTATTGTACGAAAAAATAAAATTTGTTGTATCAAAATGTACATTTATTGTACTAAAAAGTACAGTTTATTGTAATAAAAAGTACATTTAAGGTACCAAAAGGTATTGTCCCAAAAAATGATTTTATTACACAAAAAAGGTACATTTATTGTACTAAAAAGAACATTTATGGTATCAAAGAGTACTTTATTGGTACCTTAAAGTGGTATTTATTATTTAGAAAAGTACTTTTGTTGTACACAAAAGGAACAATTGTACACCACAGAGTACCTTTATTGTACCAAAAAGTACTTTAAATGTACTAACATTTACGTTTATTGTACCAAAAAGTTTTTTAATTGTGCCAAAAATTATTTTTACTGTTACAAAAAGTACTTTTATTTTTATAAAAAAGTACTGTTCTTGAAGCAAAGAGCAATGACTAGAAGATTTTATTTCTTAAATTTATAATATTTTTAAATTTTATATGCTGCCACTTTTGACTACATGGCTTTCAGAGTTGTGTCAGTAACTTGTAAGGACTATTTACACTGCGTCAGTTTGTTTTATTAAAAATTTTGGGAATAAATTGTCAGAAAAAGTATGTCGGTAAATTTTGATAAAACTACCTTATTTACACCACGATGCTGACACATTTTGAATGGAAATACTCACAATGATGTCAGTAGTGGAAATGAGCCTTACAGTACTCGGCAATGCCGACAGGAATATGCCGACAAAATATTTAATTTCGGTCGGCGGGAATATGAAGGCGAACATTTTATTTGCGAAAAATGGGAAAAATGTTTTTAGGACTATAAAAGGTAATATTTGCATACAGATAGTACTTGGCGCTATAGATATGAATTTGCAGACGAATGTTTTAATATCGGTTAGTGAGACGTAGTTAATTTGATCAGGGTAAGGAGTAACATGGGGTAACGAATGGTTTGCAGAGCTTACAAGATCGACGCTTAAACTTAAGGAAGCAAGCCAAACATAAACTTAAAAAACTTAATTTCGCTTTACACCCCATAAATGAGGTATGGGATAGCTTCCGCGTCGTTGTGAATATACACGCTTTCTATTTTTTGATACACAACTAACGGCGCCTACTTATTTATCGACATATGCGAACGTCACTGATTCTGAAGCTTTTATTTGACTCGACACATATACTGCAATGTTGCTGACGACAACATCGAGGGGGCTGGCAATTAACGACATTTTTTTTTGTTTTAATTTTTATGATGACTGGAGCCGGTAGTTGAACCTAGGATCTCCCGCATGGTAGTCGCGTGTTCTAACCATCATGCCACGGCCGGTCCCGCAAGCCAAACATATTCCATCTTATTATGTATGTCGTAGTCACGTCGAATCTTTGTCGTTTTTAAAATATGGCATCGCTGATGTCTTTTGTGAGACTGAAATACAACTGGCATTGCTCGTATCATCTTCTTCTTTATAAGATGATGAAAAATTCTCAACACTAAACATTTCTGTTAATTTTAACTAATTTTATTCAAATAAAAAAAAAACAGTAGAATGTTGTCGAAAGTCGACTGCGACATACGTAATAAGTGGGATTATAAGTATTCATCAAATATGCAATATGGACGCATTGTAGGGTCCACTAGTATTTTATAAAATATGAAAACATTTTTAGAATAACTCGTATGCGAGTTTAATTTTTCCGAATTTCCTTCGCCAGTCAAAAAAGTTTAACTCCCTCCTAGTATACATAATTCGAAACGTGCCATGATGAACGAGCGATCTTTGTACTATGTTATGTAGGTATTTAGTTTTCGCTTGTGAGAATTCAATTTTCATAATCATAACTGCATTTTAAATTGTACCCCCCACCCGAGTTTAGTCTTCATTATGCCAGTCACTATTTGCTATCAAGTTGCCGGCGCTAAGTTCCTCATTTTAACCATCTATACTGCGAATTTTTGTGTGGTTTTTTACAGCTTATCAGTCAATCAATTTGCCTTATCTGGCCACCTTGCAATTTAAAGTTGACTAACTGATTCATAATTCACAAGTGGACTATAAACCTATCGAATTTTTTGGTTAATGGTCATATTTGACGTATTAAACTTTACGAAAATGAATCGTTAACTAAAAACAACAACCAAATAAGATGCAGACTAATAGCAATGACAACAACAACAGCCAGCCTTCACGGCGGGACAACCAACCAGATGTTGTCAGAGCGAGCTAACGAGCTAACAAACGGGTTAGTAGCTGTGAATACAACGGTCTCAAGTGATCTTACAACAAATACAATATTACCAAGAGAGCTGTACGATGGTGGATTACGAAATCGCCAAACAGTAAATCAAGCAAGGAAAATGAAAATAATAAAACCCCCCGCGAACAGCAGCAACAGCAGCAGCAAACGGTCAAACCAACGGCAACCCAGTCAACCGTCCGTCAACCGTTCAGTCAAAAAAAGCTAACCCAAAACAAATATTAAGCAGACGGGGACGACGATGGCAACAACGGTGGCGACAACAATGACGACAAGCGAACTAAACATTATGTTATCTTAAGAGTTTTCGTCCCACAAAATCATCGCGTTAGCCGGTGACAATGCACAATATGACAGCAATGTGACGGTGTTTGTTGGACGATAACGCTCTGCGGGTCTGGCCGTCCGTCCGTCCGTCGACAAACAACATCTTTCGTAATAGCGTTGTCGTAGTACATCAAGCCCCAAAATACCATAACATTTATTTTGGCTGCTGCATCTAAAGCTGCGATATAACATGACAAAACTTGTAAAGAAAGTGAAAGAGAGGAAGACAGCTGAGACCTGGAAATGTATAAATTTTATACAGGTAACACAGTACCTACCAGTACGAGCGACGAAGCAACAGCGCGATCGACCCACATATACAACCTGGCAGTGATAGAAGGAAATGAACGACGATGATGTCTGATATCTCAGCGAGAGAGGGAGAGAGACATAGCTATAAGGAGAGGGAGTAGAAATTTGAGAACTAAGGAGATGTTTACGCATGTTTTTATTAAATCACACAATGTTACGCACATTTGCTGTGCAATGTCGTTTAAATGGGTTTATTTTCGACCTACTGCCTTTGTTGATATGGCAGACAGTGGGGTTTTTGTCTTAGGTAACATAATATATTCAAATATGTGGGTTACTTCCTTAAACAAGCCAGTTTATTACATGTGTAACTTGAGTTTATTTTGTATGTAAGAGAAAATTTTCGATATTGTTGCAAATTAATTACATCAAAAGTTTTATATTGATTTTTTTTTTATCAAAAATAAGAAAAATGCTAGCAAGACATATTGATGTGTATGCTTGCTTTGTAGATACTACAGACCTGTACAAGTGCGCTATGTATGTCAATTTAAGATTACTATTGAAAACAATATATGCAAGATAATCGTTTTTATCTAAATATTCTCCTACAATATGAAAATTTATCACTAACTAATATATATTTTTTCTTTTTATTTTTTAGGTAAGAACAAAATTTTTTATAATTGGACTAGAGCGAAATAAAAGGTAAGGGCTCTGCCTTGTAAAATTCCAATAAAGGGGCTAAGAACTAATAATAAAATATATCCTATATAACACTGTACGACACGATTTTTCACCCATGATCAAACTGACAAGATTCTGAAAATATAGCTCAAATAAAATTATACGTATCTCCCAGTTTTTCTAGATCAGCTCATTTAAGTTTTTTACGAGCAATTCAATTTTTGAGCGAAGCTCCCATACAGCGGCTCAAAAGTGAATACTTCCTGTTCGCAGAACTCTGCGAGTTGTTAACAGAATTTGAAGAATTTTTAATTTGTTTTAAATGATCAGGAGCTGAATCTGACGAAAAAAAAATTTTAAATTTGTCACAAATTTAAAAAATAATTGTGACAATTTTAATTTTTGTCAATTTGGGACAATTTTTATTTTTGAAAAATTTTATATTTGGGCTTCGTCAGAACCCGCTCCTGGCCATTTGAAAAATAATAAAAAAAAGTTTATCAAAATCTGTTGACAAATTAATTTTGTGACAAATTTTAAATTTGGGCTTCGTCAGAACCCACTTATGGCCATTTGAAAAACATTAACAAAAAATTCATCAAAATCTGTTAATAACTCGCAGAGTTCTGCGATCAGGAAGTAGTCACTTTCGAGTAGCTGTATGGGAGCTTCGGTCCAAAAATTGAATTGCTCGTAAAAAACTTAAATGAGCTGATCTAGAACAACTGGGAGATACGTATAATTTTATTTGAGCTATATTTTCAGAATCTGGTCAGTTTGATCATGGGTGAGACCAAAAGTTTAAATTTATCCTACAGTGTAATGTACACAATTAAAAAAACTGGATACATTCACCATTTTACCGCACAGTGAGATTGCTTCATACATCTTTAACTAAAAAGTATAAAAAAAAATAAAAAAAACTGGAAAGATAATTATAAAAATGGTGATAAAAATAGGGAGATTATATGTCTTACCACAAATTCTCCAGAAACAAATTTTAGCACGATAGCTCTTAAAATAAGCGGGGACAGACAGACTTTTTTAAATCGAATCAGAACTCGACGCTGATTGATCTGTACCACAAAATGGAATTTATTTGTCTTACTTAACTTAATTTCCCTTTACACCCCATGAATGAGGTATGGGAAAGCTTCTCGCGTTGTTGTGAATTAACACGCTTTCTATTTTTAGATTCACAACTAACGGCACCTACTTGTTTATCGACGAATGCGAACGTCACTGTTTGAGAAGCTCTTACTAGACACGCCGATTGACTCGACACTTAATACTGCGAAGTTGCTGTCAACAAAATTCGAGGGGAGCCGACAATGAAAAAAACATTTTTTTTTTAAGATGACTGGAGCCAGGTTTGAACCTGCGATCTCCCGCATGGTAGTCGCGTGTTCTAACCACTATGCCACGGCCGGTCTGAGCGAGAATAATTTCTTTACGGAATGAAAGCCTTAGGTGGGAACATTAAAATTCTAGTAGGACAGATGATGTTTTCAGTTTAACCTAAAATTGAGTTTAAAGAAGATCCTAAAAAACGATATTTCTTATTGTCTTAGTGCATTTTCGATATAAGACGTTTTCAATAAATTTCAACGAGGATTTTTTTTTACAAAAAATATTTTCTTGCCGAAATTCATTAATTTAAGGTGGAATTCGTACAATTTTTTTTATATATATTATATAACACTCCATATAAGAAGAAAAAACATGTTCATGTGATACCGTTATCCTAAAATAGAGTATCCAAGTTTATTATTTTTTTTAGTAAATTTTCAATATCAGATGAAGATCTGCAGATGAGCCTAAAACGTGACAAATTCCCCTCTATGATACTTATGGCATGTAACTTGACAAAACGAATGATGCAGAACTTCTTCTTTATGGGGCTACCTTCACGTGCAGTTCTTAGAATTGAGTCCCAAAATCATGTGTTGTACTGTGATATTGTACTTTTATTGTCTAAATATAAAAGGCTTGGGTGGCTGGCTGATCACTCCACAGTCGAAACGATTAAATCTAGAACCTTGAAATTTGGAATGTCGTTGGCGCGCACTAAGAATGTGTCACCGCCCCATACAGCTCGAAATTTAAAATGGCTGTAGCTAATAAATCATTATAGGTACAAGGTCAAGAATTGGTACATATGTTGGTCGTACAAAAAAAATATTTTTTGGGGAAAGTTTCTGATGTTTCTTGGACTTAAACTAAATTTCCCTTTGCATCCCATGAATGAGGTATGGGATAGCTTCTCGCGTTGTTGTGAATTAACACGCTTTTTATTTTTAGATTCACAACTAACGGCACCTACTTGTTTATCGACGAATGCGAACGTCACTGTTTGATAAGCTCTTACTAGACATGCCGATTTACTCGGCACTAATACTGCAAAGTTGCTGTCGACAACATTCGAGGGTAGCCGACAATAAAAGAATTTGTTTTTAAGATGACTGGAGCCAGGAGTTGAACCTGTGATCTCCCGCATGGTAGTAACGTTAAAGTTTGTAACGTTAAAGTTTGTAGTTCCTTTTTTGAAATGACCCAGGATAATCTGCCTATTTCTTGCCTTTTTTCCTTATTTCGACCTTTGAATTTAACCTTCCTTCGGAACAAATTTTGGAAAATGGCGGACATTTTTTTTAAACAAAGTTGGAATTATACTGAACAAAATATTCGCCACATTTTATTCGCCATTTTGCTTTTTTTCAAAATTTGACACCGGATTAAAAATCAGAGACCCCAAAATACCCACAATATCAACTGAATTTCACCATTTTATGTATTACTAGCTGGCCCAGCAGACATCGCCCTGCCTCCAAATTTTTGTAAAATATGTTGAGTGTATTTGAAATCTAAAAACGATTGGTTTATTTTTTTGACCTCTAAAATATTTCAATTTAAAGGGCGAGGTTTATTATATATTATTATAAGAATTGCTAAAACGGATCAGCAGTGTCGTCCATGATGTGATGAAAACTTACTTATTGATAGGAATATATTCTAAGACCAAATTTTTAAGCCGATTGACTGACATATAACTTTCAGCGTTGGTGTACTGGGTGATTGTACCTTTTTATCCTAAGGAGTACGAATTTCAAAAAATGCATTCATTAAGCTCAGCAACCCCATTAACCGTATGGTCTGGGTGATATCAACAGTTATTCCTATTTTCGTTATTGTCCCCTAAAATTTTGAAATGGGAAAAACAACTTTGTGAAGCTCTCTAATTCAGTAGGAAGTGCGCCATTATAAAAGTTAGTCATTCTTCTTTAAGCCTTTTTGCAGTCTGGGTGACCATCTACAGCCAATCCTTAACTTTCACTGAAATTTTGGGACAAATGGGGTCAACCGTTTTCACAATTAGTGGTGACATCAAAATGTACATCTTTTTTATATATATAGACTTCTGAATAACTATGATGTTAAAAAAAGTGACTAAATGACATTCCAAAAATTAAGTGTATCATAAGCTAAACACCGGCAACTGGTTCCAAACATACATTCAAAATTTTCTCATGCCAAAATAATCATATATTTTAAGTTTAAGTAAAATCGGACAGTGGATATAAATTTTCGAAATAATTCAACCCCAGCCAAATCAACTGTAGGTCCATATATACAAAAAAATTCTCATAATAAAACAAATATACATTCAAAATTTCAGTCAAATTGTTTAATTCGTAAAAATTTTCATTGTAATTCCACCTTAGCGACACCTACCGGGTCAATTTATACAAACAATTTTTTCTCAAGGTTCCACAAACATAAATACTAAATTTCAGTTAAATTAGTACATGCATTCAAATTTTCGATATAAATCCACCCTAGCGCCATCTACCGGGTCCATTTGTACATACAATTTTTTCTGATGATCAAACAAACATAAATTCTGAATTTCAGTTAAATTGACCCATTCGTTAAATTTTTGATTGTAAACCGACCCCAGCGCCACCTACCGGGTCCATTTGTACATAAAATGTTTTCTCATGATCAAACGAATATCCATTCTAAATTTCAGTTGAATTGGTACATGCATTCAAATTTTCGATATAAATTCACCCTAGCGCCACCTGGATTTGATTTTTTTCAACGCAAACAATCTACGGAAAATTTCGAATCGAATAAAACAAAAATCAGCCAAATCGCTCCAGCCGTTCTCAAGTGATGGTATGACATACGTGGACCATTTCATTTTTATATATATATGTAGATGTATCCGCCATTTTGTTTTTTCAAAATTTTACTCCAGATTCAAAATTAGAGACCCCAAAGACCCCCCATAGGCACGCACAATATCAGATGAAATTCAATTTTTTTTTATTTTTTTTTTTAAAAAAATAACCGCAATTTTGTTTTTTTTAAATGAATCCAGATTCGAAATCAGCAACCCCAAAATTCCCTTAGGCACAATATAAGTTAAATGCAAGCATTTTTAAAAAAAATGTCCGCCATTGAAAGTTTTACTCTGGATTTGAAATCACCGACCCCAAAAACTCCCTTAGTACCATTGTGTATGTCAATTGGATGTCTCTATTAAGCCGACATTTTTCACACATCTGACCAATGTGCATTGCCATAAGATTCGTAAGTGTAATTTAGCCACATTAACTTGCCTCCTTAAACCACCCTCCAACAATTCAGTATTGAGGTAATTTAAATTTCAAAATCCAATATTTTAAGTCCATTTATTTGATAACATGTTTACAATTGATCTTAGTTCAATTACATTACCTTTCATTCGCCTGCGCCTAACTGTCACATCATAAATTGTCACCCCACAACTTTTCCTAATGCTGTTCTGCTGCTGTTGCGGCCCCTCTATTAACCGATTTTACTTACCGAGTTGGTTATTTTTTCAAATGACATCTTAAGCATTTCGATTTTAATGGCCCCTTGCCTTTTTCAATTTCGGCCAATGTTATGTTAATAACTATTTGTATTCATGTGCGCGCGTATGTACATATGTATGAACTCATATTTACATACTATTTACATACTGCATGTACGTACATATGTATCTATGGGCTGCTGCTGCTGGTAATAAGTGACGACGTGACTGCTTTAAATGTGACCACTATTTACTCGGGTTGGGGTGGAGGGGGTTTCTACTCTACACGGTCGGTTGTATTTAGCGCAAGAGTTACTCGTTACACGTATGTTATTTGCCCAGATCCATTTAGATGTAACGTCAACAACTGCAGCACTGCACTTGACAGCATTCCTGATGGTGGTGGTTGTGTCTCGGTCGCATCGTCTGAATGCGTGATGCATGCGTGTGATTGCTTTGGATTTTATGAGTTAATCGTAAACTTGTGGCATTTCTAAGCGATTTAATTTATTGTTGTGCAGTTAATTGTTTACACATTACCCGAACTCGAAGTTAATGTTGCTGATGATTTCAGCTTCCACACTCGCCTTCTTTCGGTGGCAATGAGAGGAGACAACGCTTTGAAATCAATTAGAGAGTAACAAAAAAAAAAAAAAAATTGGAGAAATTTTTATTGGCAATGAAATTTTACTGCTGGCTCGAGAGAAACGTAGCGCGTAAACGTTAATATTTAATGAGGAAATTGCCGATGAATAGAAAACAAGTTGTAGCAACTCTAGTCTTAAGTGGCGGTATAAAGAGATGCCTTTTTGTTTTAGTGGCACTATGCAAACACCAAAAAAATTAACATCAGTAATCCCAGTGTATAACACATACATGATTTTGGGACTCAATTCTGAGAACTGCACGTGAAAGTAGCCCCAAAAAAAGAAGCTCTGCATCATCCGTTTTGTCAAGTTACATGCCATAATAATTTAATATCGATTTGAAGTTAGTAAGTATCGCAAAGGGAAATTTGTCACTTTTAGGCTCTTTTGTTTGACATAACTTTAATACTATATGGTGGCGTATAATTATCATAAGTAGTATTCCACGTAAATCATACGCCTCGGAGTACAACAGTTTTATTGTAACTGCTACAAAATAAACCCGATATTAAATTATTATGGCATGTAACTTGACAAAACGAATGATGCAGAACTTCATCTTTTTGGGGCTACTTTCACGTACAGTTCTCAGAATTGAGTGCCAAATCAATGAGCTGCAAAATGTTGTACTGTGTTATGATTTAACGATAACAAAAATAGTCGAAATGTTTTTTTTTAAGATTTATTTTAAAATGTAGTTCGCGAGTTGTTCGTGAACCGCACAGGAAGAAGAGACGAAAGGCAACTCGTCTTTTTAGACGGAAAAAGAAGGAGCTGAAGAAGAGATAGGATGAGCGCACAGAGTTGCTCCGAAGTAGAGGGGAAGTCTGAAAATTCTACCAGAGAGTGGAGAGATCATTTCAGAAATTTACTGGATATGGAAACCACTGCAGAAGACCCCGCTCCAATCCATGACGACGTTATTAACTGCCCACCTCCGAGCCAGAGAGAGATACGTGAGAGAGAGATTCGTGGCAATATTCCGCGTTAAAAATAACAAATCGCCTGCAGCCGATGGTCTCCCGGCTGAATTGTTAAAGGCAGGTGGAGAGGAGCTGATTAGGAGAATGCATCAGTCAGGGAGAACATCTGGCTGGAGGAGAGTTTGCCCGGGGATTGGAGTCTCAGTCTTTTATGCCCCATATACAAGAAAGGAGATCGTAGTGATTATAAGAAATACAGTGGAATAAGCCTATTATCAATTGCGTACAAGGTCCTATCGAGCATATTGTGTAAACGTCTAATCCTGGAAAAAAAAACTCATGAAAAGCAGATTGGAACCTACCACCACTTTGTCGACTACGAAGCTGTATTCGACTCTCCGATAAGGAATAGGCAATATGAGGCCATGTCTGAGTTTGGTATTTCTGTAAAGCTGATTCGACTTTGCGCATGTATCTTGGAAACACCAAATCCTCGGTTAAGATTGGTAAGGATCACTCTGAGCTATTCAACACGGAAAGAGGTCTCAGGCAGGGCGATAGCTTGTCCTATACACTATTTAATATAGTTATAAAGAAGTTGATGAGTAAGGTTGGTGGCACCTTATTCCACAAGAGCTACATGCCACTAACCTGAAATCTGCAACAGGTTACTGCAGTTTTCTCATCGCTAGAAAAGGAGTCAGCTAAAAATTGGTTTAGCGGTCAACAAGGACAAAACAAAAATAATGATTTCGATGAGCAAAGTGTCCTCTCGATGGGGACGCACCGCCAACGTTGATAATTACTGTTTTAAGGTAGTAAATGAGTTTACATACCTGGGATCTTCCGTCAACAAGAAACATAATGTCAGTCAAGGAATTAAGCGGATAATAGTGATAATAGATGTTTTTATGGACTTCGGCAGCACTTTATTAACACCACCTTACCTCGGGATACTAAGAAACAGCTATACCGGGTGTTAATCTTACCCGTTTTTTTGTATGCTGCCGAATCATGGGTACTTACGACAACGGACATACAAAACCTGGGAGTATTCGAGAGAAAAGTACTCCGAAAAATATATGGACCTTTCTGTATCGACGGCGAGTTTCGCCATCAGATGAACCATAAGCTATATGAGCTTTACTACGACATCGACGTAGCTAAAAGAGTCAGAATCCAACGACTTCGATGGTTGGGACGTGTTGCCAGAATGGATGTAAATGCTCCAGCGAGAAAAGTGTTTCAAGGCGAACCTGAAGGACGATGCAGAGCAGGGAGACCCAAACTCCGTTGGAAGGGCCATGTGGTAGGCGACGTGTCACCATCTGGTAGGACTAACTGGATGACGGAGGCGTGCGGAATTCGTTAATACTTTAGGCCTCTAAGTTATGAAGTTAAGTTGCAATGGGCCACTTCAGTAGATAAGTTCTTAAGTTTTTAGCACAACTCAAGAACTATTTGTGTGATTGTACCCAGAAATTCACCAACAGGTTTTAAATTTAATTAGCCTGATCAAATCTTTCGTTTATGTTCTTAGTTGTCTAATTCTTTGTGTTTTTTTTTATTGATTCCATTATCTATCTGACCGACTGTAGTGCCACCACTCCTGTCTAGCATTGCGATTGCCGACTTGTTTTCACATGCAATTAGTATAAGAATATCATTGATGACCGCTATGATGACTGATCTGGGTATAATTTAATTTTAGCCAGAGGGAGCGCCACTGTCTTTCAATACAGATAGACTGACAGGCAGACGATCTCCGCCTTTACATTGTTGCCCCTCCATCTCAACAACAAAAAACTCTTAAGAGAACGAAATTGACAATCATTGTAAATTCATGACACATGTCACACATATTAAATACGACAGATATCACCAGTACCTGTATCTGCAACCTGTGAATATATGGTTCTCATTACCACAACGCAACACTAATATGCTGGTCTGGTTCGCCGGCATCCATCCTATGATAATAATGCAGGTTGCGAAAGCTATGCCCGTCTAGATTCCCATTCCATTTGTCTAGTGAATGAAGATGTATGAAATAGATTATAGTTAAATTACTTGGCTGTAAAACAAAATTAAGCAGTTGATTGGAGTTCCTTATTGCTATATACTTTAGTAGAGGATGACATCGCCATCGCCATCATCATCAACAATACTGGGGCCGTTGGGACATGATTTGCATGGTCGTTTCTAATCAAGATAGTGTTTATTTTACAAATAGATTTGTATTCCTTTGTAGATTCAAGATGGCAATATCATCACATCATCACTAAGTAAATAACATCTGTATAAACTGATAAACATACAGATATGTACGTGTATATATAGTAGACGGGCAGTGCATACCATAGCTGGCTGCCACTAGTCTATACCGAAAATGATTTGTATTCATAATGTAAAAGTATTTTTTTTTATATTTTAAGTCAACACATTCAGATATTTGTAGATCTTGGACAGAAAATAATTTTAGTTATTTCCTTCGATCGAGTATGTTGAGTGACCGACTGTTTGATTGTGTGGTCTAAGTGTGCCCATGAAAGGAATTGTTTAAGATAGGAACACTAAGGGATAAACATCCGTACTTACAATGAATCTACCTTTGAATTTAAACAATACAGGTAAAATGCAAAAGCGTTATAAGAAGAACGAACACTCCATTAATGTGATTGTAGATTTATCCCATTTAGTCCCATTTTATCCTTTAAAGTACGAATTTCAAAAGATACATTCGTATAGCACAACTAAAATGGACTGGTACCCCTTCTAACTCGATTATAGCTTTAGCTGTTTGGTCAGGGTGATGGTACCAGTTTTATCCCTATTCGGCCTTTTAATTCCTAAATGTTCTAACTTCTAAAAACTCCATCTGGCGGCTCTCTAATTCTATAGTCTCTATTCTATTATCTCTATGATTTCATGGCAAAATCATGGGACAAAGAACGTCACTACTAAAAAAAAAAGCGCAAAACGGAGTAAAAAAACTAAAAATCCTTTTATCTTAAAAAAAGAATCAGCTAGAATTTTGATTCAAGTGGATTTTTAATGTACAATTGACCCCCAACAAAACCCCATTTACCGTTTTCGTTGCCATTTTAGGTCAACCCATTCGTCATTCAGGCGAGGTGTGTCTACTTTATGGCATTTGGTCTGGGCGATAGTACTAGTTTTTCCCTCTTTCCGTATTTTTACAAAGAACTAATTTCGAAAAATTACTTCACTTACATTATAGTCTCAACCTTTAGCCATTTAGTACCAGTTTTATCCTTTTTACCCCTAAAAGGTAAACATTTCGAAAACCCTCTTTGCTTCGTTCTAGTTCCATAGGAAGCAAGCCCATATAAATTATCATGATTACATCATTTTTATCCCAGAAATATGGGATTTAAAAATAAAAACTTTAATCAAATTTGATAGTGAGCATTTCAATATCAATTTTCGCCGATCTGGGTGATGGTATAACTTTTATCCCTTATTGGTAATTTTTACCCCTAAAAGTACGAATTTCGAAAAATCCATTCTTAGCTCACGCTTACTCCAAAAGGGGAACAATCATCCAAAATTTCATCATCGTATCTACAGTTAGCGACCGACCGTGGCATAGTGGTTAGAACACGCAACTACCATGCGGGAGATCAAAGGTTCAAACCTGGCTCCAGTCATCTTAAAAAAAATTGTTCTTTCATTGTCGGCTCCCCTCGAATGTTGTCGACAGCAACTTCGCAGTATTAGTGTCGAGTCAATCGGCATGTCTAGTAAGAGCTTCTCAAACAGTGACATTCGTCGATAAACAAGTAGGTGCCGTTAGTTGTGAATCTAAAAATAGAAAGCGTGTTAATTCTATCCCATACCTCATTCATGGGGTGTAAAGGGAAATTAAGTTTTTTTAAGTTTTTATCTACAGTCAGAAAGCAATTTAAAATATATACATTATGAAAATGTTATTTCTACTAATAGAATAATATGCCCGACATAATAATTTTGCCAAAAGAGGCGTGGCACCGTCCATTTACCAGCGAGACGTAATCCCCCATGTCCATTTACATATGTAGGAAATCTCATCTTCATACCTTACATGGCTCGTAAAATATGAACAATTGAAATATTGGTTTTGTGTGGGCAGTGCCACGCCCCTTTGTCAAATTATGTTTTTAAGTAGTCTATGATAGAGGCCCTACGGATAGTACAATCCACGGGAAATTTTATTGCAATCGGACTATTTAATTCGCCGAGATAACGATTTTTTCAAAAGAGGGCGTAGTAGCGCCCTTCATACCTCTAATGGCTTGTGAGATATGACCGATTGAAATTTCAGTTTGTGTGGGCGGTGCCTTCCCATTGTCTTCCTATGTATTCATATAGCCTATGATACAGGCCCTATGGACAGTATCAAACAAAGAATATATAATTGCAATCGGTCTATTTATTTGGCCCATATAATGATTTTCTAAAAAAGGGCGTGGCATCGCCCTCTATCCACAAACAAAGTATTTTTTCTCATACAACCGATATACGTACCTTATCTCAACTTCGTACCTATAATGGTTTAAAAGATACAGCCATTTAAAAATTCGAGTTGTATGGGGCGGTGCCATGCCCTTTTTACCCCCATGCAGTCCGAATTTCCAAATCCTCAAAAATCTCTAGTGCGCTCCTGCGTCATTAAAGGAACCTACATTCCAAATTCCAAGGTTATACATTTGGCCGTTTGGGCTGGGAAGTGATCAGTCAGTCACCCAAGCCTTTTATATATATATAGATAAAACAAATAATTTCCACAAGTCCATAGGTTCGTTTAGAAAACTATTAATGCTGGTACATTTTCATCAGTGAACGTTTAGTCAAGATATCTCGCCCACTAGCCAGCCAGCCGACAAACCAGGTAGGTAGGTTTGGGAAAAATGTTAGGAGGGAAAAATAACTGGGGGTCTGTAATACATTTGCCCCTCTAGAGGCGACTCCAACGCTGTTGCGAGGATTTTTTCTCTTTCCCCCCAACTTTGACCGCGATTCTCTGTCATTTAACCCCACCCACCTTCCCCTAATTTTGGCTCATGCGTTTTTTTTCCAACCACACAAAATTAGCAGGTGGTTCGTATTGAATTCGAAAACTCGTGCACTATCGCACCTCTAATGGCCTTAAAAAGTCCTGTAGCAATTTTGCTCCTAAAATACTAGGGGCCCAACTCGTTTTCTTCAATGCGTTACACTTTTGCTGGTATCAAATGATAAATAACCTCATTCCTCAAGATGAAGGTATATTTTTTTTTTGGTATTGCATAGTGTTATAAACAGGGCAACCGGAAATATGCAAATGCATGTTTTTTAGAACGATATATTAGCAAATGGATAAGGTATTCATATGTTTCATGGTCCTACAAGTTTTTTGACACCTTTTTGTTAGAGCATATTTTTGCATATTTTACCCATAAAGTCATATTTCGGCATATTTTGACATATTTTTAAAAATATACCCAGTTTTTAAGCATATTTCGGATTTTTTTTAGCGGGTGGTTCGTATTGAATTCGAAAACTCGTGCACTATCGCACCCCTAATGAACATGGCTCAATCGTCTTAAAATGTCCTGTAACGGATTAGGACTTAAAATACTAGGGGGCCCAACTCATTTCCTTTAATGCGTTACACTTTTGCTTGTATCAAATGATATATAAACTTATCCCGCAGAATGAGAGTATATTTTTTTTTGCGTTGCATAGTGTTATAAACAGGGCAACTGGAAATATTAAAATGCATGTTTTTTAGAACGAGATATTAGCAAATGGATAAGGTATTGATATGTTTCATGGTCCTACAAGTTTTTTGACACCTTTTTGTTAGAGCATATTTTTGCATATTTTACCCATAAAGTCATATTTTGGCATACTTTGAAAAATAAACTCAGTTTGAAACATATTTCGTATTTTTTTAGGGCATATTTTTTTTTAAATATCCCTATTTGAGGATATTTTATATTTTTTCACATTAATTTTTCAGTCGTTTGAAATATTTGTGTCGTTGGACATTACGCTACAACAAGTATGTTTTTTTAGAATGAGATATTAACAAATGGGTAATGTATTAGTATGTTTCATTGTCCTACAAGTTTTATGACACCTTTTTGTTAGCGCATATTTTTTTGCATATTTTACCCATGAAGCCATATTTCGGCATATTTTGACATATTTTTAAAAATATACCCAGTTTTAAGGCATATTTCGTATTTTTAGGGCATATTTTTTTAAAAATATGCTTAATTTTATAATTTTTCACATTTATTTTTCCATTGTTTTCAATATTTGTCTCGTTGAACAGTACGGTACAACAAGTAGTAAAATAGTTGAATCCTCTGAATCATTTCTCTCGACCATCCGTGGCGGATGCATCACATTATCTGATCTTGTCTTAAGAAAACTTTACACAATGTTGCCTACTTTTTTTGTTGCTGCTGCTGCCCCTTTGTAGAACAAATATTATCAGGTATGTAATAAATTACGAAATAATTGTACGTTTCTTGCCCGCAAAGGAGGCCACAATATATTTTGTGTAAACCTTCTTTTAGAATTTCCTATAATTACTCAACGGTTTCTTGTTTTTAATCTGGCGCAATCGGCGGTGTCGGCGGCGGCTGCAGTTTGCATTTTCCACATGCTGTCTGTGGAGCGGCAGTTTTAAGTTGGTGAATTAAGGTCTATCAGAAGCAAAAAACATAATAAAAACAAGAATAAAATGCCGTATGTCTGTTGTATACCTAGATTGGTATATTATGCACACATGAACGATTATAAAATACTACACCCGAATAGGAAACCCCAATACTTTTGGAACCGGTTGTGAACGCAACTACTACTATTGAGGATATATTGCTCAAGCATTTTCATTAACACATAAACTATGTTGTCACTTGAGGACATATCCGGCGACTAAAGCAAGAGAATTGGGTGCTAGAGTGCTGGTTGAAAAAAAACATGCATGCATAATCTTATAATGAGGGAAAATATAATTTTCAAAGAGAGGGAGAGCAAGAGGACAGCATGGTCTTTGAGATATTTTTAAAATTTATTGACATACAAGTGATCGACATGATTCGATAATTGCAAGAGATAACCTAGTTTTGTTCTCATGTCGAATTGTGGAGCACAACACATTTTCTCCCATTTTGTTAAATTATGCTAATCGCGTGTGATTTTTAGCGATAGCACTACTTTCCTTTTGCACATATACAATTCCTTGGGTGTAAAAGTAGATAGATGCCTTCCTTCTATTCTTTTTGACAATATCGCATCGTAATGTATCGCAGCAACTGCAACTGCAACTGCAAGCGTGAGTGCATGATTGCTACGATATGGAGAATGATGATGACGACTACTACTACGACTATGATAATGTTGAGAACGGTTGGTGATGGTCTAAGGTAATGTATTTTACGTTAACATTAATTTCAGCGCTGGCCTGAAGAGCTTTCGCTGATTGTGTCGAGATATTTGTGCGATATATTTAATTCTTAACGTATCTTGCAATATACTTTAGCTAAAGTGTTTTCCTTGCGGCACTGAAATTCATTGGAATATATATTGCAATAGCAGCAACACAGCAACAGCATCAGCACATATCATTGCATTGTATTTGCACTAGTTTTCTTGAGCCCCTTCACTTTTATATGCATGTAGGTATGTATGTGTCACACCTCTACATACTAGACAAGCATTATGCTTAAAGCTACTGCATGAAGTATTGCAAATAAAACTCTATAAGACACAGTCAAGGCATTCTTACGCGCTATATGCTGCTGTATACTTTATGTGTGTGTGTATCATCTGCGACCATATGCGATGGCTAAAGTAGGAAGTAGACAATAAAATTTAAAGCATTTTAGTATTGAACTTCACAGCTCTAGAACTCTAGCTGTTATGTATACATAGTAGGTACGACAAGGGCATCAGCGTATTGAGAAGATTTATATCTGCCGAAGAAAGAGATACATACTCACATATGATGTAGGGAGTACAGATAAAATGCAGAGTATAAATTGTTTAAGGTGCAACTCGAAAACTTTGAAATTGATTTATTAATTCATAATTTTTAAAATTTGTTTTCTTTATTAATTACACAGGTCAACAGCATAAATTCGCCAATATATAGATTTTATGTATCATGGCTACCTAAGTACAAGAATTTTCAAATCTTTCAATTCTATTGATAATTTTTTTCTAAAATTGCCTATATTTTTAGACATTTCTCCACTTATGTTGTCATAACTCAACAACAAATTGTCTGATGTTTTGAAACTATGTTTCCAAAAACTTGATTTACAATAGCTTTAAAAGATGTATACAATTGTTTTTAATGCGATCAATAGTTTCGAATTTATGAAACAAATTGTTAGGCAAAAAATTAAAAAAAAAAACATTTTTCCTGAAAAAAAAAAAACAAAAATTGAAAAATTCGAAAAGTTCAAAAAGTATTAAATTTTAATTATTTGTAGTGAAGCTATATATCATGTAAATTAATGTAGATATGAATCATGAAAATCGATGCAATTAACACAGTACAACAATTTTCTGCTCATTGATTTGGGTTTCAATTCTCAATTCGTTTCCCTACATAAGAAACAGTTTCACTTTTCCATTCATCAAATGATTTTGAACTGGTTTTATTCTGTAGCAGTTACAAGTAAACTGTTTTACTAACTGACGTATGATTTACGTGGAATATTACTTATCATAATCATACGCCACCATGTAACAAAAGGAGCCTACAACGCACAGTGGGGAAAAAAATGTTTTTTTGGACATTGGAAATTTTATGCCGCAATTCGAAGAAAAAATAATTTTTGACTTTAATGTCAAATATTTTTTGGAATACGTGTCCTAAAAATTTCAAACAGACCTTAATTAATGTGAACATATGTTACGAATTAAAATCAGTGAAAAAATAAGACTAAACAATTTTTTTGGCTCAACTGCAAGCAAATATATGGAGGCACTATTTTCACACTTTAACTCGGTGTCTTGCTCATAATTATTATCCGATGAGAACAAAACTTAATTTACAACCTGGAAAAGTTTTAAGAAAGTCGTCTGTAAAAAATAAGCCAAATCGGTAAAGGTCACCATGCTATTTTTTTGCATATGTACCAAAATAATGCATTTTTAAAATTAAAAAAAAAAAAATAAAATTTTGTGTTTACAAGTAGCCTAAGTGGTGTGCTATCCATTTAGTCGAGAGTTTTTAGAAGGAGTGATGTGAGATTTATTAGTCTATTGTCCTTCGCTTTGTGTGTGAAGTTTTTCCTGCCGATGAAGACTCCCTTAGCCGTAATCCATCTAATTGACAGGCAGGACAGTTTGACACAACAGTTAGAGATAGCCTCTTGCTACGGCTATAATATCATCGAGAACGGAGGATTGGTACCTTCTGGATGATCGCGTACACTTCAATGGCTGGTATTCGGTCGCAGAATTCGGCAAACGTGATAGTTGTAGACTTGGACTCTCAACTTGGGAAATGGTTGTCTGTTAGGATTTTTGTGGTTTCCTTTGAGGATTCAGTCCAGGTTTCGTCAACTTTTTATTATGTATCCTTGTCGTCGTTTGTTAAGGATATTACTTTTCCAAGTCTACTTACCCCCACGGTCTTTTCGAGCTCGTTGGTCTATTTCTTGCATTAATATATTTTTGCTTCCTTTATTAGTTTCTTTAATATTATATTTGTACTCCTCAAACTGGTCCGTTCTCTCTGCTTTGTTGAAGAATTTTCTAGTTGAAACAGGAGGGATTTTGAAATTTTGTCTTTCCACCATGAGGGCTTTTGCTCTTTCAGGATTTATTAGGCCGGGTCACCAAAAAAAAATGTCCAAAGTCGAGACAAATATTAAAAATAACATCGAGACAACTTAAAAATTAAATTTTCTCCCCCACCCCCTGGAAAACAGCCAAAATCAATTTTTTCGCTGCTTCTTTGTTTGTGGCTCAATTGTACTACATTTGTCCTATAGATGTCGCTGACGTACGACATCATTTTGTAATGAAATTTTGTAATTAAAATTGAAGAATATTTTTTCTTAGAATTAAAGCCCTTTAAAAACCAAGAATATTTTGCTTTGGAAGTAAAAAATTTTCTTTAAAAACAAAAAAGTTACGTATGATGTGTTTGCAGCATTATCACAAATATTTTTTCTTGTTGTTTGCATTATTATTGAAAATTATTGCATACCCTTTAGCGATATCGAAAAATGAAGTGATAGCATACTTTTTAGCGCAATTAGTGTTTACAATTCCATACGAATGAAGGTATTCAGCATCACCAATATTCAAACTAAGAAATTATAGTTATAAATTATGTACGATTCAGTTATTCGGCGCTTGCAGTGACTGATGAAACGCGTCTGAAATATATATTTGCAAAACTAAAAAGTCGTAAACAGAACTTGAGTCGTGCTAAGATTTGCTATATTTACATAAACAATATTTTGATGGTAACTATATTAAAAATGAATTACCCCAGGAAAATATTAAAAAAAATTTCAATATCGCTGAAAAGTATGCAATAATTTAAGCTACAAAGTATGCAATCATATTTATTAATGTTTTCAGACAGCGCTAAAAAGTATGCAATAATTTTTGATAATAATGCAGATAACTTGAAAAAATATTTGTGTTAATGCTGTAAATACTTCTTATCATACGTAACTTTTTTGTTTTTGAATAGAACTGTATACTTTCAAAGCAAAATGTTATTGGTTTATAAAGGGCTTTAATCCTGGAAAAAATGTGTTTAAATTTTATCAGTAGAAACAGCATTATATGAAGCACCCTTCATGATAAAATGATGCCATACGTCAGCGACATCTATAGGGTATATGTTGTACTCGTCGAGAACTATACAACGAGATCTTGCGTGTTACTATAAAGGTACTTTTTTCGCTGTTGAGGGAGAGGGGGGGGGGGGGGTGAGGGGAAATTGTGTCTCGTTGTCCTCGAGGTAATCTTTAATATTTGCCGTCGACCCAGTTTAGTATTTATCTTAAACTCCCGAATTATTTTTTATTTCATAAATTTCAATAATTGTGTTAATTTTAATATTTTTTCACATAATTTCGTTAATTACTTTACTAATTGTGTAATTTTATTGGCTTTATTAATTTTACTTATTTTATTATTTTTATTAATTTCAGTATTTTTTTTTTTAATTTAAAAATTTTCGGCAATTTCATTATTTTGATTAATTTAATTTTGTAAAATGCATCATTTTTGTTAAAAGCCTTGATATCATTAATTTCAAGACAGTATTTCCTTTATTTCGTTAATTTATTTAAATATAATTTAATTGTTTTTTTTTTAATTCTATAATCTCATAAATTTTACGAATTCAATAAATTTTGAGAGATTACATAAATTTAAAAGTTTTATGAGTTTTATATAATACACTAATCTTTAATCCCAAAAATTTCGTTTCGCATATTTAATACATTTATAATTTATTATTAAGTTTTTTAAAATTTATAGTTTTCGCAAATAATTAAATTGAGTTAATTGCCGTCTTGCTCTTCACACGGTATGAGTTAATATTGTTAATCTTAAAAATGACCATAGCAATTAATAAATAATTAAAATGTCAAAAATTTTAACATTTCCTCTTAAGATTTCATAAAACCATGTATTAATGCTCAAAATAATGTCAACATATTTTTTTTTTAGATTTTCTAATTGAAAGCCACTCATCAGGTGGATAAAATCTACTCGCCACTATTCAACGCCCATCCATTTATTCATATTTGTTGTTGTTGTTATTATCATTATTAATTTTTGGCTTAATGCTAAGTGATTCCACCTTCACACTTGGCTGAATAAATTTTAACCGAAATTCCAAAATCCCCACCATCTATTTATTTGTCCGTCGCGCTGTTCACAGTAGCTGCTGGTGCCATCACGTACGTACCCAATGGGGACTACCTACCCATGTGCTTAGGCACACGCGTATGTACATACATATGTATATATGAATGTACAAAAATAACACTGATCTGTTGTATGTTTTATCCATCTATGCTCAATGTTCTTGGTGGTATCTCGGCTAATCGTTCGATTTGAGCCTCTTAACTCTACGCGCGTATTAAGCCAACCATTAAGCGCTTCATTCATGCATTCGGTTTGTTCGTGTGGATTTACTACTTTTTTTTGTTTAAAGCAGCCAGCAATAACAACAACAATCATCCGAAGACCACCACCATCTACCGCCCATCATTTATCCAACAAGCCATGATTATGATGGAGCATTAAACAATTGCCAATGATTGTAATGTGTTTTGGAGAGGGGAATGCACTCAAACGGTTAATAGAGGTGGGTGGTGGATCGGGACCGGGGGGCTTAGAATCAACTTTCAGGGTAACCAAAAGGTGTGATATTATTTTGAATTTATGAATGACAATGACGATGAGCAGATGGGTAAACATGTTGATTAAAAATTATTTGGTAATTAGAGCAGCAGCTCATGTCGTAGAACTTGTTGTATCCTATAGAGAAGTGTTTGGAAAATAACGCTAGAAATATTCCTATATTTAAAACAACGCTAATAATAATGTTTGTGAACATTTTAATTATTATAACACAAGGGAACAAAATTGAACTTTTTGAGTGTTGTTTGGAATTCGATAGCTGTTTTTTACTAATTTGGGGTCGCTGATTTCAAATCTAATCTCCATTTTTCTCCATCAGCTCGAATTTTTAAGTTACAGGTACTAATCGTATTTTCGACTTTTTTCCAAAAAATTATAGTTCAAAAAATCATAATTTTTTTTTCATAAGCCGGATTTTAAAATTTTATTTTTTTATTAAAGATATCGTTGTTACCTTTGAAAAAAATCAAATTGTTTAATATTACAAAAAAAAATGACTGAGTAACGGCTGTTTTATTCAAAAAAAAAAAAAAAAAATTACACATTTTAATTTTCTTCACGCTGAAAGTTAATCGGTTGGGGGCAAATTGTTATTTTTATTAGCTTTATTGAATATCATATTAAGATAGCTTTCTAAAACATGTATGTACATAATAATCGATTGAAAATTGAATGAGTTATGCTAAATTCGGTGATAACAGATTTTTCGCAATTTTTTGTTTTTACCCAAAAAAAATTAAAATTTTGTATTTTTAAAAATCATGACAAATTTGCAAATTTATTTATAGTTTAATTTTTAGTTTTGCCTCTTATTACAATATTAATTAACAGACCAAAGTTAATTAATCGGCAGGTTTCAATTTGGAAGTTAAGGAAGAAATATTAATTTTCCAAAAATAGGTAATTTTGTATGGGAGGTACCAGAAGGGGTGATCCGATATAGTGCAAATTCATTCCTGATTTATATTTTCATAACCGTAAAACTTCCGCATAGTTTGACTGAATTCAGTGTACTTACAAAAAAGATATGTATGTAAGACTATTGGGGTGAGTTCGGTCATTTGTATGGGAGGTACCAGAAGGGGTATGGCAACGCTTCCGGTTTTTCTAGGGTTTGTCTACTTTTGCAAGATAAATAAACTGACCAAATTTCAATATCCTGCGGTAGTCTGTTTGGCAGCTATCGAAGATATATTAATTATCCAAAAATAGGTAATTTTGTATGGGAGGTACCAGAAGGGGTGGGGCTATTCCGCCCATTTACAATCCCATAAGTTCGTCTCGAAAAATATTAATACTGATAAATTTTCATAACGATCCGTTAAGGTTTGCTCGAGTTACACTTTCCCAAACATATTAATAAATGTTATTTTTGTATGGAAATCGTGATTTTTGTAAATTTAGTTATCTCAGTAAATTGTTGACAAAATCAAAAGTTGTGCACAGATTTCAATGAAATAAAGCTCATTTGATTCACACTATATTAAACTAAATGTTTTAAGACAAACACTGTGATTTTTGTTGCAAAAATTTTTTTTATGAATTTTTAAAAAACAAAAAATTTTTTTTTTTTGTAAATTTTTTGTTTTATTTTTTAAAACTACAACGATATCTCTGAAACTGCTAAGCCAAATTAAAAACAATGTAGGCACGGATTAAAGATAATTTTGTTGACGAGTTTAAGTTTTTTTTTTTAATTGAATATGGTGAACCGTTTTCAAGTTATTTAAATATTTGTAGTGGAAGTGCCTTAGTTATGGACATAACGGTATATCGCGAAAAGTCGAGCTGATACAAAAAAACCAAGTGCAGATTTGGATTCAGCGTCCCAAATTACCTTTAAAACAATATTCAGTTCTTAAACAACAAATACCTTGTTCCCTTGTGTAATTAGCGATGTTAGTGAAATTAATTTAAATTATATTTATATGATTGAAGGGAAATTTTCGATACTATATTATATCATGTCGGAAGTAAAAAAAATCGTTGTTCTATTAGTGGAACAAATTTCCTGTTTTTGAATATAGTTATATCAAGGATTCCAAAATTCTGCAACGTTTTCCATGCGGAAATACTTACTACAATCAACCATCTAACGATCATATTATATGTGACTGCCCAGCCCTAGGCAGAAAGAGACTGGAAACTTTGGGAAAACCCTTCTTAGGCGGCGTAGAAGAACTTGTTTCATTGTACATCGGCAGAATCGTAAACTTTTGTTCGACCAACTGAGCGGTTTGAATCGAAAGTATAAACTGCTAATCAACTGAAGATGGATTCTATCATATCCCGGAAGGGAACTAGTCACTCAATCAGGCACCATACACGCTGATAGCACCGGTTAAAGGGATGCCTCAAACGCACTATGGGTAAAACAATGGGTCCATAGGGACCAAAGTGAACCTTTCCTTTACGGAATGAATGCCTGCAAACCAATCAACCAATCAATTAAATTGTAAAATTAAAAAAAAATTAAATATATAAAAATTATAAAAAATTATGAAAATTTTAATATGATGAAATTTATAAAAATTAAAATTTTATGTAAATTAAAAAAAAAAATTTTTTTAGAAAATCTTGAGTTTGTTTTTTATTGATCTGTATTGAATTATGATATTGTTGTCCTACGCCTAACCTGCTGTCAACATAATACATTTCACACTCTTGACTAAAAACCTATTGGCGATAATAAATAATTGCCAATAGAACTGATCTCAAACCGAACTATGACAATATCATTTTTAGAAAATTTTAAAAAAAAATTAATTTTTCGAAAATTTAACAAAATTATGTAAATTGTGAAATATTTGTAATTTTTAAAAACTGTGTATTAATAAGAATTACTAAGTAAATAGAAATTACGAATTTTTTACAAAATATTCAATTTATAAAAATTAAAAAATTTTTAAAATTATTATTAAATAATTTTTTTTATAAATTTCTATATGTTTTTATGATTTTACTAAAAATTAAAAAATTAATAAAAAAATATGAAATTAATAAAAATTATAAATACATTTTTTGAATTTATATTATGATGAAGAATATACAAATTTATAAAAATTATGAAATTAATAAAAGGTATGACATTTATAAAAAGTTAAAAAATTAGTAAATTCATTAAAAAAATTCTTGAATTTATAAAAGAAATTTAAAAATTATGAAATTTATAAAAATATAAAATTTTCAAAATACATAAAAAAATAGAAATTTATAAAAATGGTGAAATTTATAAAACTTGTTATAATTTTGAATTTTAGAAGAATTTCGAATCTAATAAAAATTATAAAATAAATTATCTAAAAAAAACTAAAACTTAAATACTAAAAATTAAGAAATTAATTAAAAATTTAAATTTATAAAAGTTATGAAATTTAAAAATTATAAATATTTTTTTTAATTATTATTATAATGAAAGATATACAGATTATGACATTTATAAAATTTTCGTAATTTATAAAAATTATGAAGTTAATAAAAGTAATGACATTTATATAAAGGTAAAAAATTAGGAAATTTATTTTTTTTTATTAAAAGAAATTCTTGAATTTAAAAATTAAATTTTTGAATATATAAAAGAAATTCTTGAATTTAAAAAAATATTTAATTTGTAAAAATTATGATTTTTTTTAATTATAAATCTAATGCAATTTATAAAAATTATGAAATTAATTAACTCTTGATTTTGTTTTTAGTTGATCTATTAGAATTATAATATTGAGTTATAGTTCAGTTAAAGATCTATTCTATTGGTAATTATTGATTATTATTAACATTATGAAATTTATAAAAATTAAAAATTTTCGATATTAATAAAAAAATATGAAATTTATAATAATTGAGAAATTTATAAAACTTATTTAAATTTTATAATTGAGAAAATTTTGAATCTAATAAAAATTATAAAATAAATTTTGTAAAAAAAAACAAAAAATATTATTTTTGGAAATATTAAAAAATTTCTAAATTTTTAAAATTTGTAAAAGAAAAAATTTAAATTATAAATTTTTATATAAATAAAAAATTATAAAAGAAATTATGTAAAAAATCAACAAAATATTGATTTTGTAAATTTATAATAATATATTAAATTTATGAAAAGTTAGAAGTTATAAGATTTATAAAATTTAGAAATTTGTAAAAATATAATTAATAAATTTTTCTAAAATTTTGAAAATTTCAAAACTATGGACTTCAAAATTATGTAACTTAAAAATTATGAATACTATTACGGATTTTATAAAAATTGTTTATAGTATGAAATTAATAAAAATTATGAAATTTAAACAGATTAACAAAAGTAAAACAAGAGCAAAATTATGAAATCAATTAAAATAATGAAATTTGTTATGATTTTGTTGATCTGTGTAAATTTTATAATTTTATAAAATTTGTAAAAAGTATTTTCTTTTTTGGATATTTATACAAAATTATAAAATATAAAACTTATGAAACTTATTAATATTTTGGAATCTATGAATATGATGAAACTAATAAATATTACAAAATAAAAACTATTTAATTTTTAAAATTATGAATTTAGTAAAAATTTTGAAATTTACGAAAAAGAATATTGATTTTATAAAAATTATGAAAAACAAAATTAATTAATTGTATTTTGAATCTAATCAAAATTATGAAATAAATTAGGTAAAAAAAAACAAAAAAAATTGAATTTGTAATTAGTATAAAATTTAAAAATTTAAAAATAAAATTTAATAAATTTGCACAAATTATATAAATTTTTACAAAAAACTTTAAAATTTGCAAAATATTTAAGTTTTTAAAAATATTAAACTTATGAGATTTCAAAATTATGTAATTTAAAAATTATGAATTCTATTACGGAATTTATAAAAATTTTTATTATTATGAAATTAAAAAAAATTATGAAATTTGTTCTTTTGATTTTGTTTTTTGTTGATCTGAAATAAATTATGATATTGTCATAGTTCGGGTTAAGATCTTTACTATTGGCATTATTATTGTTTGTTTTGCTTTTGTTGTTCTGTGTAAACTTCTAATTTTATAAAATTTATGTATCTTTTAAAAATATTATATTTATTTTTTTTTGCTATTTATACAAAAAAAATATATAATTTATAAAACTTAATAATACTTTGAAATCTATGAAAATTATGATAAAAAATATGTAATTTTTAAAAATTATAAAATTAGTAAAAATTTTGAAATTTACCAAACAAATGTTGATTTTATAAAAATTATAAAAAACAAAACTAAATTTAAAAAAAAAAATTTGAAGTTATAAGATTTATAAAATTTTCAAATATGTAAAAATTGTATCAATTTCATAATATAAATAAGTTTTTATAAAAATAATACATTTCACACTCTTGACTAAAAACCTATTGGCAATAATAAATAATTGCCAATAGAACTGATCTCAAACCGAACTATGACAATATCAAAAATTTATAAAGTTGAAATTTATACAAAAATATGATAATTTCATATATAAAAATTTATAAAAAAATAAGATACATAAGAATTTTATTTATTTTTATAAATTTTATATATTTTTATAAATTTTATATATTTTTGTAAATTTTATATATTTTTCTAAATTTATAAAAATATCAATCTTATAAATGTTATGAAATTTTTAAAAATGATAAAAGTTATGCAGACCCACAAAAACAAAGCAAAAGAGCAAAATTATGGATTTAATTACAATTATAAAATTTATAAACTATACAAATGTTATAAATATTATTATATTGTTTCATAGTTCGGTGTGAGGCGTATTACGACATTTCGACATTAAACTACGCCCCGTTTACCTTCAGTGTTATTCATTATTCTTGATTTTATTTTTCATTTTTATAAATATTTTAAAACTTTTTAAATTTATAAAATTTTATGAATGTTGAAAATTTATGGGCTTTCTAAATTGTATAAAACTAAGTAAACATATGAAATTTCTGTAATTTAATGTATTGAAAATATTTTACTTCGATATAAAAACACCATTTTCAAAAGCAGTATTTCTTTGCTACAAATATGTATGTGCAACCAGTTTTAACAGACTGCATCACTCCCTCGCCATCTTAAAAATTGGGTGTCTTCCATATTTGGGATCATGACCAAAGTCGTGCGTGGACTTTTAATTCCCATCACCTCATAACAAATTACCAAAGTGTTCCAAATTACCGCCACTTATACGAATTTTATAACCAAGGTTGTGAGTTTTTGTTTTTTGGTGCAAACAAACGCACAACGGGGAAAAACTTGCTGCCAACATTTTACCACCAATTTAAGTCTGTTGGTCTTTTTTTCCTTTTCCACTTCTGGTTTTATTTTTCTTCAACAAAAAAACGGCAAAAGTCATACATACTTGTTTCCTCCTCATTTTATAGGCTGTAATTTCATTAATTTTAGACAATTTCAAGTCGTTTTTGTTTTAAGGCCAACGAAAGTAAAATGCACGACGAAGACACAAATGGAAACTTTCTAAAATTTCAATCATAAAACAATAAACTGTCATAAAATTTCACATAATTTGTTTTATAGTTCTGTCTTCTGTTGTCAGTCAAAATTCAAGTTAAAAAATTTGACAAAGAAACGTGTTCACTGCTTTATTGTTGTGATTCCGCTTGTGAGATTAGTTCCAAATGTGTAATACGACGTTATACATAAAACCATACAGCATACAGTAAGATGTTACTACGTGGGCATGTGTGGTGGTGGCGAACCTGTGAGCGGTAAAGTGATTTAAGTTGCATACAGAAACATGGAGATTATTTGGTAGTTCTTTGATTTTATATGTAATTTAAAACTGCGAAGTAGAAACAAGGAACAAGGAAACAAAGAAACCTTGTTGGCTACCTACAAAAAAAATTGGCTGGTCAGTGGTTAACTATGCCGCTTCAGTGTGGTCTCCTTCGCTGAGTGATACCCAGTGTAGAAATATTCAAAGCTACCGAAATGAAGTCCTGAAGACTGCAACGGGCTGCATGCAGATAACCTCAGAAAACCATCTACATGAGGAAACTACGGTCCTCTCAGTCAAGGAACATAATATCATGTTGACCAACCCCTCCTGGAATGTTTTCGGAGGAGTTATCCCAACTTTAACATCACACAGTTGGATATTCCCCCGAGGCATGTCAGGAAGGACCTTCGAGAATACGAGAATAATATACGCAACTATGTGCAGGATCCCTTGGATCCCACCTCGTATGCAGCAGCTTTGAATGACGCAGTTTCAGGTTGCCGCATGAATGTCGTTCTTGGAGGTCGCCCATCCCCTGTAGCCGAAACAGAGAAAAGCCTGCCACGGAAGACAAGAGTGGTCCGAACACAACTAAGATCGGGATAGAGCAATGCCTATTAGTCCCGCATAGACCGTGCCGTCTCTAATGTATGCCCAGCACCATACCCGCCACATTTTCACTTGCCCAGCCCACCCTACTCCACTTAACCCATTTAATTTATGGGCCAATCCAGTGGAAGTAGCCCATTTTTTTAGTTTTGGACATTAGCGAAGAAGCCCCGGATTAAAAATTTCTAAATTTTGAATAGTCTAAGCTGTTACAACAACAACAACCAGTCGCACAAGGCTATGAAAACAACATTAACACAGTACAACATACGATTTTGGGACTCAATTTTGAGAACTGCACCTAAAATAAGCCCCAAAAAGAAGAAGTTCTGCATCATTAGTTTTGTCAATTTACATGACATAATAATTAAATATCGATTTGAAGTTAGTAAATATCGTATAGGGGAATTTGTCACGTTTTAGGCTCTTTTGTTTGACATAACATTAATACTACATTGTATCATAAGTAATATTCCACATAAATCATACGCCACGGAGTTTTATTGTAACTGCTACAAAATAAACTCGAGTTATGTGAAACAAAAGAGCCTAATGTGACAAATTCCCCTATACTTATTTTTAAAACAAATTTTTAAATTAAAAAAAATCAACAAATTAAGAAAAAGTCAACTAATTTTAAATAAATAATTGCGAAAATAGAAAAAAAATTATTGGAAATAAAAATTGATAATTTTGGAAAAAAAAAATAAATAATGGAAAAAATATATAATATTAAATAATTAATAACAACAATATTAAAATATGAAAAAAAGTATGCACAACAAAATTCTAATAGAAAAAAAATTAAGTTAAAAAAAAATTTTAAATTTTTAAAATATTTAATATAATAATTTATTTTAAAATAAACAAATTATTAATTTACTATTAAAAATTTCAAAAATTATGAAATAAAAAGAATAAAAAATGTATTTAAAAAAATTTAAATTGAGTTTGTTTTTTGTATTGAAATATGATATTGTCATAGTTCGGTTTGAGATCAGTTCTATTGGCAATTATTTATTATTGCCAATAGGTTTTTAGTCAAGAGTGTGAAATGTATTATGTTGACAGCAGGTTAGGCGTATGACGTCATTTCGACATTAACCACAATGTCTCGTCAGCGCCCTTTGCTGTGCCTTCTCCTCTATCATCGCAAACCTTAAGGGAAGAAAACATCTCAAAGCTAATGAGAACTTTTCCCAACGGTGCGAAGAAAGCATCCTCGAAGCGCACAACATGCCAACATAATACACACACAAGCACTTGCCTATGCATATGTCCATCGGACACAATTGCACAGAAGTTTTTTGGTTGGCAAAGTACCAACCCCGTTCTGCGTACCGTCAGTGTATCATCGTTCTTGAGTTTGTTTTTTGTTGATCTGTATTGAAATATGATATTGTCATAGTTCGGTTTGAGATCAGTTCTATTGGCAATTATTTATTATTGCCAATAGGTTTTTAGTCAAGAGTGTGAAATGTATTATGTTGACAGCAGGTTAGGCGTATGACGTCATTTCGACATTAACCACAATGTCTCGTCAGCGCCCTTTGCTGTAATACATTTTGTAATACATTGTCATAGTTCGGTTTGAGATCAGTTCTATTGGCAATTATTTATTATTGCCAATAGGTTTTTAATCAAGAGTTTGTGAAATGTATTATGTTGACAGCAGGTTAGGCGTATGACGTCATTTCGACATTAACCACAATGTCTCGTCAGCGCCCTTTGCTGTGCCTTCTCCTCTATCATCACAAACCTTAAGGGAAGAAAGCATCTCAAAGTTAATGAGAACTTTTCCCTCCGGTGCGAAGAAAGCATCCTCGAAGCGCACAACATGCCAACATAATACACACACAAGCACTTGCCTATGCATGTGTCCATCGGACACAATTGCAAAGGAGTTTTGTTGTTGACAAAGTGCCAACCCCGTTCTGTGTACCTTCAGTGTATTCATCGTTCTTGATTTTATTAATTGTTGATCTGTAAAGAATTATGATATTGTCATAGTTCGGTTTGAGATCAGTTCTATTGGCAATTATTTATTATTGCCAATAGGTTTTTAATCAAGAGTTTGTGATTGCCAATAGAACTGATCTCAAACCGAACTATGACAATATCATAATTCTTTACAGATCAACAATTAATAAAATCAAGAACGATTTAATAATTAATTTTAAATTAAATAATTAATTAATTATTTAAAATTAAAAAAAAATTAAAAAAATTTTAATTTGTAATATATTTAATGTAAAAAAATTCAACAAATTATTAAAAAGTCAACAAATTCTAATAAATTATAATTTTGGTAAAAAGATAAAACAAAAAAAAAATAATGGAAAATTCTGTAATATTAAATAATTAATAACAACATTATTAATAAATAAATAAAATCAAAATTAGAAAAAAAATTATTTTTAATAAAAAAAAATTAATAAAAAAAAATTAATATTTAATTTAATAAAGGTTAGAAACACGCGACTACATGCGGGAGATCGCAGGTTCAAAACTGGCTCGCTCCCCTCGAATGTTGTTGACAGCAACTTCGCAGTATTAAGCGTCGAGTCAATCGGCGTGTCTAGTAAGAGCTTCTCAAACAGTGACGTTCGCATTCGTCGATAAAAAAGTAGGTACCGTTAGTTGTGAATCTAAAAATAGAAATAGAAATAGTCGGTCTCACTTTGCACCCCTCCAGGGGCGTTTCTAGGGCCGTTTGGGGGGCTTTTTGTCGATTTTTACCTCTTTACGTCTAACTTTAACCCCGATAAGGGGCCATACGACCCATACCACCTCCCCCAGAAAGAAAGCTTATTTTTTTGAGCAAAAAAAAATTGGTCAAAATTAGAAAAAGTTAAAAAAAGATTTTGATTTTGAAAAAAATAATGAATTTTTTAAAAAAAAAAATTTTAAGATTAAAAAAGTAGCTATCTGAACTGTTTGTGACAAATTTTCCTAAAAACAATAGGTAATAAGTTACATGGATGAGAATTTTTACCTCTTTACGCCCAACTTTAACCGTGATAGGGGCCATACGAACCATACCACCTCTCCCAGTAAAGAAAGCTTATTCTTTTGAGCAAAAAGAAATTGGTCCAAATTAGAAAAAAAATTAAAAAAAGATTTTAATTTTGAAAGAAATAGTGATTTTTTTTAAATGTTTTTTTTTTAAATTAAAAAAGTATCTATCTGAACTGTTTGTGACAAATTTTCCTAAAAACAATAGGTAGTAAGTTACATGGATGAGAATTTTTACCTCTTTACACCCAACTTTAACCTTGATAGGGGCCATACAAACCAAACCACCTCTCCCAGAAAAGAACGCTTATTCTTTTGAGCAAAAAAAATTGGTCCAAATTAGAAAAAAATTTAAAAAAGATTTTGATTTTGAAAAAAATAGTGAATTTTTTTAAATTTTTTTTTTAAGATTATAAAAGTAGCTATCGTAACTGTTTGTGACAAATTTTCCTAAAAACAATAGGTAATAAGTTACATGGATGAAAATTTTTACCTCTTTACGCCCAACTTAAACCTTGATAGGGGCCATACAAACCAAACCACCTCTCCCAGAATAGAAAGCTTATTCTTTTGAGCAAAAAAAATTGGTCCAAATTAGAAAAAATTTTAAAAAAGATTTTGATTTTGAAAAAAATAGTGAATTTTTTTTAAATTTTTTAATATTTTTTTTTTCTAAAGATTAAAAAAAGTGGATATCAGAACTGTTTGTGACAAATTACCTAAAAACAATAGGTAATTAGTTACATGGATG
Source organism: Muscina levida (assembly GCA_964034835.1). NCBI lineage: Eukaryota > Metazoa > Arthropoda > Insecta > Diptera > Muscidae > Muscina > Muscina levida. Next base: position 158,130,264 of record OZ035880.1, read on the forward strand.
AGAAAAAATACATGGTTGCCCAAAATGTCACCCCCTCTATCTCAGAGTTCTTGCCCGATCTTGCTGAAAAAATTGTGTCTAAATTATTTTCCAATTGGACTAACCTTGGTGCAAATTTCATCCCGATCGGAAGACATCGGTTTTAAAAGTTAGGTCATTTGCCATGAAATCCATCCCACATATTTACTTATTGGGCTCTATGTATGTTTAAACGTTATATCTAAAAAGAATAAGATATATCTACTTTTGTTTTCATTTCATTCAGTTTACACATATAAAATTCACATATATTATCTACATATTTACAAAATCAAACTATAAAAATTTAATGTATTTATTACCTTGGTGACTTAGTCAACTTTAACGCAACGCATCGCCTCTTTCATCATAGAAATCAACTCACATTTATACGGCTGTAGCTTAAATGTTCAATAGCTCGAAGCGGCCGCCGCCACCGCTATTGATTATGTGACATTTTGAACAAATTAGGTTAAGGTCGATGAGTCTCAATTGAGGAGGGGATGGATGCTGTCTCTATCTTTGCTGCAGGTGGTGGTAACCGTAAAGCTATGTTGTAAAAACAGTTAAAACCAAACACGCTTTCGGTTCCATGATTTTATTAAATCAATCTGAACTGTCATTAGCATAAGACATAAACAAAAAATCAAGCAATATTTATTAACATTTTGTGCGTTTCTTCTTCTTTGTTTTGTTTCCTTTCAGGTATGTACCATGCCGCAAAGATATTTATGTTGATCATAAACCGTAACATCGTTCAGATGGTCCAGACAAACACAGAGATGACCCTGATGTAGACTGTAGATTGAAAGTTAAAATTTCAACGGTTTTATGTTAAGTATGTGAAAACTTGTTTTTGTACTGAGAGATGAGAAATCAAAGTAATTGCCGAAACTTGACTGTAATAAGTTTGTCAGACCATATTTTTGTCATCAATGGATTCCGGTTTCAAGGGGGAGGGGAGCGTAAAGAGGCAATACGACAGTGCTTGTTTTTTATGCGAATGCCAACAACAAAAAGATGGGCGGGAGCTATTCACAAGACATATCAGTGGTGGTACAGTTTTTTTTTTGTTCACAGCATAAAGATGTAACGAATTTTACCTTCAAACATTCATTGGTGGCACCAAATATGATTTTTAAAATTTCTCCAGATTGTCTACTCAATACGACAATAAGTCATATTAGTTAGGTGCTATCATAGATCTATAACTGACGTAAGAAGAGACTTAGTAGTCAAATGTTATGCTAACTCGCCATGAATTTTTAATTCATTGCATATTTCCAAAAAACAGCTCAAAAAAATCTATATTTGTTGTAAGTCATTTATATTGCCCAATCCCCTGCCCAGTCGCATGTACGCCTAAATTATTTAACCGAAAATATTTACATTGTTTCTCAGCGCGCACAAACCCATACAAAACAGCACCACCAGTTTGCTGGATGTCGCCGCACTTTATATATAGAACTTTGTTGTTGTGACGCAAAATATTTACAAATGAATACAATTTATTGTTTGGCGTGTAAAAATAAATAAATTGAACTTCAACTAAAATTGCACTGAAAAGAATTTCAACCAAAAATAACTAATGCGATGCGATGCAATATGAAGCGATATTGTTATGGCTTACACCACTCGTACCCCGAATAGAGTGAAGGTCATACACACGTTTGTGGAACATTTCACACGAATAGCCAGAAGTGGATAGCCAGCATCTGATATATACCAGCCAGAAAAGCAAGGTATGCATATATTAAACTCTATTGTATGTGCCTCATTTCTTATAAAGTAGTTTTAAAAATATTTGCTTAAATATTTTAGAAATTTTGTAAACAATATTTGTGTGGTTTCTTTAACCTTAGGTGCTATAAATAACACGGGCGGCCAAATGGTCAACGGATGTTAAATTATTAGGAAAGAAAAAAAGGGAAAACAAAAAAAATCACAAAATATTATTCACAAAATAAATATTTATTTAATGATTGTTTTAAGAACATATGTAAATGTTAGTTCATGATGTTGTTGTCATCATGACAGTAGAATATTGAATCGCGAATCAGGCTTTGAGCTGAGAACTTAAGAACGAAAAACAAAAAATTAACAAGAACTTGCCTGTTGGACTGATATTTAAAGATCAAACATGTCTTAATCGAGGGTTCAGATATTGCAAAGCCTTGCTTGGTAGCCTAGTAACAATGTTGGCTAGCTAGAGAGCAAGCTTTTAACTGTTTTGTCTATCTTTTCGCCGCAAGGCCTTAAAAATCCAGTGAACTTCATAACATTGGCTATCATTTCCCATGGGATTACGGTTGAAACTTTTTGTTTTATAAAAACAACAACATATTAAATAATTAATAATAACAATATTAATTAATTAAAAAAAGTATACAAAAAAAAAATTTAAATTAGAAAAAAAATAATTTGAAAAAAATTTAAAATTAAAAAAAAATTAAATTTAAAAATATTAACTTCAAAAAAAATTTTAAATTAAAGAACAAAAATTAAATAAATTATAAAGAAGTCAATTAATTTTAAATAAATAATTGCTTAATTTAGAAAAAAATTATTGGAAATTAAAATTGATAATTTTGTTAAAAAGGTAAAATAATAGAAAAAGTCTATATCATTAAATAAATAATAACAACAATATTAATAAATCAAAATATCTATAAAAAAATTCAAAATTAGAACAAAATTAATACAAGAACATTTAAAATTCAAACAAAAAATTTTTAAATTTTATAAACTTTAAGTACCAAAACTTTTAATTTAATGAAAAAAATTAATTCACCTGTAAAAAAGTCAACTAATGTTAAATAAATAATTTGTAAATTAAAAAAAAAAAATTATGGGAAATTAAAACTAAAATGTTTTTGTAAAAATATAAAACAATCACCCCTATTCCCGTAGTCGTCGTCCACATCGTCGTCGTTTTTATGTCAACATCACTTCGATTCAATTTCGTCGTCATATCAATGCTATTTTGGTATTCTGCAACTACCATGAGACGACGTCGACCAGTAATCGATAACACATCGATGTACAAATGTTACATCAGCTGATTTATTTTGATTTTTATTGTGTTTCATGAAAAAATATTAAACAAAAAAATTATTGGAAATTAAAACTTATAATTTTGGTAAAAAGACAAAACAATAAAAAAATAATATATAAAAATTAATAATAATAAAATATTAAAAAATAAAAAAGAATACAAGAAAAAAATAAAAATTAAAAAAAAAATATTTAAAAAAGTTTTACATTTTTAAAATATTTTATTAAAAAAATTAACCAAATTGTAAAAAATTCAACTAATATCAAATACATAATTGATTAATTAATAAAAATTACTACTAATTATAATTAATACTATTGGTAAAAAACAAAACAATAAAAAATGGATTAATTTAATAATTTTCAATAATTAACAACAACAATATTAATAAATAAATAAAGTATATTTAAATTAAATTAATTATTAAAATTATTTAAAATTAAAAAAAATTGTTTAAAAAAAGTATTAAATTTTAAAAATATTTAACTAAAAAAAAATTTTAAATTTAAGGAAAAAATTCAATAAATTATAAAAAAAAGTCAAATAATTTTAAATTGTTTATTTAAAAATAATAAAAATAAAAAGATAAAACAATAAAAAATAAAGGAAAAAGTATATGGCCGTGTTCGCAGTCTTTCACATTACATTTGTACACACTAATTTGAAAAAATTGGTTTGGAATAAGTTAAATGCTAATGTTTTAAGCATGGGAATTATAAAGCTTAACAGTATGCACATTTTCTTCAAAGAAATTTTTTATCTAGGTCCTATGGTTTTCATGGTATAAGCAGTTAAAGTCGGTCTTTCACATTACAAATTTTGGAAGTCACTTTTGAGGTAGACAGATACTTCCTAAAAGTTCTGCTCTTATAGACAACGGGTTGTCCCCATACTTTTGGAGATAAAAGTTGAATAATGAAGAAAGGAAATTGCATTTCAACGGTTTAAATATGTTGCTTAGAAACCTCAGTAGGACTAAAAATATCAAGTCTTTCACATTACATCGAAAGTCTTTCACATTACATCGTACAAATTTTTGCATTTAAAAACGATTTTTAATGCTAATAAATGCTTCTTAAAGAAATTTTTTTACAACCATAGACCAATATTAGTTCTTGGGGCTAAGGGATCGTAATAAATATCATGGTTTGGGAGGTGGGGGTAGAGCGTTTTGTGACAGGTGGGACATCAGCTTTTTATGGCAAAAAAAAGAAAGGTGTCAAAAAATTCGAAAACAGCATGACAATATTTAAGGGCGGGCCCACACCTGGCCGTGTTCGCGAAAAATTTTTGGTGTGTATGCAATAAGAAGAGTCTAAAAAATATGGCACCAATGTTTTTTTGGTCGTAAATTGTAACCCTAGCATGTTTTTTCTAGTAAGCTTTAAAGTTTTATGTCACCATTGTTCCGCATGCCAAATAAAGTATAACATTTTTTTGAAAACGGTTATATTTGCGGCATTATTAAAAAAATGCAAAAAAAAGTTATTCAAACTCTATTTTTATTTTGTTTCTCTTTTGATTTTTAATTTATTTTTTAAGGTTGATTATATCCTTCTTTGGAAGTTGAAAAATGCGGATATTGCCGGACTCTTGCTGTATTTGATGGGCCGACGCAATATCTCCAATATTTTTTGTGTTCAAAAAAAATTCGGCAACATTTAATTTATTGTTTATTTCACAAAAGTTTTCATCAGTGACTTCTTCGACAGAAATGGCTGAAGATGTAAGGTTGAATGCATTTACATAGTCTTTGCGACGTCTTTCTACAAGAGTCTGACGATCCTTTCTTGGCATTTCACTTTCCTTCAGTTTACGGTTTTCTCTCAATTTACGCATAGCTTCTGCCCTCTTTCTTTTGTGCTCTTCGTATTTACCATTCTTTTTTAGCTTTTCGATAAAATTTTTATTTTTTTCTGCACTCGTGAGTGGATCCTACCAAAAAAAAATTTTATTATTTTTTTTTTCAATTGGTCTTTCACATTACACACATTTGATGGCAATTTAATCTGACAAACCAGCATTAATCTTCAAAAACACCACCCATTCCAGATATTAGGAACTCCTGCTCAGAAAAAGTTTTGTTTTCATAACAAAACACCAGCGTGCAACCACCGTTATTAAACTTTTTCAATATTAGTCTTTCACATTACACCGAAATTGCGCAGTTTTCATTGCCATCAAATGTGCATTTACAAATTTTTTTTAAAATTTTTTGTTGTTTTCGGAACTAAAAAAATTCTTTATCTATATATTGCAAAAGAAAACAATGCAATTTTTTGAGCAAAATAGGTTGTTTTTACCTTTTTCTGTGAGCTATCCATTTTGTTTGATATCTCAGTTTAAAGCTTGCTAGAAAAAACATGCTGGGGTTGCCACGGTTTTGCAATATTGACCAAAAACAGATTTTGCCAGATTTATTAGACACTTCTTATTTCATACACACAAAAATTTTTTGTAAAAGTCACAAAAATGTTTTTCCCCTCTGGTTGACATTTTCGTGAACACGGCCATATAATATTAAATAATCGATAACAACAATATTAAAAAGTAAAAACAAATATAACAAAAACAAATCAAAATTAGAAAAAAATTAATATAAGAAAATTTAAAATTAAAAAAAAAAATAAAAAAAATATTATTAGAAATTAAAATTGATAATTTTGGTAAAAAGATAAAAGAATAAAAAATAATGGAAAATATATATAATATTAACAAATTAATAACAACCGTTTTAATAAATACAAAACAAGTACAGAAACAATATTTTAAATTAGAAAAAGAAATTTAATTTCAAATAAAATATTTATAGACAAACAAACAATTAAAGAACAAAATTAAGCAAATTATAAAAAAGTCAACCAATTTGAAAAAATAATTGCTAAACTAAAAAAAAAAAATTTAAATGAAGTATCATCACTAAAAACATAAATTGGTATAACTTAAAAAACATTTAAAGTAAAAAAACATATTAATTAATTTAATTAAAAATAATAAAAAAAAAATAAAAATAAAACCTAAATTATGTTCGTTGGTAAGCGCATTATTTGAGATTCGTAATAGGATTTTTAGAAAAAGCTAAATTGTCCACGACCACTCGGTGTCTTTGAACGCAATTGACTACGTCGATGTCGTTATACAGTTCATGGTTCATTCGACGACGGTACACGCCATTAACGATGATTGGTCCAAATATTATGCGTAGAATTTTTCTTTCGAAAACTCCCAGAATAGATTGATCCGCTTGTGTCATTACCCAGGATTTTGCGCTGTACAGCAAGACAGGTAGGATTACTGTCTGGTAGAGTTTGATCTTTATTCGTCGGGAGAGGGCTTTGTCATTAATTGTTTGTTAAAACATTTATCACCAGACCCACTTCTGCTGACCGCTTCTCAATGCTCGAAAAGACCGCAGTAACATCTCGCAATCTTCGTCCAATAAAATCTGTTTGTTTGTAACTTTTATTAATGATGCTTAAGCCTTAATATTTGCAGTGCGCTTCACACCTACGTACATAACGCTTGAGACATGCCTTCCATCGATTACCACGTGATCAATCTGGTTTTTTGTCTTTTGATCTGGGGACATCCAGGTTGCCTTTTGCCGACGCGAAGCGAATAACATAAGCTCCATTATTGGAAGAGTTGTCCAGGCAAAATTTTCACCGCTGAACCGAGAGCGTCTTCTCTCCCTATTTTTACACTAAAATCTTTTAGAACAATTTTAAATTCGCTCTTTTCTGTGAGAGAGTCCATGCGTACACTACATGATATCTTAGAGGAATATAATTTTTTTTTTTATTCTCGCAATTAAATCAAAGGTGCTTCTGATTTTTTTCTTACTAATTTCCGACAGTTTCATCACAATTTGTTGTTCGTTTTAATTCGGTATCTCGTGGAGATGCTGTTATGCCACATCTCTTTGTATACCGACTGACTGACTAATAGCTGCAGATTTTCCCAAAACTTTGTACTGATAAATGTTTACAATGTTTACGGGTCCATTTCAGATACAAGCTACTATGTATATGTTTTTGTTTACACGCCCGTACGTATAGGAACCCTGACATTCATCATTTTGAGATCATTTATCATTCGCCGGTGATTGATAAACAATGAATTGGTGGAATCCAAAATAAATTTTCACACCACTGCTGTGCAAATTTCTTGAGATATTTTGGTGTTGTTTATAGCCTCATTTCCATCCTCTCGCCCCACCATCACACTCCCTCGTTCCTTAAGCACGAGGCAATTGAAATGTCCAGAGCAATTCAGAAAAATTGTATATAATTGTTTAAAAAATGGTCAGTCCTCTCTTCTCCCACCAGATCATATGATAATATTAGTTAGAGGAAAATAACTAAACGAACAGCGGAAAATTTAAATTAAACGATCTAAAATGATGAGTGAAATTAAACATTGATATTGTATGAATCTAAAAAATTAACACAATACAAAAATAATGAGTGTAATAAAATATTTTTTAGACTTTTGGGAAATAGCTAAAAAAAAACAGAGAGGAGATAGCAATTTTAGCTATGCCTGCTAAAAAAGTTAACGAACAAAAGTTTACCCTATTATCAACATTAAAACTAAATAATAACAGACAATTTTTTAGTTTTATTAAGCAAATTACGATAACACAAGTTGCCTGCTTGGAAATCAAATATAACATTTTTGCAGTGTACAGTGACATATAGGCTTCTTAAGGTGCTTCGAATTGTCATGAATTTGTCGCTGACTGATCTTTAGCTATCTACGGTAATTTCAAGGGTTTTTTCTATTTTGGTCAAGGAAATCTAGTTAGTTTCTTTAATAAATTAATTTTTACAAGATTTTCTCCAAGAAATAACTTAATATGTAGAATTTTTAATTTTATTTTTTTTTTTTAATATTTTAATATTTTAATATTTTAATATTTTAATATTTTAATATTTTAATTTTTTAATATTTTAATATTTTAATATTTTAATATTTTAATATTTTAATATTTTAATATTTTAATATTTTAATATTTTAATATTTTAATATTTTAATATTTTAATATTTTAATATTTTAATATTTTAATATTTTAATATTTTAATATTTTAATATTTTAATATTTTAATATTTTAATATTTTAATATTTTAATATTTTAATATTTTAATATTTTAATATTTTAATATTTTAATATTTTAATATTTTAATATTTTAATATTTTAATATTTTAATATTTTAATATTTTAATATTTTAATATTTTAATATTTTAATATTTTAATATTTTAATATTTTAATATTTTAATATTTTAATATTTTAATATTTTAATATTTTAATATTTTAATATTTTAATATTTTAATATTTTAATATTTTAATATTTTAATATTTTAATATTTTAATATTTTAATATTTTAATATTTTAATATATTAATATTTTAATATTTTAATATTTTAATATTTTAATATTTTAATATTTTAATATTTTAATATTTTAATATTTTAATATTTTAATATTTTAATATTTTAATATTTTAATATTTTAATATTTTAATATTTTAATATTTTAATATTTTAATATTTTAATATTTTAATATTTTAATATTTTAATATTTTAATATTTTAATATTTTAATATTTTAATATTTTAATATTTTAATATTTTAATATTTTAATATTTTAATATTTTAATATTTTAATATTTTAATATTTTAATATTTTAATATTTTAATATTTTAATATTTTAATATTTTAATATTTTAATATTTTAATATTTTAATATTTTAATATTTTAATATTTTAATATTTTAATATTTTAATATTTTAATATTTTAATATTTTAATATTTTAATATTTTAATATTTTAATATTTTAATATTTTAATATTTTAATATTTTAATATTTTAATATTTTAATATTTTAATATTTTAATATTTTAATATTTTAATATTTTAATATTTTAATATTTTAATATTTTAATATTTTAATATTTTAATATTTTAATATTTTAATATTTTAATATTTTAATATTTTAATATTTTAATATTTTAATATTTTAATATTTTAATATTTTAATATTTTAATATTTTAATATTTTAATATTTTAATATTTTAATATTTTAATATTTTAATATTTTAATATTTTAATATTTTAATATTTTAATATTTTAATATTTTAATATTTTAATATTTTAATATTTTAATATTTTAATATTTTAATATTTTAATATTTTAATATTTTAATATTTTAATATTTTGATATTTTTTATTTTTATGTTTTTATATTATTATTATTATTTCAACTGCTGATTTGTAAATGTCAGAAAAAGGGATGTTTGTTGCGCGGTTATCCTGAATTCCGGATAAATAGCAATCATAAATGATTACTGGTAAATATCGATTCACAAACATGAGGAATTGTTTCTCTATGGCAGCCACTATGACTATGTACGCGTTCGTGTGGCGTTCCCACACAATAATATCCATAATATCTAGATACATATTAATTTTCTGGCAAATTCATTAATGTACTGTGTAATTTATATGTTTTTGTTTTGCGATTATTTGTATTTTCCGGGAAATCAGATTTAGAATGTTCCTTTAATATCTTAATTGAACTGATGATAACGGAAGACGAACGATTCATGAGCTGCTCATTAACAATAAATGGAACTAATAACATTGATGTTATAAAACATATACATATTTGAAGTAGTTTTGGTTTTTACATTAACAACAAATTAATATCACAGAAAATGCGCAAATTTTTTGTTATTACAATTTTCTTTTGAGTTTCTTTCTTCTCTCAAACGCCAAAACCAGAGCTAGAACTGGAGACCCATCACCTTCAGCCAAAGTTGAGGTGAAGGTGGATGGATGGAAACAAACTACCAAAACAATAAACAAAAACCTAAAATAGTTTTGTTGTTTGTAGATATGTTTTTGCTCTCTGTTTTTGGTTTTTGGCAATAAGTGCGAGAGACCATGTGTCATAGGCTGTAAGTGTGTGTGGGTAAGCGTTTGTTATAGGGTTTGGTAAGGTAGTGGGGTGTTGTGATACATATTCTCCGGGTGGTGCAATGGTTTGAATTGTTTGTGCTTGTTTCCTTTCCTGCCACCACCTTCATCCAATTCGGTTTTGTTTGAGGTTGATGAACAATTTGTGGCTCTGGTTGCTGCTGCTGTTGATGACGTTGATGGTGTGTTGCTGTTGCTCTGATTTTATTTTGATTGTGCTAAATTTGGTTGCTGATTTGTTGTTGCCTTATTCCGCCGTTCTGTCGGCTGACGCTTTTCTTCTTTGTGCGCCTGGCTGACGTGACGGGCTCCTGGCTGTTGAGCGTGTTCCATTAATTGTTGTTGATGAAAGATATTTAGCAAAGATTTAAGCGTTTTTAGGTTTACACGAGTCCACAATGATAACGGAATATGGACATTTTGGCAATCATTGATAGTAATAAAGTACAAATAAGTTTGAAATATAAAAATATTAAAAACTTAAAATATTAAAATATTAAAATGTTAAAATATTAAAATATTAAAATATTAAAATATTAAAATATTAAAATATTAAAATATTAAAATATTAAAATATTAAAATATTAAAATATTAAAATATTAAAATATTAAAATATTAAAATATTAAAATATTAAAATATTAAAATATTAAAATATTAAAATATTAAAATATTAAAATATTAAAATATTAAAATATTAAAATATTAAAATATTAAAATATTAAAATATTATAATATTAAAATATTAAAATATTAAAATATTAAAATATTAAAATATTAAAATATTAAAATATTAAAATATTAAAATATTAAAATATTAAAATATTAAAATATTAAAATATTTAAATATTTAAATATTAAAATATTAAAATATTAAAATATTAAAATATTAAAATATTAAAATATTAAAATATTAAAATATTAAAATATTAAAATATCAAAATATCAAAATATCAAAATATCAAAATATCAAAATATCAAAATATCAAAGTATCAAAATAAAAAAAATATATTAATACAGAAACATCGTTAGTTCTTCCAGATGGTGGCACGTCGCCTACCACTTGGTCCTTCCAACGAAATTTGGGTCTCCCTGCTCTGCGTCCTTCAGGTTCGCCTTCAAAAACCTTTCATGCTGGAACATTTACATCCGTCCTGGCAATATGTCCCAGCCATTGAAGTTGTTGAATTCTGGCTCTTTATGCTACGTCGATGTCGCGGTAAAGCTCATGATTCATCAGATGGCGAAACTCGTCGTCGACACAGATAGGTCCATATATAATATTTTTCGGAGTACTTTTCTCTCGAATACTCCCAGGTTTTGTATGTTCGTTGTCGTAATCACCCACAATTCTTCGGCATACAACAGAACGGGTAAAATTAAAACCTGGTATAGCTGTTTTTTAGTATCCCACATAATTGCGTGGCTGACATTATTTGTCATGTTGACGGAAGTTTCGACGTATGTAAACTCATCTACTACCGCTAAACAATAATTTTCAATGTTGACGGTGCGTCCCCATCGAGAGGACTCTTTGTTCGTCGAAATAATTATTTTTGTTTTGTCCTCATTGGTGGACAGTTAATACCGTCGTCATGTATAGGAGAAGTGTCCGTATTCAGCAGATTTCTGAAATGTTCTCTCCATTTCTTCAGAACGTTATCCGGGTCCGTCACGAGCTTGCCTTCGTCCGTTCTATGGAGTCGGCTATATATTGCTATTGCCTCTGTGGTTCTCAGTTTACCGATGTCCAGCTTTCGTTGAGCCTGGTTACGTACGTTTTTCGCCATGCTTAGCCTTGTGCCTACCTTAACTGCGGAAGGGTAGCGATCACTCGTACGAACAGAACACTCGATGCGTGCCTTCCATCGACTACCACGTGATCCATCTGATTCCTCGTCAATTGATCTGGAGATAACCATGTTGCCTGATGAATATTTCTGTGGTCAAATCTAGTACTGCTAACTACCAGATTTCTTACCTTAGAGACATCAATAAGTCTGATGCCATTGTTCGACGTAATGGTGTGCAGAGGATGCCATTGTTCGACGTAATGGTGTGCAGAGTGAATTTTCCGCTGATGCCATGGCTGAGGCTACGGTCATATACATATTCTAGGCTCTCGTAGAACTAGTCTATGTCCTCAACGCTTTTCTCTTCTGTAGGAGCATGGACACATATGAGTGTTATGTGGAAAAACTTTGTCTTGACTCTTATGGTGGCTATTCGTTCACCCACCGGGTTGAACCGTGAGACTAGGTGTCGCAATCTCTCGCCCACCACAAATCCACATCCAAACTCGTGCTTAAGGATTTCCTGTAAAGCGGTTACGTCAGCCTTGAATTCTTCGAGGACTTCCGCCAGTTCGATGAAGGCACCTGGTCTATCTAAGTGATCTAACATTCCAGGTGCATATCCTCAAATCATGGTCCTTAATTCGTTTGCGGTGGGCGTCAACAGTTTGGGGGTCCATTTTATTCTTTTCTAACTTCTTTTCATTGCAACTTATAGAAAAAGAAAACATTTACCTTCGGATTCATATTTGTGTTGCTGAGTGCTATGTGTGGGTGCCAAATTGTATATTTCTACAAAAATTTTTGCCATGCCTACTCCGACCTTCCGTATAGTTGACTAACCGTCCACCAAATTTCATTAAAATCACTTCAGCTGTTTGGACGTGATTGAGGCACAAACTAAAAAACTAAAAAACAAACAGACAAACATTCACTTTTATAATATTAATCATTGAAAATTCGAAAAAATTTTGTTTGACAAAAGTCAGAAATCTATTAATCTCATATCGAAGCCGATTTGATAGGATTATTTTAAAAAAATATATTTGGCGGGCCGTTTCTTGGACTTGCCTAGGTATAAATAAATAGTCGATTTACATTTATGCGAATTATTCGTACACAAGTTTGTTTTTCCACAAAGATGGTGTTCTTCAATAAACAATTAAACTGAACCAAGAAATAATTGCAAAATTTTAGTGTATTGCATGAAAAAATTAGGCATATAACTAATTTCGACAAAAAATTTGGCATACCACTACGTGGCGGCAAATATTGTACAAGTAATGAATATAACCTTTTTAGGTGATTTGGGTTCAAAAATGTTCCGCGCCAAATGCGATTTCTAAAAACAGTCAGATATTGGTTTTTAATATTTTAAATTGTTATATGAAATAAATTTTAAGTTTAAAGTAATAATTTTAATTGCACGCTCTGCGCAGGTGTTGCTCCGCTGAACTTCCTGAATATCTGATGGTTTTTTGACCCAATGTCTGAGAAAACATTTATTTGCTTTTGTAAGGCCGGACAATGACTTTTGTAGTATGGCGAAATTATTTTTGCTAAAAGTATGATCAGAAAACCAAGGTTAGATGGCTGCTATTAGTTAATATAGTTATAGTTATACATGACAAAATGTATTTACTGCTGCGAGTTGGCAATTCTGTAATTGAAATCACTTTGACAGATTTGTGAAGACATAAAACAACAAAGCAAAACGTCAAAAACAGCTGATGGGATGACGTAACCTTCGTAGGAAAACATTGAATGGCTATATGATCTGAAAAAAAGTAATTGCGTTTGGTGCGGAAACTTTTTTGCAATTTCGACAAAAAAAAAATAATAAAGAGAGTTCTTACTTTTTTATGCTCTATTCGACTATGCTATGCCATTTTTTATATTTGCACAAATTTAAAAAAGTTATATGCCTAATGTTCATGTCATGAGGTAGAATCTTTTATTGGCAAATTACTTATGTGTTGATTCCTGTGACGGCTTATTTGATTTTCTTTATCATCTGCAAATTTCAAAGAATTTTCTACAGTTTTTTTTTTGGTATGTCGCACGAAATTTGTTAAATTTAAATACAAAATAGCCAACAATTCCTAGAACTATGAAAATAAAATTGACAAAGGGGGATATACCTATCTTCCATGTTGTCATCGACGTGATCAAGTAAGTGAACACAAACACGTACATACATATTTTAAAACAAATAGTCCATTGAGCAGATCAATAACATTGTGTCCGGTAGACGGCAGCCGGCGGCGTCTCCATATGGGAACCACTTCACTTGAAGTGTCATCAAATATTTAAGTTGCGTTTAAGCGAGACGCGTTGCCATTTGTATGAATTATGAGGTTTTTTTTAGAGAATTCCGTGATGTGTGTTGCGTATGTGTGCCACACAGTGTTTATGAATTGGAATTTCTAGGTTTTCCCCATCACGGGCTCCAATCTTACCCCTTGAACCCCTTGGCAGTAGCCATTATTTCTAGTTAAACCTGCCAGCTCTTGGAAATATAAACTATTGCATTGTCTGGTGGACTTTCCCTCGTTTAGTTTTTAGAGACGATGATGGTCCAATGCATGGAACATATGGTGCATTACATTGTCTTTTCTCTGGGAAGACACAGACAGGCATGTCTGTGGTGTCACTGCTGTTTTAGTCATTTGAAGAGGAACAGTGTCTGGCTGTCTGCCGGCGGCTGACTTGTTCTCTTCCATGTAGATATTCCATTCATGCTTCATTTCATTTGTTTCTGCTTTTATTTTTCCTTCTTTCTTTATTTTGATTCATGTGAATTGTTTTATAATTTTTCTTAATTTATTTTTACCATTTCAAGTATTTTGTAAGAATTTCTCACATAAATTGTGGCGCATGGGCATGTAAATAAATTCCTACATGCACATGTATTACTCATCATCATTAGTACCACCATCGCCATCATCGTCATGATATTCTTCTAAGGGGTTCCTCCTAATGTTTGGTTTGTTTTGTTTTTGTTACTACAGCCTAAGAGGGAAACGGCTACTTATTGTTGGCGTTGGAGCACGAATATTATGTGGAATTTTTGTTGTTGTTGGTTTTTTTTTAAATTCGGCCACATAATTCCCCATAAATGTTATAAAATATCAGTTTTTGTCGTATCCATCTTGCGATATGTCTTCGTGTTTGGTTTTTATAATAAGCAAACATTTTAATTTTCTTTTTTTGTTGTACATACTTTTTGGGAGGGGATTTAACAATCGGTCGGTGCCTTGTTTGTTTGCTAAGTGGTATCATCATTTCGCGGTAAATTGTCAAGTTACCCGATACGATGCGATGCGCGAGTACATATGAAAATATCAATTATTTAGGTTTCCAGGGAAATGACATCAATTAAATATTCCCAACGGAACTTACAACTAAATTATCATACGAAGGGAAAACAGAAAATGCGTGCAATGAATTTGTTGTGGTGGTTTCAAAAGAAATTTAGCATTAAAGAAATTTAACATATTTTGAAAACAGTTAATGTGTCGCATGTAGTATATCATTGGACTGTGAGTGATGCTTGTGGGGGAAAGTGCACAATAAAAACGAACTAGTAATTTAAGCTTTTTGATGAGGGCTGAGATAACGTAACTAACATAAAATGGAACTCAGGTTGTTAACATTATAAGATCATGTTGTATGTATAAAAGTACATATGTCAAATCATCCGTGCATTAGTAATAACCAGGGAAACCGGAAATATGCACAAAAATTGCAAAATATGCTCTTAAAGTCGTAAAATATGCTCTTAAAATCAACAAAATATGCTCTAAAGCGTTTGGATGAGGGCTGATATAACGTAACTAACATAAAATGGAAGTCAGGTAATTAACATTATAAGATAATGTTGTATATCTAAAAGTACATACATCAAATCATTTGTGCATTAGTAATAACCAGGGCAACCGGAAATATGCACTTAAAATCGTGTTTAATGCGCTTAAAATATGCACTAAAATAACAAAATATGCTCTTAAAGTCAATAAAAATATGAGCTAAAAAATTCAAGTCACAAAAATTTGTTTAAAAGTCATAAAATATTTTCTTAAAATCATCAAAAATATGCTCTAACGTGTTCTGATGAGGGCTGAGATAACGTAACTGGCCTAAAAAGGAATTTAGGTAATTAACATTATAAGATCATGTTGTATAGCTAAAAATACGTATGTCAAATCATCCGTGCATTTGTAATAACGAGGGCAACCGGAAATATGCACTAAAAATCGTTTATGCTCCTAAAATATGTTCTAAAAATAGCAAAATAAGCTCTTTAAGTCATCAATTATGCTCTTAAAATCAACAAAAATATGCTCTAAAAAATTCAAGTCCCACATATTTGTTTAAAAGTCATAAAATATGCTCTTAAAATCAACAAAAATATGCTATAAAGCGTTTTGATAAAAATCGTGTTTTATGTGCTTAAAATATGCCCTAAAATAGAAAAATAAGCCTTTAAAGTCATAAAATATGCTCTTAAAATCAACAAAAATAAGTTCTAAAAAATTCTAAATTATAAGATCATGTTGTATAGCTAAAAATACGTATGTCAAATCATCCGTGCATTTGTAATAACGAGGGCAACCGGAAATATGCACTAAAAATCGTTTATGCTCTTAAAATATGTTCTAAAAATAGCAAAATAAGCTCTTTAAGTCATTAATTATGCTCTTAAAATCAACAAAAATATGCTCTAAAAAATTCAAGTCCCACAGATTTGTTTAAAAGTCATAAAATATGCTCTTAAAATCAACAAAAATATGCTATAAAGCGTTTTGATAAAAATCGTGTTTTATGTGCTTAAAATATGCCCTAAAATAGAAAAATAAGCTTTTAAAGTCATAAAATATGCTCTTAAAATCAACAAAAATATGTTCTAAAAAATTAAAGTCACAAAAATTTAAATATTTTTGTATATGGTCAAAATACAGCTTTAAAAAACAAAAAACTAAACAAAACAATTTTATTTAAAATTTAGCCTTTCTAAATATTTTTGGTAAATTTTCATACACAAATATTTAGTAAGTAAAAAATAGTAGTATACAATTGCAATTCATAACTTATCTTTAGCTATAGTCATTTTATAATCTTATCGTAGTACTTTTTGAATAACAATTTAAAAAAAATACATCACATATACATCACAATAAAAAATATTTTCGTACATTGAGAATCCACAGTTGTAGTTAAAGTTGTAGTTTTTTAAAATATGCCAAAATCTGTTAATGTTTGACTTTATGGGTAAAATATGCAAAAATATGCTTTAAAAAAGTGTCAAAACACTTGCAGGTGTATGAAACATATAAATACCTTGCCAATTTGTTAATATCCCGATCTAATAAAAACATGCATTTGCATATCTCAGTTTGCCCTGGTAATTACGCTGGAAATTGTTAGTGAGTTTTAGGCAGAAGCGGCGCATTTTTTGCTTTGTTGATGTTTAATGTATTAAACTAATATAAAGTGAAAAATATTTTAATATTTTTTAACACAATTTTTAAATTGTTCTAAAAAGTATACCAAAATATGTTAATATTTGACTTTATGGGTAAAATATGCAAAAATATGCTCTAAAACTAGGTGTCAAAACACTTGTAAGGGTATGCAACATATAAATACCTTGCCTGTTTGTTAATATCCCAATCTAATAAAAACATGCATTTGCATATTTCTGGTTGCCCTGGTAAAAATGCAGCAAATTTCTAGCACAATAGTGAGTTTTAGACAGAATCGGTGCATATGCTTTATTGATGTTAATTTATTAAACTAATATAAAGTGAAAAATATTTAAATATTATTTAACATAATTTTTAAATTGTTCTAAAAAATATGAAATATGCTTTAAAAAGCCATACTTTAAAAAAAAAATGCTCTTAAAACCAAAATATATTAAAATATGACATTATGGGTAAAATATGCAGAAATATGCTCTAAAAAATAGGTGTCAAAACACTTGTAAGGGAATGAAACATATAAATAATACCTTGCCTATTTGTTAATATCTCGATCTAAAAAAAACATGCATATGCATATTTCCGGTTACCCTGGTAATAACGCAGGAAATTTCCTGCACAATAGTGAGTTTAAGGCAGAAGCGGCGCATTTTTTTTTGATGTTAAAGTATTAAACCAATATAAATTGAGAAAGATTTTTTTAACATAATTTTTAAATTTATTTTTACAAAAATTATGAACTCTACGGTAGAAATTTCAAATATTTACAAGTTGGGTATATTGGCAAACATAATTTCGGCATATATCTAAATTGTATGTTAAAAATTAAGTATTTTGTCAATTGAAGCCTATTAAATCACTATATTAAAAACATAAGATTTTTTTTAAATTGATCAAAACATTGTAAGTTTACTATTTTGTTTTTCTTTTAATTTTAAATTTAATGTTTTTTCTAAAGCTGTCATTTGCATTCATCAACACCTTGTCCTTGTACTTAAGAGTTTACAACCGATAGTGGTTAACTTTTCTCTATGGCGTATTTTAAAATACCACAACCCATAAAAATTCAAAGTTTATTCCCTCCCCAATGCAAATTCAAATCCTTTTTGGTGTGTGTAAGTATTTTTTGTTGTTGTTGTTTTGCTTCTTCTATGTTTACTTCACTTTGATGACTGCTCTTCTGCAGAGATTGTTGGTATTGATTGTTAAGAGCATAAGCGCATATATTTTTGTACGAGTAGGTAATGACTGTAGTTGACTAAGAAATTGGGAAAGATAACTGAAACAAGAAAAAAGCCTTTCAGCTTAAAACAAAATTTTCGATAAAACTGATAAGACAGGTATTGTCCATAAAATAAAGAAAAAAGTGATATCTGTGTGTTCTCTAACTACCGTGGGATCAGCCTTTTACCTATCGCATATAAGATCCTGTCGAGTGTGCTATGTGAAAGACTAAAACCAGTATTCTTCAACCTGATCGGGCCTTTTCAGTGTGGCTTTAGATCTTGTAAATCAACAACTGACCAGATATTCACACTCCGGCAAACATGGAAAAGACCCAAGAGAAACAGATCGACACGTACCATCTTTTCTTCGACTACAAAGCTGCCGTCCATAGCCCTATACGGCAGAAATTACTCGAAGCCATGGCTGAGTTTGGTGCTCCAACGAAGCTGATACGCCTTTGCGGAAAGACGTTGACTAACACAAAGTCTTTAGTGAAGATTGACAAGGACCTTACAGAGCCAGGCCTAAAACAAGGCGACGGCCTATCGTGTGACCTCTTCAACATAGTGATGGAGATGATAATTAGGAAAGTTGCAGTAAACACGAGTGGCACGACATTCAACAAAAGCCAAATGCTACTCGCGTAAGCTGATGATGAATGAATCAGCCAATATGGAGAAGAGGACAAAACGAACAGAAAATCGTTTGGGAAACTGCGTGAACGTTGACAAATATAATTTCGACGTGGTAGATAATTGTATCTACCTAGGCTCCGCCATTAACAAAACAAATAATGTCAGCCTCGAGATCCGGAGAAGAATCCTGCTTGCTAAAAAATGCTACTACGGACTAAGCAAGAGATTTAATGACAGAGCCCTCTCTCGACGAACAAAAATCCAGCTATACCAGATACTGTATCTTCCTGTCTTGATGTATGACTCAGAATCCTGGGTTATGACTCAAGCGGATAAATCGGTTCTGGCAGTATTTGAGAGAAAAATACTCCGTAAAATATATGGGCCGGCCCATCATCGTTAACGGAGAGTATTGGTGTCGTATGACGCATGAGCTGTACACTGACATTGTTGCATTGGCTAGGGCATGTTGTACGCATGGATGAAAATGCTCCAGCTCGAAAAGTCTTCAACAATGAACTCGATGAGCGGCGCAGAAGAGGGCGACCAAAACTCCGTTGGATAGACCAGGTTACTGAGAACATTACAGAATTAGGTGTAACTATCTGGGAAGAAGCGCAGATGATCGAAGGGCTTATAATATTTTTCTACGTGCGGTATAAAATCCAATTGGATTGCAAAGAAGTGCCTTGCTAAGTAAGTAATTTAGGATCCTTGAGGGTACCCAGCGGTAAAAATACCCATTACTTAATCGCTTATGTCAGCTATATTTAGTAGCAATCTGGCTTATATTCCCCTTAAATTTAGCAAAGGAGTGTAATAGGCCGTTTAATGGGTGCGCTCTCACTTACATAGTAAGCGGCGATGTTAGTTAGTGTCATTTCAGTTGCGATTACTTTATAAGCGGAGTTTTAAGTGTGATTGATAACACGCTTGATTACGAAGTAAGTAACGTTGTCAGTAGGTGCCATTTCAATCGGAGTTATAATGAGTGGACGATATTTCTTACATTACACACGCGACACTTTCCAAGAACTTAGAAAGCTCGCTTATAATGTCATACTGATGTCATGAATTACTAAATAGGTACTTCGTTCTATTTACCACTGGGTAACTACTAGTGCTACGTTACCCGTATATGCGGCAGCACATCTTGACCATCGCCTTTAGAAAAGAATTGATGTTAAGATTCCAGAATTGTGGAGAAGGTACTTCTCCCTGTGGAGTACCTTAGAAATATTTGATAAGCCTATACTTGATTTAATGCTTCAAAAGTTTAGGAGTTTACCAAAAAGTGAGATGACCGCTGGATTAATTTCCAGTTGTTCCATTGAGTCAATAACAGATTCAGGATTGACATTGTTGAGAGCTTTCTCTATGTCCAGCAATGCGGATAGTGTGTTTTCCTTGTAGTTAAGAGATTTACCCTTTGTGAAGACATGCTGAGTTTTGGATAGAGCTTCCGGTTTAAGAGATGAACTGATATATACATCAATTACTCTCTTCAAAGTTTTAAGTAGACAGGAAGATAGGCTAATCGTTCTAAAATTCGTGGCCATCTGCAGATGTCGTCATTTTGTAACATAGTGTTATCTAAGCAGTACTACAATTATTTTTGCTTGGTTATGAACCGATATATACAAAAGATTTCGATTCACAGTTTTTAGGACGATGACCAGATTAGTTGTTATGTAAGAGAATGTCGCAAAAAGAGGAAACTCATTTCATGTTTTCGAAGATAATAACATACATTGATATTTTTTATTGTCGCCTTGATGAACACTCATCGAAACTATAGAATTTTTTGTCTAATGCCACAAACAATTGGACTTCATTTTAAATTTAATTCAAATAATTCTCATTACCAATGTCATGGCGTTATACTGTAGCTATGTGCGTTCGTTTTCTCTCTCTCTCTCTCTGTCTCTCTGCTCTTTGGCTCACTGCAGCAAACACTTGAAGAAGTACCACTAACATGTACGTTAAGTTTATTTGTTTGTTTCTGCTTGTTCGACCGATTGAGTATCTTTTAGTGAGTTGCCGGTGTGTGTGTGGGTGGAGGTGTGACGTAGTTCTACTAAACTTTTCATTTTTATTGTTATCGAACATCTGACAAAAGTGAATGTGGTTTTTAAGTGCACCTCAGCCAGCAGTACTCGAAGACGCTCGCTGAGTGAAAATGAAATCGAAAATGAAACAAACACAAATGCAAATGCATACTCAGCCTAGCACATACATAGGTACATACAAAGGATATAAGTGCCAAGATTTATCGTAAGACGACTTAAAATCAACATTAAACAAAATAAAATATAATGTAAATCATAGCGCATGTTCTGTTTTTTGTTGTTGTTGTTGTTGCTGCTGCTGTTGCTGAAAACTTGGTTTCCTTGCTATCAGGCAAAACGTCTGATTTGTCACAAAGCTCGACTGGACTGGCTGCAATGAGCTTAAAAGTTGACTGAACCAGGATCTTTGTTTCTTAGCTGTACTTGTCACCAATGGCCTTCGGGGTCGGTTAACGTTTATAATACAGTGAGCTGTTGATTAATGCAACATCTGCAAGAAGATAGAAATAATTAAACATTTTAGTATTGTAATGTAGTCAGACTTTATCATTTTACACTTTATTTTGGCTCTTTCGGTTAAATTTTACAATAATAAAAAAGTAGTTATTGTAAAAAACTTCACGTGTAGTCGCCGTGCTCTGGAGTCGAAATTATATAAAATATGCAGCCAGTGGTCCAATGGTTCATAACTGTGCGACTTAGAACCGGCTGAATTTGATCACATGTCGTCTGTGTCTATATATTTCCATTTGGGCAAAAACCAGTATAAAAATTTCAGTTCAGTTCACCTGTCGACAACATCGAGGAGTAATTTGTACGAAAGGTTCAAGAAGGGCAGCATACAACAGAACGGGTAAAATTAACACCTGGTATAGCTGCTTCTTCTCGAGATAAGGAGGTGTTCCTAAATTGCTGTCAAAGTCCGTAAAAACATCTATTGGCGAGCACTATTCTCCGCTTTATTTCTTGGCTGACATTATTTTTTTTATTGACGGAACTCATTACCTGGAAACAATAATTTTCAACCTTCACGGTGCGTCCCTGTCTAGAGGACTCTTTGTTCGTTGAAATCATTATTTTTGTTTTTTTTTCTCGTTAACCGCTAAACCAAATTTTGCTGACTCTTTTCTAGTGATGAGAAAACTGCAGTAACATCCCGCTGATTTCGGCCAACAAAGTCTATATCACCGACATAGCCTAATGGCATGTGGCTCTTGTGGAATATGATGTCGGACATGTTGACACCAGCCTTTCTCATCACCTTCTCCGTAACTATATTAAATAGAGTACAGGATAAGCTATCGCCCTGCCTGAGACCTCTTTTCGTGTTGAATTGTTCAGAGTGATCCTTACCAATCTTAACCGAGGATTTGGTGTTTTCTAAGGTACATCTCTTGAATACTCCCAGGTTTTGTATGTCCGTTGTCGTAAGCACCCATGATTCGGCAGCATACAAAAGAACGGGTAATATTAGCACCTGGTAAAGCTGTTTCTTAGTATTCCGAGATAAGGTGGTATTACTAAAGTGCTGCCGAAGTCCGTAAAAACATCTATTGGCTAGCACTATTCCCCGCTTAATTTCTTGGCTGACATTATTTTTCTTATTGACGGAAGATCCGAGGTAGGTAAACTCATCTACTACCTCAAAACAATAATTTTCAACGTTGACGCTGCGTTCGTCGAAATCATTATTTTTGTTTTGTCCTCGTTGACCGCTAAACCCATTTTTGCCGACTTCTTTTCTAGGGATGAGAAGACTGCAGTAACATCCCGCAGGTTTCGGCCAATGATATCTATATCATCGGCGTAGGCTAGTGGCATGTGGCTTTTGTGGAATATGGTGCCAGACATCTTGACACCAGCCTTTCTCATCACCTTCTCCATAACTATATTAAATAGTGTACAGGACAGGCTATCGCCCTGCCTGAGACCTCTTTCCGTGTTGAATGGTTCAGACTGATCCTTACCAATCTTAACCGAGGATTTGGTGTTGTCTAAGGTACATTTGCAAAGTCGAATCAGCTTTGCAGGAATACCAATCTCAGACATGGCCTCATAAAGCCTATTCCTTATGGGAGAGTCGAAGGCAGCTTTGTAGTCGACAATCAGGTGGTAGGTGTCGATTTGCTTTGTATTAGTTTTTTTTTAGGATTTGTCGTAAGGTGAATATTTGATACGTCGCACAGTGGCACCTCCCCATACATTTCTTGGAAAAAAATAGAAGGAGTGGTCGTGCAGCAATGAAATTTTGCAGAAACAATTCTCTGGGCTAAATTAAGAAATTTTGAAAAAATCTTGGAAAACCGCCTACTGCCACACCCACCTCCCATATAACTGCACTTGCCAAAATTTTTAGTTTTGGACCTAGGGACTCGAAATTCGGGACACTTCTTAATTGAGTTCTCCTTATGAAAAAAAATTAAACATATTGGGGATGCCACGCCTACTTTAGATTTTACACCCATTGAAAGTTGTAGATTTTAGGTGTTTTTCTTTCCTGTCTAAAATCATATGAAAATTTCATATAAGTTAAAAAATTTAATTTTTATTCAAAAGTTAAACATGTGTTGTCTCCATACAAAAGAAGAGAATATCCCCAACAACCCTCCGCGAAAGTTATAGGCTTCAAATACACCGAAAATATCCCACAAATGCATACATTAAAATCGATGTTACTGATATGGTCGGTATTTGGCGGTAATTTTTTTTTTCTTAATTGAAAGTACAGACTCGGACCTTTAATTTTTTTATAGTTAGAGGGCTAAGCAAGGCAAAGCACATACAGTTTTTTTCCACCAAAATGTGAAAAGTTGATATTTTTCAGTATAATTTTTGATAAATTATAATAATTAGTTTACTTTTCCAATTTCAATAATTTTTTTTTTTAAATAATAAAATAAGTGCTATATTTTCATTAAAAAATAAAACAAAAGCCATAGCTATAAACTTACACACAAAAAAAGTTCTTTAATTGGATGGACAATAATTGTTATCTAATTTTATTGAATAAATTTCGGTTGACTTCTGTTAGTTTTTTTAACTACAAAATTTCTTCTTCTTCTTCTTTACTGGCAGCAACAACAGAAATTCATCTATCAGTAGCCGCACGTAGAAAACCATTCCATTCCACTACAAAATTTCACTTTTCATAAAAAACGTTGGTGAATTATTCTTATCCAAATATTTCTTTACAAAACCACATCATTAAAATTTTGAAATTGCAAAGTTGAAAAACACTATTTTTTCCACAGAAATGCCACTGTGCGTCGTAGATTTACCAGGTCTAAATCCGCACTGATATGGTTCAATTAGTTTTTCTACAATTGGCTTTATTAAATTGTTATTAATAAACATATATTAAAGGCATTTTAGAAATCGCTGTCGGTGCGTAAGGTTTTTTTTTAGCAAATTGAACTGAAATAGTTTTTTTTTATCATTAATACAATATTTGCCATTAGAAAAGCCCTGGGGAGAATGTTGTCCAAATAATTTATTACCCTACTGCACACTATATGCTCAAAAGAATTTTGTACGCAATTGGTAATAGGCTTATTCACTACGATCTCCTTTCTTGTATATGGGGCATAATAGACTTGGACTCCAAATCCCCGGGCATGCTCTCCTATAGCCAAATTTTCTCCATGAGCTGATGCATGCACCTAATCAGCTCCTCCCCGCCTGCCTTAAGACCATCGGCTCAAGCCGCTTCGTCGTTTTCAAGGCGGGATATTGCCACACGTATCTCGCTTTGACAGTTAATACCATCGTCATGGTTTGGAGCCGGGTCTTCTGGAGTGATGTCCACATCTAGTAAATTTCTGAAATGATCTCTCCATGTCTTCAGAACGTTATCCTTGTCCTCTCACTAGGTGGCCATCGCTGTCCTTGCAGGAGGGCAACCCTGTTCCACGTATTCTCGCCTTAACTCACTGGTAGAATTTTCGGGCTTTCCCTCTACTTAGGAGCAACTCTGGACACTTATCCCGTCTCTTCTTCAGCTCCTTCTTTTTCCGTCTAAAAAAACGAGTTGCCTCTCATCTTTTCTTCCTGTGCCGTTCACGAACAGCTCGCGTTGCCATTGGCTACAGTTTCGCCCTGTATGCAGCATGCGTCTCTTTCATGGCATTGCGATATTCATCATCGTACCAGGCATCTTCTTGAGACGGCTTAGAGTACCCAAGTACGCTTCTCGCAGTCCGTTCGATGGAGTCGGCTATTTATTGCCACTGCGTGGTAATATTATCAGGGGTTGGAGCATTCCGTAGCAGTTGAGTTAGTTGGTTGGAGTAGGCGTCCGCTACCTATGTTGTCCGCAGTTTACCGATGTCCAGCTTTCGTTGTGCCTGATTACGAACGTATTCCACATTGCTTAACATTGTGCGTACCTTAACTGCGAAAAGGTAGTGATCGGAGGTAATGTTCGCACCCCTGATCACTCGTTCGTCCAAAACTCTCGATGCGTGCCTTCCATCGACTACCACGTGATCTGTCTGATTCTTCATCAATTGATCTGGAGATAACCATGTTGCCATATGAATATTTTTATGGTAAAATGTGGTGCTGATAACTACTATATTTCTTGCCGCAGAGAATTCAATCAGTCTGATGCTATTGTTCGACGTTTCGTTGTGCAGACTGAATTTTCCGATGGTAGGCTCAAATGCGGTCTCCCTGCCTATTTTAGCATTAAAATCGCCTAGTACAGTTTTGATGTCATGGCTCAGGCTACGGTCATATACATTTTCTAGGCTCTCGTAGAACTCGTCTTTATCCTCATCGCTTTTCTCTTCTGTCGGAGCATGGGCACATATAAATGTTATGGGGAAAATCTTTGTTTTGACTCTTATGGTGCACAGTGGGGAAAAAAAAGTTTTTTTGGACATTTGAAATTTTATGCCGCAATTCTTGACCGATTTTCAAAATTCTTTTTTTGTATTATTGGAAACAAAATTGTGCACAGAATGTATTTTTTATTATTCTGAATTCCTTACCGTTATTTTTTAAAAGTTTGTCAAAGTCGATAAAAAAAATAATTTTTGACTTTATTGTCAAATATTTCTTGGATTACGTGTCCTAAACGAACTGACCTCAGTTAATATGAACATATGTTACGAATTAAAATCAGTGATAAAATAAAACTAAAAATTTTTTTTGGCTCAACTGCAAGCAAATATATTGAGGCACTATTTTCACACTTTAACTCGGTGTCTTGCTCATAATTATTATCCGATTAGAACAAAACTTAATTTACAACCTGGAACAGTTTTAAGAAAGTCGTCTGTAAAAAATAAGCCAAATTGGTTAAGGTCGCCATGCAATTTTTTTTGCATATGTATCAAACTAATGCAGTTTTAAACTTTGATAAAGTACAGTTTTGTGTTTACAAGTAGGGCTAAGTGGTGTGCTTTTTATTTGAAAAGTCTAACACCTTAACATGTTACATCATCTGTCAAAATAAGGAAATTTGTAAAAGGCTTAAAAACTTTTTAAGTTTCAATACTAAAGTTAACCCAAAAATCGATATATTTCCTGAAGAAATTGGAAAAATTTTAGTTACACTCTCTTATTTTCATTTATGTATCAAATTATCATAAGGCATACATAATTAAGCCTACTAATACATTTGAGATGTTTATATTGCGATTTTAAGCCCCATGTATTGTAAATATATTTGAATTTTGTATATGCGTTTAACAAATTTTGACAGATGGTGTAACGTATAATGGTATTGGTTTTTTAAATGAATAGCACACCACTTAGGCTACTTGTAAACACAAAATTTTATTTTATTGGAATTTTAAAAATGCATTATTTTGGTACATATGCAAAAAAATTGCATGGCGACCTTCACCGATTTAGCTTATTTTTTACAGATGACTTTCTTAAAACTTTTCCAGGTTGCAAATTAAGTTTTGTTCTAATCGGATAATAATTATGAGCAAAACACCGAGTTAAAGTGTGAAAATAGTGCCTCCATAAATTTGCTTGCAGTTGAGCCAAAAAAATTTTTTAGTCTTATTTTTTCACTGATTTTAACTCGTAACATATGGACACGTAATCCAAGAAATATTTGACATTAAAGTCAAAAATTATTTTTTTATCGACTTTGACAAACTTTTAATAAATAACGGTAAGGAAATCAGAATAAAAAAAAACGTACATTCTGTGCACAATTTTGTTTCCAATAATACAAAAAAAGAATTTTGAAAATCGGTGGAGAATTGCGGCCTAAAATTTCAAATGTCCAAAAAAACTTTTTTTTCCACACTGTGTGGTGGTAAAAATGTCGTTGTGCACAACTTTGAGACAAGTTATATTCAATGGTTTATTGCTTTTATTAAAAAAAATATGTTTAACATTCGTTTAACATATATAAAAATATAATTGTTACGCCTCCATTACTCCCCCTTACTATTACGAAACTAAAGCATTTGCATAAATGCAAATTGCTCTTAAATTTTCGTATCAGACTTATGGGCGCTTATGTCTGCCAACATTACTCCATCACCCAACATGTTGTCTTCATGATCTAATCAAAGAAAATTACAACAACCATCGACCATCGTCATCACCGCCCGCAAACATTAACAACAACACGAATAATTGCATAAATTACAACATTTTATGTCGGCGATTAAAACTCCATTAAATTGAGGTGGAATCACATGGATTTGATTTCACTTTTTGTTTTCTTTTACACCTGAAATTCAACATAATAATCAGCCCACTCTTTGTTACTTACGTCTCGATGGTTCCGATTGAGAAACGCATGTCTCCTCCGGTGGCCAACTTCTCTCCTATGGTTCTAATAATGAATGAAATTAAAAATTACACAAATAAAATGAATTAAATGATGTTTTTGTTATTATGACGACAGCCAACAACGAGATGATGTCTGTGCCTTGACTGCTATTGTTATGTATGATGTAAATAAAATTCAAGGGTTGTGGAGCATGGTAGTCGAGTGCAAGGGGACAGGTATCCATTGGGGCCACCAAAGCAGACAACGAGAAGAAGACCCATTAACTTTTGATCATGGCATTGGTTGTGGATGACGACGTCTGGTTTGTTGATAGGCGATGATGATGGGCAATAATGTTGATGATGATAATGATGATGATGTTGTTGATAATGGAAGATACCTTTGGCTGTTTGCGGGAGAACTGCAATGAAATGTAATGTTTATTTTTGTTTTCTCTGTTGTTTTGTGTTCTTCAAGTATTGGCAAATACTCAATAGTATTTGTCGATTGTTGTTTTTCTTGTAATCATTTGTTAAGGATTTTATATCTTGCAATTTAATTTAAAGCCAGAGGCGTTTACATCATTGATGTAAATGTTTGTAGATACAGTCGAGAAGAAAAGTTAGCACAGTTTCAATGGGAGAAATAAAAAGGATGGTTTTTTGCGGAAAATCGTTTTTTTTAACAAGTTTATAGTCAACTGTTCACTTTGTTAAAATATATTATAATTAATTAAGTCAATTATTTTTTTAGTTTTTTTGTGATCATAAATTTTAAAAATATCGCTAAAATAAGAGGCGATAAAATGAGCTTTGATATTATAACATAATTTTTAAAAAATCTATTAGTTATGTATTCTTTTGTCTGTTAGCTATAATAACCATTTATGCTTTTCTTATTTTCAGTTCTCCAGTCGACGTTTGACAACACTTTCTTCGGGTGTACAAATTGGTGAGTCTTGTTTTTCCAACATTTTCACACTTTTACCGCTAAGTACCATAGTACGTTAAAGTTCTCGAAATAAAAGCGAAATGGCAAATAAAACAACGTTCTGGCATTAGAAGAAGTGCGTAAATAGCTGAGTAAATAAACACTCAATGTAGATTTTCCATCCGGTTGGGGGAAATGTTGACATGTTATGTACTCGCAGTTTGAATTTCAATTAGCAAAAGAAAAATCTATTGCAGAGATAAAGAGAGAGGGAGAGAGATAGTAAAGACAGAACTTAAGCGATAAGGCAAAAAAAAAAGAGAGGGAGAGGAAATGTTGCAATTTTGTGGAAAAAAGTATTTGAAATTCATATGGAAAAGAAAAATGTGTACGAATAAAATGTTGGATGTTACAGGGATGCTCGGCAAAAGCGATAAGACAAAATAATAAGTTGGATGTTACAGGGTTGCTCGGCAAAATAAAATAAAATAAAATAAAATAAAATAAAATAAAATAAAATAAAATAAAATAAAATAAAATAAAATAAAATAAAATAAAATAAAATAAAATAAAATAAAATAAAATAAAATAAAATAAAATAAAATAAAATAAAATAAAATAAAATAAAATAAAATAAAATAAAATAAAATAAAATAAAATAAAATAAAATAAAATAAAATAAAATAAAATAAAATAAAATAAAATAAAATAAAATAAAATAAAATAAAATAAAATAAAATAAAATAAAATAAAATAAAATAAAATAAAAGAAAATAAAATAAAATAAAATAAGTAAAAAATATAAGAAAATAAAATACAAAAATATAATAAGATAATATTAAAAAAATAAATATAATATACAAATATAAAAAAAGTGAAGCACAGATTTATAATTATCTATATATATAAAATGGAATGTGTGTTTGTTTACTTATTTGTTTGTTTGTTTGTACCTTATAGGAGACCAAACCTCTGGACCGATCTTCCTGAACTGGGGCTCTGGCATGATTTATAGGGTACTTTTTTTCGACCACGCCCACTTTTACGCCCATTTACGCCCAGGACAACGTCTGCCGGGTCAGTTAGTTATAAAATAAAGAAGAAATTTGTTATAATTTTCTAGACTCAAAATTGATAACAATAAATTAAGAAAACAATATTAAGATATATATTTATTTTATTATAATATTTTATTATTATTGAACTTACATAATATTCTGTCCTATTTGGAATTATGGGAAAATTAGGTATTAAGTTTTACCTTATGACTTAATAAGCTACAACCAACAAAAAAAAACAAAAAAAAAATAAAGTAAAATCAAAACAAAACAAAAAATAAAATAAATAGAAATGGAATAAAATAAAATAATATAAAAAAATTATAAAAACACATTCATTATTTATACATATAGATCAACAATATAAAACAAGAGCATAATAAATAATTATTATTATAAAATAAAAATGTAATTTTAAGTTTTTTCGACAGCCACAAAATTGTCACAATTATAAATTAAAACAATTATTAAGATATTTATTTCATTCAATATTGTAATATAAAATACGAGTATTGTTTGTTGGTTGATATGCAGGCATCTCCTACGTAGAGAAGATCTTCTTACTTCATTTTCCTTTACACCCCATGAATAAGGTATGGGATAACTTCTCGCGTTGTTGCGAATTTACATGCTTTTTGTTCTTAGATTCACAACTAACGGCACCCTGAGAATCTTTTACTATACACGCCGATTGACTCGACACTTATACTGCGACGTTGCTGTCGACAACATCGAGGTAGCCGGTAATGAAAGGAAAATGTAGATGACTGGAGGCGAGAATGTAACCCGGGATCTCCAGCGGGTCAATATAGACCCATTGCGACACCCGTTGGGCATTTGCGCCATTCCCTCAACCCATGCTATCAGCGTGTGCGCTGCCTGATTGCTTTCTAGTTGTCGACTGGGAATCCGGAGTTTTGATCCAATCCGTCGTCAGTTGATGACTTTGCAAAAGTTGTTCATTCTTCCGATATCCAAGGATGCCAGTTCCTCTATACTATTTGGAATGGTTTCCCCAAAGCTTCCAGTATCTTACTGTATAGGGATGGGCAGTCGCATATTATATAGTCTGTAGAAGAAGGTTAACTGCTGTTATTCCCACAGTAGATTTGATCGCTTTTCGAATCTCTTTCTTTTCGCATGTCTGCCTATGGGTCCATATCCCGTCAGGAAGGTAATAATTTTTCTTATCTGGTACCACTCAAGATTTATCAGTTGCGACGTAAGCTTCGGGTTGGATTCATGACATGCGTTTTTGGCCTTTCTATAGGTTTCCTCATTTTTCCAACTGTTGTTTGCAGTTGTAAACGTTATATTTCCGATAGTATTCTTACAGGTGGATATAGGGCAAAGTGTTACGAGTTCAACGTCAAAGTCCGAGCCCAACAGGGCCTCTTCGTCCGCTCTACAGTTGCCCTCAAATCCGCTTTTTACAGTTATCCACGTAACCAGAACTCTGTTATTATCATTAAGAGATTTCCGGCAGGCACTGGCCACTTTTGATTTGATGTCACAGTACTTTAATGAGTTTATCGCCCGTGAACAGGAGAAAATCCTTCTTGTCTAAATTTGCTCTTCTTGTCGAGTGATAATTTCATACAGCCGTTAAAGATAGCCTCTAGCCATGGCAATAATATCTCCAGGGCCTGTTGAAGTTTGGCGGATATAATGACGTCTGGACCGGGGGATTTGTAAAGATCAGTGCCGTTGATTGCGTCCTTGATCATGTCCCCTTCTTATGAGTAAATTCAACGCTTTTTTTCTCCAAATATTGGAAAAATTATGTGTTCATAATTTAGTTTTACCTTTTGATTCAAAAAGCTTCTGAAATTATCTTAACACTGTCCCAAAAACTGGTTCTAACTATTTGGTAGAACGTCAGATAATCCCGGGTAGAAGAAACCTCAAGTTCGCCCAAAATCTTCAATATTAGACAGTAACATTATGGAATGCCTTATTTGCAACACACATATGTATAAATTTTATATTTTTGTGTTTGTATGATATTTGTTTCTTTTAAAAAATATTACTGTGTTCTTGTGTTTTGACTGGAATTTATAAAAAAAACAACTGTTGCCATGACTTGCTTATTCAAATTTTTAGTACAATTTAAATTAAAAACAAACTTCATGCTAATATTGATGTTTCGCCTTTTTTTCTCAGGCAATATAAACAAAAATGAAAAAAATGAAAAATTGTTATACCTGTTTAACACATATCGCATATAACGTAAACTTTCTTGATCTATTTTAGTATATTTTAAGAGAACTTTAATGTGGCATATGGTTAACTGGACCAAAGGTCAACGTTGCCATGAAACAAAAATAAAAAGTAGAATTTTATTTATTTAGGTATGAAAATAGTACAAAGAATATTTACAATTTTATACATGACCATCATTCCTTAGTAGATGTGAGGATCAGAAGATTCAGTTAACATTTTCCAATTTGTTGGCATATTTTGTAAAAAAACGGCTATTTCTAAATTAATTTAGATATTTTGATTATAGTTTTTTACTTTATTAAACATCTTAATTGGTGTTTTCTTAGGCAGAATTTTTATAAATATTTTAATGTTTGTCGAGAAATGTCTTCAGGTATTTACATATAAATTTATTGAAATTGTTATTTTTATTAATTTTAGATTACAATTATTACACTTTGTCATTTGGTTTCATTTCATTTCATTTCATATTTTATTTCATTTTATTTTATTTTATTTTATTTTATTTTATTTTATTTTATTTTATTTTATTTTATTTTATTTTATTTTATTTTATTTTATTTTATTTTTTTTTTTTATTTTATTTTATTCTATTTTACTTTATTTTATTTTATTTTATTTTATTTTATTTTATTTTATTTTATTTTATTTTATTTTATTTTATTTTATTTTATTTTATTTTATTTTATTTTATTTTATTTTATTTTATTTTATTTTATTTTATTTTATTTTATTTTATTTTATTTTATTTTATTTTATTTTATTTTATTTTATTTTATTTTATTTTATTTTATTTTATTTTATTTTATTTTATTTTATTTTATTTTATTTTATTTTATTTTATTTTATTTTATTTTATTTTATTTTATTTTATTTTATTTTATTTTATTTTATTTTATTTTATTTTATTTTATTTTATTTTATTTTATTTTATTTTATTTTATTTTATTTTATTTATTTTATTTTATTTTATTTTATATTATTTTTTTATTTTATTTTATTTTATTTTATTTTTTTTTATTTTATTTTATTTTATTTTATTTTTTTTTATTTTATTTTTTTTTATTTTATTTTATTTTATTTTATTTTATTTTATTTTATTTTATTTTATTTTATTTTATTTTATTTTATTTTATTTTATTTTATTTTATTTTATTTTATTTTATTTTATTTTATTTTATTTTATTTTATTTTATTTTATTTTATTTTATTTTATTTTATTTTATTTTATTTTATTTTATTTTATTTTATTTTATTTTATTTTATTTTATTTTATTTTATTTTATTTTATTTTATTTTATTTTATTTTATTTTATTTTATTTTATTTTATTTTATTTTATTTTATTTTATTTTATTTTATTTTATTTTATTTTATTTTATTTTATTTTATTTTATTTTATTTTATTTTATTTTATTTTATTTTATTTTATTTTGGTTGGTTGGTTGGTATGCAGGCATCTCCTTCTTCAAAGGAGAACACTTAGGTCCTTATGGACCCATTGTGACACCCGTTGGGCATTTGTGCCATCCCTTCAACCTATGCCATCAGCGCGTGTGCTGACTGATCACGTTGCCAGTTGTCGATTGGGAATCCGGAGTTTCGATCCAATTTATTTTATTTTATTTTATTTTTTTTTATTTTATATTATTTTATTTGAACTATTATATACATTAGGTAAAATTTAAAATTCTATTCAGTTCTTAATAATACTCCCCTATTATTATTTCATAATTTTTCGTCTCTATGACGACTTTGATGGCCGCTTGTGACAAAGTCAGCATTTGAATACTTCTCGGCCTTGGCGGAGTCTTTTGAAAATCAGTACCTTTATATTGCTTTAGCAAAATATGATTGTGAATTGCTCCTCTTGTATACATATGAACAAATACATGACCTAAAAGTCTTAACGCTCTACCTCACACGCAACACTTTCTATTCAATTCAATTTGCCGCTCGCTTGCTCATGTCCCCTCATCATTCAACTCTTTGTGTCGTTTCACACTCTTCTTACTTTAGAACATTCATGTTTTGCCAAAACGGATGTTGTTTGTGGCTGACCTCAACCTCCTGCCATTGGAGCAGACCAAAACGTTTTGCAGCAAAGTGCTCTTCCCAGTTCTTATGTTGTTGTTGCTGTATTTTTGCTGCTGGGGGAGCCCAACTGGCTAATTTTGTTGGCGCTTTTGCATTACAAAAGATGCTGCGAAATCAATACGTTTCCAGGAATTTTAAGATAAATGAACGGAGTAGAAAAAAATATTACAACAAAAGTAAAATACAAAACGTTGGGAGCGATACTTAACAAGTTTTAATGTAATGTGAGAATAGAGTGATGAATGGTGAATTTCAAATGTTGCGCATGAAATATAGATTACGACTGATAATTGTATAATTTATAGAATTGTATCTAAATAAATTTCAAGCTGTTTTATGATGTAGCGTATTGGTTTTTATGTCAGTATCTCTGTTCGTCTTCCAATATTCCTCATCTTAATCGAGTCCTTGTTACTTTAAAAGTGATTTTATACATTCCCATTTTTTACGTTTTTATCTTCATATTGTTTCTTCTTCGCAAGGATTATCCTCATCCTTGCAATTTGGGATACCATCCCTTGGGGTCACTCACTACCTCAATCATTTGTCACTAAAGTGTTATCGCCTTGGCATTGAAACACTTAAGTATTATTTATTATTTTGTTTTGTTTTATTTTTTTTTCACCATTATTTGTATCCCCTCGAGGATATGATGTATTGGAAGGATAACACTTTCTCTTTTTTTTTCTTGTTGAAATCAATATGTTGCAAGCATTAGTAGTAGGGACTTGTAGTAGGTAGGATTTGTTGCTAATGCTAACATTAGTTCACTTGAAATCACACATCCCTTATCAGTGATGCAGTTTGCGCTTCTCATGATATGAGACATTCTAAATTTAGTAGACAAAATCGGAAAACGAAAG
Source organism: Muscina levida (assembly GCA_964034835.1). Taxonomy (NCBI): domain Eukaryota; kingdom Metazoa; phylum Arthropoda; class Insecta; order Diptera; family Muscidae; genus Muscina; species Muscina levida. The sequence continues at coordinate 158,165,450 of OZ035880.1, forward strand.
TAAAGGATTTCCAGGAAAATTGTACAAGGAAAGGAAAACAATCTGAGTAATGTTATCAGATTTTTAGGATAACATTACATGGTGATTTAATAGCAACAAAGTAATATATGTAGTTAAAATGGATAACACTTAATTTTTTTTAATACTTTTTTTTTGAAAATCAATGTATAATGAAGAATAAAAATAATTTAAAATAAATTAAATTAAAAAAATATAAAAAAAACATGGTAAAAATTGAAACATAATAGAAAATATTTAAAATACAATAAAAAAATTCAAATAAATTAAAAAAAGACTAGAGGAAGTTGTACCCGGTGAAACTTATAAATGCTCTCTTCCTTTTGTCAGGCCTGCAGAAGGCATGTAAGAAAGAAAGACGGCATGGTTGTAGGTTCCAAAGTTTGCTGTGGTTTTGAATAAATAAGTCAAAGTATAGACAGTATTATATAAAAGGGGCAAATATCTAAAAATAATAGTGCACAAAAAAAATATGTCGAAACCAGTGCAGAAATTTTAGTCAGGTGAACTGATGTTGTCGATAGCAACCTCGCAGAGTAGTGTGGAGTCAATCGACAAGCTTCTGCTTCTCAAATAGCTGACGTTCGCATCCGTCTATAAACAAGTAGTAGTTGCCAGTCTAAACAAAGAGAGCGTGTTAATACACAATATCGCGAGAAGCTATCCCATACCTTATTAATTTTTTTTCTTAAGAACTGACTGAAATTATACGATGAAGTTTTGAAAATTTCTTTGTATTATTATTTTTCTTTTCGGTTGAAAAGATGACCTTGGGTCACCGAACATTGACAGACATTTATTACAACAACTGTAGAAAATGTTACAGTGAAATTGTTAAATGTTCACTAAAATATTCACTTCAATTTTTGAGACTATACCTTAAGCCGTTTGTTACCAGTTTTATCCCTTTTCAGTCCTTTTAATCCCTAAAAGGTAAGAATTTCGAAAACCCTCCTTGCTTCGTTCTAATTCCATAAGGAGCATTAGCCGTTTGGTCTGGGAGATAGTAACTTTTTTATTCCTTTTTCGATTTTTTTTACCAAGAAACATCGGATTTAAAAAAATACTTTAATCCAATTTGATAGTAAGCATTTCCATATAATTTTTCGCGATTATACCATTAGCCGATTAGTTTAGGTGATCATACAACTTTTATCCCTTATTGGTAATTTTAAACCAATAAAAGTACGAGTTTCCAAAAATCCGTTCTTAGCTATTAATATGACCGACATAAAAATTGTTTCAAAAGGGCGTGGCACTGCCCATTTCCCAGTGAGAATCCCCCAGGTACCATTTACATATGTAGCAAATCTCATCTTCATACCTTTAATGGCTCGCGAAATGTGACCGATTGAAATTTTGGTTTGTGTGGGCGGTGCCACGCCTCTTTGCCTAAGTATATTTTCATGTAGCCTATGATAGAGACCCTACGGATAGTACTACACAGTGAAAATTTCATTGCAATCGGTTCATTTATTTCGCCCAAATAACGATTTTTTCCAAAGGGGCGTGGCACCACCCATTTTCCAGCGAAACGTAATCCTCTTTATATCAGTAACATATGTAGCAAATCTCATCTTCATACCTCTAATGGCTCTAGAGATAAGACCGATTGAAATTTTGGTTTGTGTGGGCGGTGCCACGCCCCTTTGTCTAATTATGTTTTCATGTAGCCTATTTTAGAGGCCATATGGCAGTATCACACATAGAAAATTCAATTGCAATCGGTCCATTTATTTGGTCAATATTACAATTATTAAAAAAGGGGTGTGGCACCGCCCACTTTCCACAAACAAAGAATTTTTCTTTTACGACCGATATTGGTACCAAATCTCGACTTCGTGCCTGTAATGGTTCAAAAGATACAGTCATTTTAAAATTCCAGTTGTATGGGGCGGTGCCATGTCCATTTTACCCCCTTTCAGTCCGAATTTCCAAAAATCCCTTTTTAGTGCGCGCCTACGTCATAAAAGAAACCTACATTCTAAATTTCACGGTTCTAGCTTTTGCCGTTTGGGCTGGGGGGTGATCAGTCAGTCACCCAAGCCTTTTATATATATAGATTTGTCCTTTGCCCTATCTTCAAAATAGGCCTCAGTTTTGGCGATCACCTCTTCTTTCGACGAAAATTTCTTCCCAGAGAGCATCTTTTGAAATCTGAGAACAGGAAATAGTCGCTGGTGGCCTGATCTGGAGAATACGGTGGATGCGGAAGCATTTGAAACCCAATTCATGAATTTTCACCATAGTTTTCACCGAGTTGTGACACGGTGCATTGTCTTGGTGAAGCGGAACTTTCTTTTTCTTCAAGTGCGGTCGTTTTTCGGCGATTTGGTCCTTCAACCGGTTAAAGGATAACGCTATGCAATAGTCGCTGTTGATGGTCCTTCTTTTTTCAAGGTAGTCAACGAAAATTATTTCATGCGCATCTCAAAATACAGACGCCATAGCCTTGTCAGCCTGTTGCGTTTTGTCACATATCGAAAAATCGGGCTTATTACGCTTGATCATCTCCAAACATTGCACCGAATCATCAACTCGTCGTTGTTTTTGGTCAAAAGTGAGCTCGTGCGGCACCCATTGTGCACAGAGCTTTTTCATACCCAAATATTCGTTAATGAACTTACGCAAATGAACTTACCAAAAAGATATGTATGCAAAAGCATGAGGGTCAATTCGGTCATTTGTATGGGAGGTACCAGGAGGGGTGTGGTAAGGGTTTTGCTTTTTTTAAGATTTTGTTTACTATTACAAAACAATTAAACTGACCAAATTTAAATGTCCACCAGCTGACCATTAGGAAGTTTTTGGAGAAATTGTATTTCCCAAAAATAGGACATTATGTATGGGAAGTACAAGAAGAGGTCGACCGATATAGTCCTTATTAAATCCTGTACTTCTTCTGCCACGCCTTCCTTAGTCTTGGACTTTGTTCGTAGGCCTAGTAAATAGTCATCCATTGCAGGTCCTTTACGTTAAGCGACCATAGGCTTGACATGCCTACCGATCATTTAGGCCTGTAAACATTAGGGTGATCGTAAGTTATATGGGGAAAAAGTTGCACATTTTTGTCGGTCTGACCCCTCCAAAATTATGTCTTTGCAGATTTTGGTATAATCATTATTTGAGCACGATTGGAGTATGTTAACCGATGCCGCTTTAGGTTTAAAGTTTTTAAGCTCCTATAGTCATATTGGGGAGTCATAACTCAAGAACTACTAGTCCATTTTTGGTGAAATAAAAATCGGAAATTTTATAATTAAAATTCCTTTAATATATCATTTCTCTGCATAATCAACAGTTTCGCTGTAATAAATAATAACTGCGAAGTTATAAATAAAATGCAGTAAACTACAAAATATTGCGATAAATAAATTATTTTGTACATTAAAGACGATCTTTCAACATCCACAGATGTAATTGGAGCGAATTTAAGGGACAGTATTTCCTTAACATCGTATTTTCATGTTAATGTTGGTGCATGTCCACATAGCTCTTTACAAATACTTTGCATTACTTCAAAGTCAACGTTTTTTGTTGTAATTTGAGTCAATTTATTTTACTATTTAATTAATATAGAAATTCGGTAGATTACACAGTGCGAAATATACCTGGGAAATTATACTATATTTCTGGTAGGGGATTTCCAACGATATATATAGTTATATGCGATACTTTTGACATCCGTCTGCTTTTGCCTCGAAATCTCAAATGCTACTTTTTGTTTTGCAAATTTAGCTGTTACATTTGAAAAAACTAAGTTGCAAAATTTACAAACGAAAAATTAATTTGAAAAACTTAACATATGCTGAAAAAGGGATATTTTTTTTTTTAAAAATATGCTTTTAAAACCAAAATATGCCGAATTATGACTTTATGGGTGAAATATGCTAAAATATGCTCTAACAAATAGGTATCAAAACACTTGTAGGACCATTAAACATGTAAATATCTCGTTCTTAAAAAAATATGCATTTGCATATTTCTCGTTGCCCTGCTAATAACACTATTTTTACAAAAGTGGTTTGAACTATATGCACCTTGTCCCTGCCATGAAAATTCTAAATAAACTGATTTTTTTCTATATTCGCGTCTTTTATTATTCAATAATCCAAGACCACAAATTTAGCCGCATTTCATACATCGTTGCTAATTTGTGTCTGTGTGTGTTGTTTTTTTTGTATATCAGTTGTGTATATTTTTCGATTCTTAAATATTCTCATTTTATGAGTTTACTCTACCAGGTATCCAACCAATTGTTTCGTTGTATCTATACATGACTAATCCTTGTGCCACCAAGCCACCACCAAATTATTCCAATTCGAATTCCCAAGTACGAGCCAGTAAAAACAAACATTTTGAAAATATTATGTTTAACTGTTGTTTTTTTTTTGTATTTTTTTGTTGTTGTTGTATTAATAAAGAAAACAATTGTGTAGTTTTGTTTATACATTCAATTTTTAAATTTACGATTTGTTTATACGAAATATCATGATGGCAACAAGGCAAGAAGATCAGAAAATGCAAGCAAAGATCTTGAACGAATATGCCAACATACAAGAACATCGTATCCATCACGACTAAGTAGTCAAATATTGGAAAATGTTCTTGTGTTGGATTTTTTTGGAATTGTTTTTTTTTTTTATTACGAGAACACTCAAGGGCCATTAAGAAATCAAACAAAACATAATCTCATTGATCCGAAGGCGAAGTAAGTGCTTCATTCAACAACTTAAAGAGAAATGCTCGCATAATTGGCAGATATGTGTGCGATGTTAAACAGGGTGTCCGTATTGTATGGATACGCTCCACGCATTTGCATTAGTTTGTACTACGTGCACAACATAACTTTGTTATTGCTCAACTTAGTTCTTTTTAACATCGATAGGAGGCAGTATTTAAAACTTATATGAATTTACAGTGTTATGATGCTTAAAATATATGACAATTTGTTTGTTCTCATAGAAATTAAGTTATTTAAGTTTATTTATTGGGTGCAGCAAAGTAGTCCTGTTGTTATTATATTATTATTACATGTAACTAATTTACAGACGAAATGTGAATTCTTGTCACTATAATGTACCTATCTATCTAAATTAGTATTTTTTATTCAATTTATACATTTAATTAGTACAGACTCGACCGTATTTATTTAACACTTACCAACAATTTTTTTATTTTGCAAACTCTAATTTGTGTCACGCCACAATAGTTGCACTGTAAAGATTTATGTTGTTCTAGTTTCAATAGTTTTTGCTTGTACTCTATCTTCAAAGTTTTATATTTGAATACAATTTATGCGGAACCATTAATAATAATTTGTTTTCTATTGAAATTCAATTCATCTAAATAGAAATGTCTTCGAGATTTGCACTCTTTCCTGTGCAGCGAAACAAATTATGTAAATGGTTGTGGGTAGGGTAAGATATGATAGATTATATATAGCTATATTTGTCTTTATCCAATTGTGAACCATATTATTGCAAGACAACATTCCAATCGTGTACTATGTCTTATCTATCACTGATGAAAGGTTATCGTTACAGTGCGTTGTAAAGGAAAAAAACCCGTGGCATCATCGCCATTTTCTAGACACAAATATTAATGTTTATAAAGCGGAAATATAGAGTTGCCTAGTCAAATGTGATCACACGACAATGGAAAGCATTCTTAGCTCTGATTAAGTTCCCACAACAATATTGTAAGACTTTTACCAAGCTATTGAAATTCCATTCCTAATATCAAAATCATAGAAAACAAAACTAAGTTTGTCTGTGTATTCCAGGAATTAGGCATAGAGAACTTCTAGTAGGATCCTTAATTTAAGCAGGGGTCGTAAGAGAAGCAAGGAGGATAGTGAAACTGTGATCTAAAGTTTCAGAATTTTTTAATTTTAGTTATTCTAATATAATATTTTGATTGCTTTAAAATGACTTGTGTCAAATGTCAACTTTGCAAACTTTGGAAATATACTTCAATAAGAAATAAATGTTGATATTTTAAGTTGCCTTACTGTACTCTTTAGAAGGATCGAGGATAACAGATTAGCCTGTTTTGATTCAAGGCTTCTGACTATGATCCAGTAATCGCCAGGCATCTCCTTCGTAGAGGAGATCAATTAGGTCCCTGTGGACCCATTGGGACACCCGTTGGGCATATGCGCCTTCCCTTCAACCTATGCCATCAGTGCGTGTGCTGCCTAATTGTGTAGCCAGTTATCGATTGGGAATCCGGTGTTTCGATACAATTCGTCTAGTTGATGATTTTACAAAAGTTGCTGATCCTTCCGATATCCAAGGATGCCAGTTCCTCTATACCATTTAAGAAGGGTGTCCTACGGTTTCCAGTATCCTTCTGTATAAGGCTGGTCAGTCGCATATAAGTTGTCCGGAATATGGTTCACTACTGCTATTCCCATATTCGCTTTTCGTTGCGAATCCTATTCTGTTCGCATGTGTGCCTATAAGTCCATGTCCCTTCAGGAAGGTAATAATTTTTCTTACCTGGTCCCTCAAGATTTACCAGGTGCGTTGTATTCAGGCCATATTTTTTTGGACTTTCTACAGGTTTCCTCATTCTTCCATCTGTCGTTAGAGATGCAACTAAACTTTAGATTTCCGATAGTAGGGCAAAGTGCTACATGTTTAACGTCACTTTTCTGCAGGGCTGAGCCCTGTCGGGCTTCTTCGTCCGCTTTACAGTTGCTCTCAAGCCTGCTGTGTCCAGGTATCCACGTAATCAGAACTCTGTTATTATATCTCGTTAAGAGATTTCCGGCAGGCACTGACCACTTTTGAATTGCTCTCGCAGATCTTCAACGAGTTTACCGCCGCTAGACTATCCGTGAACAGCAAAATATCCACCTGTGATATCTTCCTCACGTTGATCACGTTCGCGGCACGTTTAATAGCAAGTATTCCGCTTGGAAAATGTTGCAGAAGTCTGGAATCCTTAATCCTTTACTTAGGCCTAGATCCGCGGAGTAGATACCATAGCCGACCTTGTCATACAGTTTGGACCCCTCCTTTTTTGGAGGCGTCCTAGTTTCATAGAGAATGTTTGATTCGTGTATTGACGTAGTCATAGGTCACTGCTTTCATCGGTGATGAGGAGGCTGAAGTGAACGAAAGTGTCACGTGTTTACGATACCTTCAAGACTTTCCAGTTTTCCACATCGAGGCTGGAGTTGGAAATTTCTAAAAGCTCAAAAATAGCCTTCTGGTTACTAGCCATTATATCTGGGATTTTTATGCGACCTCTAGGCCTGTTGGGAATATCTCACTGCTCTACCAGACAGAGTTTAGCCCCTGGCAATACTTCGCCATACTACTTCCAATGACCGTTAGAGCCTTTTCGAATAACTCTAACGAGCGTTGGTCGTCGAACGCCATGAGCTTTATTCTGTTCTGATGCCAACCTGCATCGGTACGCGCATGAGGCTGTTCCTGGCTATGTCGCTGTACCGAACTCCTTCTTGAATCTTTGATCTCTTTTGTGATCTGGCAATGCCAGGTTCTTCGTTAGCAGATCGCTGACGTTTTATGTTAGCAGTCCCTTGTGGGGTCTGGGATTGGTTCAGTTGGTTTTTGGCCTTTCGAACCAATTGGTTTTGCTCCGTGAATCTTTGAGCCTCAGGGATTTTGCCAACGGTTGAAAGAATGTAGGTGGCCTTTTGACGGTCACGGTAGAGTCGATCATGAGGTCGTACCCGTTAAGCTGGCTTAACAGCCCGAGGTGGGAAGGTATTGCCTGGCGTTGGCTTGCTGGTTCCCGTTGGCTTGCTGGTGCCTCTTGGCTTCTTATGACAATTTAGTCGAGCCAAGAGATCTGCCTCTTTTCGAGGGAGTTGAGGTGGAGGGTCTGTGAGCAGTCCCGGTGGAGGGTCCGATACCAGTCATCTCCGAAGTTGTTATTTGTTTGTTCGAATTCATGTTTATGGTTCGGTCCTTAGGCCGCCGTAGAAGCCGTCGGGTCCTAATGAGATGAAGAGGGACAAAACGGTCATTCACCTGAGTTTGACATAGTAACGACTAATATATAACCCCTATAGCCATACATCCCTCGGCCTATGCAGCCCACCTATGCATTGGGGGGTTTTGTTTAAAGAGAGTCTCCTTCTCTCCCGCAGTCTCGGTGGAGGGTCCGTTACCAGTCTTCTCCGAAGTTCTTATCTGTTTGTTCGAATTCATGTTTATGGTTCGGTCCTTAGGCCGCTGTAGAAGCCGTCGGGTCATAATGAGATGAAGAGGAACAAAACGGTGTGCGCCCTCACCTGAGTTTGACATAGTAACGACTAATATGTAACCCCTATAGCCATACATCCCTCGGCCTATGCAGCCCACCTTGGATTGGGGGGTTTTGTTTAAAGAAAGTCTCCTTCTCCCCCGCAGAAACACACGATCTGCGTGCTTATCATTTATTTTATATTTAATTATTTTATTTTATTTTATTTTATTTTATTTTATTTTATTTTATTTTATTTTATTTTATTTTATTTTATTTTATTTTATTTTATTTTATTTTATTTTATTTTATTTTATTTTATTTTATTTTATTTTATTTTATTTTATTTTATTTTATTTTATTTTATTTTATTTTAATTTATTTTATTTTATTTTATTTTATTTTATTTTATTTTATTTTATTTTATTTTATTTTATTTTATTTTATTTTATTTTATTTTATTTTATTTTATTTTATTTTATTTTATTTTATTTTATTTTATTTTATTTTATTTTATTTTATTTGAGTGCTTGAAAAATTTTAGTTTATTTTTATTTAATGCCACCCACTGTCCATCCACAGTTTTCAATTCTATATTCCCTTGGGGGCAATATTAGATGTTTTTTTTTTAGTTCCTTTTTCTTATTTATTTTTTTGTTTGGATAACTCCACCATCAGAGTGTGTTCTCCTTTGTTTACTTTCTTGTACTCTTACAATGCACTTAGAAATCTGATGGCAAACATACCCGTACACTATCTGATCCAGCTCCATGCTGCGTGCAGCAAGCAGGGCGATTATTAGACGCTTCGTTGTTATGCACTCCGGGTATTTTTTATTCGAACACTTGAAAACGTCCAAAATGATGTGGTGGCTGAATGGCTGGCTGACTGGCAGGGCTAGGTTTCTTTCGCTTCATTGCCTTACATTGGATTTTAAATATTTACCCATTGACTAGGCCAGCCAGCCAGCGACTGCATATGAGTGGAGCAGCCAATGCATATGATGATTTATTATGGAAATTAAGTCAAGTACTGAGCTATGACGGTATTTAAGGCAAAGATTTATTAGACTTTGTTGGATAGCATTTGTGTAGAGATACGCGTAAGAAAAACCATAGATTCTCGTAGTCTTTCAATTCTAGACGGGAGTGTCGTCCGTCAATGTCGCAAGACATCAGTCATTTCTTAAAGAGTTATTATATTTTTTTGCTTTAACAATTTCGGTCACGTTTGTTTATTGTTTTGTTGGTCCGTCGTTAAACAAAGTACGATTTTTTGTTTGTTTAATTCATATTCGTGGTAGAGAGTTAAAATGTACTTAAGACTCGCCGTAGTGATGATCATTGATCGTAAAAATTTAGTAGAAATTATTCGGAAAAATACCAAAGAATTTGGGTTGAGTGACATGTTAACCTTGTTAGGTGTTTTTTTGTTGGTATCATTAGATGATTTGATAACTTAATGTTCTTATTTAAGAAACTGTTACATAATGGTTAGAACATGCGGCTGTCATGCATGTAACCTAAGGTCAGCACACTCGGTACAATAATTGTTATAAGTTTATCAAGCCTTATATAGTAACTAACAAGTTCTTTTCCCTCCTCACCCAAAACACTTAACTAACTAATACCCAAACCTATCTCTTCTTTCATTTACATTACAGGTCGACCGACAGCAACTGCAACAAATCACCAACATTTTGAAAAAGTACAATTAATAAACGATAAACGTGACGTACACACGGAATCAGTCCGTCAGCCAAACAACTTGAAACCAATTTGAGCCATCATTTACTACACACCAGAGAGTGGCAACACCTGTAGTTGAGAGGAAAAATACCAACAACAAAAACAACTACCACAAAACCTCCTCAAACCATAACAAAGAAGAAGAAAAATTGTTGTATTGCCATCAAACACACTTGATGCAAATTATTACAAAATCAACAGCGGCAACAGCAGCAGCATCATCATCAACAACGACAAACAATTACTCAATCGCAACAGAGGAAAATAGTTGTTGATGTTGTCAACAGCAACATTAGCAGCGCCATCTGTAGCCAACGCCAACAACACAAAGCGACCAATGCATCAGATACAACAGCGGATGTCTTTGATTGACAAGTGAAATATTTGTGCTCATTTTTTTTATACAATTCGATTCGTTGTATTAACGCCAACAAAAACAAAAACAAGAAAAACGTTTCTTTTGCTAAAACTGATATCGATACAATTAATAGTCAATTGCATCATACGACTGACCTCAGAATTAGCAACAATAACCACAATCATCGCTATTACTAGACGGCATAGAGTAGTAGTAGCAGGCTAACTAATTTAGCTTCCACATTATTTGTATCATTGGCTCTTGCAGTAGCTACAAAGTTTGGCCAACATTTTGCTCCTCAAGCATTCAGAGTTGTTGCGCTCAGCTACGGCAAAATTCTACAAAATTTTCGTCTATCAACGAATTTCATTTGGAATCAAAAATTTATCAGCATCATGATTGGACGTTTATTTCGGGCACATGGCGAATTTTGTGCCTCACACCCCTGGGAGGTTATTGTAGCACTGCTCACAGTGACAGCATGTATGCTGACAGTTGATAAGCAGCAGTATTTTACCAGCACTGCAGCCTCCTCCGCATCGCCTACAGATGGTGGCGGCCTCGGCGGTGGTGGCGGTGTCGGCAGTATACCTCAGGGCTCAGCAACAACGGGCTCATCGTCGTCGTCCTCCACATCAAGTCGGTATCGGCCCTGTCATGGTTGGACACAGTCATGTGAGGGTTTGGAGGCCGAATACAATGCAGCCGATGTCATTGTCATGACAATAGTACGATGCGCGGCCGTACTCTATTGCTACTATCAATTCTGTAGTCTTCACAAATTGGGCTCCAAATATATATTGGGTAAGTAATTTGGGGGTGCAGGCAGAATTGTCTCCGTTCGTTGTGGGTGGTTCTCGTTGACTGGCAGTAAATGACGTAACTAATCATCTTAGTTGTGACACATAACATCGGGATAATTGGAACAGTGGAGCAAAAACGAACGACAAAAATTGAATTGCCAAATATTATTATAGAGGCAGCTTAAATACTACACCATTTCCAATTTAAATGCAAAGACAATCGATTGAAAGTCAAACATTCTATTTGAAATTCAAAACTCGTCAAATGAAACTTAAATATTCCATTTTCCATTTAAAATCACACATTCCAGTTGAAATTCAAAACATATCAATTAAAATTCAAAAAACGTCAATAAAATTGAAAACACATCAATTGAAAATTGAAACTCATTAATAGATGTTCGAAACTCGTCAATTGAAATTTAAAATTCGTGAATTCAATTGAAATTCAAAAGTCGTCAATTAAAATTTAAAGCTCCTCAATTGGCATTCAAAACTCGTCAATTTAAAATCAAAACTCATCAATCGAAATTCAAAACACATCAATTGAAATTCAAAACTCATTAATTGAAATTCGAAATTCGTCAATTGAAATTAATATTCGTTAATTGAAATTCAAAACTTTTCTATTTAAATTCAAAAGTCGTCAATTAAAATTCAAAACTAATCAATTGAAGTTCAAAAGTCGTCAATTGAAATTAAAAACTCGTCAATTAAAATTCAAAAAGTCAACAATTGAAATTTAAAACGTATCAATTTAAATGAAAACTCGTCAGTTGAAATTGAAAACACATTAATTTAAATTCAAAACTCATCAATTGAAATTCGAAATCCGTCAATTAAAAAATAAAATTCGTCAATTAAAATTCAAAACTTATCACTTTAAATTCAAAAGTCGTCAATTAAAATTTAAAACGTATCAATTGAAATTCAAAAGTCGTCAATTGAAATTTACAACTCGATAAATGTAATTTTGAACCATCAATTAAAATTCAAAACGTATCAATTGAAATGAAAACTCGTCAATTGAAATTGAGAACACATTAATTGAAATTCAAAAGTCGTCAACCAAATTTAAAATTCGCCAATTGAAATTCAAAATCCAATTACCAATGATCTTAATATTCACCTGTCATAGACATAGAAGTTACACATATGTACATTGGGGATATAACTTTTTAATAATTTTTTGAAATATCAAAATTGGCATAGCACAGTCCAATAGAGCATAAAAAAACTATAAGGGAACGTATATTTATTTTTTCGCTAAGGTCAGAAAAGTTCACGCACCAACCGCGATGAAGTTTTGAAAATTTTTTAATTTTCTTTTTGGTTAAGAAAAATTAATAATATTATTATTTAAAACAAAAAATAGCTCAAGTATGAAATTTCATTAATATTTAGAGATTTATCCGCAAACCAAAACTTATCTTTAACCTTGTAACGAATAATCTCTCCTAATGCTAATAGTTAATTTGTTTACCAACACTTGCAACATTTATCGCAGGTGGCAGCCTGTTGATAATTGACCAATGAGCCTACGAGATCTAAATCCCCACTTATCGAAGTTTCGTTATTAATTCGTTAAGTTGATATTGGCCAATAAGAATTGAGCTTCTAAATTCTATGCAAAGTCTTATACACCTGTTTAGAAAAACCAATTGGTGCGTGAACTTTTTCTAGAAAAATTACAAAAGATTATGATTTTCGTGGTTACAAGGACATGGTTGACCTCATGGTACTATGCCAAAAAATTGGTTATACCCCTAATGTACTAACTTTTACTTCAACTTGACGTCGTGCTAAAATTTGCTACAAACTCGATACTAAGATGTTCGTTTAATACTATGACACATTTCATTGAAATGATGACAAATTTTTATCAATTTTATGAAAAGTTTTTCAATTTGAAGTTTGGTGATTTTTTTCAATATTAATCAGTGATAGGCATCCCATAGCCTCGCGAGGCAGGCACACGAACTCGAATGTTTTGTTTCATTCAAAACAGTCAATCCCTGATTGAGTATTATGAAAGCAACACCACACAGGCTTGTTTCATATTTAACACAAAAACAGATACAATTAAAGACAGAGAAACAATGTTCAACGGATGATGGGAAGGACAACATTGCCACCGTTTTCAATTCGACAGCGCTGACGCTTTTTGGTTCCAAAAACTTTACATTACATAGGGTCGCTCGATATAGAAAAAAAGGTTAATGGGTCAAACAAAAATTTTTCAAATACGAAATATGTAATTTTTTTAACAAAAAGAACAATTAAAAAAAATATAATTTTTTTTTGGAATTTTGAATATGTTTGTATTTTTGGTTATAATTTCGACATTTTTTTTATTTCAATTGACCATTTTGAAAAATTGATTTCATTTTAAAGATAATATATAATTTAAATAAAAAAATAATTTTGTATTTTTTTTTAAATTATATTTAAAAAAAACAATAGAAAGTTGATATAAAAATTATTAAAATAAGATTTTGGAAATTTACTCAAAATCTGAATTAGAATCAGAACTTTCTTCATTTTGTATGGGTCGAAAACAAGTATATTCGATCTACCCCCCCAAAATGTACCTTGCTTTGTTGTATGATGACTTCCTAACAAGTTTCTGCATAGGATTAAGATCCAGTGAGCTGGATCGTTTTTAAAAAAGTCTGTTTTTGTGTTTTTCAGAGATTTTTCAAAATATGTGCAATATTAGCATCGTAGGAAAGAGTTTTTAAGGGCGCATCCAACGTTATGAATAACATGCCCTCAAATGTCCTGACATTCCCTTTTTTTTAGGAATATTCTGCAAAAAAAAAACGGATTTTAAAGTTTTTAGTTGCTACATTTTTCTGAAGTTTTTATTATCGTAAGGTAATAATCACAAAATTAAAGATGTGGTAATATCCATCCATTTTGCCATGCCCCCATTCGTCCGCGGATTGAAAATATAAATTTCATCTACATACTCGTATCTATTGTGCCGAGTGTTATGTGTGTACTAAATTTTATCTTTTTTGATAAAAACATTTTCGCCACACCGAATCTGTCTACTAATGTCTCAGGGTTGAGTTATAGAGTACAACCTGTATACGAAATTGTATTTCTTTTGGACCAAAATGCAGTTTTGCCACGCCTTTTCCGCCGGCTGATTGAAATTACAAATTTCAACCAGATCTGTGCACCAAATTTTAACCCTCTAGGGCTAAAATATGTTTTGTCACGACCCTTCCGCACATTTATCGAAAATACGAATTTTGTCTGTAAATTTGAACCTGAAGTGCACAGGACTATCTGTGCACCAAATTTTGTACCTCTAGGGCTTAAATATGGTTTGCCACGCCCCTACCGCCCATTGATCCAAAATTACAATTTCGTCTGAATATTCATAATTGTGTTGCAGAGTACTATCAGGATATCAAATTTTATATCTCTAGGAGTTAAATACAGTTAGGTCACGCCCCCTTCGCCCACTGATCGAAAATATAAATTTTGTCTGCAAATTTGAACCTGAAGTGCCGATTACTATCTGTGCACCAAATTGTATCTCTCTAGCTGTAAAAAAAAGTTTCGACACGCCTTCTCCGCCCACTAATCCAAAATTAAAATGTTGTTTGCATATTCGTTTTTGTGTTGCAGAGTACTATCAGGATTTAAAATGTATCTCTCTAGGAGTTAAATACAGTTACGCCACGGTCCCTCTGCCCACTAAACGGATGTATCATTAATGTGGAATTATTGCTTCATTACTGTGCCTTACAGTTTTTGCCGCCCACTGTAGTAACACATATTAACACTGCTGGCGCCTTGAGTTGTATCATGTTCATGTTCTAGTGTCTTAAATATAGTTTATGTAAGACCACCACACCATTGGGAGCTCTTGTTGAACTCGATGTAATTGTCACTGAACATTGGTGCAGTTTGTCCGTTCGTTCCTCTGAAGCAATGTATTCCCTGTAGTAATAATTCACATTGCATGCTTCTCTGGCCGCTTGGATGCTTCATCACATCTCGATATACTATGTAATTTTGCGGCCATTGTTTGTTTCGCATTTGTGGACAACAATTCGTACCATCATAGACTTGAAGGGAATTACGACGAGAAGTTCTTCATTGTCTATTGTACTAGTACGATTTCTGTGTTTGGAGGTTTGCTGGTAATGTTTTGAAAGTTTTGTTTTTTCGTTTTGTTTGTTTGCAATTCGTTTCTTGTAATATCTTTGGTTAGCTGGTTAGTTTTTTTTTTCTATTTTCATTTAAATTTCTCATTTCATCATCAGCATTAAGTAGCAGCCTCCACCAGCACATTGTGTGTGAGTGCGTGTGTAGCATTTCTCAGTCGCCCAAGTTCCATTATGGGTCAGTATTTCATTTTTCATAGGAATGAACACAAATTCATATTCCGTTGTTGCTTTTTTTTGTTCAAACTGACCCTTGCTACTTATTTCCTTCTTAATTTGCATAAAGATTAGAAATGAGAAGATAGAAATTCTCCTATATCTCTAATCTCTATAGTATCTGAAATGTTCATTATGCGGTTATGTGGCTATAGGGAGAGAGAGAATATTGTTGAATCTTTTTCAAAAGTTTGTAAAGAATGTACGAGTTTTTGTTCGATGACTTGTTAGCATCAATATTTCTCTGTTCTATTGTAGTTTGAATTTGAAGCCTGTGTGGAAGGATTTTCTTTATGTACACTTTTACCATCAATTTCCAATTAGTCGGCATTGTTGGAAGTATCATTAAGATATCACACAAGATAAAGTTAGTAGCAGTTGAAGAAGTGCAGTCTATAATGCTTTTATGATTTCATGAATATGGTTTCGAAAATTAATTGTTCATTTTCAGTTCATAGATATGATGCCTATTGCAAGTTAAGCTGCTTTGCTGTAACTGGGTATCATGCGGATACTTATAAAAATTAGCTGGCCCGTAACTTCACATTGTGGGTGAAGTTGCATCAGAATTTCTGTTAGCTCTCTTACAGGATGTAAAGAAATCAGAAACGGTTATTTGTCGATAAAAGATAATATGTACACTAGATAGGGTCGAAAAAAAAATCTATATTTTCTCCCCCAGTTTTGTAGCTTGTCTGAAAGCAATTTGAGGACATGACATTTTTTTCGGATCCGTGGACCCTTCGTCCCTCCGAAATAGTACTCATTATGCTGGCAAGGCGCATATCGTCTAAATTTAAATGAAATTTGTTAGAGCTAGAGAGATACAATTTGATACACAGATAGTGTTCGACAACACGAGTATGAACATGCAGACGAAATTTTCGTTTTTGAGGCAATGGGCGGAGTGGGCGTGGAAAAACATATTTTTAGAGCTAGAGAGATAAAATTCGATACCCAGATAGTGCCCGACAACACGAATTTGAATATATAGACTTTTTTTTAAATTTGGACCCAATGGGCGTAGTGGGCGTGGCAACACATTTTTTTAACGCTAGAGAGATACAATTTGATATTCATATGGTACTCGACAATATAAATATGAATTTTGGATCAAATGGGCTTGGTGAGCGTAAAAAAATTTTTTTAGAGCTAGAAAGTTACAATTTCATACCCAGATAGTGCCCGACAACACACATTTGAATATACAGACGAAATTTTACTTTGGACCCAATGGGCGTAGTGGGTGTGGCAACAATTTTTTTTAGAGCTAGAGAGTTACAATTTGATACACAGATAGTGCTCGACAACACGAGTATGAATATGCAGACGAAATTTTAGTTTTTGAGGCAATGGGCGGAGTGGGCGTGGCAAAACATATTTTTAGAGCAAAAGAGATACATACGATACCCAGATAGTGCCCGACAACACAAATTTGAATATATAGAGGTTTTTTTTTTAATTTTGGACCCAATGGGCGTAGTGATCGTGGCAAAACGCTAGAGAGATACAATTTGATACACATATGGTACTCGACAACATAAATATGAATATGCGGACGCAATTTTAATTTTGGACCCTATTAGCAACACAATATAATTAAATTCGGGTTCAAAAAGTACTTTTATTATTATTAAAATTATTTTCTGGTACAAAGAAAGTACTTTAAGCAAAAAATTATGGTACAGCAAAATTACTTTTTGATAGTAACTTTAAATGTTAATCAACAATAAAATGTACCGTAAATTTTAATTTTTGCTACATTGCAAATATTTTTTGGCTCTCTGAAAGAATTTTTTTTCAGTACAAAAAATTTACTCTTTGGTACAAAAAAGTACTTTTAGGCACAATTAATTGTACGTCTTGGTAAAAAAAATTCTACTTTTTGGCACACTAAAAGAACTTTTTGGTATAATAAAAGTACTTTTTTGGTACAACAAAAGTACTTTCCATTAGGGTAATAACTTTTTTTGGACAACATTCTCCCCAGGGCTTTTCTAATGGCAAATATTGTATTAATGATAAAAAAACTATTTCAGTTCAATTTGCTAAAAGAAACCCTTACGCACCGACAGCGATTTCTAAAATTTTTAAATTTTTTGTAATAACAATTTTTTTAAATATGGCTTATACATATGTAAGTATGTAAACAAATAATAACAACAAATGATTAAAAGTAGGTATTGTAAAATATAAACTTTAGGTTCAAAATACGCGATGTTTTACAAAGCGGATATATATCTTGTACTATTTTTATTTCAATAAAATTTTTTTTTAAACTTTTTTTGATTCAAAACTTAAACGCGTTTGGTGCGTAACCTTTTTTAACGATAGCGAAAAACTAAAAACGCAGTTCTTAATATTTTTTCATGCCCTACACGATTTTGTCTGGCGAGATTTGATATTTGCAAAAAATGCAAAAAGTTATTACCAGGGCAACCGGAAATATGCCCTAAAAATCGTGTTTTATGGGCATAAAATATGACCTGAAAAATGGCAAAATATGTCCTTAAAATCAACAAAAACATGCTCTAAAAAATTAAAGTCACACAATTTTTTTCATATGAATTAGAAATATTTTTATGTAAAGTAAAAAAACAGCTTAAAAATTAAAAAAAAACAATATTATTTTAAATTCAGACTTTGTAAGTATTTTTGGTAAATTTACATACAAAAATGAGTAATTTAAACAAAATAGAAATAAATATTAAAGTATTATTATTTAAGGAACAATTAAAAAAATATCACATGAATTTATTTAACATTAAAGTAACAAAAATCTTAAACCATGTTGAGCATATTATTTGCAATTTAAAAGTGTCTTCATTTACCTGAACTTGTTCAATAAGCGTTAGACCTGATGTTTGCAAATTTTTTATATATAAAAACCGTAATTTGAAAAGCAATATATATCAAGTCAGATCTAGTTTGGGGGTCTTCCAAGATATCCTTTGCAGTTTTAATGGATTGTGCATCTGTCACAAAAAGCTAAACATTATTCTTATTAAAGTTGACGTCCAGATTTCTGATGGCGTCGTCCCACAGTCGAGCAATTGTTGAGTAATTAGCCCTTGCCAAGGCTGCTGTATGTAGTAAAAATTTCTCACTTGCAATTTCCTAAGTACACCTGCTAAAATTGTTGCCATATTTCTGGTTGTTGCATCTATAGTTTCATCGCTTGATATCCATATAAATTGATTTTTTAGTTTTGCTCGTATATTGCCCATGCAGTCTTTTTATACATTTTTTAAATGTTTAGTTCGAAGAACTGTTTCGGATGGCATTTTGTGGTCCGTGTATTCCTCAAATAGTGTTCTTATATTTTGATTTCTCATTTTGTAAAGTGGAATGCCAGCAGACACAAAAGCTCAGCACAGTTTTTCTTGAAAAGCATGTTCTTTTGAGAGGCTACGGGAACATTCTGTCAAAAATAATTGTTTGATCTGCTTATTTTCACTTCTATGACTTAGTTGAATATGTTTGCCGCTTTCTACATGTTGCTTCACTTGAAATCTGCGATCTGCTGCAATAACTGCTGCAGAATTTAGAATAGATGAATCCACTATCAGCTCGTAAGTCAGGAAACTGTTCTATAACCACCTTCAGTTTTGCTGCTTTTGTCGGATTAGCTCAATCATTATGTCCAGGGTCGAAATCGGTGGTGGTTGAAAAGCACCTCTTTTTTATGTTTTCTTTGCTTATTGAATAAGAAAGCGTGAAAAACAGGATTAATAAACGTCTAACATTTCACAGTTGTGTAAAACATCTAGTAGATTTGGCTGTTACATTTTAAAAAACCAAAGTTGAAAAGACACTTGTTAATACGAACACAAAAATAATGTAAAAACATAAAATATGCTTAAAAAGGGGATATTTTTGAAAAAATATGGCCTAAAAAATATAAATTATGCTTTAAAATAGGAGGTTTTTTTAAAATTATGCTCCTTAAACCAAAATTTGCCGAAATATGACTTTATGGGTAAAATATGCCAAAATATGCTCTAACAAATAGGGCTCAAAACACTTGTAGGACCATGAAACATGTAAATACATTACCCATTTGTAAATATCTTGTTGTAAAAAAAACATGCTGTAGCATATTTCCGGTTGCCCTGGTTATTACCCTACTTTCTATACAATAAAATTCCTTTTTGTACAAAAAATTATACGTTTTGGTACAAAAAAAATACTTTTCGGTACAATAAAAGTACATTTTGGCACAATTATTGTACATTCTGGTACAAGGTACAACAAACCCAAAAAATATAAATGAGGATTCAGTAAGTTGACGCCTAACATCCCGTCACGAATGTCTCGAATCATTTTGGTGTTATTCTAGCGAAATGCGAGCTTATCTTGACTAAGAATATTTAGCCCTTCCCTAAGTCTGAAAAATTTTTTGCACTTTTACTATTTAAATATTAAATACTTCAATGAGTCATTAGAGGTGTGAAATGTTTCCTGATATTGCTGAAACCACAATCATTAATTAAAACCATTGAAATTATGTAGCGCTTAGGCAAAAAAAATTCTGTAGCATGCTTAAACACCGCTCTGTATTAAATTGTAACAGTATGTCCTCTTTGATCTTCATAAAATTATGGACAAATAAAGACTCTTGTAAAATCTCTACAGTATCCTTAGGAGAATGTAAGAAGTGTTGATTGGTGTTCCATTTAAAGATAAGTGTTACTCTAATACCTTTAGATTTGTCTGTCTCTGCTACCATATAGGTGAAAGTGTGCCTCATCTGAAAAATATTGTGCTAAAGCTGGCGAACCTTTTTAGCATTTCGTTAGCGAACCTGTTTAGCATGTAAGCATGATCTTGGGGTTTTAATTTCTGTATAAATTGAGTTTTGTAAGGATATGTACATTAATATCTTCGTAAGTTTGCTTTCTCGTAGAGCGTCTAGGTTGACAACCTCGATCTTCAGTTTCAGGATCCCTTGAAGTTCCCTTGATTGAGCTTGATACGCTTTGAACGTGTCTTTACTCAAACTTCTGCATCCATTTTGTAATCAATTGTTTCGATAGAGCTTAATTTCTATGCCCTATGTTGAAATGAGCGCAAAATTTTCATGGAGCTATAGTCAAAGGATCATTGTTTAGTTAGTACTCTCGTACCCACTTTGTGCTCCACTGAATGACGTCTTGGCTCTCAAATTCCATTTGCTGCTATTGCATTTATGACTCTTCTGCCGACGCACCTAAATATGGCTGCTCGACGCATATACGAATTTAAATGTAAACTGATTTTTGGTCCACCCTGTATTTTACTCTAAGTCAACATGCTATAATGCACAATGCTATGTTTGCTTACTTTCGCCGAACAGAAATAGATGTCAAGTTTAATTTTGTTACCACGTGAACGATTTCCAACTAATGGAACGAAATCTTGACAATTAATTTGTTAAAAGCTCATCAATGTCTTAACCGTCTTGTGTTGTCTTTTGTGACCTTAATAATGAATGTTTTACAAAATCCATTTGCTACTTTCTTTTTTAATTGAATTGAGCCATGAGTAATCTTAACAAGGTTACGACTGATGATGCCGATGGCCCTTTTCTATTTCGTATAATTTGTCAAACCGTCATCATTTTATAAAATTATCAAATGTGTTATAAGAGAAAAAGATTAAAACTAAATCATACATTTTTTTAACACTAATTCACACCTTTTTGGTATTACCAAAAAAAGTCATGAATTTGTTTTTCCACAACAAGGTCAATAACGCCAATTGCCATCATCTAAGCAAATTCAATCAATTTGTCGTCAGAGCCCTCCACCCCCCAGCAACTATGGTGGCTGGCTGCCTACTCACCATAATCAATCATGTGCAACGAAGAACGGCCTTTGATGTATTACAGCTAATATTGATATACATATAAAATAATTAATTTATTTTGTTTTTCACACCCCTATTTTTAAAATTATTATTAAATTTTTCATTAACCATCATAACAATAACCAGTAGCAACAACAATTGCAGCAAAAAACAAAAACCTTACTAACTGCTATGTTTGGCCATAATAAAAAAAAGAAGACGTAATTATTATGATGGCTTTAGGTAATAATATATAACGATTTGTGTAGTTGTTGTTATTATTGTTTTTAAGGACAACAAGTGTAAAATCATGTTTAACCAAGGGAAACAACAAAAACTGAATTAATTTAATGGTATTTTGTTGAACATGTGTATGTGTGTGTGTGTGTGTCTACTAAGGTTTGTATGCACTTGATGGTTTTGTTTTTGGGTATGGCTACAACTCCAGCAGTTGGTAAATATTTGGGTTACATTTGAAGTTAATAAAGACAAAATTAACGAAGGCTATTTCTTGGCTAACTATGAGGAATAAACTTCAAGAAATTGCTTATGGAGTAATTCGGTGTAAAGTCAACATACAAATTTTACTTGATAGGTGCAATTTTTCTGGAATAATTGGCGTTAATCGTCCATGATGGTCACAACAATTGATTATCATGCGGCTGACCTTAGTTCAAGCAGAGAATGTAAATGGTATAGAGAAGCGTCATTAGAAAGCTCACGGATGACAAAAAATTATTATTTTTCGCAATTAATAGACATGTTGAGTGTTGCGAATTTTTCACCATCTGATGAAGAAGAACATTATAGGAGCAAGAACAGTCCTTTTTTATACCATCACCCTTAGGTATGAGGGTATATATCATTTGATACGAAGAAAGTGTAACGCATTAAAGGAGACGAGTTAGACCCCAAGTATCTTAAGACAAACCTTTAGAAAACCGAAACCTTTGCCACACCCCTTCTGGTACCTCCCATGCAAATGACTGATTTGACCCTCATAGTTTTGCATAACATCTTTTTTGTAATTTAGTTGAATTCAGTCAAATTTTGAGTCAGATGTTCGCTTATGAAACTTGGACTCAGGAATGAATAAGAACTATATCGGTTCACCTCTTTTGGTACCTGCCATACAAAATGACCTATTTTTGGAAATTTATTATTTCTCCCATAAATTCCAATTGGACACTTTGGGGAGTATTGAAAATTGGTCGGGTAATTTAAATTGTGATAGGAGACGAAACCTCAGAAAACCTAACAATTTTACACACCCCTTCTGGTACCTCCCATACAAATGACCGAACTCACCCTCTTAGTCTTTTGTACACTGTACACTGAATTTAGTCAAATTTTGTGTAAATTGTACGGTTATGAAAAATGGACTCAGGAATAAATATGGACTATATCGGTTCGCTCCTTCTGGTACCTCCCTCAGTTAATTTACCTTGCAAAAGGAGGTAAAAATAATACATAGGTGATTTTATTTTAATTAAAAAACTATTAACAATATTTTATATTGGGTGATGGTATTTATCAGTCAGTTTACCTGACTGAAATTTCTGTACTGGTTAAGTCTCATGAACGACATCTTCTTCTTCATCTTTAATGGCAGCAACAACAGAAGTGTATCTATCTGTAGCCGCACGTAAAAAAATATTCCAAGCGCTTTGGTCTTTTGCGCTCCGTAGATAGTTAGTCACACCAAGCTTAGAAAACAGCTCTTTCACCTGGTCCATTCATCGGAGTTTTGGTCGCCCCCTCCTGCATCGCCCGTCGATTTCATTGCCAAAGACTTTTCAAACCGGAACATTTTCGTCCATTCGTACAACATGTCCAAGCCAGAGCATTCGGTCTATTTAAACGCGCTTGACTACGTCGATGTCGTTGTACAGCTCATGATTTATTCGACGACGTCACTCGCCGTTAACTATGATGGGTCCAAATATTTTGCGTAGTATTTTCCTCCCGAAAACTCACAGGATTCTGCGCTGTAGAGTATGACAGGCAGGATCAATGTCTGGTAGAGTTGGATTTTCGTTCGTCGTGAGAGGGCTTTATCATAAAAACGCTTGCTCAGCGCATAGTAGCAGCGGTTAGCCATCAATACTTGGCTGTTGATTTCCAGGCTGATATTATTTTTTTTGTTTATGGCGGAGCCGAGGTAAACAAATTCATGTACCACTTCAAAGTTATAGTTGTCAACTTTCATGCAGCATCTCAAATGAGTAAACTCTTTGTTCGTTGAAACGAATAACTTCGTTGTGTCCTCATTTACCACCAGACCCACTTCCGCCGACTGCTTTTCAATGCTCGAAAAAGCCGCAGTAACATCCCGCAATCCATCGGCATACGCTAGCAACGTGTGACATTTGTTGAAGATGGTACCATACCTGTTTACTGCTGCCTTCAGCATGATCGCAGGACAGACATCGCCATGTCTAAAACCTCGCTTGGAAGAAAATGGCTCTGTTAGATTTCTGCATATTTTCACTGAAGACTTCGTGTCAGTCAGTGTCATCCCACAAAGTTGTATCAGCTTCGCGGGGATACCAAACTCAGCCATAGCATTTAATAGGTTTTGTCGTATCGGACTGTCAAATGCAGCTTTGTAGTCGATAAACAGATGGTAGGTGTCGATCTGCATTTCTTGGGTCTTCAGATCAGATACGCCAGAATGGGCTTTAGTCTTTCTCATAACACACACCGCGATAAATCGTACACACACTTGGATCGCCTTTTTTAAGCACAGGACATAAAACTCTCAGATTCCAATCATCGGGCATGCATTCCTTGAGCCAAATCGTGTTTCTGAGCTGGTTTCTGGTTGGCTTTAAAAAGTTTTGCCGGTAGTCCATCATTTCCCGCAGCCTTATTGTTTTTAAGCCGTACAATTGCCGAGCTGATCTCGTTTTGGCTCGGTGGTGGACAGTCTACTCCATCGTCAATGATTGGTGTGATTTCGGCACTTATGCTGTCATCGGGAACGATTAGAGATCGAAAATGTTCCCTCCATATTTGCAGCACTCTATGAATGTCAGTGACCAGATTTCCGTCTCCGTCCTTATAGGTGGGGATCCCTGGTCCAAAACCTTTACTTTTTACCTTTACCTTTCGTCCTCTTTGTAGTTTTCGATATCCTGGCTCTCTCTTTTCTTCCATAGAAGCTTTATCCGCCTGAAGAGGCGTGGCATCTCCCTCTCTCGTTGGCTGCAGTTTTGCCCTGTATGCAGCATCCTTATCTTCAGACATTTCGCGACATTCCTCATCGTCCCAGGGCTTGTCTGAGCATGGTTTTGCATAGCCCGGTACGGTCATTGCGATAGTGTTCATAGAATTCACAATATGCTGCCACTGGGTGTCGGGAACATCGGATTTAAGGGGGTTTGGTTTGAAGTAATTGAGAGAGTTGGTTGCGAGTAGGTATCGGCTATCTCGGTGGTATGCAGCTTTGTGATGTCTACCTTCTTTTGATTTTGGTTACGAGCATTTTTAGCACTACTTAATCGCGCATCACACGCACGTCCATAACGCTTGAGACATGCCTTCCATCAATTACCACGTGATCATCAGCTTTCTTATATATTGATCAGGGGATATCCAGGTTGCGTTGTGGATATTTTTATGCGGGAATCTGGTTCCACTTACTACCATGTTTCTTGCTTTAGGAGGAGATGTTGTGCAGACTGAATTTTTCGACTGCCCTTCCAATTTTATCATTAAAATCTCCCAGAACAATTTGAATGTCATGTGCAGGGCAGCGGTCATATAATTCTTCCAGGCGCTCATAGAATGCTTCTTTAATGTTCTCATCTTTGTCTTCCGTCGGGGCGTGTTCACAAATAAGCGTAATGTAAAAATATTTCGCCTTGATGCGAACAGTGGCTATTTGGTCACTTACAGGGTAAAACCGCGAGACCAGGTGTTGAAGTCTCTTTCTGACTACGAAACCACATCCAAATTCGTGTCTTTCTGCATGGCAGCTGTAAAATATGTCACAGTTCTTTCGACGCATTTCCTGTATGACAGTGATGTCAGCCTTGTATTTGTCGAGGACATCCGCCAGTAGTTGGATAGAGGCACATTCTCTGTAGAGAGTTCGGGCATTCCTGGTGCATATCCGTAAATCATTGCGGGGGTCGTCAACATTTGATGGGATTCTTGTTTTTTTTTTCTTGGTGTTTTCATAATAATAGTTTTGTTTAAGGAGAGCGGCTTATTAGGCCACCGCGCCCGATCCTAGTTTCTTGGGGCTGCCAAAACCACTAAGAGAGCCATTGTGTTGAGCTTCAGTAACTGCTGTTACCTACTTCCTAAGACGCATCGGTGGTAGCATGCCATTAGGTTACTCAATGATAGATTAGATCAATCGATCAGATAAGAATTTTGATTCAAATTTAATCTAATTGGGATTTCAAATCTTTAGAAATAGCTCGAACGAAGGTAAGGAATTAAGAGACATGAAGTTGCATCTCTAAAACATACGCCTATTTGCGAATCTATTTTTGTCGAATTTTTTTTTTCAAAATCGAGCAAATCGTCTGCATACTGTATATTGCCCATTGAATATAGCAATTGCCTATACGATATGTCCTTATTCTATGTCATGGAGTATAAACACATGTTCTTGACGAACACTTTTAACTGCAACTGTAAGAGTAAAAACAGTGTCAAAGTGAATCTAACCAATGTTGCTCCCTCTAAAACAAACTCATATTAAAAAGGTAACAAATTGTGTTCGATATTAAATAGATTGTTATCAATGTTATAAAGAAGCATACACAGAGGTACTTCAATATAACGATGAAAGATAACACAGACTATTATAAATAATTTGAATATGATTGAAGTACTATACGAGCCTTTAACACTTAGCGATAACAGGGGAAAATGCTCTGGGGTTACCTTGACACTTATTAAAAATATGCGGGTATTATTAATAAACAGCTGCAAATGTTAAATGGGCAAATTTATGAAAATTATATAAACTTAATGGAAATTCTACTTATTTACTAAGTTGCTATTTTGCTATATGATTGCTAAATATCGCTCCCCTTTGTTAATTGTTATAACAATAGTTGAATGGGAAAATTTATGAAAGTTATATAAACATAATGAAAATTCTACTTATTTACTAAATTCCTATATGATTGCTAAATGTGTCTTTCTCTCTCTTTCGTTCTTTCT
Source organism: Muscina levida (assembly GCA_964034835.1). NCBI lineage: Eukaryota > Metazoa > Arthropoda > Insecta > Diptera > Muscidae > Muscina > Muscina levida. The sequence continues at coordinate 158,192,010 of OZ035880.1, forward strand.
CATTACAGGCATAGCCGGCTTATTCACTGTCTTCTCAAGTTTTATATTTACAACGACAATAATTAAGTTCCTAGGTAGTGATATATCAGACTTAAAGTAAGTTACTTAATATTTTCTTAAATAACCCTATGTGAATTTAATTTTCCTTTTTTTCATTTTTTTCTCCCTCTGTTAGAGATGCTTTATTTTTCCTTTTGCTCCTCATCGATCTTTCCAACTCTGGCACTTTGGCCCAATTGGCTTTAGCGGGCACAAATCAAGCTGAGGTAACGCACAACATAGCCCGCGGCCTTGAAGTTCTCGGCCCAGCCATCTCGCTGGATACTATTGTTGAGACTTTAGTTATCGGTGTGGGTACATTATCTGGCGTTCAACGTTTGGAAGTATTGTGCACCTTTGCCGTCATGTCGGTCATTGTCAATTATATAGTCTTTATGACCTTTTATCCGGCCTGTCTGTCACTGATTTTGGATCTATCACGCAATGGCATGGATATGTCTTTGGTGCGTGCCAAAGCCAAGGATTCACTACTGTTGAAGGCTCTTAACGAAGAGGAACAAAAAACAAATCCTGTGGTGCAACGCGTTAAAATTATTATGACCACTGGCCTGATGATTGTTCATATCTACAGTCGCATGGTATTCTCGAATAGTGAATATGAAAGTGTGGATAAGACCTTGACACCCCAGTTGAATATGAATGTCAATAATAATCGTACGGAATCGGGAGAACTAAGTGATTTGATAATAAAGTAAGTACTACAAGATAAGATACATATGTAGGGAAATTATTTAGAGGATTTATACCACGCATTGAATCATTACACACTCCATTTAGTTTAACTAGGATTACAAACTTCAGTTTGAAAATTTTGTAATAGAATTGTTATGGGCGTTGCTCTATCAATTTCTGAAGAAAAGATATGTAGAGAAATTATTTAGAGGATTTATACGCATTTATTCACTACACACTCCTTTTTGTTTACCTAGCATTACAAACTACAGTCTGAGAATCTTTTAATGGAATTGTTATGAGCGTTGCTCCATTAATTTCTGCTGTTGTATCCAAAAACGTAAAATCTAACATGTGACGCGTGTACAAAGCATCATGTTAATGTAGTTTGTGTTGATTTTTGTTAAAAAAAGGGAAAGTATTTTCTAGGATAGCCCTATTTTAAATGTAGAATAGGTTTTTCTTTAGCACTCAATAATCTGTAAATAACTTAGGGTTCAATATATTACACCATACTGACAACGATTTCAATTCGTCATCTGGGTGAAAGATATAATTGCAAACACTCACCACGCTGTGTTGATCTTGTCACTTTCACTAAAGTGAATTTTAAATTCATTACCATAGAAGTGCTAATTTGATCTGGTGAATTGTAGTTACTTAATAAAATATACACAGTAATTGTTTGTGTAATTTATATATTAAAGAGAGTCAAGTTTAAAGTGGACTTTCTATAATATTTCTAATAATACTCAAGGTTATATAAGCAATCGTATCATTTGTTCGGATGTTCAATAGACTGCGTGCCACATATGACAAATATTTGTAGGTACTCGAAACGAGGCTAGTTTTTTAATAAGAAATTCTATTCCATACACATAAATTTTTAATTTAAATCAATATACTAAAACGCACCAAAATCTTATAGAACTCATAATGTGACCAAAGCAATAAATTTATCTAACACAGTACAACAATTTTCAGCTCATTGTTTGGGACTCAATTCTGAGAACTGTACGTGAAAGTAGCCCTAAAGAGAAAAAGTTCTGCATCATTCGTTTTGTCAAGTTACATGCCATTCTAATTTAATATCGATTTGAAGTTAGTAAGTATTGTATAGGGGAATTTGTCATGTTTTAGGCTCTTTTGTTTGACATAACTCAAGAACCACTAGTCCGATTTAGCTGAAACAAATTTTGAAAAAAAAACTAAGAATTACAATTTCTCTTTTCCATTCATCAAATGATTTTGAACTGGGTTTATTTTGTAGCAGTTACAATAAACTGTTGTACTCCGTGGCGTATGATTTACGTACAATATTACTTACGATAATCATACGCCACCGTATAACAATACAACAAAAGAGCCTAAAACGTGACAAATTCCCCTATACGATACTTACTAACTTTAAATCGATATTAAATTATTATGGCATGTAACTTGACAAAACGATTGATGCCGAACATTTTATTTTTGGAGCTACTTTCACGAACAGTTCTCAGAATTGAGTCCCAATATCATGTGTTGTACTGTCTAAAATTAAGAAAAACTTTTAGCCAGGTACTAGGGTTTATAATAAAAGTACATTTAGGGGCAATAAAAGTAATTTTGATACATCATAAGAACATTTTGGTATAATAAAATTACTTTTTGGTACATCAAAAGTACTTGTTGGTACACTAATTCTTTTTTTTATGTACAATAAAAGTACCTTGTTGGTACGCTTAATGTATTTGATGGTACAACAAAGGTACTTTGGAATATAGTTGTTGTTGTTGTTGTTATAGCTGGTGGATAGCTGGGGTGATAATTCTTTATACCGATTTTCAATTTATCGGCACTCGATCGGGCATATAATCCGATTATCATACGATCATTGTTGGTAACTATGTTCGTTCCTTTGTAGATAACAAGGTTTGTGTCAAGGATTGTTTGGTGTTGTTGTTGTGAGTTTTAATTTTTAATTTTTCTCTAGAATACTGCCAGAACATCAAGACAGGTAGAACCAGTATCTGTTATAGCTGGATTTTTGTTTGTCGAGAGAGGGCTCCGTCATTTAAATCGCTGGCTTAGTCCATAATAGCATTTATTAGCTAGCATGATTCTTCTCCGGATTTCGAGGCTGACAATATTTGTTTTGTTGATGGCGGAGCCAAGGTAGAGCGAAATAATAGTTTACAACGTCTCCCCAAAGGATTAGATTCTTTGTTTGTTGAAACTAATAACTTCGTTTTGTCCTCGTTCACCGTTAGACCCATTTTCACTGATTCCTTCTGTATACCTGAGAAGGCTGCAGTCACATCCCGCAGTTTTGTACCAATGATGTCTACGTCATCAGCGTACGCGAGTAGCATGTGGCTTTTGTTGAATATCGTGCCACTGTTTGGATAACACTGGCTTTAGTCTTTCACATAGCACACTCGACAGGACCTTATATGCTATGGGTAAAAGGCTGATCCCGCGGTAATTGGAGCACACATTTGGATCACCTTTTTTCAGCATAGGACATAATACGCTTAGATTCCAATCGTCGGGCATGCAATCTTTAAACCAAACCATGCGTAGAAACTGGTGCATGCTCGTTATCAGCTCCTCACCACCGGACTTAAAGAGCTCTGCACCGAAAGTCCGTCGGCACCGGCTGCTGTGTTATTTTTCGATATTGCTCTCCTTACCTCGACTTGACTTAGTGGTGGGCAATCTAAGCCGTCGTCGACAATTGGTGTGATACCTTCACGTGCGCTGCCTTCTGAAACCAGTAGTTGCTGGAATTGTTCTCTCCATATATGCAGTACACTTTGCGATCTGTGACCAGATTTACATCCTTGTCCTTACCGTATTAATTTCTGGTAATTAATTTTTGGACCTCACCTCTATCCCTGTATCGCTCTATAACCTCGTTCTCCCATTCCTTCATCTGACTTTTTTTTGCTTAAATAGCTGTCTCGCCTGTTTTACTGTCTCCTTGTGCCGTTTTATAACAGCCCGTGTTACAAGTGGCTGTAGAGTTGCCCTTTAAGCGGCATCCTGTTCTTCAGACGCTATGCGACATTCTTCATCGTACCAGGACTCGTCTGAGCGTCGTTTTGCATATCCTAGGACGGTTGTTGCCGCGGTTGTCATGGAATGCGCAATATGCTGCCACTGTGTATAGGGAACGTCAGAAGTAGAGACGTTGTGTCGTAGAAGTTGGGAGAGCTGGTTGGAGTAGTTAGTGGCTATCTCCGTGGTTTGCAGCTTTGCGATGTCCAGCTTTCTTTGTGTTTGGGTACGTACGTTTTTCGCTCTGCTCAATTTTGTGTGCACCTTGGCTGCAACCGGGCGATGATCCGAGCCAATATTTGCACCACGGATAACACGCATGTCCATGACACTAGATGCATGTTTGCCATCAATTACCACATGATCAATTTGATTTTTGGTGATTTTATGGGGGGATAGCCAAGTTGCTTTGTGGATATCTTTGTGCTGGAATCTGGTTCCACTCACTACCATGTTCCATCCCGCTGCGAAGCTAACCAGCCTAAACCCGTTGTCTGCCGTGTTGGTATGCAGGCTGAATTTACCGATCGGTGGACCAAGAACATCTTCCCTTCCTATTTTTGCATTAAAGTCTCCCAGAATAATTTTAATGTCGTGGCCAGGGCAGCGATCGTATGTTTCCTCTAGGCGCTCGTCAAATGCATCTTTAATCTCATCGTTTTTATCTTCCGTCGGGGCGTGTACTCAGCGTAATGCAAAAATATTTCGCCCGGATGCGAATGGTGGCTATTCGGTCACTTACAGGGTTAAACCGCGAGACGAGGTGTCGAAGTATCTTGCCGACTATGAAACCACATCCAAATTCGTATCTTTCTGCATGGCAGCTGTAAAAGATATCACAGTTCTTTCGTCGTGTGCATCCCTTCCCGTCCATCTCTTTTCCGGTATGGCAATGATGTCAGCCTTGTATTTGTCGAGAACATCCGCCAGTTGGATAGAGGCGCCATCTCTGTATAGAGTTCGGACATTCCAGGTGCATATCTTTAAATCATGGTTCTTATATCGTTTGCGGGGGTCGTCAACATTTGGGGGGGGGTTCTTGTTTTTTCCTTTCGTCGGCCACCGCTCCCGATCCTAGTTTCTTGGGGGCTGCCAAAGCCCAGTAACTTCTGTTACCTACTTCCTAAGGCGCATCGGTGGTAGCATGCCGATTAGGTTACTCAACATTTCGCCTTCTAACTCTAGCTAACTTTTTAGTGGTTGCTTTAAAGTCATTGCCCGGGGAATACTTGGTCTAAGACCGCAAGTAGTTAGCTGCTTGGACAGTGCCACAAAGAAATCGCTTCAGGTCACTCCCAAGTGAGTGTCAATCAGTAACTTTCAACCTGTGGGCAAATTCCCAGTACTTTACAATAAATTTACCTTTTTATAATAAATTTACTTTTTCACAATAGAGGTACTTTTTGATACAACTACTATGCGTTTTCGAACATTAAAAGTACTTTTTGGTACAATGAATGTAAGTTTTGGTAACATAAATTCACTCTTACTTTTTGGTGCAACTATGTACTTTTCTAGTACAATAATAGTACTTTTGGTGGAAAAAATTTACTTTTTTGTAAAAAAACAAATGCTTTTCGAAACAATAAAAGTACTTTTTGATACAATTGCTATTCGTTTTGGTAAAATATAAGTACAATTTGCTACAATGAATGTAAGTTTTGCTGACATAAATCCACATTTTGATACAATAAAAGACTTTTTGGCGCAACAATGTACTTTTCTTGTACAATAATAGTACTTTTGGTGCAAAAAATTTACTTTTGGAAACAATAAAGGAAATTTCGGTACAATAAAATTAAATTTTATTACAAAAAATTTACTTTTTCACGGTAGAGGTACTTTTTGGTACAACAATAAATTCTATGTGATACTTCAAATGTAATTTCTAATACAGCGTAAGCACTTTGCGGTAGAGAACCATGTACTTTATGATGCAATAAATATACGTTTTGATACAATAAGTAATTTTTGGTACAAGAAATGTTTTTTTTTATACAATAAAAGTACTTTGTGGTACATCAAAAGACTCTTTCCTTAGTCAGAAAAATGTTTTTACCATTAAATTATTAAATGCATACTTATATTTTATTTTTGGCGAAATTGTTTCCAAAAATTACCATCAAATTCTTCTATTAATTTTCATTTGTAAAATGTACCTACTTTCTTTCGGGAAAATAGTTTCCCATTGTCGAAGCGCGTTTAAAAAAAGAGCAAAGAGAAATAATTTTGAAAATATAATGGATATCCTAATATCCAAATTAACACAAATCCGTTGATGACTACCAGACATAAACTAAAAACACATTTTATTTCGAGTGCATAGCCATGTCTAGCTTTGTCTATTTTACCCTATATTACCCTATATATTAATCTCTGCATAGCAATTGCATTGTCATCTGCAACATGTCTTATCTAATTCTTCTACTTTCTCTCCACATTCTTTGTCATTCCAGATGGCTTACCATGAGTGCCGATCAAATTGTGATTCTTATCTTACTCATAGCTTTGGTAATTAAATTTATATTTTTTGAAAATCGCGAAGATTTACACGATCAAATACGCCAGTCGACTGTTACAATTGCTGCCAAATCATCTCAGACCCAGCCACAGCCACTTGAGGCGGCCACACATTTGAATGCAGCCGGTGGTGCACTTGAAATGAAAACAATGGAATCCACCACCAATGCACTTGTTTGCAGGCAGGAATTAAACAGCCTTGCCGCCGCCAAATTGAACGTTCCCTCACGTATACCATTGTTCACCATTGAAGAACAAAACACCGTGAATGCCTACACCCAAACGGAATATCGCCACACAAGCGATGATGGTGCGGGTCAATTGTTGCCTTTAAGTGAATGCAATCAACTGATGAAAGCGCGCCGTGGTCCACCACGTCCTCTGGAGGAATGTCTAGAAATTCTAAATGGCACCGAAGATGGAGCAGGAGCCGCTAACCTGAGCGATGAGGAAATTTTGGCCATAGTCAATGCTGGCGGTCAGTATTGCCCACTGTATAAAATCGAATCAGTTATCGATGATCCCGTGCGGGGTGTCAAGCTACGTAGACAAATAATTTGTGAACGTGCCAAACTTCCGACAGAACGCTTAGAAAGTCTTCCATACAAACACTTTGACTACAAACGTGTTATGAACGCATGCTGTGAAAATGTCTTAGGCTATGTACCCATACCCGTTGGTTATGCTGGTCCCCTGCTATTGGACGGATCGAAATATTTTGTGCCCATGGCCACAACAGAAGGAGCTCTAGTCGCATCGACAAATCGTGGTTGTAAAGCATTGTCCGTGCGCGGTGTCACCTCGATTGTGGAGGACGTGGGCATGACACGTGCCCCCTGTGTACGTTTCTCAAGTGTGGCACGTGCCGCTGAAGCAAAGCATTGGATCGACGACGACCGCAACTATCAACGCATCAAGGCTGAATTCGATTCAACTTCACGTTTTGGCCGTCTCAAAGAGTGTCACATTGCCATGGATGGCCCGCAGCTGTACATACGTTTTGTGGCCTTGACCGGTGATGCCATGGGCATGAACATGGTTTCTAAGGGAGCAGAGATGGCATTGAAGTGCATTAAACGCGAATTCCCCGACATGCAAATAATATCGCTGAGTGGCAACTTTTGTTCGGATAAGAAGCCAGCGGCTATTAACTGGATCAAGGGACGAGGTAAACGTGTCGTCACCGAGTGTATTATACCCGCTGCCACGCTGCGCAGTGTGCTGAAGACAGAGGCGAAAACATTGGTGGAGTGCAATAAATTGAAGAACATGTCAGGAAGTGCTATGGCGGGCAGTATAGGAGGTAAGCGTTGAGATAACAAAATATGTATAGAAAAACAGTTGTGAAATCAATGCTGTTGTTTTTGTTTATCGTTTAATATATTAGAAGCATTCTTGGCAAACTTTCATTGTCATTGAAATTTCAATACATATTTTTCAAAATGATCATTCTTTACCATTCACATAACCTTTGTCGATTTGATATAATAGTAATGAAATTGCAACAAATGTTAGAACATCTAGTTACAATTGTTTTGAAAGTGTAATGTTGGCAAAATATTATTATATAACACTTAAAACTATGGAGTTTCTTAGCAATAACACTCAATTCTCAATTCTGAGAACTGCACGTGAAAGTAGCCCCAAAAAGAAGAAGTTCTGCATCATTCGTTATATCAAGTTACATGCCATAATAATTTAATATAATAATTTAATATTTAATTTAAGTTAGTAAGTATCGTATAGGGGAATTTTTTACGTTTTAGGGACTTTTGTTTACAATTTGTATGGAGTAAAAAAATGCACCAGGCGGTTTTCAAAATCGTTATCTTCGATGAATTCCAATTTGTACTATCTGGTACAATAACATTTTCTATTTGGTACAATAAATTGTACTATTAAATTGTACGAGATGTACAATAAATTGTACTATGTGTTAAATTTTACTATCTGGTACAATAAATTGTACTATTTGGGACAATAAATTGTACTACTTGGGACAATAAAATAAGTTTTTGGTACAATAAATTGTACTGTTTGGCACAATAACATTTGTAACATATAAGTACATTTTATTCTATTTGATACAATAAATTGTACTGAACTTTTTGATGCTATAAATTGTTGGTACAATATCTAGTAATATTTGGTACAATAAATTATACCATACTATACTATATGGTACAATATTAAAAATTTTTGGTACAATAAATTCTACTGTTTCGCGCAATAAATTGAACTGTTTGTTACAAAAAAAGTACCATTTGTTACAATAAATGTATTTTTGTTACAATACAAGTACTTTTTGGTACTATATATTGTAGTATTTGCTACAATAAAAGTACATTTTGTTACGCCTTTTTGTGTGTGGTAGAGCTCAACACTACGTTCTATTAAAATCATTTGATTTTTTTATCTCTGCAGTAGAGTTTTATTGAAAAGTTAATAAAATTTTGATTGTTTGTCTCAGTAATTTTCAATATCCGCGAAAACTGCAGCAGTTAAAAAAAAAAAAGTTGTATAGGGCAGCGGCAGTTGAGTAGATTATCTTACCTGCAAGCAGAGTACGTATTGGTTCGCTCTTTTCGGCTCTGGCAAAATTTCAAATGAGCTGTTGGCTCCCGAGCTAAGAGCCAATTTTTGTGCATTTCAATAAATAATATCTAAATGCAAGAAAATACTAAAAAGTACTTTTATTGTAATTTTTTTGTACCAGAGTACTTTTCTTTTGTACTACAAAAAAAAAGTACTTTTATTGGCCCAAAAGCACTTTTCTGTTGCACAAAGTAATTTTTTTGTACCACAGTACTTTTTTGTACCAAAAAGTCTTTTAATGTACTTTTCGGCAAAAAGTGCTTTTTTGTACCAAAAAGTACTTTTAATATACTTTTCGGTACAAAGTACTTTTTTCGTACCAAAGTACCAAAAAGTACTTTTATTGGCCCAAAAGCACTTTTCTGTTGCACAAAGTATATTTTTGTACCAAGAAGTACTTTACATATACTCTTCGGCACAAAAGTACTTTTTTGTACCAAAGCAATTTTTTTTGTACCAGAGTACTTTTTTATACCAAAAAGTACTTTTAATGTATTTTTCGGCACAAAGTACTTTTTTTTTGTACCAGAGTACTTTTTTGTACCAAAAAATACTTTTAATATACTTTTCGGTACAAAGTACTTTTTTTTGTACCAGCATACCAAAGTACCAAAAAGTACTTTTATTGGCCCAAAAACACTTTTCTGTTGCACAAAGTACTTTTTTGTACCAGAGTAATTTTTTTTGTGCCAGATTACTTTTTTAAATAAATTAAATAAAATCCAAATGCAAGAAAATACCAAAAAGTACTTTCATTGTACTATTAGGTACAAAGTACTTTCTTTTGTACCAAAGTACTTTTTTGTAGCAAAAAATACTTTAATGGGCCAAAATCACTTTTCTGTTGCACAAAGTAATTTTTTTTTTGTACCAGAGTACTTTTTTATACCAAAAAATACTTTTAATATACTTTTCGGTACAAAGTACTTTTTTTTGTACCAATGTAGCAAAAAGTACTTTTATTGGCCCAAAACCACTTTTTTGTTGCACAAAGTATTTTTTTGTACCAAAAAGTACTTTTAATATACTTTTCGGCACAAAGTATTTTTTGTACCAAAGTAATTTTTTTCTACCAAAGTACTTTTTTCTACAAAAAGTACTTTTAATGGCCCAAAGCACTTTTCTGTTGCAAAAGTACTTTTTTAGTACCTGAGTACCAAAAAGTAAAAAGTAATACCTTTTTGGTAGGAAAAAGTGCTTCGGTACAAAAAAATTGCTTTGTGCAAGAAAAGTACTTTTTGGTATAAAAAAGTACTTTGGTAGAAAAATAGTACTTTGTGCCGAAAAGTACATTGAAAGTACTTTTTTATACACGAAGTACTTTGGTACAACATAAAGTAATTTGTGCAACAGAAAAAATACTTTTTGCCGAAAAGTACTTTTTGGTACAAATAAAAGTACTTTTTTTATACCAAAAAGTATTTTAGTACAAAAGAAAGTACTTTGTAAAAAAAGTACAATAAAAGTATTTTTTGGTATTTTCCTGCATTTGGATTTTATTTATTGAAATTAATAAAAATTGGCTCATAGCTCGCGAGAAAAGAGCCACAAAATTTCAAATGGGATCTCGAGCTGGCTCGCGAGCCATGTTGTAGTCCAATACATGACTATCAAATCAAAGGTGAAATTTAAGGTTATATAACGGCAACAGATATTTTTAAGATGTAAAAAACGAAATAAGTAAAAAAAAAGTCCTTTGAAAAAAAATTTCCTTATATTAATAAATTACGCAATTTACTATCAAATGTTCCAGAAATATATTTATTCATTGTTTTGCCTACAAAAGTTTCGCAATTTCCTATTAAACCTAATTTGTTTCCCCTCCCTCCATTTCGTTAGGTAACAACGCCCATGCCGCTAATATGGTCACTGCTGTATTTTTAGCTACTGGTCAAGATCCTGCACAAAATGTTACCTCGAGTAATTGCTCAACAGGTATGGAATGCTGGGGTGAAAACAACGACGATTTATATATGACATGCACTATGCCCTCACTGGAGGTGGGCACTGTGGGCGGTGGTACTGGTTTACCCGGACAAAGTGCCTGTCTCGATATGTTGGGTGTCAAGGGAGCCAATGCAGCTCATCCCGGCGAGAATGCAAAAAAATTGGCCCAAATTGTATGTGCCACCGTAATGGCTGGCGAATTGAGTCTTATGGCCGCCTTGGTCAACAGTGATCTAGTCAAGAGTCATATGAGGCATAACAGGTAAGAGAAGGCGAGCTATACAAAAACAACAATAATACTACAAAAAAGAGTTTGTTTAATTAATTTGTTATTTTTTCTGTCGCTTTTCAGATCCTCAATAGCTGTAAGCTCTAAAATAAACAATCCCCTAAATGTCACAGTCTCCAGTTGTAGTAAAATAAGCTAAAATTTAATAAACCAATACAACAACAGATATTATAACAGAATGCTATTTACTACCTCCAGAAGTTTTTTGGTTTTCATACGTCTTAACGTTTAAGCGCGTTAGATGTCGTTGTCGTCGTCAGAAGACGACGTACAAAACCATTAACAGCAACAATTTTTATACAAATAACAAAACAAAACTCTGTCCTTTGTTTGTTTTAGGGCTCTATGCAATGAATATGAACTGTGAATGAGAGTGATTAAAAAAAAAAATTAAGTGAATTTCCCATTATAGTAATCGTGAATGTAATAGAATGTGATTGATTCTCTGAGCGGGTAGTTGGAAATGGTTATAGAGAAGAGAATGGACTTGTTGTTATGAGTAGTGAGAAAATGTTATGATTGCCTAGGGTTGGTTATATGTTACAGCCGTCAGAGACAATTGATGTTAACTGCCCTAAGTAAACGTTTCTTAGTGCTGATAATAAATTGTATAGATGCAAAAATAAAATGAAAATATAAAGAAAATTATAATGAAGTACATTTTTCTAGTCTGTTGGCTGACAATAGAACAAAGTTTTTCTTACAGAAAAATTAAAACTCTATGAATTTTCTTATAGATTTTCTAGTATAACTTCGAAAAGTCTATACATAGAGTATTGACAAAGTAACTTTTTGTTAAGAAAAAGCCGACAGAGGCACTTCTAATTATTGTACAAACGGTCATTACGAGTCATGTGTAAAGGACTTTCTTATAAGGAATGTGCCAACAAAATGAATGGAAATTAAGTGATATCTAGAATCACTGTCTTCCTCTCCTTCATAATGAAATATTCGCATCAATAGTATTTTCCAATGCACTCACTCATAAAAACAACACATAGCCTCCACTTATAACTTTTAAATAGTTGTTACTGTGATCTGAGAATAACTTTAAATTTCTCTGACCAATGAGGTACAATGAGGAGGCAAATTTCACCCATAATGTGTACAATAAAAACACTAAGCTGGTAAATTAGATTGTTGAAAGCAAGTAGCCGCATTAATAGCTGATTTCGTTAAGGCAACGCCGCTGATGAGTCTCCTCGATCAAATGACGAAAAGCGTACGGCGAAGGCGGCCCGTTCGAATCTCAACCCCGGTAACTTGACTTTTCAATTAATTACTAAAACTCAGTTTAGAAAACCTTCTCGGTCAGGTCAGCTCTTGAATGGAGGTTAAATGACATCTAGAAAGACTGTGATCCTCTGCTGCACATAAAAACGGGGAAATAAGTAATTTGTCTCAAGAGAATATTTTTCTTTGTTTTCTCCAGTTACATTTTTTTTATAAAAAATCTAATATTTATTGTAAATGCGTGTATTCAAATTTTTTTTTGACAATATATTGTTTACACACTTTTATTTTTGTACAAAACTATGTGTGAATATGTAAAGAAATAGCCCAATAGGGAAAAATACTAGTTCGGAACTAGTAAAGTACTAGTTCTCCATAGGACAGTGAACTAGTTCACATTCCATACAAGCGACTGTCTCATTTAACACGTAGTTGTCCTGACTTGGGGAAATTATAGTCGGGCGGCAGTTGAGTGTCTCCTTTAATCTCAAAAGAGATTGATGAGAACTAGTACAAAATTAACGCATCAGAACCAGTTCTATTCTAAAAAATTTGAGATAGTATTCTAATAGTATTTTAAATACAATAATTGAAATTTTTCCATAATTTTTTATTTAAAATTAATTTAACAGCATTTGTCTTTTGCTTGTTGTGTGATTTAAAATAAAACTTAAATTATTTCAAAATTCTCTTTTTTTTATTCGTCAACTAATAACGTTTAACTGGTTCAAAATTCGATAGTTTAGAACTAGTTCGTTGTGGAAGTAGTTTATAATTCCATACTTTTGAACTAGTAAGTTTTCGAACTAGTTTGACGATTCCCTACTGGGAGTGTAAAGGAATTAATTTTTTTTAGGATAAACTGAATATTTTCTTTTCACATTGAAGGTTTTTTTTTTATATACGAAAGTTAATATTTCTACAGAATTGTTTTAGTTACAAAACTTACCACGTATAAATTATTTTAAACAAAAAAAAAACCCTATGTCAAATTCTCAGCTTCCAATAACTCTATAACAACAACAACTACTTCTGTTCAAATTTGAAACTTTCATTTTATACGAATACTAGGAAATCATTTATATTTTCTCAATCAATGCAATTAAATACTTTGAATTTAAGTCAAACTTAGAGTAAAACAGTATATCTCCTGACTCCCTTTCCAATCAAGACATAAGTATTGACTTTAACTTTAATGTATTTAAGAATTTCACAAATTGCTAAAATATTAATTTTCACATAAAATACAAGAAACTTAAATGTAATTATTTTATGATACAAAAAAAACAATCCACAATTTTTGTTAAGAACCTGAGGTTTAAAACCATTTTGTTTAAACAATATAATATTTTTAGGAAATTATCAAAAATTTTAGTGTGCACGCACAATCTTCGTAACATCTTAATTAAAGTTGTATAAATAATACGTAAATCATAGAAATTTTTTATATTTGCATTAATTGTTGAGAAAAGCAAACTAAGAGCATAAAGTTTAAGAATATCACAATAATATTGTTATAACAATTAAAACAGCAACAACAACAGAAATACAACTTAATAATGTTGCAAATACCAAAGTTTTAGGTAACACGAAAACATTAAATCCAGTAATATGAAATGGCGTTTTGTGTCTATTTTATATATTTGAGAATCATGTAAATCCATTGTAGAGCAGATACATACATATATTGTAGTTAATTTTGTTTTTATATTCATTTATTTTGCAACGAAATATTTAGTGTTTTTTTTTATTATTTTTGTTTGTAACAAATTTAGCAAAACACTAAAAACATAAGATTACGAAATTCAATTTGTGTGCGCAGTGTAGTAGGCATTTAATCTTACTTATAATGTATTGAACATAACAAATGTATAATATAGCAAGTATATAGTATATGAGAGACAACAACAAAATATTTATTTCTTAATTTGTTTTTTTTTTTTATTTGTACTATTATTTTATGCTTAATTTTAATTTACGATTTAATGTAATAAAAAAAAATTTTCTGTTTATAAATTTCTTGGAGTATTAAGAGAAAACACACAAAACAAAATGTTGACTTTTTTTATTCAAAATAATCATGGACACATTTCATCAGCTTTCTAGAAGTTCTATTAGGTTGGGTAAATTTTTTGGCAATAAAGGCTCTTCGCTGTTTTTTTCCTATGGGTCATTCCAAGAAATTTGGCGGATGAAACCATAGCTCGATGAAAGCAAAATCCGAGCACCCTAGATTTATTTATTTTATTTTTTCTAGTCAAATTTGTATATGGGGGTTTTTTGGGTCGAGGAATCCATTTTTGATATTTAGTTTTGAGTGACACCAGAGGATTCTTTTGTAATTTTTTTTATTGTTTTTATTCTTGTTTTGAGAAATTGACGAAACTGTTGTGAAAGTAGATGAATTTATAATTATTTTATAATATATAATTTTTTTTGGCCCCCGTACAAGTCGACCCACCCTAATAAATATAGATATATAAAAAATGTTGCGTTACTGACTGACAAAAAACTTCACCAATCGGAAAAAAAACTTCAATAACAAAAATTTGAGTGTAAAACAGGTCAATTGAAAAGTCCCCGGCCTGACACATAGATGGCGTTACTAGAATTAAATCCATATGATTTTTAGTTAGCCCTAACCAAGATGTATTAAAAAAAGGTAGAGTTATCTGTACAACAAATTTGGCATTGCAACAACAACAGGCAATTTATTTTGTGTAGTGCCTCTCTAGTGTCAATATCTCCATACAAATTTTTGACAACCAAAAGGCGCAACCCGGCGAGTATATGTAAGTTAACAGTGCAGAGGCCCCTAAATCAGAAAAAAAGTTAAAACCAGCTGGCTGTTAACGCCACCTGTATTAATACATCTTGGTCATAACCTTCAAAAGACGCATTTATAAATTTGACAACTGCCGGATCATTAGTTTGTGAATTATAGCATATTAACATATTGCTTTTTGAAGGAAAAAATACAGTTGAAGCAAAAATTTGACTCAATGACGAGTTTCCGGACACTGCCCCACGAAAATCAACCATCAAGAATTGGTATGCTAAGTTTAGATATGGTGAAATGAGCACCGAAGACGGTAAACGCAGTGGAAGCCCAAAAGATGATGTTACCGACAAAAACATTAAAAAAATCCACAAAATGATTTTTCCAGACCGTAAATTGAAATTGAATGAAATAGCAGGTACTCTAAAGATATCAACTGAACGTGTACATTGTATCATTTACGAAAATTTTTGTATGAAAAAGCTCTGTGCAAAATGGGTGCTGAGCGAGCTCACTTTTGACCAAAAACAACGACAAGTTTATGATTCGGAGCAGTGTTTGGAGGTGATCAAGCGTAATAAACCCGAGTTTTTGCGTCGATATGTGAAAATGGATCAAACATGGCTCCATCATTTCACTCCGAAGTCCAATCGACAGTCATCCGAGTGGACTGCACACGATTGCGTCCGCATCCACAGTATTCTCCAGATCTGGCCCATAGCGACCATTTCCTGTTCTCAGATCTCAAAAGAAGTAATTTTCGTTAAATGAAGAGGTGGTGATCGCCGAAACTGAGGCCTATTTTGAAGCAAAGCACAAATCGTACTATATGAATGGTATCAAAAGTTGGTTGGTCGCTATAATCAGTGTATCACCCTAGAAGTGAATTATGTCGAATAAAAAAACGATTTTTGCCAAAAAAATCTGTTTTACTATGGTAGGCCGGGGAGTTTTCAATTTCCCTGTTATTAGTGTGGGTCGGAAAAAAAGTTGATGTGGACATCCCCAACGATTGAAGTTTATCCAAAGACAATTTTAGAACATCAAATTTTTTTTTGATCCGTGCACCCTACTTACTGCCCGTATACGTTTTATTGCGCTGCCTTGTTATTTGACGTCCTATCTAAACGAAACTCATACCGTTGTCCATTTTTTGCCAAAGGCTCCGATTTTTCCTTTGAACACTTTTAATTTCGAAGTCAATTTTGACTATTGACTTCATGTATTTCGTTTCCTATATCCATTTGATACCCATTTCTTATAATGAATGAAACATAACATTAAGGTCTTTTTGGGGCCGCTGATTTCGTAACCGAGTCAGACTTGAAAAAAAAAACCAAATGGCGGACATTCTTTTAAAAAAATACACGAATTCAACTGATATTGTGCCTAAGGGAATTTAGATTAAACAAAATGGCGGATACAGAATGGCGGAATTTTTTTTTTCAAACAATGCTTGAAATTAGTTGATTTTGGGATCGCCGATTTCGAATCCAGGGTCAAATTTTGAAATAACAAAGTGGCGGTTACCAATTGGCGAACATCTTGTTCAGGTGAATTCCATAATTTTTTTTAAATAATGTCCGCCAATCTGTATCCGCCATTTAGTTTTTTTTTCTCCAGTCTTTCTTTTTCTTACTTAGCTGGCACTTCTTTCAAGCCCATCTTCTGCGCTTCTTCTCCAGTTAGCCACACCAAGTTCTGTAAGGTTCTCAGTAACCTGGTCCTTCCAACGAAGTTTTGGTCACCCTCTTCTGCGCCGTCCATCGAGTTTATTGTCAAAGACTTTTCGAGCTGAAGCATTTTTGTCCGTGCGTACAACATGTCCTAGCTATCGCAACCGCTGTATGTTAATGCGTCTGACCACGTCAATGTCGGTGTACAGCTCGTACAGCTCATGATTCATGCGACGCCGATACTCTCCGTTAACGATGATGGGGTCATATATTTTACGGAGTATTTTTCTCTCGAATACTGCCAGAACCGATTCATCCGCTTGTGTCATAACCCAGGATTCTGAACCGTACATCAAAACAGGTAGAACCAACATCTGGTATAGTAGGATTTTTGTTCGATTGTTTAGTCCGTAGTGGTATTTATTAGGAAACAGGATTCTTATCCGGATTTCGAGGCTGACATATTGGCGGAGCCTAGGTAGATTAGCTACCACCTTGAAATTTTAGTTGTCAACGTTCACGCAGTTTCCCAAAGTAGATTCTTTGTTCGTTGAAACTAATAACTTCGTTTTGTCCTCGTTCACCGTAAGACCAATTTTCGCTGATTCCTTCTGTATACCTGAGAAGGCTGCAGTCACATCCTGCAGTTTTCGACCGATTATGTCTACGTCATCAGCGTACGCAGGTAGCATGTGTCTTTTGTTGAATATCGTGCCACTCGTGTTTACTGCAGCTTTCGAACTCATCTCCATTACTATGTTGGTCGCACGATAGGCCATCGCCTTGTTTTAGGACTCACCAGGTATACAATGACTCCGTAAGGTCCTTGCCAATCTTTACGGAAGACTTCGTGTCAGTCAGCGTCATTCCGCAAAAGCCTTTCAGCTTCGCTGGAATGCCAAACTCAGTCATGGCTTCGAGTAATTTCTGCCGTATCGGGCTGTCGCAGGCAGCTTTATAGTCTACGAAAAAATGGTACGTGTCAAACTGTTTCTCTTGGGTCTTTTCCAGGATTTGCCGAAGAGTGAATATCTGGTCAGTTGTTGATTTACCATGTCTAAAGATACACTGATAAGCCCCGATAAGCTTGGATAACACTGGCTTTAGTCTTTCACATAGCACACTCTACAAGACCTGCGATGAGTAAAAGGCTGATCCCGCGGTAGTTGGAGCACACACTTGGATCACCTTTTTTCAGCACAGGACATAATACGCTTAGATGCCAATCGTCGGGCATGCACTCTTCTAGCCAAACTGTGCGTAGGAGCTGACGCATGCTCGTTATCAGCTTCTCACCACCGGACTTGGAGTCAATCTGTACCCGCTGTTTTATTATTTTCAGCCGCGATATTGCTCTTATTACCTCGGCTGGACTTGGTGGTGAGCAATCTAAGCCATCGTCGACAATTGGCGTGTTACCTTAACGTGCGCTGCCTTCTGGAACCAGCAGTTGCTGGAAGTGTTCTCTCCATATATGGCGCACATTTTGCCTATCTGCGACCAGATTTCGGGCCTCACCTTTATCCCTGTATCGCTCTATATCTTCGTTCTCCCGTTCCTTCATCTGACGTTTTTTCGCTAAAATAGCTGTCTCGCCTGTTTTACTGACTCCTTGTACCTTTCCCTAACAGCACGGGTTACAATTGGCCGTAGCGTTGCCCTATAAGCAGCATCCTGATCCTCAGACACAATGCGACATTATTCATAGTACAAGGATTCGTCTGAGCGCCGTTTTTCATATCCGTCAGAAGTAGAGGCGTTGTGTCGTAAAAGCTTGGAGAGTTGGTTGGAGTAGGCAGTGGCTATATCTGGGTTTTGCAGCTTCGCGTTGTCCAGCTTTCTTTGTGTTTGGTTACATGCGTTTTTCGCTCTGCTCAATCATGTGCGCACCTTGGCTGCAACCTGGTAATGATCAGAGCCAATATTAGCACCACGGATCACACGCACGTCCATGACACTAGATGCATGATTGCCGTCATTTACCACATGATGAAGAAATATTTCGCCTTGATGCGAATTGTGGCTATTTCATTAATAACAAGATTGAATCGCGAGACAAGATGTCAGAGTCTCTCGCCAACTACAATTCCACATATAAATTCATGCTTTTCGGCATGGCAGCTGTCGGAATTTTTACGTCCCGAGCATCCTTATCCTGTCCATCTCATCTCCTGGATGGCGGTAATGTCAGCCGTATTACGTTTACTGGGGTCGTCAACATTTGGGGGGTTCCGTTTGTTACTTTTCTTTCTCGTATTTTTATAGCCAGTAAAGGAGCTAAAGGCGGTTGGCTAGTACAACCATCAGGGTTCGTCGCTCACTATCAGCCGCTATTCATGATAAAAAAATATCACGAAAACCGTTGCCCAGGTGCCACCACGAAGGAAGTTGTTAGTCGGCTTGAGGTGCAAGATTCACTTTCCATCCCCAACGGGGCGGGGAGATCTACTATAATATTTTTTTTTTAAATCTTGTTTCGCAGTTTTTACCATTTTTAGAATAACTCAAGAACCATTCATGGTTCACAAACGTACCATAAGTTTCTAAATATTATTTTTTTGATCTTGGTTGATAGTTTCGGAATTATCAAACAAGTTGTACTGAAATATTATGTTTTTCAGACAAATATTCCAAATTTTTTTTACAAAAATATGATAATTCGTTATCGGTATCTAATAACTTGTACCGAAAAACTATGTTTGTCAGACAAATATTCAAAAAAAAATTTTTTTACAAAAATATAAAAATTCGGTATCGGTAAAAAGTGTTCAGTTTTGCACTTTTTAGTAAAATTAGATCTGTTGTGAATAAAATGAGATCTTTCGGAAGAAAATCGATGAAGATTTTTCCATGTTATTCACAATTTTGCGAGCACAGAAATCACGAATCTTTCCACCGATTTTGTTAAAATTTGGTATTGACGCCAGACAAATATTTGGAAACGTTTTTAAAAAAATATTAAAAGTCGATTTTTGTAAAAAGTGTTCAGTTTAGCGCTTTGGTAGTAATAAAGGATGTCCCAACAAGAGCGCAATTTTTAAATTTTAAATAAAACACAGATATTTTAAAAAAAATCGTGAAATTTCATTATATCGTAAAGTAGACAGAATGAAGTTATGTATGGAACAACATATCGTGCAGATGACCGCCGCGGCTTTGCTGGCATGCACGCGATCTTTTAATGAAATTTTCAATGGCCGTTTCGCATAAATGCTGCGGTATTTCATTTATGCAGCTTCCAATTTCCTCTTTTAAGGCTTGAGTCGTCGTCGGCTTATTCGCGTAAACCATCGACTTCAAAAAACCCCAAAGAAAAAAATCTAATGGTGTTATAACGCACGATCTAGGCGGCCAATTCTGATCTCCAAAACGCGAAACAACACGACCAGGAAATGACTGATGCAGCGATTGAACTGATCGCAATTTGCAAACTGTAGCCGCAAAACTTTCATCATTATGGTAAAACAATTTCACAATGAGAATGCGTTGTTCATTCGTGTAGCGCTCCATTTTCACTAACCTCGTACCTTCTACTAGCAAACAATAACAATTGTTCAAATGTCAAACAATGACACTTCGAATGTTGCCAGATTTAAAAATTGCGTTCTTCTTGGGACACCCTTTATTAGATATGTTGTGAATAAATCGAGTCTCTTCCTAAAAATATGGATAAAGAAATTTAGCTATTTGATTTTTTATATTATCTAAAAAAAAATATTTTAGAAATTTTGTCAGAAATTCGATATGAGGGTCCTTGAATCACTTACTATGCTATTTGCTGGAAAATTTGTTTTTGCTATAATCTTATAAATTAAAGCAGGAGACAAAAAATCGATGTATTCCTTAATTTTTTTTTACTGTTTTTAGTATCATTTAGTCAAGCGATCAAAAAATCATATTTATTCATACTCAATTGGTGTCTCTTAAATGACTCCGTTTATATATTTATTAATTATTTGTTGCTATACTTTTTGTTTTTTTTTGTGATTTTTTGCATATTATTTTTAAGACATACGTAAAGATAAAACAAATAAAAAAATAACAAGTAGCCTTTTAGCTGTATAACTTAAAAAATATGGATTTTCCCCTAACTAAAGGAAACCATCGTAAAAGCGTTACTTTACTAATAACTTTCATGGCCTGTAATAAATGTAATACATTTAAATAAAAAAAATGTTGTGAATTTATTACACTTTTAAAAAAAAAAAACATAAAACCTACAGTTTAAATAATACATTAAAACAAAGCGAACATTATGTATTAAGTTTAAGTTTAATAACGGCTTTTTATACATTCAATATAGAAAATTTTTATATGAAATAATATTTGTAATATACATACATACATACATATATTTAGTTTGTTTAATTTTAGAAATGTAATTGATATTGTAAGAACAAAAGAAGAGTCGAGAAAGGATTTGAATCAGCTTTGTGTTATTATTCACTAAAAAATATATTACAGTCAGTTTTCCTAGAGGCATTTCAAGTGGTGACCAGAAAATAATACAAAATGATCTGATCAACTATGCGGTAGTCTAAGAAATTCTATAATCATAGCTGATATGCATGTTCGCAAAATGAAAAATATAGATCCGTCTAATGGTAAAATATAACAACCCAGCAGCAAAAAATGGAGCTTTGCATGCCTGCAAAGGCCGTCAGAAGCCCTACCCTTCAAATTCAGTCTTCATTTCAAATTAACATAGGGCGCCATAGGCAGGCAAGGCCTGCACATTCCCTTTCTCATTGAAGGCGTTTCAGTAGGCATGCCTAGTATGTCCTGCTTAGAGTCCTGATAACAAGGGCCTTTTATGAGGCATTGCTACTGCAGACCAGCTTGCAGGCCTCATCGGAGAAGTGATAAGTGCATGGCTATGAACGTCAATTCTGCCTTCTACTAATAGGACTGTCAACAGGCCTGTTTAAGGTAAGAAAGTTTGCATGCCCTTTGTGCACATCTATGGTATTTTTTTGGGGTACACAGTAGGGCTGCTCACAGGCCAGTTTTAAGAAGGAAATGAGGCATGTCTGCGGGATCTTTTCTCATCCTAGTAAGAGGCCTCATTGCAGGTCTCATTTGAGAAGCGAAATGTGCATGGGTATGGAATTTTTTGTTGGGCTTAGTGAAGGACTTATTATAGCCTGTATACATGCCTGGAAAAGGAAGGCGTATTTGAATGTCAACAAACTGCCTTTGAAGGCATGTTTGGAGGCATATTTTTACAATGCCTCGCCGCTGGGAATATTTGCAACGGTTAGTTTTGCGAAATATTAAGATTTAAGCTTGTATACAGTAAAAAACCACATCGCACAGTGGTTCAGAATCGTTTTTCTTTGGCTTAAAGTCTGTAACTTTTGAGCCGAAAGGGATATTATACAAATTTTTTCTTTAATGGTGTATAGAGGTGTGGTAGAGTGAACAGAGATGATTATGTTGTAGTAGCGGGGGATTAGCGGAGAATCCTCTGATTGCAATATGTCCTCTTTCGTTCTTGTTATTAAAGGAATTTGTGGACTGTTTGGAATGCGTTGCGTGCAATTGTTTCGACTTGGATTCTATTTGCAAATAAGAAATTATTCACCCCTATTCCCGTAGACGTCGTCGACATCGTCGTCGTTTTTATGTCAACATCACTTCGAGTCAACATCGTTGTCACATCAATGCTATTTCGGTATTCTGTAACTACTATGAGACGACGTCGACTAGTAATCGATAACATGAAAGAAATAACAACAGCTGATGTAACATTTGTACATCAGCTGATTCATTTTGACTTTTACTTTCTGTTGTGAAGAAATGTTTTTTGTGTCCGATTCAGATTTAAGCGATGAGGAAAGTAAAAATAATCTTATACTGGAAAGGATAATACTTCGACTATGATCCGATGATCTTAAACTTGCCAAATAACGAGTATGTTCATCGGTGTTAAAATCGTAATTTGAGGTTATCTGTTGGCCGGCCTTCCAACTTTTTTTAGATTCTAGAACTACTTAAGTCTTAATAAGGCAGCATTTAATTACGTAATCGTTCCTATAGAAATAGTTCCTATCATGAAAAGTGAACTCAGGACATATGTTTCAGTCATAATTAAGTTGTCAGCAACATTGAGGTCCTTTGGACAGGGGCCTTACAACCTAAGTGTAAGTGCAGCCAGTAGTTGCAAGATTCCTGTCTGAATGCATTAGAGAGGTGATTTGTCCACCTTGGATACAATTGGAAGTAACTGAAGATGACAAATCGGAAGCATAAATTAAATTTTTTTTAACAAAACAGGATTTACTGGAGTAATTGGATATGTCGATGGAACCCATATCAAAATTTTTGCTACAAATAAAGAAGACCAGATTCGTAACTACAACCGCAAAGGATTCTTAAAGGCGCTCCAAAGGAATTAAATTGTTTTTCACCAATTTTCTCACATTACCCCTTAAAATTAGACAAAATCCTTGTACCTATGAGGGATTTTGTTTCCAAGCCCCTATTTGTTACTCGACATTGTTATTCTTGACGTCATTAAACAAAACCTTTTTTTAAATTTACAAAAACTAAAGTTATTCTTTCAAATTGTTTCAAGTCGTTACTAACAACTGTGACGACAGATTCAGAGTCGTTTCGATTCAACGTCGTCGTCACATTTCCTTACAGAATACCAAATTTGTGTCAATAGTAACCGATAGTTATCGATAACGACTACGAGAATACCGATTTTACATCGTCTTCACAAGACGACGTTGTTTTGCGTCGACGACGTCTACGGGAATAAGGCCGATTATATGCCATTTAATTGGGCGGGGTGAAATAAAGAAAATTGATAAGGTTTAGTTTAGAATTCAGTTGGTTTTATTGGAGTAATGAGATGCTCACCAGTTGAGATACGTCCGATAAGTGACATTTTTTGGTTTCGGATTTCCGACCATAATCATTTTACAAATACAATACAATGATTTAAATTGAGTGGTTACCATAAAATAACAATTCATTCACAATAGTGGTATAGGTACACTATTTAGTACAAGTAATATATAATATAAAACAAAATTATGAAATGAATTTTTGTCGTTTGTCGTAAAAATATGGAAAACGGGAAATATAAATTTTTCAAATATTGGTTATTTTGTATGGGAGGTACAAGACAGGTTCGGCCCATATAGTCTATATTCATTCCGCAGTCAAATTTCAATAAGCATATCGTCGCTGCGGTGACTAAAAATTGAATAGTGACCGATGCTAATCGATACTGAACCACTGTGCAACGACACACAAAATGCGGTCTTTCACTCATGGGATGAAAACAGGAATTTGGGGTTTTTCTTTTTGGTTAACATCATTTGGTGTTCTTGATATGACCACAAAGAGTCAAAATAGTATAGATGTTACCATTTAAATTTTTTAAAAACACATAAATGAATGAAATAGCAGCAATTAAATAAATTACAAAGCAGAAAATGTTTTTTTTGTATATTTTTCCTTGATATCTGCTTTGCACTTTATTTTATAGTCGAAAAATGTATTAGGTTTTTTATAAACAATCGTAAAGCAGATACATTTTTTCGAATATTTTCCCTTAAAGAAAGTATTCTGTTCTTTAAATAAGCAAATCCTCTTAACTGTAACTAGTATATGTATCATAAAAAAATATGTAATACACCCAAATTACATTAAGATAATAAATGTTAGACTTTAGTAATTAATGGTTATCTGGAAAGCAAAAGTCTATTTATATTTGAAATCAATAAACGAAATAAAACTCTGTAAATTTATTGTTAAATTCTAACGAAATAAATCGAAAGTATTTTATGAAAATAATATAACATCTAAACTTGTTTATATCATAACAAATTTGTTTTATTTCGTTAGGCATAAATTACACAGTACAACACACTTTTAACAAAACCATTAACTCCATTTTGCTCCACTACGTCACAATTTTTTTTTACAGTGGTTTGAAGTTTGATTTTTTTGGTCAAAAGTCGATTCAAAGAATATGAAAAATCAAGAAGATTTTATTTTGAGATTTTTTTTTAACATAAATGTGGCTGAATTCCGGCAAAGCCACGTCAATTTTATTCTTCAATGTGTTGACAGTCTGTGGATTTTTCCCACTTAAATTTTCACAATAACCCTTTATTTATTCATCCATAACACTATATGTATCCCATTCCAATTCGGCTGCAAAATATCTCCTTATTAAATCTTCCTTCTCAAACTTTGTGGTATTAAGCACTCCACACACGAACGAAGAACCTCCCGCAGGACCTCTAGGATTGTTCGCTTCTTGTTTGGGAAACTCATGGGCTATAGAGTTAAGCATCTGTAGAATTTGTTCGATATTTACTGGTTCCTGTATAATGTTGTGCAGTTCCTCATCATCTCCCACCAGTACTTCGGTGCACTTTTCTAGTTCCTCGAAATAGTCCAATTGTTTTAGGTCCTTGTCAATTTTCCTATCCATCTCACGGATATCTTCCGTATGGGAAATATTTCGAAAATGTTGACAAAAACTCTGTATGAAGGGACAGCCGGTTTTGCGGTGGCGAATAGATTGCACCTCCTTGGGAACACTGTACAGAACCATGGTGTTGTTGCTTAGGTTGCTGGCATCAGTGGGTGTGATTTTCTTCAGTTCCTCATCGTCGGCATAGTCCATATCGATTTCACCGCGACAGCCTATAAAGGCTAGCAGCTTTTTAGCACTCTCCAAGGAGGCGTTGCCCTGAATGCGATTCACGATATCGGTTTGAATGTTCAGTTCACCGTCACAGGTGTAGACGACATCATCAGAGCCGCCATGTGACATGAGAAAGAATAGGAAACTTTTTAGCGGGCGAAAATCTTTGGTCGCAATATAATCGAGAATCTGCTGCAAGTCTTGGGTGTCACAATCCTCCACTAGAATGTAGGGTATACCGGCAATTTTCAATTCGCGTATCAAATTAATGACGTCACGTTCGCTGCCCGCCCTCGGTTTACGTTGATTGGTAAAATAGTAATTATTGATGATTATGGCCAAGGCGGGATTTATGCAGTAAGCGTAGAGATCGGAGTTCGTAGTGGCTGCCACAAAGGATCCTTGAAATGTGATCAGTACAGTTTCTCTAAACGAGGTGAAGGGCTGCATGAGGATGGCATACAACATTAGGGCATAACCATAACGGCCCTTAAAGGAATCGTCATCGAACCACTGAACCAATATAAGATTATCGATTTGTCGGTTTCCATTCATTTCACTGGTAAGGCTGCCTTTTTGCTTGCCTCTCAAATTAACACTGATCGCAGAGGCCTTACTTATATAAGCATCCACTTTTTTCAGTTCCGCATAAATATTGGCCATTTCATTTTTTTGTTGTGCAGCGTCAAAGACAAAGGGCAAATTGGTGCCATAGGCAAAATTATGATTGTAGCGACATAGGACCAACTTTGATTTATAACGTAAATACTTATTGCCCTCCATGGCCTTCATGATACTTAGTAGCAGCGAGTAGCGATGCACCATTACTACAACACTGGCGTAGCCTATAAATTTGGAATTTTTTAATTGATAGATCACTTGGCAGTGCGACTCTCCAAAATAGTCTACGGAGGGAAGGCCGCCTAAGAATGTAGTAGTTTTACTATTAATATCCCATTTGTCACAGTTGCATGCCGACACAAACAAGCGCACTCTAAGGGCAGTGCCCTCCTCCACCTCCTTGATTTTAGCACTGTTTAGGCGTTCATTCATCAACTGATAGGGATTCTGCGACTCATCATCGAAATTGAGATCTTTGACCAGAGGATTATTTCGTAAACTTCGTTTAAGAGAAATTTGCAACAGTCCAGAGGGATTAATGGTAAAAGCTGGTTTTTTAACTCCGGAGGGATTAATGTTAAAAACTGTTTTTTTAACTGCCGAGGGATTAGTATTAAGAGCCGGTTTTTTTAAAATGGGAATTCTTAAACCGCTTGATATTCGTTGAGGCGTCATGTTGTACCATCCATTGACACAAGACGTTTACTTGTGCTTTGGCTAAAGTTTCAATTGTGACTGAGAAAGTTTGTGTTTATGATAAAGCGACGAGACTCTTTATTCATTTCCTTTAGTGCTACATACATACTTATATCTAAAGTGTGTTTGTTGTGAATACGTATATATTTACTTAACACCATCTCTGATAAGACATTATATTAGTTCCGAAGAAATTTGCGCTAATCAATGCTTAACGTTAAATGCAGTGACTTTTTTTTGCAGTTAAGGGAGGGGAAACTCAAAGATACATTTATTTTTATAAAAAAAAACGTACTTGAAACATACAACAACCACTTAATCATATCAATTGACTACTTTTTGTTTATTTATACAGTAATAATTAATTCATTCATACAATATTTGATGCCCCAGCGTCTCTCGGTCTATATTGAGGCTAGCTGGCAACAATAAACATGTTTATATACATATGTATGTAGTCATTAACTGAACATTGTGTTTTGTTGCGAGGTATGGATATGGGATACAAAAAGAAAACGCATCAGCGTATAGTTAAGGCATGAGTCAACTACACTATGCTACAAATTGCAACAAATGTTGACAACAGCATTGCCACTACGCCTTTTTAAGCATTATGGTAACACAATTACAAATATAGTCGGTTTTTTTTCTTTTGGAAAAGTTAAAAAATAATAAAATTAAATTTTTCCTAAAAAAAAAATTAAAAAATAAACTATGACTATAATTGTTATCTAACTGTATAACTATGGTATTTTCTTTTCTGACAAAAATGTTCCATTTTTCTACCCTTTACCGTGAAATTTCACTTTTTATGACCACTTAAAAAAACGCAACACTGTGAACGGGTAATGTGTTCTTTTCTATAAATGTTACCCTAAAAAAATGGTAAATTTTTAGTAATGTTGCACTTTTAATTATTTATAATATTTATTCAATAATATTCGAAGTTTTTAACTTTGTGTCAAGAAGAGCAAAGCTACTTCGATTCAAAATGCTAATTTGCGAACAGCTGTAAAAATCGATTTATTTTTTGTTGTATGGTGATGATCAAAAAATTAACAATTTTGTAGGGGTGGTTAACATTATATAAATGCCACTTTAATGCGAGATCAAAATCGTAATCTGCGATGAATCCTAAGAAAATTCGCCCAAGAAATCACAGGGGTAAAATCAAAATCGAGCCCCCAGTTTTCAACGAGAAACTTTTCGTAATGGGGAAACAATTCACAACAAGCACCGCAACTGCCCCGGAATCACCCCTATAGGGTTCAAATGTATGACCGACCACAGTCATTTCCCCTCCTAATATTTTTTTCATAAAATTTGCTCCCACCGCTCTAGCTGCCCTTAAAGGAGTCAAATATATGACCGACTCCCAAATTTTTTTAGATCATATCCACCCTCTATATTCAACCCTTAAGGTGGTTCCCATACATTTTTTTTATTTTTATACTTTTTTTATGAAATTAGCTCCTGCTGCTCTAATAATGCCTTCTAGAGGGGTAAAATGTATGACCGATTCATACAAGTATTTCCCTCCTAATATTTTTACAGGACATACCATCATCCGATCTTAACCCCCAAAGGGAGCTAAAATGCACTTAAAACTACCAAAACAAAAAAATTCTCTACAAAATTATAATTTCGTTAATATTTTTCGTTTTTATTGAGAATAATTAATTTCGGATTTTTTTGTACCAATTTTTTTTAATTAATTAAGAAAAATTTTGTAAAGGAACCCCCTTAGGGTGTGTAGATAGAGGGGTAGGTATGTTTGGGAAAAATGTTAGGAGGGAAACACTAGTGGGGTCGGTCATACATTTTACCCCACTGGGAGACACCATGGCAGCAGCAGAAGCTGATTTTATACAAAAATAATAAAAATAAAAAAAATGTATGGGGACCACCTTAAGGATTGAAAACAGATAGTAATTATGATCTGAGAAACTGTTGGGGTTGCAAAAATATTGGGGGTCGGTCATACATTTGACTCCTCTAGGGTCACGTTTAGGGCATTTAGTGCGGTGGGAGCAAATTTATAAAAAAAATAAAATTCTGTATAGGAGCCCCCTTAGGGGTTGAAGATGGGGGAAGGTATGTTTTCAAAAAATGTTAGGAGGGAAAAATGACTGGAGGTCGGTCATACATACACAGTGCAACACATAAATTGGTGCCACCTTGGTACCCAGCTATTTTTGAAGTATATACCGAAACTAAAAAAATCCCCAAAGGACTTGGCCCCATTACATCGAAACATTTTTTTATGGATACTCCAATATTTTCACCTCAACACGTTTTTTGAGAAAAAGGACCATTTTCACGGAGTCCATATTTCATAAACCGTTAGGAATTTTTTCTTTTTGTCTTTGGCAAAGTTGTAAATCTAAACCAGAGCAAAAAAAGCCTCAAATAGACCGATCCAAAAAAATTGCATCCAGTGCATGAAAATTGCAAAAATATGGGAAAAATTGAAAAATTTTTTGTAAACAAGATTTCAAAACACGTTTTCCTTAGATTTTGACCTCCATAACACGAAAATGATTTTTAAAAAATTTTCTTAGGTGCCGTTTAGTCTTTCGCCAAAAAATTCATAACTTAAAATTGATTATGGATTTTTAGGGTTGTAGTGTTTTTTTCTTTGAAAAAAGGTCAACTATATGTAAAAAATACAAAATTAGGGTTTGCATTGCGTTTTCTATTTTTCGTACGTCAATAAATAAATTTTTCACCCTAAATTTTACAAAAAAATTGCAGTTGTTCAAGTTATTTAAATCGCTAGCATCGAAACGACATTATTTATTTAAAAACTTTCAAGGAAGAACTTGTTTAGAATTTTGTTGTCTTACACTTAAGTGGTTATATATAAAGATCGGGTAAGAGATACCCAAAATATTACCAAAATATGAAACGGACCTCAAAAAATTTAAAAAAAAAAAATTTAAAAAATTTTTATAAAAAAAAACGGCACCTAAGAAATTTTTTTAAAAATCATTTTCGTGTTAAGAAGGTCAAAATCTATGGAAAAAGTGTTTTGAAATCTTGTTTACAAAAAATTTTTGATCTGTGTACATTTATGGTGAAAACATCATGAAAAAATAAAATTTTTCCCATATTTTTGCAATTTTCATGCACTGGATGCAATTTTTTTGGGTCGATCTATTTGAGGGTTTTTTTGCTCTGGTTTAGATCTACAAGATCTAGAAGACAAATAGAAGAAATTTCGAACGGTTTATGATATATGGACTCCGTAAAAATGGTCCTTTTTCTCAAAAAATCGTGTTGGAGTGAAAATATTGGAGTATCCATAAAAAAATGTTTCGATGTAATGGGGCCAAGTCCTTTGGGAATTTTTTTAGTTTCGGTATATACTTCAAAAATAGCTGGGTACCAAGGTGGCACCAGGCGATGACCTTAGAAATGTTGCACTGTGATATGAACCCTCTAGGAGCGATTTCGGGTCTGTTGTGTCGGTAAAAATCGGTGGCTCGATTTTGATTTTAGACCTAAGGTTTCTTGGGCAAATTTTCTTAGCATTCATTGTATATTAGGATTTTGATAACCGTTTAGTGAACTTTTTTAACTCCATACAAATTGACCCACTTTAATGGGTATATTGTATAAATACTTGAATTTTTCAGAAAATTGGTTTCGAAAATTGTAGTCTAGTGTAGCAACTCACAATTTAAAATAATATTGCTTAGCTATGAAGGTGGTAACAATTTTATTAGTTTCAAATCATGACTTTAATAACATTTAAAAATTGTAAAATAAGTTATTTCGTGCAAAATAGCTCGCAATCGCCGGTTGTATGACTTCGAAATATTTCTCGGTTTTTTACATAAATGTAACTGAATTCCAGCGAATCCACAATCAATTTTACTCTTCAACAATGTGTTGACGGTCTGTGGGAACGAGCCATTGATGATCATTGGTAATTTTTCAACATTGCATATTAGCTTTTTGCAGATTTTTCTCAGTTAAATTTTTACAATAACCCTTTATTTATTCATCCATAACACTATATGTATCCCATTCCAATTCGGCTGCAAAATATCTTCTTATTAAATCTTCCTTTTCAAACTTTGTGGTATTAAGCACTCCACACACGAACGAAGAACCTCCCGCAGGACCTCTAGGATTGTTCGCTTCTTGTTTGGGAAACTCATGGGTTATGGAGTTTAGCATCTGTAGAATTTTTTCGATATTTACTGGTTCCTGTATAATGTTGTGCAGTTCCTCATCATCTCCCACCAGTACTTCGGTGCACTTTTCTAGTTCCTCGAAATAGTCCAATTGTTTTAGGTCCTTATCAATTTTCCTATCCACCTCACGGATATCTTCTGTGTGGGAAATATTTCGAAAATGTTGACAAAAACTCTGTATAAAGGGACAGCCGGTTTCGCGGTCGCGAATAGATTGCACCTCCTTGGGAACACTGTACAGAACCATGGTGTTGTTGCTGAGGTTGCTGGCATCAGTGGGTGTGATTTTCTTCAGTTCCCCATCGTCGGCATAGTCCATATCGATGGCACCGCGACAGCCTATAAAGGCTAGCAACTTTTTAGCACTCTCCAAGGAGGCGTTGTCCTGAATGCGATTTACGATATCGGTTTGAATGTTCAGTTCACCGTCACAGGTGTAGACGGCATCATCAGAGCCGCCATGTGACATGAGAAAGAATAGAAAACTTTTTAGCGGTCGAAAATCTTTGGTCGCAATATAATCGAGAATCTGCTGCAAGTCTTGGGTGTCACAATCCTCCACTAAGATGTAGGGTATGCCGGCAATTTTCAGTTCGCGTATCAAATTAATAACGTCACGTTCGCTGCCCGCCCTCGGTTGATGTTGATTGGTGAAATAGTAATTATTGATGATTATGGCCAGGGCAGGATTTATGCAGTAAGCGTAGAGATCAGAGTTCGATGTGGCTGCCATAAAGGATTCTTTAAAAGTGAACCTTACAATTTCTCTGAACGAGGTGAAGGGCTGCATGAGAATGGCATACAACATCAGGGCATAGCCATAACGGCTCGTAAAGTAATCTCTATCAAACCACTGAACCAATATAAGATTATCGATTTGTCGGTTTCCATCCATATCACAGGTACGGCTGCCTTTTTCCTTGCCTCTCAAATCAATCCTGATCGCGGAGGCCTTACTTATATACACATCCACTTTTTTCAATTCCGCTTGGATATTGTCAAATTCTTTCCTTTGTTGTATAGGATCAGAGACAAAGGGCAAATTGGGTCCAAATAGGTTACGATTGTAGCGACAAAACACCAATTTTGATTTATAACGTAAATACTTATTGCCCTCCATGGCCTCCATGATGCTAAGTAGCAGCGAGTAACAATGCACCATTACTATAACACTGGCGTAGCCAATAAATTTGGAATTTTCCAATTGATAGACAACTTGGCAGTGCGGCTCTCCAAAAAAGTCTACCGAGGGAAGGCCGCCAAAGAATGTGGTGTTTTTACTATGAATATCCCATTTTTCGCACTTGTATGCCGACACAAACAAGCGCACTCTAAGTGCAGTGCCCTCCTCCACTTCCTTGATTTTGGCACTGTTTAAGCGTTTATTCATCAACAGATAGAGATTCTGAGAGTCATCATCGAAATTGAGATCTTTGACCAGAGGATTATTTCGTAAACTTTGCTCTTGAGAAATTTGCAATCGCGCAGAGCGATTAATGGTAAGGCCTGGTTTTGTAAACCCAGAGGGTTTAACACCCGTGAGATTTATATTAAGATCCGGTTTTTTTATATTGGGAATTCTTAAACCGCTTGATATTCGCTGAGACGTCATGTTTTGCCATCGTTTACTTGTGCTTTAGCAAAAGTTTCAATTGTGACTGACTCATTGTAAATACATACATATTTACTTTATACCAAATCTGATAAGACATTATATTAGTTCCGAAGAAATTTGCGCTAATCAATGGTAAACGTTAAGTCAATAACTTTTTTGCAGTCAATGTTGGGAAAACTTAACGATACTTTTATTTTATCATGAAATGTACTTTTAAAACATATCACAACAAAAAATAGCAATTAATTGGAATCAATTGACTACTTTTTTGTTTTTTATTTATACAGTAAAATAATTTATTCATCCAATATTTGGTGCCTCTGAGTCTCTCGGGCTATATTGAGGCTAGCTGGCAACAATAAACATGTTTATATACATGTGTATGTAGTTATTTAACATACATTGTGTTTTGTTGCTGTCTTATATGCGAGAGATGGATATGGGACACAAAAAGAAAACGCATCAGCGTATAGGTAAGGCATGAGTCAGTCAGTCAATTACACTATGTAGCAAATTGGCAACAAATTTCGACATCGGTATTGCCACTACGTTTTTTTTAATGCATTTTGTTAATATGATTACAAGCTTACATACTTTAATATTTGAAATTAAAATTTTAAAAAATCAAATAGAGCAGTTAATCGATTTGGCTAGTGAACTCTTACTATGATCGACAATTTTTAACCGTGGAAAAATTTTTAAAAAAATTTTAATTTGTAAAAATTTAAGTTTTCACAAAAGAAAAACTAAAAAAACAAACACGTGGAACAAGTTAAAAAAATGTACACCAACTAAAAAAAATGTACCTTAGGAAAAACATTTCGACTATTTTTATAATTTTAACTTAAAACTTAATTTCCCTTTACACCCCATGAATAAGGTATGGGAGAGCTTTACGCTCTACTGTGAATTTATATGCTTTCAATTTTTAGACTTACAACAACCGGGGCCCGGTTTATAAACGAACATGAACGTCAGCTGTTTGAGAAACTTTTACTAGACCGATAAAAAAAACCGTCACAATCGCAAAATAAAAAATTCTTTAGTTTGTTAAAGGAATAAGAAAACCTTTTTCATTTATGTAACTTTTTATGATTTCCTTGTATTACACATTTAAAGGTCTTTAAGAAAAAAAATCTTTTTTTTCTTTTTATTAATTTTAATTAAATATTTTAAGGAACACATTATGCAAAAAAAAATTGTTATATTTTTATTTAGAAAATTAAATATAACACTTTTATGTCATTATTATTATTATAGTTTATATTTTTCTTTTCTTTTAATATTGATGATTGATTGGTTGTTCGATATATTTGTTACAAATTTTGACAATTTACAAAGCCAAACAACATAAATGGGAAACTATAAAATTATAGTTAATAATAATTCACAAATAAATGGATTGTAAGAAAATGAATAACTATTGCAGCAGCAAATTGCAATTTCATTCACCTCAAATGTTTTATTGATTTGCAAGTTTACAGAGATGAGAATGTGGGTGAGTAGAAAAGGCAATTTGAAATGTGGATACATAAAACATTATCTGCACTTTTTCTTTTCGTTAAAAATAAAATTTTTTTGTAATTCATGCGTTTTAAATGAAACTCTACGAAATAGACGATGGGTTGGAACAAAAAAATCTATTCCAATGCAAAAATGGAAAATTATGCAAATACTTGATTCTTGTTTTGTTTTTTTTTTTTCGTTTATAATAATGTTTCTTGTTTTATTATTAGGTATTTATTAATTATCAGATGAATCTGGTACATTTGAAGATTCTTCAGCAGAAAGTATGCATTTCTTAGGGCTGGGCTCGGTGGAATCGTCGTGATCGGGCTCAGCCACTGCGGCAGCGTGCTCTACTAAGGTTTTATCCGAACCATTATTTGCTCCTTCGCCGTTATTGTCGCTACTATCAACACCACCGGCGGCACACAATTCATCGGGGTGCGATTGTTTGCGTTTTTCTATGCGTTCAACTAATGCACTGTGCAGCTGATTGATTTCAACAGGACGTGCCATGATTAAGAATATCTTGATTTTGCCCGTATTGTCCATAGCAGTTAACCTAAGGGATTTCAGACTTGGTCGTTCGGCAACCATGCCGGCCCAAACCTAAGGAGGGAAGAGGTGATATTAGCATAATGTTAAATTTAGTATAATTGAAAATTAGGGAAAAATATATAGTAAATCACATAAATAATAATAAATATCAACAAATTAGAAATTATCTGAAAAAATATTTTCATAATTTTAATATATTTAATTCAAAGCTTTGGAAATGTATATACTGAATAAATATACATATACAAGTAATACATTTTGTTAAATGTCGTTTATTTATTTTAAATAATTCTTTTTCTTAATTGTCTTAATTTTTCAGAAATGTACCATAATATGAAATAATAAATTTTGGCCCATTAGCCGCATAGGAAGCATGTAAATTTAACAAAATTATTTTTTAAAAAATTAAAAATTCGTAATAAATTGTTCTATAGACGTACCACAATCTTAAAAACAAGAAGTTCCAATAAGGAAAATTTACCACATTTCAGTACATACTAGTTTCCGTGAAATAACTAGTATATATTTATTTCCTAGTGTTACGCACTTTTTTTTCAATTTGTAGTTTTCTCGAAAAGTTAAAATATTTTCATATACAAAAAATTAGATTTTGGACAGTACTTTAATCTGTTTTTCTGCATCAGATAAATGATTCTGATATATAATAATTTTTTTTATATTTGATTGCATAGTGTAATAGATATAAAAATAATATAAAAATTGGTGTCTAAAAGTCTACTTATTTTAATACAAAAACATATTTTTCTTATAAATTTGTCCCATTTTTACTTACCTTCGTATTAAGTAATAAGCGTAAATTTCCAGCAGTTCTAAAAACCAAACGCGAACATTCATGTTCGATTTTTGAGTCATTAAGGCGTAAACTTCCACGGCCACGCTCTTCCCAATTGCTATTAACAAAAGCAAATAATTTACAATTCAACTGCAATGAGAAGCACAACACATAACTTTGCTAATATTGATTGTAAATGGTCACACAAACAACTTACGTCCACAATATTTATTTCGTTTTCTTCGCCTGTAAAGGTTTCCACTTCATCATATTTGCGTTTTTGGGCTCGACTTTCCTCGTATTCTCGCGCCACATCGGTAAGGCTTTTGACTTCGGCATTTGATTCTTTGCCGGCAGCTTCGGCAGCATTTTCTACGGATTTAGCCGCTGCATTTTGAATAACACTGGAGAAGAGCAAATCGCCGGAAGTTGAAGTCGAAGATTCTTCCGGGTTCGAACTGCCCGATTTGTCAGATTTAACATTCTCCTGGCATATGTAAAAATAATAAATATTATATGTTCAATGTCAACTATTTACTAGGTGACTTACTCCTACCACACGTTCATGCACATTTTGTCCAAAAACAAAGCCGGATTTTTCCACCAGGGGTATAGAGCTCTTGGCCGCAGCAAACATATTGGCACGTTCCATGCCATTTTTTCTTAACAATGAAAGAGGATCTGGACGTTCATCGCCTTCGTCCACATCAGTGGCTTTGCTATCGTCCTCTTTAGACTGTGCTTCGGCATTTTCTGCCACTTCGGCATCATCATCTTTGAGATCTTTCAAAAATGGATTAGCTTCGTCCGCATTGGCGGGACCATCTCCAGCGCCATCATTGGCGCCAACAGTCGCCGTGCTGCCATCATGTGCATCTGTTGTGGATGTGACACTATGTGAATTGCTGCTGCTGGTGCTGGTGACGTTTGTTAATGAAGAACCCAACCGCGATGGCCCCAACACAGAGGGGCGCAAAACACCGGCTCTCAAAACGGGATTACCGCCACCAACGCTACCACCGCCTGTCAGACGTGAACTCTGTAGCAACGAATCACTGCCGAGGCTGCTCGACTCGTTCGAATTATCTGCAATTAATGTAACGCTGGCATAAATTTCACCTTTTTTAGGACGCGGTCCCGTGTCCTGTACCTATTGGCAGGAGACACCGCCTGTCCGATACTTTCTGATTGTGAGTACCGTCAGTTCTTCACATAGATTAACGAATTATTCGCTAATGTTCTTGCTTTTCACTGTACTTACCATTGTTTTCGGACATCCTGTCGTTGTTGGTTTACGATAACAATTAATTCACGACAACTTGATCTAAGATAATTCTATAATTTTTTTTGTATTTTCAATTTAGCAAAGAAACTTTTTTTTGTAAAAGTTCTAGTTGAAATAAAAAGTTCGAGGTTAGCGTATGCAAAATGTCACTGCAAAAGAAACACTCAAAACAAACTCTTTGCTCAGGTTCTTTTGCTTGGTTCGCCTCAGGGTTGCCAGTCGCCATGTGACAACCGGAACACGAGTAGTCGGTATCTAATTGGAAAGATACAATTCAGTTGGATTGAAAGTTTAGCAAATGATTTCAAGCGAAATCACAAAAATTTGTGTGAAATAATAATGAGAAAAATATTACAATTAGATGATATGTAATATATTTCTTATTGGGAAACAGTTGTGCGTTGAGTTTCACTACATAAACTGGCTGGTATGAGTATTATCAGGGAACAACAAAATATTTCGTGTGGCAACACTAACGATCTGGTCAAACATTCCCGGCGTTCATATATTTCCGGTATAAGAGAATAAATAATAGTCGTATAGTCTTTTATTTTATTACGAAAATGTAAGGAACTGAGAATTCGAATCTAAAATCTATTTTGTTCTAGCTTTTTAGGATTTTTTCTGATCTCCTGCTTTTCAAAGTATATTCTTATTATTATTTTGTTATTACGTTTTTCGAGAACACTTTTAAAATGATAAAGATAGCCATAGGAAAATAAAGATAGGAATTTTTCTGATCTCCTGCTTTTCAAAGTAAATTTGCTTTATGACGGTTCGTTTTATAGCATAACCTTTACTTGTATTGAGATGTGCAAATATTTCTAAAGTTTTATTACAGTTCAATACCGTATTAATAACCCTCTGATTAGTTCCACCCAATCAAATTGTAATTATAATCTTGATTAACCTAACATTTTGGCTGGAAGTTTCTGGTATTAAAAGGCCTACAAAAGGGACAGCAAACGGGTTCTAGCGATTACCCATGCATAAGACTTGAATCTGTACTGTTTTTCGCGGTACTGTACTGTTTTTCGACATCAAAAACTTTTATCCCTCAAAGCACTATTCATGCAATTCATGCAATAATATTGTTTAGTTCAAAAATAAGCTCAAAGAAACACTTAAAATCCGTCAAGAGGATGATTTTTTATCCCCAGCTATAGTAGCAGAAAAGCAAAAACTTATTGACAATGGATACAATTCGATTGAGATGGCTGCTTTACGCACTGATTCTTCGGCAATTTTGCCTGCTTTGATTTGAATGCTTTTGTACTGAAGTCGAAGCCGTAATGAACAAGTTAAGCGAATGCAATATGTATAATGCCAATGAACCCAATTTAGATCTTTTAAAAACGAGCGACAAAATTATGTAATGGAGAGAAGACAATGTTTCGAATGTGGAATGTTCATCTCAATAACGCTGATTGTAAATTCAAAGAAATGGCCACGATCGTTGAATATATTTTATTTTTGCCAGGAACTTTAGCATCAGTGGAGCGAATCTTCTCTGCAGTGAACAAAACTTGGACGTCAGACAAAACCCGATTAGATGTGCAAACATTCAAGGCGAACCTGACCGTCAAATGTAATATGAAGTACAAATGCGTTGATTTTAACAATTACCTCAAAACGAAGCCGGTATTGCTTATTCAGATTGCTTCAAACGACAAATACAAAACAAACACAAAAGTTGATTCTGGAAATGATTGTTAATTTTTTTTACATATTGAATAAAATATATATGCTACGTAAATATGTACTGCGAAAGTACTGTTTTTCCAAATCGATGTACTGCTTTTTAAAAAAAAAAAAAAAGGAAATGTACTGTTTTTGTCCAAAAAAATATACAAGCGTTGGAATGTACACAATTAGTCCATATGTGATTCTAGATGTCTTTACGGGTGTTTCGTGAAATTCCTCGCAAATACGATAACCCCAATGACATTGAAAACTTCTGGCGAAGAGAGTTCTGAAAAATTCACTGTTTGGGGCGGTTTACATTCTGAAGGCATGATCGGCCGATTTGTCTTTTAATGCGAAACCGGCGACTACATCACCGTGAATGGCGAACACTATTAGCAAATGAATATATTTTATTCCTTTTGTCAGTCATTGCAAACAATTTGAAGTAGAAATGGTTCTAACGGGAGATGGTAGAACATGCAATAATGCTTTTGAAACTATCACTTTGAAATCACTCAAGCAATGGACCTGTTTATTGGCCGCTATGTTCGTGTGATTTGACACTCACAAAAAGTAGTCCAATTTTTGTGAGGGTACGTCAAATATCTGGTCAATGTTGATAAACCATCAACAATTTACCATTTAGAATCCAACATTCGACCCAATAAATAAGACCGGACACGCTCATAAAAGTGGCTTAAAATTGTACCGACACAATGGTGTTGTTGGAGTAGTGTTGCAGTAGTGGAGGCTATATTAATTTAATTGTAAATTACATTAAATGTTTTCCATCCATTTTCTTAGAAAAGGACACAACGACTTCGCGGTTGTAACTCTAAACTAAAATTTTTTTGTCTTCTTCGATTTTTTATGAATTTAAAAAAATTATATATTGGCTGAAAAACATAATTTTTTAAAAATAATGTTTGACAGATTTCGATGTATATTGGGACAAATAGTTTTTGATATAATATCTGTGAAACAAGAAAAATAAAAAAAAAGTTTTTAAAAAAACAGCATGTTAAAAATGTCGACTATTTTTGTAGTGATTGGACCATAATTAATCAACTAGATGTATTATTACAGGTGGCGTTAACAGCCAGCTGGTAACTTTTTTTCCATTGAAGTGTGCTTCACTGTCAACGTATGTATGTACATACTGTACTGGCCTCTAAGTGCATTTCGGTTGTCAATGTTATGTATGGAGACTTTGACAGTAGAACAGTACTACACAAAATAAATTGACTGTTGTTGTTGCAAAGCCAAATTTGTGGTACTGATAAATTCACCTTTATTAATACATCTTGGATAATACTGATGTCAATTTTTATTTATTTTGTTGCATAGTGTTATTCAAATTCTACAGTGAGTATGTATGTATATGTACAGTTATTAAGTGTTTTTTTTTGTGTCAAAACAATAGTGAGTTCATCTCAAAAATATCTTTCAATTGAGTACCAGCACATAGAGTCATCATAGAATACAAAGGCCCTCTTTTTTAACTCCCTAGGGATCCATAGGTTCCGACCACAACTTTCACCTACTATTCCGATGTTTGGAGACTAAGACCAAAAAAATGGTATATTTTTTCAAATCGGCAATTCGCTCCATATTTCGAATAAGGCCTTTTCAGCCTTAAATCGTTTTATATCGAATTTTACATTGTTTGTTTTGATTAAACAAGTTTAACTAACATTCACCTTTGGATTCATTAAGTTTGTTTTCCAGAATAAAAATTCATACAATTCCCGAAACAAACAAATATAATTGGCGTTTTAAAAATAAATATTTGTTTATCACTTACCTTCCGAAAATATTAAATTTTCAC
This sequence comes from Muscina levida, assembly GCA_964034835.1. Classification (NCBI taxonomy): domain Eukaryota; kingdom Metazoa; phylum Arthropoda; class Insecta; order Diptera; family Muscidae; genus Muscina; species Muscina levida. The sequence continues at coordinate 158,232,284 of OZ035880.1, forward strand.
ATTAAATAAAACGATTTTTTTTATTTGCGCAACAAGAACACATTCCGAATAGAAAAACACGTCTTAACATGAACAAATGACCAAGGCAAATGCCAATTACACATAAAGACCCGTTATTTATTCGTTCCCCTCTGCCGTTCTTGTTTTTCTATAGTTTGCTTTGTTTTTGCATTCTAAGCAAAGTTTGTAAACAAATGCAGAGCTGCATGAAGTGGTGCCATATAATTTTACTACTTTTTTACAAATTACAGATGACTACTTTGTGAAAGTACCTTTTGCAGCGACTAATCGTTCCGTCTTACGTGTGAAAAACTTGAGAATTATTAAAAAGATTAGAAAATACAATACAGAGATAATAATAAAGAACATATATATTTCGGGAAAAATGTATCACTAGCAGTTAGTGACAAAGATAGCACAATAACAAAGTCACAGGTAAAACGAACATTTTAAAAACACAACAAACAGCACAAAACCCCACGTCAGTGGTGCCCCTGTTGAAGAAAGTAATATGTCAGACCGACCGATGGTGATATAAAACAAAAAGAAAACTGCGAGATAAAAAAGAAAAACAAGACGAAAATACACGAAATTTAAGAGAAAAAAAATACGACGAAATAATTATTAATACTTTTTAACCTTTTCGTAGAGCAAAATATACTCGATAGCAATATGAAAGTTGGCTTAATTGCCCTGGGTGCTTTGCTGCTCGTGCTGTCTTGTCATTGGGCACCAGCCTCCGCGCAACTGCAGGGCCCTCTGGTAGACGTTCCCACGGACAAAGGCAACAACAAGGAGACAGACAGCGCAAAGGATAGTTCAGAAGCCACGGCCAGCAGTAATTCGGAAAACGGGGGAGAGGATGATGACATCAATGAGCTGACAAATAATAGACGCAAAGCAGCCAAATATATCGATGACCAATTGGAGACTGCCAAGGCGGCAGCCCAAATTGCTGTTAATATACAGGAACAAACAAATAAGCAGAATACAATGCTGAAATTTGCGATATTCGAGCGTTTGTGGAGCGATGAACTGGTGCGGAAAAAGTTACAAGAAGAAATAGATTTAATTGAGGCCAGAAGGGAACCGCAAGAAGTACTTGACCCGACACCAGAACAAATTGAAGGTATCAGAGTTGTAGCAGCTTGTTGAAGAGGTTGATTTCTTAATCTTGGTTTCTTTTTTTTCAGCTCAAAGTATGTACGAGAAAGCTGTGGAGATGTTGGGCAAACCCAATTCCGATAAACGTGTAGCCTTCACTTTGATCCGCAAGGCAGTTGAACTGAAACATAGCAAAGCACGCGCCGAGTTAGCCTGGGCCCGGGTTTTGGGACATTATATGGATTTTGATTTTGAGTATGCAGCAGCTGAATTTGATGAATTAGCCAAAGAAGGTGTACCCGAAGCTAATATGGTGAGTTGAAAATATGCAGAAGCACTTTGTCAATCGTAAAACCAGTGCTTGTAAATGTTATATTATTATATTAGAGATCTTAGATTAAACTTATCCCCTGAAAAAAGTGTTGTAGTACTTATAAACTATAGGCGCAACTGTTGCAACCGGAAATATTCTGTAAACACGAGATTTGACTCTGACAGAGACTAAAATACTGCATTTGTTGGATTAAAAAACATGATTATAAATCAGTTTAATATTTTAAAAGGATATTACGGTAAAAGTAGAATAGGAAGAATAAATTAGCATATACATATATTTCTGAAGTAACTATAGCTGTGGTTTTAGAGTATGACAATCAACCGTTGATATCGACATTATCGGTCGGACGCTGCTTTCTCGTCTGTGGAAAGGGAGTCAGCGAATATGGCTTTGAGAGAAGACAATTAACGCAGTGAAGACGAAGTTAAAGGTATAATCTAACAATGTTTACGAACTATTGCTTCGTAGGTGGTGGATGAATTTATCTACTCGCCAGCTGGTGTTAATTTGGGCAGGGGGAACACTTTACAAAAACACCGAGTTTAAAATTCGGAAGAACCACAAGCTGTACGACTTATACCACGATATCGTTATGGTCTGGCAGGCTGGGCTAGGCCCTGAAAATGGGTGTCAAAACCCCAGCACGAAAGGTGTTCGATCTAGACATCAAAAACCAGCTCAAAAAAAGGGAGACTATTGATACGGTCTGGCTGGCTGGGTTATGCCTTGAAAATAGATAACAAAACTCCAGCACGAAAGGTGTTCGATCAAGACATCGAAAACCGGCTCAAAAAAGGGAGACTGTATTAAAAGGATCAAGTAAAGAAACCAGTTGTTGTTGTTGTTGTAACAGCTGGTGGTACCTCGGGTGATAATTCTTTATAACTTTTTTCTATTTATCGGCACTCGATCGGGCATATAATCCGATTATCATACGATCATTGTTGGCAACTCTGTTCGTTCCTTTGTAGATAACAAGGTTTGTGTCAAGGATTGTTAGGTGTTGTTGTTGTGAGTTTTTACGCCAAATTCCACCAAAGATGGCGCCAGCTGGCTTTTTGATTTATATGAGATGTTGATAAATCATTTTCCTTGATCCTTGCGCAATCTGGAGTTTTGTAGTGGAAGCATCTAGGATGAGTTTTGTTGGCTGGAGAACTCGAAAGTATTTGAAAAAGTATTTTTTCATCGATGTTGATTTTGGCCAGTGCCCCGGCCGGGAATCGAACCCGGCACCTTCGGATTGCTAGTCTACGTCGCTTCCACTGAGCTATCGAAGGCCACTAAAAGAAAGAAACCAGTAGCGCTGCTTGGTAGGACTGACCGGAGATGACGCGTAAAAAATCAAAGCGTATAGAATGTTCATGACGTTTCGTGTTGTGATTTGACCCTAAGTTGTAATAAATATGCTGAAAAGGTTTTAATCAAGGCCAATAATAATAAGAAATACGAATTCCTTACCTTGGAGGTTTCTAAGAAATGATTTTTTTTATAGAGTTTACTTCTGATAGGACATGTGCTTGTAGTGCTTTACAAAATACAATTTTAATTTGATAAAATCTTGATCAAGTAGCAAAATTTATAAAGATCTTTTTGGGGTCAATTGATCTACATTGACGATTTTCTCTCATACCACAGGAGATACAGTTTATGGCACATATGTTTTCATTATGTTTTGGAAAAGTGTATTATTATGATTATTATTATTTCTCACTGTTATTTTTAGTTAATTTATTTTTAATTTTATTGCAATTTTTATATCAATTTATATAAACCCATAACGAATTTATTTACTCATTCCAGGGTCTTGCTTTCCTCTACTCTGTCGGAGTGGGTGGTAAAAATGTCAGTCAACCATTGGCTCTTATTCACCTTACGCTAGCTGCTTTGGGCGATCATACCTACGCTCAGATGGCTCTGGGTTATCGCTACTCGTTTGGTATTAATGTTCCGGCCAGTTGTGAAAAATCACTGTCATACTATAAGAAAGTTGCTAAGAAAGTAGCACAAAAAGTATCATTCTCCAGTGGTCCAATGGTACATCGTGTACGTTTGTTGGATGAATTGGAAAATCCCGGCAGTCAAGAGACAGAAATTGTAGACTACTATCAGCTCTTAGCCGATAAGGGCGACGTCCAATCTCAAGTTGGTCTAGGACAATTGTATTATCAAGGTGGCAAAGCCATACAACAGGATCATCAAAAGGCATTGGAATATTTTACGTTGGCTGCAAATGCTGGTAATGCAGTGGGATATGCATTTTTGGGTAAACTTTACCTAGAAGGCAGTGAACATATAAAGGCGGATAATGAGACAGCATTTAAGGTATGTAAATTGGAATTAATGATACGTAATGAAAAAGCTGAGTGCCAATATTATGTTATATGTTTTTTCAGTATTTTGCCAAGGCTGCAAGTTTAGGAGATCCCGTGGGCCAAAGCGGTTTAGGTTTAATGCACCTCAAGGGCTTGGGTGTACCCAAAGATCCTCTGAAGGCTTTAAACTATTTTACTATGGCTGCCGATCAAGGCTGGGTTGATGGCCAGTTGATGTTGGGAAATATGTATTTCAGTAAGTTTCTTTATAATTTTAAAGTCGTTTAAATACAATGAAAGCAAATTATTTTTAGACGAAATGCATTACGGCGTAGCTAAAAACAACTTTAATTTATTTTATTATTATTTCATGGATTTGTTTAGCCTCTTACAATAAAAAATAGCCAGTTTAATATATGAAATCGAAGGAACATATAGAAAATCCGTCTTAAAGTTTTTGAACTTCATAAAAAAGTAAAGAAATTTCGCTTACGTTCTTTTGCATTCCATTAATATTCAATTTTTTTAATTTATTATAATATAAAACCTATTTTAGTAAATCATAGAACATATACGATTGCTATCTGTAGTTTTAAAATTTTAAACATTAATGTCCTTAATTAATTATATTATCTCTTATAGCTGGCAATGGCGTTAAAACTGATTTTAAATTGGCCTTGAAATATTTTAATTTGGCTTCTCAGTCCGGACATGTTTTGGCTTATTACAATTTGGGATTTATGCACGCCCATGGCATTGGCATGCTAAGATCTTGTCCAGCTGCAGTTGAGGTGAGAGAGATTTGTTAAAAATTTTTTATTTGAAAACTAATTCTCTGCTGTTCTTGTGCACTTTCAGTTCTTTAAAAATGTCGCTGAACGTGGACGCTGGAGCACAAATCTCATGCGTGCCTATAGTGACTACAAAAACTATCGTCCCAATGAAGCATACATGCAGTATGCTCTCTTGTCTGAATTGGGCTATGAAGTTGCTCAGTCGAGTGCCGCATTCCTTTTGGATCGCGGCGATGTTACCATATTCCATGATCGTAATGAGGAATTAATTCGGGCTTTCTATTACTGGAAACGAGCCGCCTCTCAGGGCTATTCGGCAGCTCAAGTTAAGCTGGGTGATTACTATTATTATGGCTGGGGTACCAATATCGATTTTGAAACAGCGGCCGCTTTGTATCGCAAGGCCTCGGAGCAACAGTATAATGCTCAGGCTATGTTCAATTTGGGCTATATGCACGAAAAGGGCTTGGGCATGAAGAAGGATTGGCATTTGGCGAAACGTCTTTATGATTTGGCGGCTGTGACAAATGCGGATGCAAAGGTGCCGGTGGCCATAGCTCTATTGAAATTGCAACTATTGGCGAAAATTGAGTCTATTAAGGAGGTAATATTCGACTGTTTTTTTCTTGTTTAACGCTAAACATTTACCATAAGTTAGGGAACTGTTAAATACATTATGAAATCACATATTATACGATTTGCTTTGTGTTAATTATGTTGCCAATTAAAACAATAATTGAATAATCGTTTTGTCAGTTTCCATAAGTGATGCTATACAATTGTATACTATCATTCACTCATCTCTTTTATTCCCCATTTTCTATTTTCAGTCCCCCTACAAATTTATATTCTATTTGGATGAGAGTATAGCAGCCAATTGGGATTTATATATGATTACCATTTTAACACTACTGCTGGGCTTTATTATGTACACCCGGCGTACCTATGAGCAACGGCTACAGAATCAACCAGCAAACCAAGCAGACAATCAGCAACAATTGCCAGCAGAAGATGGTGATGATAATTTGAATGATGATGGTGACATTTATCTCATTAACGACAGTGAGAATGATGTACCTAACACACGTTCGAATGCTGAAGCTACATCGCCAGATACCGCCACGGAGGCAGCGGCAGCAGCGAGCACATCATCAAGTTCTACGACGGCAGCGACGACAATAACACCAACTAAGTCCTCAACGGCAACAACTTTAGAGCCAACATTATCCTCTACAAGCACAACAACATCGACGACAAAAACATCAGTGGCGACAACTTCTCCCAAAACGCAAGCAACAATACCTTCAGCATCTTCAAACTCCACCGCTGACCCTACTGAGTAGTAGTCATAAATTATTATTAATTTTTTTTTATTTAAACAAATTGTTGTTTAATATACAATTAAAAAGGAAAAACACTCAGTAATTCCCCTTCACTCTGTAGTAAATCAACCAACCTCTTCCCGTTTCCTAATATGTAATTTTGTTAAAACAAATTAAATCGTTTTTATTAAGAACAAAGAAACAAAAAAGAAACGAGTAACTTTTGTATGTTGTCTGTACATATTATTATAATTTTAATTATTTATCTTTCCTCTTTTGTTTGCATTATCATTTAATTAATTAATAATAAATTTCTCTAGTATAGTTTTAAAGCAAACAATAAATATAAATGAGCCTGTTTTAACCAATGGCTAGATATAGAATTAAAAAAAAAGACAACACAGTTGGGGGATGTTGCGACAAAAGCAAATATGCAAGCATGTCTTCAAATTGTGTGTAAAGCTGCAATTGGCGCATAAGGAAAGTGTTGAGTATGAAAAAAATATGAAAATTAAACGGCGATTAACGCTTGTATACTTTTTAATTTATGATTTCAACTACCTTACTGACACATTTTTGTAGAGTAAAAAATACATTATTTCGAGTTTGATGAAAGAAATTATTTTTCTAAAAAAAAAAAAATATAAAGTGTAAGAGAATTAAAGACGTATGAAAGAAATATATATAAAAAAAAATAAATACCAATCTATTTAATTTAAATAGGCCAACTAAAAACTCTTTGAAGGCCAGGTATTCCATGAGTTTTCTACGGATTCAATAAAGTCGTCCTATCCTGTTCAGTCGGGAGGAGAATAACAGGAGAAAGAAATTTCATGTATTCAAAGTCAGCTGTTTCTATTCGGCAGCTTCAAAAAAGTACGTTTATATAAAATAAAAAAAAATTGCTACAATAAAAGTTCTTTTTTGATATCAGTGGCCAAATTGATTAACTCCACTTATTAATTTTTTTAATTAAATTCTAAATCAAAGCTCCATATTTTTTAAATAAAAATATTTTATTTCTTAAATAATAAAAATTAACACTGCAGAACATTTCTCATAACGTAATTTGTTTTATATTATTTATTTGAATTTATTTGAATTGAACAGAAGTTTTAAAAAACAATATAAGCTTTATGTTGTACGGACTTAATCGATTTGGCATAATTAGAGATTTGGTGCAATTAGAGAACGTTTTGGTACAGTAAAAGTAATTTTTGTTACATATAAGGCACTTTTGATACAATGAACGTACAATTTGGTACTATTTGGTATATAGTAATAGTAAAAGTACTTTTTTTAAATGTGATTTTTAGTACACTAAAGGTATTTTTTGGTACACCAAAAGTATTTGTTGGTACATTAAAATTACTTTTTATGTACGAAGAATTTCTTTAGGTTACCTCAAAGTATTTTAGATTTATCCTTAAATACTTTTGTTGTACTAAAATTACATTTATTGTACCAAAATGTACATTAATTGTACCAAAAATACTTTCATTGTAGCAAAAGGAATATTTATTGTACCAAAAAGTACTTTTAATCAGCGTTTGAAAAAAACTCACAAATGTGCACAAAATGTATGCAAAACTCTTTTCATGAGAGTGTTTGAGAGGTAAATGTGACACAAACTCTGTACCGTTGAGCATGTTAACATGCAAACACATCTTGCTAAGTGTCGGAAAACGATGTTGCTCTTTTTTCTGACTCCCGTCGTGTGTGCGGTAAAGATGACACAACTCATATGTGCACTGAGAAACGAAAATACCCAAACACGGAGTAACACATGAATATTCATATAGAGAAAAAAACACATACATACATATATTTACACATATACAGCTATATTTCTTCTTCTTCTCTACCAATCTTTTAGTGTCGCTCGTTTATGTGTGCACACCATCTTTGAGTGCTCAGGAAAAAATTGTACAAAAGAGTTTTGTTATGTGTTGACTCTGTGTGCGGAGCATCTTCGATCATTAAACTCTTGTGTTTTGAGTTCGCCTGCGCTCATTACCGACGTTTAAAATGTGTTGAGCAAAGTGTTTTGGAGTCTTTTCAATCCCTGCTTTTAATGTACCAAGTACTTTTATTGTAACAAAAAGTACTTTCATTTTAGAACTAATTTTTTAAACAAACTTTTCAGAATATGGTTTTGCTTCAATCACTTTTCAAGGAACAAATAAAGTTTAAAATATTTTTGTTTCCACAAATGAATAAAAATAAATTTTTTTTAATCATCAACGTCTGCGCAGACCGTTAAAATCACCATTAACTGGAGGGTTAATCTGGACAGACATAATATCTCACCGACATATTTGCTAGTGTAAAGTGCGCTTTAGTAAAGCTGCTATTACACGAAGTGTATTTCAAATGTGACATGTCACTTTTCCCAGTGTAAAATGTATACATGTCGTGTGACTAGAGTGTTCAAAACCGAAACCCGTCTAACCGGTTTTTTTTTTCGAAACCGTATGCCGGTTTCTTCAAAAATACCAATTTCGAATACCCGGTTTAACCGGTTTTTTGATGTCGGTTAACAGGTTTTTAAAAGGAGCATTTGTACAGAAAATTGTCAGGTTTGTTCTAGGCAAATCAGCATAGAAAGTTGTTTATGCTTATATAAGCGGTTTTCATTCTTTGAGTTAGCTTTACAACCTTGTTTTATTTACTGGATAACATATGTATACTTTTCAATTAGAGCGTGCTCTTTTTTGATATGTAATACACAACGGTGATTAGCTGTTTTTGACAAAACAACAAAGCGTTTGGTGGCAAAACGTTAAAAAGGGTAAGTATTTTATTTCAAATCGTAAATAGAACTATTAATGAGCATTTTCTAAAATATTTTTTAGTTAAATTGGGTTAATAAAGCTGTGTTTGGCAATGGTGAGACATAACAAAATCAGCTGCAAAATAACAAACACATGTATACATACACAAGCACGTTTGAAGGCAAAAATTATAAACATGTAGAATTACATATCGCTATTTGAAGTGACAAGCCATGTGTAAAATACACATCGTCTAATAGCACCTTTAGTAGTCATCAATCATCTATTACAAAAATTGTCAAAGCAAAACTTGTGAATTCTTTGAAAAATTTTGTAATACTCACCCAACAGTTTCCTGTCATGTATACAATCGAAATTTGTTATAGTCAACCGTTTAAACATATCTGAATATAGTACAATCTAAACTCTAAAGAAAAAAACAAAAATATAAAAAATGATACTACAAATGTTAAGGGTAAGTAAAATCCAGGATTCATATGAATATTGTGAGGTTTAATCTTATCCTTTTTCTTCCTATAGCCTTCGGCACGAACCAACTTGATGCGCACCCTTTATTTGACCAGCCAACGCAAGCAGTCAAAAAATACTCCTCCTGTGCCACAAAAACTTGTACAGTTGCAAAAGAAATTCCAGGAGAAAAATGACTTGCCCGTACACCTAAAAGGTGGAGCCAAAGATAAAATGTTGTACTTAACCACGATTGGATTGACCGGATGCGGTTTACTATACGTCTTGGTCTTTTTAGCTGGCTACATAATCGATTGAATACATAAAGGCTGACATTTTTTAAGAAATCTATTTAAATTTTGATGTTCAATACAAAATAAAGAATATTTGTCTTATTATTAAAAAACAAAAAAAGAACTCGTACTTTAAAAATGATTACCATAACCGAACGTTGAAACTGAAAATTATTAATATTAAACTGTCTTAAGCTAGACATCATTGACCAGACTTTATCCGTTTAACTGTGTTGCGTTGATGTCTTGTCATCACCATCGATTTGGTCAATGACACTCTTCAGACAATCTTTGGTCGATACCTTTTCTAAATTACAAACTTTAGTCAAATCCATGGTGGCTATTTGTTCGATCATTTCTTTAATGCGTTCCTGTTTTATGATAGCTTTTACGGATTGCCTCGTGGTGGTGGTCGTTGTAGGTTGTGGGGCAACCTTTTTTTCTTGTTTCTCTTTGGAGTCATTTTCGATGTGTTTGCCCTTCGAGCGATAATGTTGTTCAATAAGACGTCGAATTTTTAATTTTGTTGCTTTCGTTTTGCGGTTGACTTCTCCTAAGGCTAAATTGCGCAATTCCTGAAAATTGATTTCTTTATGCACCACCGGATGATTAAGATGTAATTCTTCGGACATGGGTAAATCTTCATAGGATTCTAGAGTGGATACGATAGCATCATCCTCTAAGCTAACAGCTGAACCCAACAGGGAGGGCAATGAAGGCTCTTTTGGCGGTTTATTAAATTGTTGTGACGATGGCGTTACATCCTTTTCGATTAGAGGGTCATAAGATACCGTTTCCTCTTCATCATCTAAGGATTCGTCATTCTGTTTCGTTGATTCTAAGAGTTCTTGCTGTACTTCCTCAATGGATTTTATTGGCTTTTGACGTTTTTCTTCTGGAATTTCTTTGGTTTGTATTGCCATAGTTTTCTTTGTCTTTTTGTGGGTAATTGTTGGTGGTATATTATCCTCTTCTACAGGCTCATTAAGTGTTTCCAAGTCTTGCTCTTCATATTGCATGTGATCTTGTTCTATGCTATGTATTTTCTTCTTCTTCTTTTTGTCAGTTTTCACTAAACTTTCTTTAGAATCCACATCTTGTTGTGGGGTATCTTCTACAGCTTCCACTGACCTCTTTTTTATTTTTTTGTCTTTTAACTTGTCTTCTACGTTTTCCAAGATCTCCGCAGATCTTTTCTTATTCACTTTAACTTTTTCCAAAACTTCCTCATTAGATTTAGCACTTTTACTAATGTCATCAGTTACATCTAGTAAATAATCATCAGTTTGCTTAGCTGATTTCTTTTTCTTTTTAGTCTCCGGTTTTCGTTCATCGTTAGGCAAATTTGTATTGCCAGCTGAGCTTAATTTCCTTTTTAAAATCACTATACATGGTTTAGTTTTAATTCGCACTGGTATAGGAGAATTGTATTGGATACCAATACTGTTGAAACAGTCCACAAATTCAACTGTATCAAAATCATCCTGCAGAGAAGACCACAACTGGGTATTGAATTTATTTTTGGCTTCTACCAATAAATGTGTGTATTGCAACGATTCCTCTTTGGTGTAATTCATGTGTTCATTCTTACAATATCTAGGAAAGAGTTTAAAATAGAAAAATGAAGCTTATGGGTTTTTTTTTACTGGCCAAACGTACCTCCAGTTGTCGTTCATTTGCAAGAAACGTGAGACGCCACTCTGTGCTGCCAAGTTTGAGATATGTACCGAAACATTACTTGCGCCTGTCTCCAGCGAATGTAAATGGGTTAAAGCCACACCTCCGGGATAATTTGTACCCGATATTATAAGTAAAAACAAGGTAACTGCACAATTGATAAGTAAATGGCCGCCAGCACATAGGGCGAGGAATCCATGCCACATGGATTTGGAACTATTTGACCAACTATGATGGAGTAGTTAAAAATTTGAAGATGTTTTTTTATTTTTAAATAGACTTTTACAACTTACAGACGATGACAAGCTGATGCCACAGCAAGATTAAGTACTGGAAATACATAAATTATGAAACGTAGCTCCTTGTGGGGCAATATCGAATAAATGGCCACAAATCCTACAGCTGCCAAAACGATAGGCCGTATTCTTCTTTCCATTATGACACCCAGGGGAACAAAGACTAGGGAAGCTCCCATAGCTCTGGGCAGGGCGGAGTAGAAATACCAAAGAAATGGAGATGTCTAAGTAGTTAACACAACATTAAGGAAAACGCTGAAGAGCTGAGTTTTATACAAAAAATTCATTAATATTTAGAAAAAAAAATAAAAATTGCACTAAGCATTATTGAAATATATGGAACATATCCCTATAAATAAGAAGTCTGTCGGCAGGTGGTAAATTTCATTAAAGGCTACTTTTGATTTTTGTGCTTCTTTCTCATGCTTTAAAAACATTTTTCTATAAGGATATTACTCGGCCTAAATATTTGGCACATTGTTGTGGTTTAAAAATGTCAATTGCATGTAGTCAATCAGTTCAAGCGAGGGTTTTCCTACCAACTTATCTCTTCTATATAACACATCTGATCTATTGTCGTTCTAATGCAAATTCTTAAATAGTTGCTAGTGTTTTTTTTTTGTTTAAAAAGGATACACCCCAATCGGAGCTTTTATTCAATATGGTATTGTACCATAATACTTCTCCTTCTGGCCACACTAAACGTTTCCAAAAGAATGAATCCACTACAATTGAGGTAGCTAAAATTACGATACCGGCAGGTAAAGCAATTTTTAAAATTCTAAAAAATTAAAAACAAAAATTGTAATAATCATTTAGCTATTCGTATGGTCACACATTTTAACATACCTCTCTACAGTTACTTTTTTAAATAACACATCGAAGAGTAACAAAAGTCCTAAGAATATGGCCAATTCTGAACGAAATATTAGAATAGCAATGCCAGAGCATATGATGAATGGTCTCACCTGACCATTTAGCCAATAAGCCAAGGCATAGAGAACTATAAGAAAATGAAACAAAAAAGGGGTAAATTGAGATTGTTTAGTAGAACAAATTCTGAAAATCTAAGATAAATCAAAAATAAAGATTTTCCTGGTAAGGGTAATACAAAATTTTTTTTTTTGTTTTTGTATGAGATTTCTATAGGAAATATAAAAATGTTCATACATATATGAAGTTTTTTTTTGGAATTTTTTTGATCATGATTAGCTTAAGAAATTTCCCGCATTGCTAGATAGTATGTATGGCGGTTTTTTTCTTTCAATTTTAAAAGCTTGGGAACCATTTCCGAATCTTGCTCTTTATAAAAGTAATCATTTTGATATACATAGTTTTTAAATTGGTTTCTTCAAAACTTACCTATAGGTAAAGCCATTATATTTGGTAAGGGTCTGCTCATATAAAACATGAAATGAAACTGCGTCAATGTAATGAGACTAAACCATAGGCTAACATCAGATCCATAAAGTTTAGTGGTAACACGTTTTAATTTTGTCCAAGCGGTGGCTACAACAGCTGCCAAAACTAGACGAACTGTAAGAGAAAGAAATATATTATATATACAAGATATTCAAAAAAAAACTTAATAACACAGGTACACAAAAAAACTTGATGTTCTCAGTTCGTGGTCAGACCATGACTGCTTTATATTTTTTTGGACTGCTAAATACCGAATTTAAAATCTTTTTAACCCAATACATCAGTTTTTTCACATAACGTCAAAAACACCAAAATTTGACGCCAAAGTTTGTAAGCTCAGAACATATTTTTTTCGTGCACAACAACTCAAAAAATTCGATGTTCTGGGTTTTAGATCAGACCATGACTACTATATGTTTTTGGGGTCGCTGAAACTGAATCTGAAGTCTGTTTAACCCGATGATGCCCGGGTTTCGACATAATCTCAAAATTCGAATGCATATCATATAAATATAATTAAAATAAAATAAAAAATTAAGTACAATAAAAAATTAACATAACAAAATAACGTTTTAGTAATATTCGATGATATTTAATGTATATGCCCTAAGCTATCAAAGGCGACTGCAACGTTAAAATCAATTGGCTTTTAAGCGGTTTTAAGGTAATGAGATTGTAACTGAAGCATTAGTGTATAAGTTTAGTGTTCAAATACCTTACTTTTTTCTAGAAAACCGTTACTGTTTTATTCGAAAAGATATAGAGAGTTATAAGAAAATCTTAACTTAGCTCTACAGTTTTAGAGGTGTCGATTGGCCATGTTTGAACTAACTACCCCACTACACACTACATTTGTACTTACTTCAATGACCCTATAAAAAACTTAATTTCCCTTTACACCCCATGAATGAGGTATGGGACAGCTTCTCGCGTTGTTGTGAATTAACACGCTTTCTATTTTTAGATTCACAACTAACGGCATCTACTTGTTTATCGACGAATGCAAACGTCACTGTTTGAGAAGCTCTTACTAGACGTTGCTAGAAGTTGCTGTCGACAACATTCGAGGGAAGCCGACAATGAAAGAAAAAAATTATTTTTTCTTTTAAGATGACTGGAGCCGGGAGTTGAACCCGTGATCTCCCGCATGGTAGTCGCGTGTTCTAACCACAATGCCACGGCCACTATGACCCTATTAGCGACAAAAACCATAAACGAGGCGTTTAACGCTAGTTACAATTTTTTTACTTTTGGCTACAGCCAACGGTTCGGTTCCACATCGCTCGTATTGTCAAAAGCATCTTCACAGTACACATAGTGTCGAGTCAATCAGCATGTCAAGTAAAAGTAAACAAGTATGTAAAGCTTAAAATATAAAATTCTCCTTATCACCTCCTTCATTTACACCTCACTTTTTTGTCGACAAAGCGTACTCCGACAAACGAAATCTGGAAGGATTCTAAATTGTTTTGGTGAAGGAACCATACGTCAAAAGTCGATTTCGTGTCACCGACATTTTAAAAGTTTGCCCGTCCTACCGTTTTATTTTCTGAAAATCTAATTTTTTTCAGTGTAAGGTTCTCTTAATATTTTTCCAAGTATTTTTACAAAAAAGCTGACATTATTTGTAATTAAACCTATTAATTCATAATACAATCTAAAATAATAATATAATAATACCTCTGAATAGGTCAAAATTTGGGGGTTTAGATAGGACGCATCGATTCCGATTTGTAGGCATGTTTTGATAATAGCGATTTTCACAAAGATTATCAATTTTACCGAACTCTTCTCTAATAACATTCCGCAGTCCTCTTTCAATAAAATGTATATATTGCCGCCATGTGCAAGCAACATGTGGCTTTTATTAAAAATGTTGTCTGTAGTACTTCTCTCGGGTTTTTTCTTGTTGTTGTGTAGGACAACAATGTTATTAGCCCTCCGCACCCAATCCTATTGATAGGCATGGCAACGACGATTACGGTTAAATGTTCGAATTCTTGTAAATTGGGTTGCTTAACTATCAGCCGCTATTAGAACTTTGTTAAAGTAATCAACTTCTTTTAATATTACTTCTTTTTTTTAATTTGTGACTGTCTCCATTAAATACGAATTTAATACAAATGGCAAAAACACCTCTTTGAAAAAAGTCCATGCAATTCCATACTTTATTGAATATAATGGAATTAATATATACTACTATAATTACCGATTGTTTACCTACATATTGCGCCCAATATTTGCGGACATCCAATGTTTCGAATAGAAGCACAAATGGTGACGATAGTATCGATATAACCAATGGTCCCAGAAATGTGCGCGGCACTACTCCCGGAAAATCATGATGATCATACTGTGAAAAAATAACAACCGAAATATTCAATCAATGTTCAATACTTTCCTTCTACATACTAACCTGTGTAAAATTATGACGCAAATATAAAATGTCATGTATTGCCTGCAAATTGAAGCTTTCCTCTACTTTGGTGAAGGGAGTGTAAACGAGGTGGGCGGCAGCCGTTACAAATAGCAACAGATCCATGATGATAATTATGATTGTAAGGGATCTTAATAAAATTCAGGTTACTCCAGAAATCAATTTGTTAGCACTTTTAATGATTTCTATCACAAAATATTACATAATTTCTATTTTGAAAAATTCCGGATGGATTCCGTGTATACGGTTGTTTGAAAACACCAGCAGCAGCCAAGATGTTGGCTGTCTTTTTGTCCACCGCACTTTGTAGTAGCCACTGACAAGCGGCTGTATGTTGTTGTTGTTGATGATTTGCGCGAGAATATGCCAGTTTGCAAGCAAGTAAAGAAGGTGTGCGAAGAACGATATAATAATGTGTCATATACTATACGAGCTACTAATAGTTCTGATCGAATTCTTCTCTTTGATAGCCAGCGACAGCTATGCGGGTGACCTGCGGCAGTAGCAGCCAATAAACGGCAGAACAAAACAACGCGGCGGCCACAATCACATAGAAGACAAGGCAACAGCAACAACAGCCGGCGTATGGTTGTTGTTATTCTTCAAACAACACTTTCACACTCTTTAGCCACCTGAGTTAGCGTTGTAAACAAATCTAGCCGCGAGTGGGAACCGCAAAAAACACTTGTTAACCTAACGGAGCCGCCACCTTTGCGTAAACAATTCGCAATTGTTTCTTCCTAGATTTTCATTTTACGACTGTTTGTCAGCTTCCTCCAATTGTTTATCTAAATTTAGAATGGATTTTGTCCACGTACAATGCGTAGGCAGAGGACAACGATCAAAACAAAAATAAAATCCAGCAACGGCTGTCACACAATCATATGTTTTGGACATCGTTCTTGATGTGCAACTATTCGTTGCCAGATGGCGCATTGTGACTTATGCAGAATGTACTGTTTATTGGATAATGCAATACAATAAGGGTACTCATCATATCGTAAAGGCTTAGTCTTAACAATTGAGAAAATGAATTGCTGTCAAGTTTTTTAATCCCAAGAATTATCAAAATAGTTATGGCAAAGGAAAGTAGGAAGTAAATCGCATGTACTTTTGGATTTTTTCGTAAATTTTTCCAAATGTGATAAAAATTCAAATTAACGCAACCAAATTGAATTTATATATTGGCAGAAAAGTTAAATCTGAAAATATAAAATAAGAAATAAAACATTTTATGTTTGTATAAAATTATTAAATATTTCTATTAAATAAACTATTTTCTTATGGCATTTATAGGTCTACATTATGTTAGCAATAAAGAGGATGTTCTGGAATAGTTACATTATGAAAAATTATTTTGCAAAAGGATAAAACAAATAATTATCCACAACGACGGAAAATTTGTTTTTCATTAAAAATTTAAGTGTGATATACCTCAGTGATTTTATTACATTTTGAAAATATTGTTTTTCTTTTGTGAATTAATATACTGTATTTTTATGAAACACATTGTTTTTAAAAATGTATGTGCATTAGGGTGGCAACGAAAATTTAACTTTGGATTTTCGGTAATGCCCGAGCGGAATATTGAGTGAGTTGCTATAAAATGGTTATGGCCAAAATTTGAACAAAATCGAAAAACTTTAAGAGGTCAAAGGCCAATTCTATTTATATGAAAATGATTGGTGGTGAAAAAATGGTACTTTAATTTTTGATATATCGAGTGGCCGTGACCCCTCCCATTGGACCCAATTTTTGAAACTGCAATATCTGAAGGACTTTTTCTCCAATCGTCTTGAATATTTGTGTGAATGCATTTGGCAGCAAATTTCGAGATTCGACAAAAAATGAGCGGGAACGCATTAGTGGGCGTGGTATAGACCTTGAAACTTTAAACGGCTGTATCTCATTATTGTTGTTGGTACATTATGAATTACAGCCAGGGTGAATGTGGGCTGTGGCACGCCCCTTTTTAAAATAAACTGTTATAACAGCCATAATAATAGTTTGATCGTCCTGAAAATTGCACCGTCCTGACAGTATATATCACAGTATGTTAGAGATATAATCAGGCTATTTGGAACCAAGTTTGCAAAAAGGGTCGGCCCGACCCACACACGTCAATATTTGACTATTACGTATTTGCGAGAAAAAATACAATTCCTTAATCGAGCATTATTAAAATACATAGGATTTACTAAGAACCTGACCTTTGACCTCTTTGGGGCACGGGAAATTGTTGTCCGATTAAATTCAAATTTCCATAATGTATTTTTTACATTAAATAGCTAAATATTCCGGTCGGGCAAAAAAATCGCCCATACATTTCGCTGCCGCCCTAATAATACATTCATTAGTGTGGGTCAATTTTTTTTATCGACCAAGAGGTTATCAGAACCGTAATCTACCGTAAATTATAAGAAAATTTGCCAAATAAATCATAGGTCTAAAATCAAACTCAAGCCCTCGATTTTTGACGAGAAATTTATCGTATTGAGGGAAAAATCCACAACAAGCCCCGCAACTTCCATGGAATCGCCCCTAGAGATTTTCAAATATGTGAACCGTAGTCATTTTTCCCTCCTTACATTTACCCAAATATATCTACCCCCATCTTCACTTCCATACAAAAATAAATTTTTATAAAATTTGCTTCCAACGCTATAACTGCCCTTAAGGTGCACCTAGAGGAGTCAAAGGTATGACCGATCCTCTTTCCTCAATCCTTAATGTGCTCCCCACACATCGTACCCAAATTCTGTATTTAGCAAAGTTATAACAGGATAAAGTTTTGTAAAAAAAATGTGGAAGTCTAGCCACGCCAAAACTGGAATCTCCCATATCCATCTGGTACTGCCCACTTTAGAAATCGATGAATATTATTAATATAACTAACGTGATCGTGCCCAAATTCTGTATTTAGAAAAGCTCAAGCAGGATAAAGTTTTTGAGAAAAATCTGGAAGTCTAGAATCGACCCTTCTGGTACCTCCCATACAAATGTACCACTCCGACCACTTTAGAGATGGAGTAATAATATCAATACACTCGACACGATCGTGCCCAAATTTTGTATTTTGTTAAACTATAATAGGATAAAGTTTTGGAAAAAAAATTGGAAGTCGCTACCTTATGGTCCCACCCATACAAATGTATCATTCCGCCCACTTTAGAGATGGAGTAATAATATCAATACAAACAACGCGATCGTGCCGAAATTCTGTATTTAGTAAAGCTATAACAGAATGAAGTTTTGGAGAAAAAATTGGAAGTCTATCCACACCCCTTCTGGTACCTCCCATACAAAAGTACCACTCCACCCACTTAAGAAATCGAGTAAAAATATCAATATAATAAAGGGTGTTCCAACAAGAACGCAATTTTTAAATCTGTGTCATTGTTTGACATTTGAACAATTGTTATTGTTTGCTAGTAGAAGGTACGAGGTTAGTAAAAATGGAGCGCTACACGAATGAACAACGCATTATCATTGTGAAATTGTTTTACCAAAATGGTGAAAGTTTTGCGGCTACAATTGCGATCAATTTGGGGTCACAATAATGCTCCAAAAGAGTCAACTGTAAAGAGATTAACGGATAAATTTGTCGAAACTGGGTCTGTTAGTGATGTAAAGACAACAACGCGCCATCGACCAGGTCGATCGACCGTTTTTGGGCTGGAGGAATTATTGGACCTTTTTTTTTTATGAAAATGAGGCAGGTCAAGCGCAAACAATCAATGGTGTTCGGTATCGTGAAATGATAACCAGTTTTTTCTTGCCTCGAATTGAAGAAATGAATGTGGAGGGCATGTGGTTTCAACAAGACGGTGCCACATGTCATACTTACTTACTTAATTTCCCTTTGCACCCCATGAATGAGGTATGGGATAGCTTCTCGCGTTGTTGTGAATTAACACGCTTTCTATTTTTAGATTCACAACTAACGGCACCTACTTATTTATCGACGAATGCGAACGTCACTGTTTTGAGAAGCTCTTACTAGACACGACGATTGAATCGACGCTTAATACTGCGAAGTTGCTGTCGAACAACATTCGAGGGGAGCCGACAATGAAAGAAAATTTTATTTATTTTTTCTTTTTTAAGATGACTGGAGCCAGGTTTGAACCTGCGATCTCCCGCATGGTAGTCGCGTGTTCTAACCACTATGCCACGGCCGGTCCCCACATGTCATACAGCCAGAGAAATAATTCAATTGCTGCATCAGTCATTTCCCGGTCGTGTTATTACTCGTTTTGGAGTTCAGAATTGGCCGCCTAGATCGTGCGATTTCACACTATTAAATTTTTTTCTTTGGGGTTTTTTGAAGTCGATGGTTTACGCGAATAAGCCGACGATGACTCAAGCATTAAAAGAGGAAATTGGACGCTGCCTTAATGAATTACCGCAGCATTTATGCGAAACGGTCATTGAAAATTTTATTAAAAGATCGCGTGCATGCCAGCAAAGCCGCGGCGGCCATCTGCACGATATATTGTTCCATACTTAACCTCATTCTGTCTACTTTACGATATTATAAAGTTTCACGATTTTTTTTTTAAAATATATGTATTTTATTTAAATTTAAAAATTGCGCAGGACACCCTTTAGAAAATTTTATGTTTTACTGAGGGTGAGGGTATAAGTAAGTCGGGTTGCCCGACTGAAGCATTCTTACCGCTTTTTACTCCATAATATTTAAAATTTAATTTTGTAATACAACTTTTTTAAATATGACATTCTGTATTAATAATGTTATTCAATATATTCATACCATTTTGCTCAGCAACTTTAACTAGTATAGGATGGATCCCCAGCGGCGGAATTTGAGAGGCCTTCCTCATATAATGCTTGCAGTAGTTCTTATTTGCGAATAATTTTTCAAATAATGAATGCAGAATGCATGATTTTTCATCAGATTAAGGCATTACATGGACAGAGCCGCCAGAGGCCTTTAAAAGCTTTTTTAAGAGACAAAATGCCACATACAGAAGACTTTTAGTTGATCAGGAACTTTTATGATGATTTTCATTGGCCCCCAAAATCAATAAAAGCCATTGCCAATATAGTGTAAATTCCCTAAAACATCATATGAAATTAAGATATAACACAAAGAAGTCAGTAATATCATACATTTTTATATCAATATACATACGCAGTTCCTAATGCAATTCGAATAACTTCCAATTAATATTACTTCCTGACCGCAACCTAACCACAAAAATAAAATATCGAAGCCCCAACGACGACAGAGCAGCTTCCGCGATGTGCATCCAAAAATAACATATGTAGGTATCCTCTGGATTGTTTGCCTTAAACAGATTTTCAAATTATTTGCATGTTATGCAACATTTAGCGGCAATATTGGTGGTGCACATCTCATTTTTGCTTCTGGATTTTTAATGAAAATGAGCATATGTCGCAAAACTTATTATTTCTCATAGACTGTGAAATATTTAAACAAGTCCACGAAATTTTTGCTAATGCAAATCATTTCTAGATGTCTGACTGCCTGCGCCTGCCAGCCAGCCACCGCTCAAGATGAATACGGTTAAAGAATCTTAGCAAACATTTTGCGCGCGGTGACACAATAAAAAAAACGCCCTGCTGCTGCATTATACTAAAAGGCAACAAAAAAATCACGCAATAGTTGGGCGTTACAGTTGGCTTAGCACAGCCAAATTACAGATAATAACTCAAAAAACCATAGAAGATGTGATCGAGAGGCATGAGATGAGAGATGAAGATGAAGAACAAAACTGTGTGAGAGAGAGAGGGAGCGCCAGAATGATGTAAAAGGGCCTCTTAGCTTAACAAAATTTGTTGGCAACATTACAACAATACCAAAATGAATTAAATGTACTATGTCGAAGGCAAGTACGAAATAAAAATGTACATATGTAATAACAATTGCATTTCATTAAATTTGTATTTATAGTTTGGGGGAAATTTTATGCAATTAATGAAGAGAGCGAGATAGAGCGAGATAGAGGGAGTGAGAGACCATCATTGAAAATTTCACAGGGAAAAGAAAAAACAGTGGACTGTGGTATGCGAGAGAACTTTAAGCTTAATTCATGCAGATTTAAAATTGAAGTTTCATCTGCATCGGGAGCGGCAGACATTAATGAACATTAGGTTGATATCTAATCAATAAATAAAGTCTGTTTTATCAATGAACGTTCGGGAGCTGAACACTACCGAGATAAAATCGAATGATTTGAAATAACTTATGATATTTTGGTATCTATACTAATGTGAAGGTTAATCTTCTAAACTACTATTCCGATTATAAAAATTTAGTCACAAGTAAAATGCTACGATATCACTTAGTGTTATAGATAATAATTTATTATATCAATTTACGTTAGTGTATCGTATGATACATCAAATTCGGCTAAAGATCAGAAAAATGTTTTTTTATTTTTTATTTATTGTTTAATAACAATTTATTTAAAAAAAAAAAAACAGTAGACATCTACGTCTAAGTAGCGGGGAAGAAACGCGCGCCTCTGAGATAATTGATAAATAAAAAGTTCAGTTTACATTTTTAAGGGAAAAAACGCAGGAGAGAACCTGCAATACAAATTCTCTGCTTAAGTAATGCCGAAACCAAAGAGAGACTTGAATCAAGGTATCGATAAAGGATCCGAGAAAAAGTTTAACATTTTAGAAAATTTAGGTTGACAATGCTTAAAGAACGTGGTTGAATTTTTTTTGTGTAACATATAAAAATTTGCGCTTTTAATTCTTCTAATTTCGGTTTCTTGCTCTGCGTAGATAGTTCGTCAAACCAAGTTTGGATAACAGCTCTTTCACCTTGTCCATCCAACGACGTTTTGCCCGCCACCTCCTGCGCCGACCACCGAATTTAAGGCGCTTAACTAAGGCGATGTCATTATGCAGCTTATGGTTCTTACGACGACGCACACTGGGGATTTTGCGAAAAAAGTAAAATTGTCGACGTACTCTTTATGCAATGTGCAGTGGTATTTTGAAATTAAGACTAAATGGTATAATAAAATCAAAAATAATTACTTCGATCTGACTACTAGTTTTTATAACCTCACCCTACGGGTAGGAGTGTATATATCATTTGAACGACCCAAAAGTATAAAGTATGGTTTACACGCTATCTACCCATGTCTACTCATATCCCCTCAACTGAAAGAGCGAGATAGCCTAATTAGAAAACATGTAGGAGTAAGCAAAGACAAGCACTACAAAATTATAGCAAAGTAATATTGAATTATAGGAAGGTGGATAGGAAATCAAAATGTACTGATTTGACAGGAGATAGGGGATATGGGTGGATAGCGTGTAAATCAGCCTTAACACATAGAAGGAGGCACTTTAGAGTCTAGGTTTTTTTTGAACCAGATTCGATTCATTACTTTTTAAGTCGTTCGAGCCATGTCCGTCTGTCTGGCTGGTACGCACGATAACTTTCGAAAGACACAAACAAATGTTTTGAAATTTTTCACAAGTTAATATTTCCCCAAAACTTCTTACGGTATTGTAAATGGGTTATATGTCCCCGCCCCTTCTGGTACTTCCCATACAAATACATCATTCCGCCCACTTTAAAAATCGAGCAATAATATCAATACACCCAACGGATTCGTACCCAAATTCTGTATTTAGTAAAGCTATAACAGGATAAAGATTTGGAGAAAAAATTGGAAGGCTAGACACGCCCCTTCTGGTAGCTCCCATGCCCATTTGGTACCGACCACTTTAGAAATCAATTAATATTATTAATAGACATAACACGATTGTGCCCAAATTCTGTATTTAGTAAAGCTCAAGCAAAATAAAGTTTTGGAGAAAAAATCTGGAAGTCTAGACACGCCCCATCTGGTACCTCCCATACAAATGTACCACTCGCACACTTTAAAAATCAACTAATATTATTAATAGACATAACGCGATCGTGCCCTAATTCTGTATTTAGTGAAGCTCAAGCTGAATAAAGTTTTGGAGAAAAAAATCTGGAAGTCTATCCACGCTCCTTATGGTACCTCCGTGTACCATTCCGCCCACTTTAGAGATGGAGTAATAATATCAATAACCCAACACGATCTTGTCCAAATTCTGCATTTAGTAAAGCTATAACAAAATAAAGTTTTGGAGGTAAAACTGGAGATCTAACCACGCCCCTTCTTGTACCTCCCATACAAATGTACCCCTCCGCCAACTTTAGAAAATGAGTAATAATATAAATAAACCAAACGCGATCGTGTCCAAATTCTGTATTTAGTATAGCTGAATCAAGACAAAATTTTGGAGAATAAAACTGCAAGTCTAGCCGTGCCCCTACTGGATCCTCCCATGCAAAATGACCTTTTTTGTAAAAATAATATTTCTCCCATAACTTGCAAACGCAAAGCTTGGAAGACATTAAAATTTGGCCAGTTTAATTACCTTATAATAACAGATAAACCCTCAGAAAACCATAACATTTGTCACACCCCTTCTAGTAGCTCCCATACAAATGACCGAATTGACCCTACATACATATGTTTTTTGTAAGTTCATAGAATTCAGTTACATTTTCCTTAAGATGTACGTTTATGAAAATTTCACTCTGAAATAAATTTGGACTATATCGGCCTACCCCTTCTGGTACCTCCCAAAGAAAATGTCCTATTTTTGTAAAATTAGTATTTCTGTTTTATCATCCAAACGGACAACTGGAGAATATTTGAATTTGGTCCGTTTAACTATTTTCTAATATTAGGCTAATACTGAGCAAACCGAAGCATTTGCCAAACCCCTTCTGGTACCTCCTATACAAAATAACCTATTTTTAAAAAAAATAAAACTATCTAACCAATAAAATATAAAATTTTGTAAATATGTTTTCGATTTTTTATGACTTTTTAAAAACAAAAAAAATTATATTTTCACGTAGAAATATTTTTTTTGTGTGAATTTTTTATTATAGCTCCAAAACTAAAAAGCCGATTGCAACGCAATATACAAGGTGGCGCAAAAGTAAACTTCCGATGTTTTTGGCTGTAATTAAAAAAAAAAATGAAAAACTTTGATTCTTCTTGTGGATTATTTTTATTTGGTCTTTTAATTTTTTTTACATCAAGTCGAGAATATGATGTCATGTAAATGGCCGCCGGCACAGTTGATTGTCATTTGAGCCCTTTTTATGGCATTTTCCATCACTTTGGCCAAAACTTCCGGCGATAGGTCCTCACATTCTTGACGGATATTGTCTTTAAGAGCTGCAAGAGTCTGAGGCTTGTTGACATAAACCCGCGACTTCAAAAAGCCCCACAAAAAGAAGTCTGGAGCGGTCAAATCAGGCGATCTTGCTGGCCAGTGCAAATCGCCAAAACGGGATATTAGGCGCCCGGGAAATGCATCCTTCAGCATATCGGTTGTGGCACGTGCAGTATGTGCCGTTGCACCGTCCTGTTTGAACCACATGTTTTCCAATCCCAATTCATCAAGTTGCGGCAAAAACAACTCTTTGATCATTGCTCTGTAGCGCTCACCATTCACAGTAACCGTTTGGCCCGCGACGTCTTCGAAGAAAAAAGGTCTGATGACTCCTCCAGCGAAAACAGCACACCATACAGTGACTTTGAGCGGGTGTAATGGCTCTTCGTGGGTTACACGCGGATTTTCAGTGCCCCAGAAGCGTAAATTTTGCTTATTTACGTACCCGCTAAGATGGAAATGGGCCTCATCACTCATGATTATTTTTGATGAAAAATCATCTTCCTCTTGGTGGTGATTAAGGATGGCTTGAGCGTTTGTTAGACGCAATTGACGGTCAGCAGCTAACAGCTGATGCACCGTCTGGACTTTGTACGGAAACATCTTCAAATCTTGTACCAAAATTCGCTGTAAAGACCGTCGACTGATACCCATTTGCGTGGCACGTCGTCTGGTCGATGTCGACGGCGCTTCCATGACATCCTCGGCTACAGCAGCAATATTCTCTGTAGAACGGCTATTCCGGGGTCTGCCACGCCTGGCAGCATCTCGTGTAGTGCCAGTCTCTTCGAGGCGAGCGGCTAAACGTCGCAGTGTTTCACCAGTAGGCGTTGGACGGCCAGGAAATCTGCAACGAAATTCACGTTGTGCCAAAGTCACCGACCGATTATTGGTCAAATAAATAGTCAGCAATATTCCGCGTTCTGGAGCAGTGTAGCGTAACATTGTTTATTAACGTGTATTTCGCATGTGTTTACTAGGGATGTAACGAACGTTCGCATTCGCATATGCGAATGATGACGACATGCAATAGGTCAAGTTTTCAGTCTCTTATGAAAAAAAATTGTTAGCTGAGTGCAATAAAGAGAAAAAAATTCATATTTCCGAAGATCCTGTATTGTGGTGGAAACAAAACAGCTCGAAATACCAAAAGTTAGTACCTTCGGCACGCCAGTTCTTAGCTACGCCTCCGGGAAGTGCCCCCAGCGAACAGTTGTTTAGTGGAGCCGGACTTATTTATGATCCACTAAGAACTAGATTGCATAGCGATAAAGCAGCGAAGCTTCTTTTTGTTAAATACAACTTGGCTCAACTAAACTTTGAATACTGCATACGTCAAAGTTTTCGAAAGTAAATAAAATTATTGTTTAGTTACCTTAAAGACTAAATTTCTGAGAATTATATATATTTTTGTTTTTGTTTTCCTTTGAAATAAATATTTTATGTTTAATTACTTAACTGGAATACATATTTTTATTTGAAAAGGCAGACAGTAGGAATGAAACTAAATTATTCGTTTACGTAAACCATTTTTTGACATTGCTAAACAATTTTGGAATATTCGCTTTCGCATTCGCATTCGCAAAAACCAAAAGTAAGTATTCGCATTCGCATTCGCTAAAGCACATTCGTTACATCCCTAGTGTTTACTACACAAATGTCAAAACAGAACTGACATTAGGGGCCAATCGCAAAATTTATTGCATTTTCTGATAGGAGGATTACTTTTGCGTCACCTTGTATGAACGGTTTAACGGTTTTTTACATCTTAATTTTTCTAAGTTTATTTTAATTATATCGGACTAACCCTCTTTGAATTACAGTCGAGTACGTTGATAACGAACACCGTTTATAACGAACTTTCAGTTAAAACGAAGACTTTTTCTGGTCCCAACGGTTTTGCTTCATTTCTTCATATAAATCTGTACTGTACTGTACCATAGATTTTAAAATTTCGGCCATATTTGTACTACTGGAACCGTAATACATCAAAATTGTATAGTTGAAGAGTATGAAATTTTTTCGATTTTGTTGCCTTGTGTTATTGGTTTATACACCTGGCACTAGTCTCGATAATTCTTCACTTTCGTTTCGATCTTTGCCATCTTTAATCTTTAAATCCCTATTAACTTGCCTGTCTATTTTTTTAATCTAAATAATTGCTTAATTGGATATTTTTTTCTCTTTCACATAAACGATTCCTTGTGATTTTCCAAAAATTATAATTTTCGCTTGCCATTAATTATCTCCGGCTGTATGTTATAAATTCTTCCCTTTGGTTTCTTCCTCCCCGCCCTCTCTTGACACAATTGTAACTGTGTAACCTTATCCTTGAATTAACGTATGTTACGCCTCACTTACACGAATATTTAGATGCCACCAAAGGCTCGTTGTTTTGAGGTTGGCAAACAGCGTCTTATTCACCTTTACGCGGTTGACGGCGGAAATATCGTTCTCTATGCAAATGTGTGACATTTGATGGTGATGGTAGTGGTGCTCGCTCCCCCGTTGGTGGCGCATCAAGGACGTGAAAATAAATGAATTCACCAAAAATTGCGCCAACATCACTGTTTTACTGTAATTAAATTGTACACTAGGGACATTCTGTTCTTTAATTTCATAATGACAGATTTTGTTTTGCGTTTAAACAAAAGTCGATCTGTGTCTACGTAACTTTTTAAAATGCAAATGTAATTTTCTAATTTATCGGGGTCGTTAGTGGTGGAGAGTATCAAATGGATTGGAGAGAGGTTATAGGAAATTAATATGTGTATTAGAGATTTTATAAGGGGTGTGGAAGGATTTTTTAAAGTTTTACGGAAAATTGAGGGATAATGAGGATAATTTTTATATTTATATACAGCTTAAATATAATTTGTAATTGTGGTAATGGAATTTATAAAGTCTTTTTTTTTATTAGTTTCTTGTATAACAGAAAAAAAAAAACAAAAAAAATTTCCAAAAAAAAAAATTTGTAAAAATTTCTACAATCTGTGAAGATTGTACCATACTTCAAAATCAGTATATTTGGTAAAAGCTTCTAAATTTAATTACTTTAATGTCTGTCTACTCTTGGGCATAAAACATCAACAAAATACCAATGTAGGGAATGCTGATATTTCTTCATTTATCTCTTCTAATATATTTACATATCTTTTATTTTTATTATCAAACAATTCTTGTTGTTCTTGTTGTTGTAAATTTCCCGTTAAACCGGCGATTGAAACCACTGTTCCTAAGCACCACCACCTAATCAAAATTAAATATTATCCTAATGTCTATTTTCTTGTTCTTTCTTGGCACAAACGATGAACCATACCCACCACATCGAACAACCAACCATGGTGCGACAACAACAAACAAATAAACATCAACAGCCGCAATGATGATCACTCATCAATATTTGAAAATATTTCTTTATTGAATAATTTTCACGTGAAAATTAACATTTTACCATAACGACACATCGCCATCCCCTCCAGCCCTTTCACAGCCATATAAGATGATGAGTGTTGAGTAGAGTAGTAGTTGAGTAGAGCTGCAGTAGCTATGCGTAAGAGACTCTTCCCGAAAATCTATTCCTGTTCACGCATATGCAGCCACAAATCAGAATTTCGTTGAAGCGTTCATTCATTCAAGTGAATCGAGCGTGAAGTGAACTTACATGCGATATTCACTCACTGCCATCGGCGGACGGGCGGACTGGCTGCAACCATCCTGGCTAGCTGCATTTGGGGCCGATGTTGCTGTAATGCTGCAGCATCAGCTAAAGATCTGATGCTGCAGATATATTTCCCAATTTGGGTCTTGCGTTTGTGTCATGCAGTGATCTTCCCTTATGGGCAAGATGATGACGCGTTGCCGAAATAGTCTTTTGTCGAACACCTCTAGATGTAGCGCGCGGTCGTTGATAGGACGTTGGCGCGCCTTCACATTATGACATTCGGATTTTTGCGGCCCAACGCGACTGATGGCATTACAATGGTGCAGTTAGGACAATTGAGCAATTGCCTAATGCGGTTTCTGAAACATTGAGATATGAACACTTTTAAAATCGTATCAATGGAATTAGTTTGCAAAGAGATTCTGAAAATAGAACAATTTCTTAATTAGTTAATTAATTTGAATTTTCCAAAAATGCATAAATTCATTATTTAAAGATGTATAAAGTCATAAATTCGTATATTTGAAAATTTATAAATTCTGAAATTGCAAATTTGTAAATTAATTAAATAATAAATTAATAAATTAATAAATTAATAAATTAATAAATTAATAAATTAATAAATTAATAAATTAATAAATTAATAAATTAATAAATTAATAAATTAATAAATTAATAAATTAATAAATTAATAAATTAATAAATTAATAAATTAATAAATTAATAAATTAATAAATTAATAAATTAAGAAATTAATAAATTAATAAATTAATAAATTAATAAATTAATAAATTAATAAATTAATAAATTAATAAATTAATAAATTAATAAATTAATAAATTAATAAATTAATAAATTAATAAATTAATAAATTAATAAATTAATAAATTAATAAATTAATAAATTAATAAATTAATAAATTAATAAATTAATAAATTAATAAATTAATAAATTAATAACTTAATAAATTAATAAATTAATAAATTAATAAATTAATAAATTAATAAATTAATAAATTAATAAATTAATAAATTAATAAATTAATAAATTAATAAATTAATAAATTAATAAATTAATAAATTAATAAATTAATAAATTAATAAATTAATAAATTAATAAATTAATAAATTAATAAATTAATAAATTAATAAATTAATAAATTAATAAATTAATAAATTAATAAATTAATAAATTAATAAATTAATAAATTAATAAATTAATAAATTAATAAATTAATAAATTAATAAATTAATAAATTAATAAATTAATAAATTAATAAATTAATAAATTAATAAATTAATAAATTAATAAATTAATAAATTAATAAATTAATAAATTAATAAATTAATAAATTAATAAATTAATAAATTAATAAATTAATAAATTAATAAATTAATAAATTAATAAATTAATAAATTAATAAATTAATAAATTAATAAATTAATAAATTAATAAATTAATAAATTAATAAATTAATAAATTAATAAATTAATAAATTAGTGAATTCTTAAATTCATAAGTTCATAAATTCATAAATTCATAAATACATAAATTCATAAATTCATAAATTCATAAATTCATAAATTCATAAATTCATAAATTCATAAATTCATAAATTCATAAATTCATAAATTCATAAATTCATAAATTCATAAATTCATAAATTCATAAATTCATAAATTCATAAATTCATAAATTCATAAATTCATAAATTCATAAATTCATAAATTCATAAATTCATAAATTCATAAATTCATAAATTCATAAATTCATAAATTCATAAATTCATAAATTCATAAATTCATAAATTCATAAATTCATAAATTCATAAATTCATAAATTCATAAATTCATAAATTCATAAATTCATAAATTCATAAATTCATAAATTCATAAATTCATAAATTCAAAAATTCATAAATTCATAAATTCATAAATTCATAAATTCACAAAAATCCTTAAAATTATTGTTGTTTAATCTGTATTCGCATATTGCTGTCTTGTTTACGTTTACAGTTACCAAATTTATTTTTTTTTTGTATTGGCTTTCCACTTTTATCTCCTGAAATGTACCAAAAAAGGACTCTCTCTTAAAGTAAAACATTTCAGTCTACAAATGACATCAATAAACATGTCCTGAAATCTAATTACGATGAGCACTTTATAATAATAAATTCTCCTCGCCTTTGACATAAAGTAGCACTTTTACAAACCCCTTTACTTTAACTCTCACGCATCCTTGTATCCTTTGTGTACAAAAGGATAACTTCATCATCATTAAATTATGCCCCAATGAATCCTTTTGCAAAACAAGTTTATTCAACAAATGACTACGATTGCCATGCAATTTCGATATATATGTTATACTTATGTTTTCCAACATCCATGAGTGTTGCATTAATCTGCGTCTCATACGAGTAATTCGAGCAGTTTCCTTCACAAGGACTCGCTATCCTTGGTATGGACAACCATGTCGTCGTAGCCTTTCTCCTCAATACACGATAACCAGAAATAGTACATTGAATACATAACCGAGGAAAGAGCATCCGAACAGTTGGCCTAAATTGGTTGCAAGACAAAGGGTAGAAAAAGGCGTTTGTTCATACCACTAAGTATGGCCAGTAATGGAAACAATGCGACCGAATCTGTTTTATGGCTCCATTGGGAGAGCGACAATCGAATCGAATGGGCATGTAAAAAGGGGTTGTTGTTCTTGTTGTTGTGTCCTAGTGGCCGGGGTAGTTG
Organism: Muscina levida; assembly: GCA_964034835.1. NCBI lineage: Eukaryota > Metazoa > Arthropoda > Insecta > Diptera > Muscidae > Muscina > Muscina levida. The sequence goes on from OZ035880.1 coordinate 158,263,168, forward strand.
TTCACCTATATTGGTGTACAAAGTAAGGCACAAGTGTCTCCAGTTGGGAACACGACAAGCCAACAATCTTATTTGGGTTTCTAATGGATGAAATGTTTATTGTTTTCCCATAGATTTTATTGTAGTTGTTTCTGTTTTTTTTTTTTTGAAAAATAATAGACTCTGGCTATCAAAATCAAAGACATCTGTTATTTTATGATGATATGGCCTTCATTACCGAAAATTAAGTTATCATTGAGAAAATGGAAGGAAGGACGAAAAGGGTATACGTTGTGATGTACTGTGGCAGTAAGTGTGGGTCAATGACACGAGTACACTTACATGTTTATAATTACATTTGACTTGTTGTATGACAATTGAATATGTCTTAATGGAAGAATGGTATGTTGAAGACGTTTCGCTGGAAAATAGCTTTTGCCAGTTTGAAGTTGAGTTTTTTGACCGTATTCACTTGGGAATAACCATAATCTCTTTGTGGAGGTATCCAAGTAGCTAACAACGTCCGATAGATCATATGTTCCCCGGACAATGCTACCACTGCTGCACCGATGCGTCTTAGGGAGTAGATAACTCCTAGAGACTCAAGTCTAGTGAAAGCGACGTGGATTAGCAACCCGAAGTTGCCGGGTTCGATTCCCGGCGGGGGCATTGTCCAAATCAACATCGATGATATTCAATTTTCGAATACTTTTGAGTTCTCCTGCCAACAAAACTCATCCTAGAAGCTTCCACTACAAAAATCCAGATTGCGCAAGGATCAAGGAAAAAATTGAGTCCCAAAATCATGTGTTGTACTGTATATGTTAATGTTAATGGTTTTTCTTAAATTTTTTATTACATCCATTTTGTTCTTTATCCACCATCATAAATATTGAAATAATAACCTCATTCATAATATATATCTGACTTAATTTTAGTTTTCATCGAATCTTTAACCATTTCGAATGTTATTGCTTCCAAAACATCCGTTGCAATTTACCAGAATAGTTTTTGTGTTTAACACTTTTGTTGCTGCTACTGAAAACATTCCACTCAATTCCACATTTTCACTCTTACACCGTTATGGAACATTTAGATTTGCGTAATGTTCGCGCAAATCCATAAAAGTGAACTTGAAGTCATACCGTCATTAACACTTCTGTTGTTGTTTTGTTTTTTTTTGCTCAATATATTTTATTTGGATTTTTTTTTATAGTTTTTCCTGACGATGTTTTGTTGTTGTTGTGGTTCGTTCTAAACGCACGTTTTGATATGCTTCAGATATTTTTGAAATACACATGTCTGTCTGGCGGTCTGTCCGTTCCTTTATGCAGTGAAGTAACTTCGTGATGCACCTCCGTTCACCACAAATTTGACTTCAAAGACAGCAGCAGAAAAATAAATACTGATCGGTAGACATGAATACGTTAAATATATAGACGGAAATGTGTAAGATGGCCACACAAGTCCATTGAACTTTGGAGGCGTTTAATAAGCGGTAAATGTAGTATTATTCGCGTGTAGTAAAATTTTTCTCACTTTTAATTTGAATTGTAAGTGCAACAATGTGAACGGTACTTTAGGTGATGTACTTAGACGACGAATAGTTTTATGAGGCATAGGCAAAAATCTATTAAAAGAGGTTTTGCAGGTAATAATGCTGTGGAACACAAAAAAATAACAAGGTTCTGACCATGGTTTCTGGTAGAGGTGGCCAAAAACAATATACGTGTTTAGAAAGTTTACTTACTTTAACTTAATTTCCCTATTACACACCATGAATGACACAGTACAAAATTTTTCAGCTCATTAATTTGGGACTCACTTCTGGGAATTCCACGTGAAAGTAGCCCCTAAAAGAAGAAGTTCTGCATAATTCGTTTTGTCTAGTTACATTCCATAATAATTTAATATCGATTTGAAGTTAGTAAGTATCGTATAGGGTAATTTGTCACGTTTGTTTAGGCTCTTGTTTGGCATGAAGACGTGTGACATTTACTATGGTGCCCATGCGGACAAACACGAGTTTAGATGTGGATTTGTGGTTGGCAAGAGATTGCGACACCTAGCCTCACGGTTCAACCCGGTGTGTGAACGAATAGCCACCATAAGAGTCAAAACAAAGTTTTTCCACACAAAACACTTATATGTGTCCATGCTCCTACAAAAGAGAAAAGCGATGAGCACATAGACGAGTTATACGAAAGCCTAGAAAATGTATGTGACCGTAGGCCAAGCCATGACATCAAAATTGTACTAGGCGGTTTTAATGCTATAAAATAGGCAGGGAGCCCGCATTTGGGCCTACCATCGGAAAATTTAGTCTGCACACCGAAACGTCGAACAATCGCATCAGACTGATTGATTTCTCTGCAGCAAGAAATATGGTAGTAAGCAGCACTAGATTTGACCATAGAAATATTCATAAGGCAACATGGTTTTCTCCAGATCAATTGACGAGGAATCAGATTGATCATGTGGTAGTCGATGGAAGGCACACATCGAGTTTTCTGGACGTAAGAGTCAGGGTGCGAACATTGACTCCGTTCACTACCTTATCGCAGTTAAGGTATGCACAAGGCTAAGCATGGCGAAAAACGTACCTAACTGGACACAACGAAAGCTAGACATAGTTAAACTGCGGACCACAGAGGTAGCCGACGCCTATTCCAACCACATAACTCAACTGCTACGGAATGCTCCAACCCCTGATAATATTACCTCGCAGTGGCAATATATAACCGACTTCATAGAACGGACTGCGAGAAGCGTACTTGGGTACTCAAGGCCGTCTTAAGAAGATGCCTGGTAAGATGATGAAAGTCGCAATGCCACAAGAGAGACGGATGTGGCATTCAGGGCAAAACTGCAGCCAATGGCAACTCGAGCTGTTCGTGGACGGCATAGGGAGATGAGGCAGGAGTTAAATTTTCTTTTTAGACGGAAAAAGAATGAACTGAAGCAGAGTCAGGATGAGTGCACAGAGTTGCTCCAAAGTTGAGCGGAAGCCCGAAAATTCTACCAGAGGGTTAAGGCGAGAATGCGTGGAACAGGGTTGCCCTCCCGCAAAGTCAACGATGGCCAGCTAGTGACGGAACCGGATAACTTTCTGAAGTTATGGAGAGACCATTTCACAATTCTACTAGATACGGACACCACTCCAGAAAACCCCGCTCCAATTCATGACGATGGTATTAACTGTCCAATAGAGATATTGGACAGTTATTAAATTATTATGGCATGTAACTTGACAAAATGAATGGTGCAGAACTTCTTCTTTTTGGGGCTAGATTCACGTGCAGTTCTCAGAATTGAGTCCTAAAATCATGTGTTGTACTATGTAAGGAATAAGTTATTTGAAGCCAAGTCTGAGTTTGGTATTCCAGCATAGCTAACGCAACTTTGCAGATGTACCTTGGAAAACACCAAATCCTCGGTAGTGTTTGGTAAGGATCACTCTAATCCACTCAACACGGAAAGAGGTCTCAGGCAGGATGATAGCTTGTCACAAGTTACACTATTTAATGTACTTATGGAGAATATGATGAGAAAGGCTGGTGTCAACATGTCTGGCACCATGTTTCACAAGAGCCACATATCGATGATATACACATCATTGGCCAAAATCTGCTGGATGTTACTGCAGTTTTCTCATCACTGAAAAAGGAGTGAGCAAAAATGGTTTTGGCGGTCAACGAGGACAAAAAAAATGATTTCGACAAACAAAGAGTCCTCTCAATAGGGACTCACCGTGAACGTTGACAATTATTGTTTTGAGGTAGTAGATGAATTTACCTATCTCGGATCTTCCGTCAATAAGAAAAATATTGCCAGCCAGAAATCAACAGGAGAATAGTGCTGGCCAATAGATGTTTTTACGGACTTTGGCATATCTCGGAATACTAAAAAAGAGGTATACCAGGTGTTAATTTTAATCGTTCTGTTGTATGTTGCCGAATCGTGGGTGTTTACGACAACGAACATACAAAACCGGGGAGCATTCGAGAGAAAAGTACTTCGGAAAATAAATGGACCTGTCTGTGTAGAGCTGTATGAGCTTTACCACGACATCGACGTAGCTAAAAACAGCCAGAATTGAAAGAATACGATGGCTGGAACATGTTGCCAGATGGATGTAAATGTTTGAAGACGAACCTAAAGGACGGCGCAGAGCAGGGAGAAGGACCAAGTGGTTGCCACCGTGCCACCATCTGGTAGGACTGGAGAGTGGCCTTCGATAGCTCAGTGAAAGCTACGTAGGTTTGGAAACCGAAATTGCCGGGTTCGATTTCCGGCCCGGGCACTGGCATCAACATCGATGACAAATTACTTTTCAAATACTTTCGAGTTCTCCAGGCAACAAAACTCATCCTAGATGCTTCCACTACATAAAATCCAGAAGGCGCAAGGACCAAGGACAAAAGCAAATGATTTATCAATATCTTACAAATAGGCAAATCAATAAACCAGATTGCGCCATCTCTTGGAGGAAAATGGTGGTTAAAACTCAAAAACAACAACAACTAGCAAACCGTGACACAAACCTTGTTATCTACAAAGGAACGCAATAGAGTTGCCAATAATGATCGAATAATAATCGGGTTACATGCCCGGTCGAGTAAAATAGAAAATCTGTATAAGGAATTATCACCCCAGCTACTTCCTCCAGATTTTACAACAACAATTATTTAATACTTCAGACGTCTAATTTATGAACCAAGTTCTTAAGTTGTAATGGGCCACTAAAGTAAGTAAGTAAGTATTTTTCCCTCCAAGCCTCCCAAAACAAAATTTAAAAAATGTGGACAACTTATTTTACGCTCATACTGATAATAAATTGGCTCATAATTGTAAGGTACCCCGCAGGACTTACTTCATGCTCATAATAAGTGATATTAATGCCCAAATAAATTAAATCAAATAAAATCAAATAGTTTATAACATGACCCTACCCTACACAATCGCTAACAAACTCTATCGAATATCTGTAAATTAAATGTAGTCATAGAGTGGATACCCTTTAAAGAGGATAAATCATAAATCTAATTGCTAATTAAACATTACTTAAAATGTTCGAAAATGTTCGTACATATGATACCTGTTTATAGCAACAACAACAACTACGCATACCGCCACAGCAAACATTATTTATGAATATAGGCAGCAACCTGGCCGGTCGGTCGATCGGTGGTTTCCCTCTCCACCATCAATCAAGCCCAACAAACAACATCAGGCATCCAAGCGACCAATTAACAAACAAACTACCGTCATAGCGGCAGTCAAGCGTTTCACATCTAAACACCCCGCGTGTACAGACAGACCATCTAAACATATCCGAAAATCCATTAGGATTACTTTCCAACCATGATGCTACTGCGTATACTACGACTACTTACTTGCTACCTATGCAAACAACCAGCAGCTACTATTAGCTTCATCTCTCCATTTGCTGATGGTGGTACTGCGGCTGAGGCTGCTGCTGCTGTGCACAGTGTTTAAACGACCTGTTAGCACTGTCGTCGTCGTTTCACATTTGTGACTGTGATTCCGACTCCGTCACCGGTGGCGGGCACACACAGCAACAAAGCTGATGGCTGGTGTACAGGGAACAGGTTCATAAACTCTTTGCTCTTCCGATTGACTAATTGGGTGGTCTCCCAGTCGTTGTCCATCAGTCAGCCGGCCGGTCATGTACCACGTACCAAAGTGATCTGTCGTCACTGGCGAAGCTGCTCATGCGCGAATGCTGACTGTGGCGGCCATAAATTCGTTCGTAGCCATCAGTCAGTCAGTCATTCATATAACCGAGAGAGTATCACACGACGAGTGCTGCGAGCCAACATTGAAATGAAATGTAATATTATTTATATTGCAATTAGTTAGGCAACAGCAACAACAACAACGTTGGTGTTGCCCAGTTGTTGTTGTTGTCTGGTATTTTGTTTTTCGGGTATTTGTTTGTATTTACTTTTAATTATTATGTTCAGATAAATGTGTGATCTTCAATGGCCATTGAGTGATCGATCCAACGGATAAACGAAATGGTCGAAAGGGTTAAGAAGATGTGATTTTGAATACTACGCGCTGTCACTTAACGGCCGGTCGGTCGGTCGGTAGGGATGTTGTTGTTGGGCAGCACCACTATCATCATCATTGCGATCACATCACATCTGACTGCGATTGTCTGTCGGTGGTGACGAAAAGAGGCGTAAGTCTGTGTGTGGTATTTAGGTACAATTGAGCGAAGGTGATGCGATGCCACCGCCTTAATAGCTATTCTATAGTTTAGCAAAACTTTCCTCGAACATATAACAAAGGCGGCATATTTCTTTTCTACTTTTTACTTTGGGAGGATTTTGAATAATTTACCAAAAAAATTAATTAACAATCAACTAATTAGCAGTTGTCTGCCAAACTATTAAGTGTTGGTTGTTCCAAATGCAAATCAGATAAATTGGTCGTAATTGATAAAGTTTATGGGTAATGGCTTAATGATTCTATTTATGGTGATCGGTAAACTATAAAGGCTGTCAATTATATTGGTGATCATACTACTGCTGACATTTGAGAAAGTCGCGATCTTCTAAAGCAAATTGAATTTTCCAAATTTGTGTGAATTTAATAAGGACTTTAAAGGTACTGACTTTTAGAAGAAAGTGCAAATTAGATTTAATTTAATAAAATTTAAGTATTTGTACTTACTAATAAAAGTCAAAATAATAAAAGCCACTCTCCATAAACAAAACAAATTATTATGAAAACACGAAGGAAAGAAAAACAAGAACCCATCCAAAGCTTGACGACCCCCGCAAACGATATAAGGACCATGATTTAAGGATATGCACCTGGAATGTATCCAACTGGCGGATGTCCTCGACAAATACAAGGCTGACATCACTGCCATACAGGAAATGAGATGGACGGGACAGGGATGCACACGACAGCTGCCATGCCGAAAGTTACGAATTTGGATGTGGTTTCATAGTCGACAAGGGACTTCGACACCTGGTCTCGCGGTTTAACCCTGTAAGTGACCGAATAGCCATCATTTGCATCCGGGCGAAATATTTTTACATTACGCTGATTTGTTTACACGCCCCGACGGAAGACAAATACGATGACATTGAAGATGCATTCTATGAACGACTAGAGGAGATATATGACCGCTGCCCTGTACATGACATTAAAATTGTTCTGGTGGGAGATTTCAATGCTAAAATAGGAAGGGAAGATGCTCTTGGTTCAGCAACCGACAAAATTCAGTCTATACAACAACACCACCGATAACGGATTCAGACTGTTTAGTTTCCCGTCGGCAAGAAACATGGTTGTGAGTGGAACCAGATTCGCATAACGATATCCACAAAGCAACCTTGATATCTCCCGATCAAAATACAAGAAATCAAATTTATCACGTGGTAATTGATGGAAGGCATGTCTCGTGCTTGGGATGCGCGGTGCAAATATTGACTCGGATCACCACCTAGTTGCAGCTAAGGTACGCACACGATTAAGTAGTGCTAAAAACACTCGTAATCAAACGAAAAGGAAGTTAGACATCACAAAGCTGCATACTACCGAGATAACCAATGCCTACTCCAACCAACTCTCTTAATTACTTCTCTGGTACGATGATAAATGTCCCGAAATGTCTGAAGAAATGGATGCTGCATACAAGACAAAACTGCAGCCCATGGCGATTGCGTGCGGTGACGGAGCGTTATAATGAGAAAAGGAGGGAGATGAAACGCCTATTCAGGCGGAAAAAGCGTCTGTGGAGCAGTGTTACCGCTGGGAATTTTCAAAAAGTATCACAAAAAGGGGATTTCTTCAAAAAAAGTGGCACATATTACACTGTAGGACAAATTTAAACTTTTGACCTCACCCATGAACAAACAGATTCTGAAAATATAGCTAAAATAAAAATATACGTATCTCCCAATTTTTCTAGATCAGCTCATTTAAGTTTTTTACGAGCATTTCAATTTTTGGAGCAAAGCTTCCATACAACGACTTGAAAGTGACTTCTTCCTGTTCGCAGAATTCAGAGAGTTGTTAATAGATTTTGACGAATTTTTTTTTAATATATTTCAAATGGCCTGGATGTAGTTTTGACCGAGCCCAAGTTTAAAATTTGTCACAAATTAAATTTGTCACAAACAAATTGTCAACAGATATTGATGATTTTTTTTAAATATGTTTCAAATGGTCAGAGGCTGGTTCTAACAAAGTCCAAATTTCTAACAAAGTCCAAAATTAAAATTGTCACAAATTGCCAAAAATTTAAATTGTCACAATTTTTTTTAAATGTTTTTCAAATGGCTAGTAGCTGGTTCGGATTAGGAAAATGTGTTGACAAATTAAATTTGTGACAAATTTAATTTGAGACAAATTTTAAATTTTGGCTTCGTCAAAACCCGCTCCTGGCCTTTTGAAAAACAATAAAAAAAATTCATCAAAATCTGTTAACAACTCGCAGAGTTCTGCGAACAAGAAGAAGTCACTTTCAAGTCGTTGTATGGGAGCTTTGCTCCAAAAATTTAATTGCTCGTTAAAAACTTAAAAGAGCTGATCTAGAAAAACTGGGAGATACGTATATTTTTATTTTAGCTATATTTTCAGAATCTGGTCAGTTTGATCATGGGTGAAAAATCGTGGCGTACAGTGTTATACAAAAAAGTAGCACAAAAAGTGGCACACTTTTTTAGTTTTTATTTCAAGAAAACAACGACAAATCAATAGTTAACAAAAACTTTTTGTTATTAACTTAAATTAAATCACATGTATACATTTCTAGTTACTTTTTTGTAATATTTAATGAGATCTGTGCTTGGTATCCAATATTCCAACTTCTCGTCAACCAAAATCAGAGTTGAAAGCATTGAATGACAGGTCTCCACTTTCAACCTGTTCGATAATTTACTTTTCACTAATGTCAGTTTCAAAAAAACGCGTTCTTTTGGTACAAATATTAATTTAAATTATTGTTTTAATTTCCCACTTTAAACCAGAAAACTTCAACATTGATAATTGCGAATAAGTGTTCATAAGATTTGTCATTTGATTTACTTTCTAATAGTTTTAATCTTTATATATAAAATTCTAACGTACGTGTGTTGTGACTGAACTCCTCCTAAACGGCTGGACCGAATTGCATAAATTTTTTTGTATGCGTTTGGGTGGTGCCCCGGATGGTTTAGATTTACAATTCGGTCCAATTGGACAAAGGGGCGTGGCACCGCACATACAACTTGAAAATCAAAAGGGCTGTATCTCATGAACTATCAGAGGTATGAAGATGAGATTTGGTATATATAATGTTGAAGCAGTATTAACTTCAGCCAAGGTGTAAGTGGGCGGTGCCACGCCCGATTTTCAAAAATCGCTCTAACGGCTTTTCTAATAGACCGATTGATACGAAAATTTTACCAAGTGGTACTGTTGACCTGTTGATAGTCCCTGGCTATAATAGGCTGTGATTGGATAAAGGGGCGTGGCACCGCCCATATAACTTGAAAATCTAAAGGGCTATATCTCATGAACTATCAGAGGTATGAAGATGAGATTTGGTATATATGTTGTTGGAGCCGTATTATTTACAGCCAGGGTGGAAGTGGGCGGTGCCACGCCCCCTTTTAAAAAATCGCTCTTTTCTAATAGACCGATTGTTACAAAAATTTTACCAAGTCGTTCAGTTTACCTGTTGATAGTCTCTGGATCTATTTGGTTGTGATTGGATAAAGGGGCGTGGCCCCGCCCATACAACTTGAAAATAAAAAAGGCTATATCTCATGAACTATAAGAGGTATGAAGATGAGATTTGTTGGAGCAGTATTAATTACCGCCAGATAGGAGAAAGGCGGTACTTCGCCCCTTTTGCAAAAATCTCTCTGACGGCTTTTATAATAGACTGATTTATAAGATAATTTTAAAATAAGTAGTTACAACTGTCAAAATTCCACAGTATATTGCAGTCCGCCCAGAGATATGAATATTAAGGTGGACAAATTTTTTAATTCGCAAAAATCGTAACCAAATTCGGAATCTACGATGAATTGTTAGAAAATTTCACCAATAAAATTTGTGTCTAAAATTCCTATCTCGCGCTGTGAAGCAGGAAGATTTCAGATAGAGATTTTTTTGTTTTTTAAATGAGCACAAACCGAAAACTTCTGCATAAAACTGACTTCCCAACAAAATAAATGAAGTATTACAGAAGCAAATCTATGTATTGGTTAAAAAGTTATGGCCTCTGCGTGTGAGTGTTGCCATACAGAAAACAATGTCAAAAATATACCATTCTCTTCGTCTTGGCCTCCAAGCATAGGAATAGTAGGTAACAATTAGAACCGGGGCCCATAGGTCTGAAGGTTTTAATAGTTGCTCAGTGTTAAAAAAAATATGTCTACCTGAAATCTTCATGCTTCTCAGCGCGAACTAGAAATTGATTATATACATATTGTTTCTTAGTGAAATTTTCTAAGAATTCATCGTAGATTCCGATATTGGCATACGATTACCACATTTTTTCGGAACTTAATAAGTAAAAGGTGCCGTGGCTCTGCCCACGCACTTCAATATTTAACTTTTTAACTGTATCAAATAATGGTCCGCACACCAGGCAATTTAGGACACATGGTAGCTGCGCAGACTAAAACAGTGATTTGTTTTTAATTTACTTTACAGGAGAGCGAATCGGTAATAAATCCTATAGATAATATGCGCGTTCTGCTACGCAAACTTATGGAGCCTATTGTGAAGTTTAGGGTACATAAAATCATCCATCTGAGCAGCTAATAGAAGGGATCGACGCTGTAGACTAGGGTAATAACTTTTTTTGGACAACGTTCTCCCCAGGGCTTTTCTAATGGCAAATATTGTATTAATGATAAAAAAAACTATTTCAGTTCAATTTGCTAAAAAAAACCTTACGCACCGACAGCGATTTCTAAAATGCCTTTCATATGTTTTTTTAAATTTTTTTTAATAAAATTTTTTTTTAAATATGGTTTATACATATGTAAGTATGTAAACAAATAATAACAATAAATGAATAAAAGTAGGTATTGTAAGATATAAACTTTAGGTTCAAAATACGCGATGTTTTACAAAGCGGATATATATCTTGTACTATTTTTATTTCAATAACTTTAACGCGTTTGGTGCGTAACCTTTTTTAACGATAGCGAAAAACTAAAAACGCAGTTCTTAATATTTTTCCATACCCTACACGATTTTGTCTGGGGAGATTTGATATTTGCAAAAAATGCAAAAAGTTATTACCCTACTGTAGACGTAAGTGTGACAGGGGACTCAAATTTATCGAACCGACGCCGTTCTCAGCAACTCGGTCTCTGCAAACGCTGAGGAAAGATCTTGGTCTACATTCATATAAAATGCAACTGGTAGAAGAACTAGAGCAAGTGGACGATCAATTGATATTTTTAATTTATCATGTCATTGGACATTATTTGAAGGAGAAATGGTTCCAACACGACGGCGTAATATGCCAGGCAGCGCGTGAGATCATCACATTGTTAAGCCAAACGTTGGTGGTAATACGAGTTCAATATATAGAGAGTATTGGGATATATTCTTGGTCCGTATGAGAAGAAGACATGGCAAAGGAGGTTTTTATGGCTAAAGGCATGAAGCTTCAAACGAAATTTTCATTTGCGGTCAATAGGAGGAGAAGGCATAACAAAAGTGATTCTTACGCCCAAAGACATAGTTAGTATACAGACGGTTCCCGGTACTACAGATAAATATAAAAATTAAATTTTGATCTTTAGAAGAATTTCTGTTTCCGGTTTGTGAAAGAAGTGTTTTTTCTCCCTACATACAGACAAAACTTAATCTACCATGTCGAAACTATAGATATGACTTTGATGATGAACTTTTTACTATCGTCATAGAGCCTATCATATTTAGAATTTAAAACAATAAAACTTAATTAGTTGACTTCCATGTTAAGTAGTTACTTGAAATTAGTTACATAAGCTAATAAACTCGACATATTATTTTCAAGCTTAAGTACCGTTTTAAAGTACTTTGTAGACCTAAATATGAAATATATTACAAGGTAATATGCAATAGCGAAGCATTGCCGGGCCCACTAGTTCATTTATATCATTTATTTTTTTTTCCATATTTTTGCAATTTTCTTGCACTGGATGCAATTTTTTTGGGTCGGTCTAT